>CM060924.1:986041125-987291125 GCA_030737875.1 Allium sativum
CCTTCTTTCCTACCTACGTCCCTCTGAATTTCAACTTATAAGTACCCCATTGCGAGGATAAAAAAGGGATTGGTTTCTCCTTCTTGGACTTTTGGCACTGGGATCTTCATTTTGGCTTGGCTTTGGATTCTTTTTCACTGGGAAACATTTCTAGAGATCTTCTTGCCTTGAGATCTTTTTGGGCTTTAGGATTCCCTCTTGGCTCTCATTAGCAAGTATGTATGCCATGTCCAACACCATACTTCTTTTCTCTTCATTTTTATAAACTAAAAAGACTTTACTTGTAATCATACAGTATAAACAATCAAGATTAGCTCACAGTGGATGTAGGCACAACTTGCCGAACCACTACAAATTCTCGGTGTTCTTTACTTTTTCAGTACTTTGTATTCGGATTCGCTTAGCTATTCTTTGATATTTACCCAGATTTGGCCGTTGAAGTTCGATTGACCAAAGTTGGACATCAACAACTTCATATCTTTGCCACTTTATGTTGGAATTTAGTGAATCTTCTCCTAGTTGATAAACAAATTGTTGTACTTTGTGTGTATCAATTTCTAGATCAATCTAACATCGTTTATCTTTTCAAATCATGTTTGAAAGTTGAGATCGGTGAAGCTTTTTGATTTGGGCAGAATTTAACATGGTTTGAGTTCATGTTTGAGACTTTATGTAGTTTCCATTTCAAGTCGTAATTCGATGAATCATTTTCCAATTGATAGATATATTTTCTTACTTTGTGCATTTAATTTTCAGTCCAAGGACATTACGCTATTTAAATCATGTTTGAAAGTTGAAATTGGAGAAGATTTCTGACCTGGGCAGAATCCCATGCTTGGGTCGACCTAAGCCATATTGGGGTCGACCAAGCTCTCCTTTGGGTCGACCAGAGCCATATTGGGGTCGACATCTACCTAGTTTGGATGCATAGGCAATTTTTCCTGTGTATGTTGCTTGTAGGTTCTTGTATTTGTTGGAGAATGGAGTTTTGATGGCACCAACCTTATTTTAATTATCATTATTAATTGATTATAAAACATATACTAACATCTCTATTTAGAACATATATATTTACACATACACACACACACATATATATATATGCAGGATTTGTATTCAGGACTTAAATACTGAAGACTGTGTAGTTTTAGAGTTTCAAGAGATCCAAGATTCAGAGAAGATTCAAGACTCATAAGTAATCAAGTTACCAACATTTCAAGAGTTCAAGAGTTGAAGACAAATATAGTAATAGAGTCTAATTTATATGTAAGACTCTGAATAGCACTCAAGGTTCAAATTTGGTTTTTCAAATTCTATTTTCAAAATTCAAATCCTGATTTCAAATTAATTTCTAAATGATTTCAAACTATTATCTTACTTATGATTTCAAACATATAAGTTTAAAGTTTTAATATATATATATATATATATGTTCATATAAGTTTATATAGTTATACATTTTTATAGTTTTAAACCTTATAACTTTATAAATATGTCTATATAATATAATATTAGGATTTCATATGATTTTACACTTTATAATAATTATTCATATTATTAAGTTTTAATTAAAAAAATTCAAACTTATGATTTCAAATATATTTCCTAATTTATAAGTATTCTTATTTTTGTAGTTTTCATATTTTAATAAGTTTATATTTGATTATAATATTCTTATTTAAATTATATTATATATATTTTTTATATCACGTATATATAAAGTATTTAATCATATGTTTAAATATTATTTTCTTATGTTTTTATACTTGAAAAATAATGTTATACCAACTAGTTTTGTTTCAGAAATTTAAGAATATATTTTGATTAAAATACTCTAAAGATGATTTAAAAACAAAAATATGATGGATATGTCGACATATATGTGTATTTCGACATACAACTGTCGAAAATTTAATTTTGAAAGGAAGTCACTTTTCACTATTTGTAACGTTCCAGAAGTATTGCAACCTTTCAAATCTTATAAATAGGGGTTGATTTCGAATTTTTTAACAATTCTTCTTCTCCGTCTTCACCCCTCTTCATCCTACCAATAATATTTCATAATTTATTAATTCCTACACTTCTACTTCGCCGATTTCTTCTCTAATTATATAAAACTTCTTCTTTTCTCTTTCTCTCTCTACTCGTTACTCTTTGAATTGAAGTGCTACAAAAGAGTTATAGGGCTGTTGCAATCATTTGGAAAGTGTTTAGCAAAGGATATGTTCCTTGTAGCCCTGAAATCAAGGAAAGGGAATGGTGTTAACGTTGTAGTTGTAGAATCAAGGGTGTTAGGAGCAGTGTTAACCTTGTAGCCGTGAAATCAAGGGTAGTGGAATCAGTGTTAACCTTGTGCCCGTGAAATCAAGGGTGTTGTAATTGGATTCTGATATTAATAAAACTCTACGCAATCCAACATTGCGTGGGATCGGACATGTAACACCCCGCAATTTTAATTAAATAATAAATTAAAATTTGAAGAGCCTCCAGAATTAGGTCACGGGATTAGCGTCATTGCGTCTGTTGTGATTTTCTGTTCAATTTAGACGTATGGATTGCGGAAAACAAATTTAAGATGAAAGAGATACCTTTAAATGAAATATTACAACAAATATGAAACGAAAGAATAAGAAAAGAACAATGACCATTATTGTTTTAAGCCTTGTTAACAAAAGCCTATGTGGTCTAGCTGGTAAGAGCATATGACTTTCATGAGAGTAGCGCAAGTTCGATTCCCGCAGGCGCCGTATTTTTATTTTATAGGAACGGCTAAAATAATACATGTTCTAAAGAGAAATTATGTATAAATGCACATTTAAGGAAAATTATACATAAAAGTGGATATAAAAATATATGTATATGTAAATATATGTGTATATATGTGCATATATATATACACACACACATATATATATCTATACATGTAAAATGGGCATTTGAAGTTTTGTATACATATAAGGAAATTATATGTAAATATAATATTTAAATAAATCAAAGAAAGTATAATGGGATACTAATCAAATGTTTAAATAAAAAAACGTTAAAACAGTAAACATCGTGCCCAAAACCACTCGCGGGATCTAGTTGGGTCAACCTACGTTTGCCTGGGCCGACCTAGGGATCGACCAACTGGCATGGGGTCGACCCACCCAGATCTTGACAGATTCGTTTGACGAATATGGACTGTTTTTTAAACCATATTCGTTGCTGACTCAGCACTGCATGTACAAGATCATATCCACGTCCTTTAACACCTATAAATAGGTTAGCAAAGCCTAGCCTAAATCTCTTATTTTCTGAGAGGCTGCCTAAGCTCTTCCATTCTTCTTCCCCCTCAAATCTCTTTAGAAAAATAGAATAATTAGTCTAAGGAAATTCTGATTCAAGATCTGGAGGAAAAGAGTGCATATCTGCAAATGGGTGTTCAGAATTCAAATTGAAGTAAGGTAAATTCTTGGATCTGGTCAATTTAGATTTCTCTTCTTTCTTCCCTTTTTCTTTTAGTTTGAGAATTGTGAATCCATGGTTATTTAGGTTCTAGATTCAGTTTGGGGAGCCATGAATGCTAGGTCTGGACCAGATTCATGAATTGGAAAGTTATTACGCGAGTGGATTTAAGTTAAACCTTTTTGATAATGGTATATTTATCATTTGATATTCCCCATTAATATGTATAATAAATCTGCTGAAATGTGTAACCTGCTGAACTCTGTTGAAATGAATAATCTGCTGAAATGTAAATTTGCTAAAATGTATAAACCTATTAAAATATGTGGAAAGGATTACTATTGTATGTATACATGTTCTAATAACCTATTAATTGGATAATCTAAGTTAAGTTACAACGAAATTGGGAATATTTGTAATGTTGTATAAGACCTTTTTTCCATTAATCGTCTTTTTGAGTAGGATTTTACAGTAAATGTTGTAATTATGGAATTTACATTGAACATGAATATTTGTTAAGAATATTTTTCTGCTAAAAGATTGTAAATAAGAATTACAGTAAAATTTGGAAGAATGAATATGCCTAGATTTACAAAAAATAGGAAATTATAACTGCACTTACACACGAGGTTAAATTCAACTTGTGGTAGAAGTTTGCCCGGAACCGCCCGACAAATCCAGTATCAGCAAGTGTTTAATTTAATATGAGGGGTCTAGCGGGGAAATATACATGTAACGGTGTTAAGAAACGAGGTAAAGTCAAACTTGTGGTAGAAATCTGCCCCAGACTGCCCGACAAATCCAAAATCTACAAGTGGTTGACTTAATAAGAGATTTGGTGCATAAACACATATATGATATACGCATATAACAGGATAGAAATAAATGACATTAATTGTAATTAATGGAAATGAAGGAAAGTTGCAACAGTGAAAGAATTGAAATGAACGGGGAATGATAATAACTTATTATGAATAAACCTGAATGGGAAAAGGAAAGATAATAGGTAGGCTTGTCCTTGGGACAATTGGAAATTATAACTTAGAGAAAATGAGATAACTTTTAAAATGGGAAATGTTGTACTTGATTCTAAATTAAGTAATCTGGAAATACAGAAACCTAAAACCTGTTGTTTGTAATCAGGAGAGAAAAAAGGGAAAACTTATGAAATACAATAAGTTTACTTAATTATACATTAAGTAATCTGTAAACTTAAGAATCTGAATCCTACTGACAAGAAGAACATGTTATCTGTAAACTTGAGAATCTGAAATCTGCTAATAAGAATAACATGTTAAAGGCTTATTAATGAACTTAAATGGGTTAAGTTATATAACTGAAATTAACAAGCAAGAAGAATTTGGTAACTTAAATAAGAAGTCAATATGACTTGAAATAACCAAGTTAACTGGAAATCTGATAAGGTAGAGCAAACGTGTAATTAAATGCTTAGGCATAGGGTCTAATAACACATTAACCGGAGGCGCTTGGACCAGTCCATACGTCTGAAAGTGAATAACCCGACGGGTAGATCATCATGGTGGCATGATACACGAGGGGAGCGCACGTCCATCTGATTATTCTGCCAATTCTGATGATATTCTACTGGGTTTGAAGGACGGGAAGGGGAAGCACGCGGCTTCCTGGGACGTGGAGGGTACCCCTGGTAGTCCTCTGTACGGTGGAAGCACTAGGTTGTGCTTACAGAGGTTATGTCTACGCGTTACTACCCGATGAGTATGCCTTGACTACCACGATAGTGGGCAGTTAGAAGGCTGTGTAGGGTGGCATAGGTGAGTCGACGATCCTATTGCCTTGTGACTAGGCAGTTTATGATTGTTTTATCTATTTGCCTTTGGAGGGTCTAACCATCTGTTTGATAGCAATCGTCGGGTAACAGTCACTGACGGTCAACGTGATCGTGATGAGTGAAGCGGAAAGACGGGGAGCTAAACCTACAGATCATCGACCTTTCGCTATTAAGGCTTTGGATGCAGGACGAGCCAATTAGTATGTTGTTTGTTGTTTTTCTGGGCCATGTCACTAGCTCTTAATTCTGTTTGTCTTTCATTAGTTGAGGGAGTGGTCTGATGGGGCCATAGCCACAGCGAAAATAAAGACTATAGCATTTGTGTATACATACATCTGAAAAGCTCCCGACTGAGTTCTGTGTTTCTAATACAACCTTGTTACAGGACTCGGTGCACTGTAGATAATATGTGCGGATACATGCATACCTTTTCCGAATGGTGTATCATAAAGGTTACGACATCGAGTACGATTGACGATACATACGTGAGAAAGTCTAGATACATGCATGTCAGCTCTGGGTGGCGTATAGTAGACTCTAGGGCATTGCTCTGTGATGGAATCTGATTCAACCGAAGGTGGCAGTCCGTACGCTTACGTAGCATGGCGATGGCGGTTCTATGTAGAACGTAGCGTTGGTATACAGAGATCCATACGTCGTTCCGGTGTAGGATGAGGGTCTGTGTATATTTCTATGGCGTTACGGCGAAGACCATGCAAGTGGGGTACCATTGGGTGTACCTTAATGTTGGGGTTAGCTACATATATACTGTATTAGGTTAATGTACTGAGTAATAGATGTATATGATGTGTGTGTAAGCCTTGAGTGCTGTTAACCCAAGTAACCTAATAAATAAGAAACTGTAACGACCCGCATTCTACGCATCATAGGATCGTAGAATATTTATTTCTTTCACATACGAAATCGTATGGTCGTGTAACTTCGGGAGACGACTATTGCGATCATTTCCCATGTTCATGATTTTTGCCGATTTTTAAATGATCGTTTTGCCCCTAGCTGATACTGTTTTGGCCATAACTTTTGACTGGAAAGGAATTTTGACCTAAAACCACTCCCATTGGCTTCGAATGATGGTTTACCTTTCCGTAGAGTGGTCACATGTGAAAAACGGACTTACCATTTGGGAGATATGGCTGAAATAAGGTTTGGGAGGTGAAAAACTGCTTAACCGGGACAAATAGGGTGATTAGTGAATGAGCCCATAACCCATTTCGGGATTTGGGTTATAGGGAGGCTGAAATGAGTTAGGTTTTCATTCTATTTCAGTTTCTAGCCGCCATTTACCTCTTAGAAACCCTAACAATGGCCTCCAACCTCTAAAACACCTCCAAATCACTTTCTAATCAAGGATTAAGCTTAGCAACATCAAATCAAGGCGGATTAGCACAAGAATCGAGGTAGAGCTGCTGTGTTGCATCGGCATTCGCGCCCAAATAGTAGAGTTTCAGTTCTAAAGGTTTTATTTGTGGCCAAGGTGAGTGATTTGCGTAGTTCCTCACTAATTACGGTTAATTAAGGGTAATTAGTGTTGATTAGCGAATTTATACACTAATAAATTTTGGAAAAATATTTATAAATTCTTAAATGATGTTTTAGACCTCTGTTAGAAACTTGGGTTAATTTGATTAAGTTTTGCTAATCATATCATTAGTTTTTCCTAAATATGCTTAAGGGGAAATATGGGATTTTGGGTATGTTTGATCCATTTTACATGTTATAGTTGTTGTTTTGGTGTTTAGGATTGATTGTACATGTTGTTATGACTGTGTTGTATGAATTGTGATTGTCTAGAAGTGTTAGATTGGTCGAAAACGCCGTCGAATCGCGTAAACAGTCGCTGGAAAAAGTGCAGGAATCTGGCCGATCCGGATCGGATCGGAGGAAGGAGCCCGAACCGAACCGCCCCTCCAAGCTACTGTATCCACAAGACGATCTGGACCCGATCCGCCTTTCGTATGCCACTCTGACCCAAACCGATGCACCATGGAGAAGCTTGAGAGACCCGACCCGATCCGGAGTGCTTGGGAAGAAGGACCGAACCAGAGGAATTTTCCACGAAGCCAGGAGGTGTGGATCCCGATCCGAACCGCTGCAGGAGTTCGATCCGACTCGATGCAATGACCACATCTGATCCGAACCATTACGATGTGGAGAAGTGGATCCGAACTGAATTACATTGGAGAGCACGATCCGGAGTGAAGAGAAGGCGAAGCCGAATCGATCTGGAGAAGAAGACCAATAACCCGAGATGCAAAGGAGGTCCAAATGAGGAGCTTTGACTCAGGATCCAGATGGGAACCAATGAGCGAGCTTCATGATTGGGCTTTGCTGCGGGACATGTGCTAAGGGGTTGTCGATGTCTGTAACTTTGAATCACTATGTGTAGGGAGTACGTGAACGGATTCAGGGCCATAGTGGCCTAGGTACGACTAAAGAGCTATAGACCAATGAAGTGGGGTCATTTGTAAAGATTTGGTCATGACTCCATTGGATAAGCTTGGTACTAGCAGTAGTTGTACAAGTCGAACTCCGTCACTACTTCGATGGGTCTAGTGATTGACAGTGGTGGACATCGTATGCTTTAGGCACTGAGTGAGAGATGTTAGAATGGTTGCTATGTTTGATTGTTTGCCTTCATTATGACATACACACCCCCACCCCCGTATTCTTTATACCATGTGTTAGTGGCACCTTAGAGTATTGTACAGTATATAGTGCTAACTCTTTGGTTACAGGTCCAGGTTCAGGTATGGTTTAGTATACCTGTTATTGTTCTGTTTAGCTGCTAATCGCTCATACCAGACTTTTTGTCTGACCCAGAGTTTTATGTCTCTTCTTATTACTCTAGGTGCTCTCACGAGCAGACTAGACACAGGTTAGCTGGGCATGCACGAGTAGCTGATTCGGAGACCAGCAGGAAGATTCCACGTATGATTTCAATTTTTATGAATAATAAATACAATTCAATTTGGATACTGATTTCAATTTCGGAATGAATAATCAATGAATATTTTTAAAATTGAAAATCAATTACAAGAGGAATATGCTGATCTATACACGGCAAGAGGGAAAAATGTGTACAAGGCAAAAAGAGTGTGTGGATTTATACATGGTGAAGAATTGAATCTAAGTACAGATGGGTGAGACAAATATAAGTCACTTATGATACCACTTGGTGTCCCTATTAATGAGGATTATAATCACACTGGAGATAAAACAAGGATTTCATGGACAAATTGAAAATCGATCACAAGGCCCATGCAGACAAGACTAGCAAATAAATTTTATCTATCATAGTAGCAGTCAAAAACAAGCAGTTATTTGAAAACCTTTTTTTTCAAAGACAGTATCAGAGCAGCACAGAAATCAATATCACAGCAGACTTGTCAGAAAATGTTTCATAGAAGTTTCAGATAGATTTAAAAATATTGTTTATTTTAAATCATTTGAAGGAATATGAAAATATCAGAATTTAATGAATCAATCACACCAGATTAAAATTTTGATTCTAGATATGTGTGTGATTCAGTAAATCAATAATTTCAAATGATTTTAAACAAACAAATATTTAAATCAAATAACCATGAAATAATAAAAAGATTTAAGACCATTTTCACAAAGAGTTTTTCCAAATTATTTCTGACATGCACAAGGAATTTTTCATAATATTTACATGAAGTTTGAAGACATGTTCATGATCCAAAAATTAAAACTTATTTATTTGAAATCACCTGAATGGATGTTGATCATGAGATACAATGAATCAATCATAGAGAATTAATAATTCCATATCTAAGAGATGTGTGAGATTCAACATATCAGAAATTTCAAATGATCTCAAACAAACAAAGATCTAAACCAGACGATCATGAATAACAACGAATATCAAGATATTAGCAATGATTCAAGACAGATCAAAAATGTCCATGCCAATCTGAAAATTTCTGAAATTATCACAACGGATAAGTAACAGAGTGTACTGTAATGAGTATAATATTTTAAGCGTTCCCTAAATGAATTGGAAGAAACTCAAAACAGCATAAGTGTGTGAAATTTCATTAATTATTCAGATCTTCAAAAATTTAGAATTCAAAATAATGGTGTTCAAGATATGATATTAATGCTTCAGCACTGTTAAGAATTCAAAAAAAAATAAACTTCAAAACAATTGCAGATAATTACAAATTTAAATTCAATATCTGGAAATGATTAAAACAAGAGAGTTTTATCCACAGAAAGCAAATTTACAGAAAAACATAACTTCTGCAATTGGAAGTTAATGAAGCCCAAAAAAATGGCAGTGATAAATAAAAAAAACAAAGAAAAAAATAAACAAAAGAGATAGAAGGAGAAATAAACAAAAAATAAAAAATAAAAAAATATTTACAAAGGTGAGTTTGGAGATCATACCAGAAATCTATGTAAATAAGAATCTCTAACTCAGTAAGCTTGCTAAGGAACTTTGGATGATACAGGAATATTGAGCAGCTCGAATTCAATTCTCTTTTGTAAAGCAGTTCCTCAGCCACCTCTGGTATCTAACAGTTTAGAGAATCAAGTGGTCTAACAAAATTTGTAAAATCATTCACAGTTATATTCATACGTTTTGGTACCCAAACTCGTTTATATAATAATCCATCTGAAATTACCTTTGTACCCTTTGGAACCCAAATCTGTTTGAATCTAATGAAGTTTGTTTTATTTCTTTTTGGGATCCAGGATTGGTTAAATGGATTATTAAAAAACAAATTCACATCATGTTGATTCAAAAATCCTTTGCGATTATCAGAGTTTGAATTTTTATATCAATTCTTTTCCAAGCAGTTTGAAGGATTTTTAAAAGCATTTGAGTTTGGATTTTCAGAAACATTATTTTCCCAAAGCCGAGACCACGTTTATTTCCAACAGAAAATTGGTTTTTCAACAACATGTTCAAGGATTTTTCTCCATCAGAAAATTTAGTCAAAGTTATTACAAGTTGTTGAATTTTAGTTTTTAGATCACCGTTTTCTTTTATTTAATCAGAACATCGATTATTAGCGATCCTTCTTTCAGCAACATGTCGTTTCAAAGCCAAATTTTCAGATTCGAGTAATTTGATTTTGGCTTGGACTCGGAGATTTCAAATTCAAAAAGTTTTTGATTTTCAACCTCACATTTCTAGAAATTTTCAATCTCATTTTCAAGTTCTTTCAAAATCGAATCACTTTTCAACAAATTTTCTTTTTCAGCAATTTCAAATTTGGAATTTATATCAGTCTGAAAAACTTCAAATTCCTTTTGTAGAAAATTGTTCAAATTTGATAACTCAATCTTGTTTTCTTTTATGGTCAAAATTTCATTTTCAGACTTTTGAATATTTTTATTGAGATGAACAAGATTGGTTTTCAATTTCAAACAATTTTTACAATCTGAATTTGAAAGATTTTTAAAACATTCAAGTTGTGATTCCAAATCAACAATGTTGCTGGTCAATTCAGAATTCTTAGATTTCAAAAAATTTGTTTTTAGATTGAAGTTTATCAACAGACTTAGTTAGATCAGCACAAAAATAAACCAGATCCTCATAAGAGAAATTTTCTACTTCATTGTCTGTTGAGTCTCCATCAGTTGATCCGTCTGAATTATCATCTGTAAGACCTGTTAAGCATAAATTTGAATCTGGGTTGATCTTTGAAGGTTTTGAGCAGTTGTCAACTTTTTGTCCATACAACGCATTGAGAGTTTTCCAGATTTCCTGCGCAGAAAAACAATGAGAGATAAGCTTAAATTGATCAATAGTGAGACAAGAATAAATAGTGTCCATAGCATTAGTATTGATAACAATATTCCTTTTATCTGACAAATCTACTCCATTAATAATAATATTCCAATATTTAATATGAACAGATTTTATATAAATTTTCATCTTTATTTTCCAATTTAAAAAATCTGTACCATTAAAAATAGATGGAATATGACTGGACTGGCTCTCTATGGACTGACACCTAGGGATCACCATTACTGTAGAGTTAAAAAGAATACCTGCTCTGATACCACTTGTTGGATCTAGAATAACCCTAGAGGGGGGTGAATATGATTTTTCACAGTTTTTCACTGAGTTAAAAATCTGATAGGATATTAAATAATAAACAGATCACATAATACAACAGAAATAACAAACAGAAAAGAAATAACACACAGAGATACCTAGCTTCGGCAAAATCCTGCCTACTGCTGCATTCCTAAGGTTTCTACTAGGTGTTATAAACAGACCCCGCATACAAGACCATGTACACTCGCAGTTCCTGCTCCTGTCCTAACCCTACGCTCAAAACCGTAGACTGACCGATATCCACTCAATCAGATTTCCCTGTTTACGACCCTGTAAGCAGTAACACAGATTTTACAGACTCTGTCAACTATCAGTCAATACCCTGACTGATTTCCCTAGTTTGACAAACTAGAAAACAAACGAAGATTACAAAGAAAATAAAACCAAAACACAATTAAAAAAGAAAACCCTAGGAGATAAATAAATAAAGGGTCATCCACTTTTCAATCTTGGCCGGCCACATCACAAATTTGTGGTCCCTTTTTCTTTTTGCTCGATCTCTCTGGAAAACTAGAAAATGGCGGCTTGCACTTGGGTTTCTTTGGATCCCCAAATCGATTTCGACTTCGAAATGAATTACTCTGGAAATTCTCTGTAGCTCCAATTCTTGTTGATGAATTCGATCAATTGCCGATGCTCCTTGCTTCAATGATTTTGGGGTTCCTTTTGCGATCGGAAACTGTGAGTTAATTTGATGTGAAATGACTTATGCTCTTTGAAATTCTAGCTTGTTGATTTTGATTCAATTGTTTGTGGTTTCGATAATAAAATGGCAGTGATGAGAACAGTGTAATATAGGATAATAAAATCCTAAAACTGCTCTCTGATTTCATATATATGGCTCGACTGATTTGTTGTTGCTTTCCTTTTTGATTGGCCTTCAATTTGTGAATTTCTTCTTTTTCTTGTGAGATTAGATCGATGAATCCAGTCCTAGCCCTTGCGTGAATGATTCCTAATTTTTTAAAAAAAAACTGCCTTGAAAGAATTTTCTGATTGATTCAAAAAACTGGAAACAAAAGATTTTGTCCATTTGTTTGCAGGAATTCTTTTTGAAAAAATTCTCTTTATGAATCTGATTGTTGTTTGTCCATGAATTCGACATGAATATTCCCAAAAATGATTAAGAAAAATTTAGGAGATTCCTTGATTGTGCTCGGCCCCTAATATATGAATATCTGATTTCAATGCTTTAATACTGGCAATTCGAGTAAGCTATGAATCTGCACAATAATTACTTCTTCATATGGCCCCGATTGATTTAAAAAAAACTTTCTTCATTTGAATTGTTCCCATAAAACCTCAAATCATTTATTCCCTTTTGTTGCCTTAAATTAGTCGAAATGATTCACTTAATTGTTTAAATCTGAAATATATATTTGTGCATTTTTGGAAAGATTCTTCACCATTATATGTGCATGTTCACATCCTCCACTCTGTTGTAGATATGATGTTCCCATGCTATTTTGAACTGTGCATTTTTGGATTAGTATGTATACGTGCATGCATATGTTCATTAATGTATTGTTGTGCTGTGCTAAACTGATTTGACTGTTCTTGAGTGTTGTTGTTCCATCTAAACATGTTCATGTTGCACCATCAATGTTCACATTCCTCAATGCAAATATACAATGCACCATTAATGTATACTTGCCTAAGACCTTTTGCTTATTTC
Organism: Allium sativum; assembly: GCA_030737875.1. NCBI lineage: Eukaryota > Viridiplantae > Streptophyta > Magnoliopsida > Asparagales > Amaryllidaceae > Allium > Allium sativum. The sequence continues at coordinate 986,054,173 of CM060924.1, forward strand.
TGAGAAGGTTGAATTTTCTTCTTTCCAAACTGGAAATTCTTGATTGCTCCTTTAATTGCTGAGCAAAATTGTACTTCCTTGATTTGAGATCACACATGCATATGTACCCTTTTCATTTGCTAAAACTGAAGTCAACCATGTATATGCTACTTGTGATCATGTTATATGCAATTTTGGTTTGAACTTGATTGTAGCTCCATTCATTTGCATATGTTGTTCTGATCATACTTGTTTTTCCAGCTTTCTTATTGTCATGTGTATGATATGAAGTGTACACACACACACACACACACCTGCAATTGCTTCACCATGCACCACTATCTGCTTGTGTATGCATATGAACCCCTCTTGGTCAAACACTAATATTCTTCTGTCATGTGTGCTTGGCATTTGCACTTGCTTGCATTGTTTCATCTGTACTGTCTTGATCAAGACATGTTGCACCATTAACCAAACTGTTTTGCTGCTAGGAAACTGTAAATGATGTAGTTGGGCACTTCGAGATTTGAAACTGAATACACCCATGCACCAAGAATGTTGTATACTTTAATTATTCTGGTGGCACTTAAAAACTGGCTTATGCTTGAAGTTGCATCAGTTTTTGTCTTTGTTTCACCCATATTGTATATGCTGATCTGAACATTGTCTAGCATCCTGGTCTTTGATTGCACCATCCATGTTTTGGCATTGATTTACCCATGAACCTGCTCTCGGCATTTTTGCTACACATGTTTATGTACATGGCTCGACACATGGCTTTGTTGACTTTGTTTGATCATGACTCTACCATTTTTATTTGTGCACTGAGTCAAGTTGGTCCTCGCGACTGCTCCTCAGTTGCTCACTGGATTGGCGAGGCAGTGCACACGTGTATATATATACACATGTATATATGCAGCCATCCGAATGGATTTTACTGTCCCTGCACAATAATATGTGTATATACATACACATGTGTGTGTATACATATATCGTGCGCGTGCTACATTCACATATCAGATCAAGTCATGAAAAATGATGAGAAACACACCAGAAACCTGAGGCAAATAAAATTTTTAAAAATAAAATTTATATTTGCATGAATTTTGAATATTATTTCCGTTCCATATACTCTGTGTGTTTCTGTATATGACAGGTATGAAGACTGGACTGACTGAAGAATGCTGTGAAAAAAAAAAGCTGAAAGACAGAAGACAGTGAAAGTGTCTGTATTTGACTCTCTGAATGTATAAATGAAAATGTATGTAAACTGACTGAGTGTGAGGAATTGTATATGAAAATAAAAATTTTGTACTGTTTGAAATTGAAATAAAATATTATATCTAAATAAAATAATGTGAATATTTGAATTTCTATACAGTCGTATTTTATTTAAATATAAATATTATATTTCTGTCTATGATGTATATATGAAACAGTACAGTAACATACACATTTAAAATAATATTTATTTGGTTGTTATCATCAAACAAAAATCATATAATTGTGTATACAGCACCGTTATATACAACAATCTCCCCCTTTTGATAACGACAAACCAAATAAAAGATTTTGAGCATAAACAAAAGAAATTGTGTTTGACAGTGAATATTAAACTATGAACAGAACTCCCCATATTTGACTGCTCCCCCTACAACTGTGCATGAGTGAAAAGAATGTGAAACTGAACAGAACTCCCCTATTTGACTGCTCCCCCTACCATGAAAAGAATGTGAACCTGAATTGGAATTTTCAAAAATAAAATATTTATAAACTATTCACTCATAAATCAAAATCTCAACCCATTCTCCCCCTTTTGTTATCATCAAAAGGATTCAAAAATTAAAATATAGACGAAAAATTGACTAAATAATATAATTTCAGCATAAGAGGAAGAACAGTCATCATAAATCTCAATCAGTCAAACAAAAATCATAATATTCTGAGAACAGGTGGCGTATTTCACATTGTAGAGAATGACGGATTTACGATGAATTGTATATAAAATGGAGAGAGTTTAAAAAAATTGAATATTTCCATATTATTTCCAATAGATTTTATAAAAATAAAGCACAAAAACAGTGATGGATTTGGACTATAATTAATAATTCAATTTAAGTGACAAAATCGAATACTTAAAACCCAATACCTATCAATCAACAAATCATAATACGTCATAAGATGTTAACACATTTCACAAATTAGAAAATGGATTGATAGGCTGGTTTTTAAACTCCAAGGAGAATTTCATATTAATTTTAATCTATAGCGCATTATTTCCTTTTTTCTTTTTATTTTATTTAAGAGCAAACTGACCATGCATAACCAAAGCTTGGATTTTTAAATGAGGTCAGTCGCAGCTTAAATTATAAGTTGTCTCATAACCATGCATAACCAGAGCTTGGATTCTTAAATGAGGTTAGAGACACACTTATGTATTAATTATATATTTTATCATTTTCAGCTTTAAATAGAAAAAACTCCTCGAGATATATAAACCAATATGAATGATAGAAATGTGGCAGGTACAGAAATGGACTGTGAAATAAATTTCTAAATTAATTATATTATGAAATATGCTCGACTGTACCGGCATTATTGAAAATTTTCAATTATCACCAATTCTGAATAACAACATAGTCCAAATTCTATCACAAATATTTCCACTGTTTATTCAAAAAGATTTTTTTTAAAAAAAATATTAAACTCTTCACATTTGTATAAAATCACCATGAATGGAAGAATGATGATAGATAATAAAGATGATCGTGAAATAATTTCCAATTCAAAGATATTATAATAAATATTCAACCATCATGAAAATCTAAATAAAATCTCCTCTTGTTTTGAAATATATTGCAGTCACAATTCATCACAATTTCAAAATCTGATAATAATTTTGATGAATTATAAATACAATTCAATTTGGATATTGATTTCAATTTCTGAATGAATAATCAATAAATATTTTTAAAATTGAAAATCAATTACAAGAGGAATATGCTGATCTATACATGGCAAGAGGGAAAAATGTGTACAAGGCAAAAAGAGTGTGTGGATTTATACATGGTGAAGATTTGAATCTAAGTACAGATGGGTGAGACAAATATAAGGCACTTATGATACCACTTGGTGTCCCTATTAATGAGGATTATAATCACACTGGAGATAAAACAAGGATTTCATGGACAAATTGAAAATCGATCACAAGGCCCAAGAAGACAAGACTAGAAAATAAATTTCATCTATCATAGTAGCAGTCAAAAACAAGCAATTATTTGAAAACCTTTTTTTTTCAAAGACAGTATTAGAGCAGCACAGAAATCAATATCACAGCAGACTTGTCAGAAAATGTTTCACAGAAGTTTCAGATAGATTTAAAAATATTATTTATTTTAAATCATTTGAAGGAATATGAAAATATCAGAATTTAATGAATCAATCACACCAGATTAAAATTTTGATTCTAGATATATGTGTGGTTCAGTAAATCAATGATTTTAAACAAACAAATATTTAAATCAAATAACCATGAAATAATAAAGAGATTTAAGACCATTTTCACAAAGAGTTTTTCCAAATTATTTCTGGCTTGCACAAGGAATTTTTCAGAATATTTACATGAAGTTTGAAGACATATTCATGATCCAAAAAATAAAAATTATTTATTTGAAATCACCTGAATGGATGTTGATCATGAGATACAATGAATCAATCACAGAGAATTAATAATTCATGATATGAGTGATGTGTGAGATTCAACATATCAGAAATTTCGAATGATCTCAAACAAACAAAGATCTAAACCAAACGATTATGAATAACAGCGAATATCAAGATATAAGCTATGACGGCCCGCCCCGCACCAACCGACATTTGCTCCAAAAGTGCGCTGTACACATGTCCAGTTAGCACGGAACGGGTCGTCAGAAGGAAAAAGGGAAGAAGGAAATGAACATACAAAGAACCTGTAGAATGTCTCACAGCGCATAGAACAAAATATAATAATAACATACTTGACATAAAACAGGAGAGACAGTGCATAAGCTGAAAATCAGAACTAAACATCATAGCAGCGGAAATCCAAAATACAGCTTATTACAACTTTTCAAACTGTCTCAAAGCAAAAATAAGATAAATGAGGTACACTACTAATGCCCAAGTAGCGACCACCAACGACACAGGGAGAATGTGTATATATATATAATACGTGGAAGCCTCCTGCCCGCCTCCGAATCAGCTACTCGCGCATCACCAGTTAACCTGTCTCTAGTCTGCTCGTGTAAGCACCCAGAGTAATAAGAGGAGACATAAAACTCTGGGTCAGACATAAAGCCTGGTATGAGCGATAAGCATCTAAAGTGAACAATAACAGGTAGACTAAAACATACCTGAACCTGGACCTGCAACCAAAGAGTTAGCACTACATACTGTACAACACTCTAAGGTATCATATCAAACAGTGCAAAGATACGGAGGTGGGGAAGGTGTGCATGTCATAATGATGGCAAACAATCAAGCATATCATCCATCCTCACATCTCTCACTCAGTGCGTAAAGCATATGATATTCACTACTTCGATCACCCAACATACCTTGTTACGATCACTCTGCCCCATTATGTCATAAATGGCTTCACTGCACTGATAACGTAGCCACAAATCCTTTGCTATGTCCACTTTGCCCTATGGAGTCACAAGAACCCCACTGCACTGGCTCATAGCCTTACCATCCTTACTATGTCCACTTTCCCCCATGGAGTCACAAGAACCCCACTGCACTGGCTCATAGTCTTACTACGCATCACCTTGCCCCTCGGGTCATAATGACCCTACTGCACTGATAACGTAGTCTTGCTACCATCACTTTGCCCCTCAGGTCATAATGACCCTACTGCACTGATAAGTAGCCATCATCCATTTTTAGTGGTGAATCGAAGTTATGAACGTCGACAACTCCTTAGCACACGTCCCGCAGCAAAGTCCAACCATGAAGTGGACTCATTGGTTCCCAACTGGTTCCGGGATCCTGAGCTCTAACTTCCCCTATTGGACTACCTTTGCATCTCGGGTTATTGGTCAATACTGGGTCAGGTCGGGTTCCTCTTCAAGTTATCGGCTCGGGTCGGTGTCTTTCATCTGTTTGGGTCGGGTCTCCTTTAGGTGCGGTTCGGGTCGGGTATTCCTCTGGGTTCGAGTCAGATGCTTCTCTTCGGGTCGGGTCGGGTGCTTCCCTTCGGGTCGGATCGGATGTACCTTCTTGGTTCGTGTTTTCGATCCGTCTTCATGCTCCCTTCATATGCTCCTATCCGATCCGCTTCCGTGCTCCTGCTCTGATTCGTCTTCGTGCTTCCGATCCGATCCGTCCTCCTCGATCTGATCCGTCCTTCTCGATCCGATCCGTTTTCCTCTATCCGATCCGATCCCAGTTCAGCTAGCGTGGCCTTCCTTTTTGCCACTTTTCCCAAGTGTTGGGTTCCGATCCGATCAGATTCTTTGCTCAGTTCAACATATCCGATCCGAGCCCCCTTATCCGATCCGATCCGAACCCTGCACTGTTTTCTGAAACTATTCCAGCAAGTGTTTATGCCATTCGACGACGTTTTCGACCATTCTAACTTTTGGAATCAATCACAAAGCATTTCATACAGTCATAGCAACATGCATAATCAACCACAAACATCATTCACATCAATATCATAGGTTAAAATGGATCAAACATACCCAAAATCCCATATTTCCCCTTAAGCATGTTTAGGTGAAACTAATGATAGGATTAGCAAAACTTAACCAAATTAACCCAAATTCATATCAGAGGTCTAAAACATCATTTAGGAATTTATGAACATTTTTCCCGAATTTTATCATGCTTAAATTCGCTAATTAGCACTAATCACCCCCATAATTAGTGTAAAACTATGCAAATCACTCACCTTAGCCACAAAATAAACTAAGATCTGAAATGATTCTCTGATTTGATGTGAATCTCAATGCCAACAGCAGCTCCTATGTTGATTTGGTGAAGATCTTCCTTGATTAGGGGTTACTAAGCCAAATCCTTGACCAAAAGATGATTTGGAGGTGATTTAGAGGTTAGAGGCCATTTTTAGGGATCCTTGGTGATAAGTGGAGGCTAGAAAACTGAAATGGAATGATTCTCCATCTCATTTCAGCCCTCCCATAACCCTAATCCCGAAATGGGTTATGGGCCTACTCGCTAATCACCCGATTTGACCCGGTTAAGTAGTTTTCAACCTCCAAACCTTGTTTCAGCCATATCTCCCAAACGGTAAGTCCGTTTGGCTAATGTAACCACTCTACGGAAAGGTAAACCATCAAACGAATCAAATGGAAGTGGTTTCAGGTCAAAATTCCTTTCCAATCAAAAGTTATGGCCAAAACAGTACCAACTAGGGGCAAAATGGTCATTTAAAAATCAACAAAAATCATGAACATGGGAAATGACTCTAATGGATGTTTCCCAAAGTTACACGACCATACGACATCATACGGGAAAGAAATAAATATTCTACGATCCCCCGATACGTAGGATACGGGTCATTACACTCTCCCCCCCTTAAGAAATTTCGCCCCCGAAATTCCCTAATCAAAACATACACAAAGGTTCCCGCATGCCTATCAACCATAAAACAACCATCAATCATGCAAAGCAAGTAAAATAAGTCTATCCTAGCATGCGGAATAACTAAATTGCAAAGTAAATCTTACCAGACAAAGAGTTCTGGATGCATCTTCCTAATGCTCTCCTCTGTCTCCCAAGTACAATCATTCTCGTCCTCGCCCCACTGAACCTTGACTAGCTTCACCGCCTTCCTTCGAAGTTGCTTCGTATAGCGCCCCACAATACGAATCGGCTTGCGGTTCCCAACCGCCTCGGGTTCTACTTCGAAGTCCCCTAACTGATCAGGTGAAATAGTCATATCTGAGTCGTGAACGAACTTCCTTAGTTGGGAAACATGAAACACATTGTGAACTCCCGCCATCTTCTCTGGTAAGCCAACTCTATATGCCAAATTTCCGACTAATTCGAGAACAGGGAATGGGCCAACAAATCTTGGTGCCAACTTGCCTCTCCTGCCAAATCGTATCATGCTTTTCAATGGAGAAATCTTGACAAACACCAAGTCACCAACGGAGAATTTCAAGTCTCTTCTCCTCTTATCGGCATAGCTTTTCTGCCTATCTTAAGCAGCTTTCATTCGTTGCTGAATGACCTTAATCCTGTCTGAAGTTTCCCTCACCACATCTGGTCCAAGCACAAATTTCTCGCCAGTCTCTATCCAACATGATGGTGAGTTGCACGGTCTTCCGTACAAAGCTTCATATGGAGCCATACCGATACTGGATTGGTAGCTATTATTATATGCAAACTCTACTAGATGCAAATGGTCATCCCATGATCCACCAAAATCCAATATACACGCTCTCAAGAGATCTTCCAATATACGATTCACCCTCTCCGTCTGACCGTCGGTCTGAGGATGATATGCGGTACTGAGATGTAATCTTGACCCTAGAGCCTCTTGTAAGCTCTTCCAAAACCCACTAGTGAACAACGGGTCTCGGTCACTCACAATGCTTTTGGGTACTCCATGAAATCTCACTACCCACTTCATATACAATTCTGCCAGCTTGGCTGCCGTTCTGGTCGATTTGACTGGTATAAATCTTGCACTTTTAGTCAATCGATCCACAATTATCCAAATGCTATCATATCCCGATCTAGTCCTTGGTAAACCATCGATGAAATCCATCGAGACTTGCTCCCATTTCCATTCGGGAATTTCTAATGGTTGCAACAAACCACTAGGCTTCTTTTGCTCGGCTTTAACTAGCTGGCAATTCATGCATTTGGATATAAACTTCCCAACGTCTCTTTTCATCCCTTCCCAGTAGTAAGTTCGCTTCATGTCTCGATACATCTTATTACCACCGGGATGTATAGTCAGTTTTGAGTGATGACATTCTCTAAGCACTTCATCTCTCAATCCATTCACGTTGGGCACAACTAGCGTTCCATTCTTTCGAAGCCATCCATCTCGATCAAGCCCATATACGTTCATCTCCTCATCGATACCCATCTCTAACTTGGAGATGATTTCCAATAGGTTAGGATCGTCCCTCTGGCTGGAACCAATCCGCTCTATTAAAGTGGGTCTGATCGCCAAACTAGCTAGCATAACTGGATCCAATTCGCACTTTGGTCTGAAATCAAACCCCGCTATATACTCCAGTTGCTTCCATTCAAGAAACATTGCCCCTAAGCTGGCATGTCTCCTACTCAAGGCATCGGCTACCGCATTACCTTTCCCAGGTGTATATGCGATATCAAAATCATACGAAATCAAGAACTCTAACCATCTCTGCTGACGGAGATTCATATCTTTCTGGGAGAAGAGATACTTTAACGATTTATGATCAGTAAACAACTCAAACCTTTCTCCCAAGAGGTAGTGTCTCCACATCTTCAGCGCAAATACAATCGCTGCTATTTCCAAATCATGGGTAGGATACTTCTTCTCATGCGGCTTTAGCTGTCGACTAGCATAAGCTACAACCCTACCTCCTTGCATCAATACTGTACCCAGTCTGGTACCACAAGCATCCGTGTATAGCGTCATCTCTTCATTCCCTTTAGGAATGACTAACACTGCGCATGCGTCAACCTCTCCTTTAGACTCTTGAAGGCATCTTCACACACTCCGTCCCAGACGAAGGACTGATTCTTCTTAGTCAACTGAGTCAACGGTGCTGCAATCTTGGAGAAGTCCTGGATAAACTTACGATAATATCCAGCTAATCCCAAGAAACTTCTAACATCTGTTGCATTCCTGGGCGTAGGCCAATCCTGTACCGTAGCCACCTTCGCAGGGTCCACGGCAAAGCCACTCTCTGAAGCAACATGACCCAAGAATCTTACTTCCCTTCTCCAGAAATGACACTTAGAGAAATTCACTTTCAATTGGTGTTTCCTCAACACCTCCATCACTATCCTCAAGTGTCCCTTGTGTTCTTCTTCTGTCCTTGAGTAAACAAGGATGTCATCTGTGAACACAAGAACAAACTTATTCAACTGATCTCTGAATACTCGATTCATAAGATCCACAAAATAGGCTGGTGCATTGGTCAACCCAAATAGCATGACCAACCACTCATAAAATCCAGACGGCGTCCTAAATGTCGTTTTCGGAACACTCTCATCTGCTACTCGAAGCTGATGAAACCCTGTCGCGAGGTCCAACTGGGAGAACACTCTAGCTCCTTCCAGTTGATCAAACAAATCATCTATCCGCGGTAGAGGATACTTATTCTTCCTCGTCACCTTATTCAACTCGCGATAGTCCACACACAAACGAAGGGAACCATCTGCCTTAGTGGCAAACACAACTGGTGCTCCCCACTCGGAGACACTCCTTCTAATAAATCCCTTCTTCAAAAGATTGCTGACTTGCACCCCGAGCTCTCGCTGCTCCCTTGGTGCCATACGACGAAGTGGCATCACTATAGGTCTGGCATCTTTCACTAAATCAATACGAAACTCAATCTCTCGGTGTGGTGGAAGCCCGGTCACCTCCTCAAAGACGTCCGGATACTGGCCAACCACGGGCACATCTGACAACTCATCATGCGGGATGTCGAGGGAATTTACAAAACTAGCCATAACCCCATCACTAGGTAGGCTACCAAACACTACCCTCCGCCCATCATCCGCCCTCACTGTCACCAAAAAGCCCTCACAGTCTACCACCACCCCGTATCTTTGGAGCCAATCGACCCCCAATATAATGCCATACCCAGTAAAGCCCAAAACAAAGCAATCACATACAAACATACATCCATGACTCGATAAGACCAAATTCCTGCAAATCATACTAAGGCTAGTCGAACCACCAATCGGGTTCGTCACAACCAATGGTCTATCGACTATCTCGGGTTCCAGTCCCAACCTATCTACCAAGTCACTAGATATGAAGGAACGGGAAGCCCCAGTATCAAACAAAACTCGAACTGGTATATCATAAATAGAAAGCATACCTTGAATAACAACATTCTTTCCTTTCTCCGCCGCAGTTGGGGCATTCGACGAAGAAGGAACAACATCAATAGCATATGCTTTCACAATCTGCTTCTCCTTAAGAGGTTGCGGACACTTATCCTTCTGATGTCCCACTTGACCACAGTTGTAGCACTTCCTTTCCGCTGGCTTGGCCCGACATTCTTTAGCATAATGGCCCTTCTTACCACAGCTGAAGCACTCAACATCCTTCTTGCTCTTTTTCTGGCCACCTTTAGATTGGTTCTGCTTCCTCTTATTCTGAGAGTTATTCTTGCCTCCACCGCCTGCTTGCGGCTTTGGCCCTTCTGCAGATGCAGCCTCAGTCTTTGACTTGGGGTAAAGACTCTCGGATCTCAAAGCTTTTCCCACGATCGATTCAAAAGTCTCATCGATGTGGTTGATAAGCCTTTCCCCCAAGTATCCATCCAAACCAGTAATGAACTTCTCATTCTTCTTTTCAGGAGTATCAATGAGAGACAGTCCATACTTCGACAAAGTGTCGAACTCAACAATATAATCAGAAACTGCCCTTCCGTTCTGCTTGAGTTCCAAGAACCTCTTAAACAACACTGACTTCTGGGCAGCTGGAATAAACTTCTCGCTAAAGCGAGCCTTGAACTGATCCCAAGTAACCTGATCCTCTGGAGTAGCTGTTCTAATGGCATTCCACCAATTCATCGCTCGCCCTTGCAGCTGACGAGACGCTAGCCTTCTCTTCATCGCATCCTCAAGACCCAAGTCATCAAAGATACGGTCACAGCTATCCATCCAATCTTGAACATCCGTGGCCGACTCCGTTCCGTGGAATGGCTTCCCACCAAGATTAGTGTAATCCTTGCACAACTTGGCGAAATTGACCCTAGGCACCTGCACTACTGGGCCAAAACCAACTCCGGGATTGGGAATTGCCCCTTGCACTTCTCTAAGCATGTCTCTCATGAGGTTAGTAAACATCGCCCTCATGTCAGCGGCATTCCCTTGGTTGGTCCCTCTACCAGCACCTCTCGTGTCTCGGCTCATTGTCAATCTGAAAAATGGAAACGATTAACGACCCCATAGTGGTGCTAGTGCAGTGCGACTTCATCTTTATACTACTAATAGTATACACATACATAGTTTTTGAAAACCAAAGTAATCACAAATACGCGCTCTCATATACGTACTATCTCTCCCTAGTGTCTTTCCCTAGGTTAACTACGCAACCTAGAGCTCTGATACCAAGTGTGACGGCCCGCCCCGCACCAACCGACATTTGCTCCAAAAGTGCGCTGTACACATGTCCAGTTAGCACGGAACGGGTCGTCAGAAGGAAAAAGGGAAGAAGGAAATGAACATACAAAGAACCTGTAGAATGTCTCACAGCGCATAGAACAAAATATAATAATAACATACTTGACATAAAACAGGAGAGACAGTGCATAAGCTGAAAATCAGAACTAAACATCATAGCAGCGGAAATCCAAAATACAGCTTATTACAACTTTTCAAACTGTCTCAAAGCAAAAGTAATATATATGAGGTACACTACTAATGCCCAAGTAGCGACCACCAACGACACATAGAGAATGCGTATATATATATAATACGTGGAAGCCTCCTGCCCGCCTCCGAATCAGCTACTCGCGCATCACCAGCTAACCTGTCTCTAGTCTGCTCGTGTGAGCACCCAGAGTAATAAGAGGAGACATAAAACTCTGGGTCATACATAAAGCCTGGTATGAGCGATAAGCATCTAAAGTGAACAATAACAGGTAGACTAAAACATACCTGAACCTAGACCTGCAACCAAAGAGTTAGCACTACATACTGTACAACACTCTAAGGTATCATATCAAACAGTGCAAAGATACGGAGGTGGGGAAGGGGTGCATGTCATAATGATGGCAAACAATCAAGCATATCATCCATCCTCACATCTCTCACTCAGTGCGTAAAGCATACGATATTTACTACTTCGATCATCCAACATACCTTGCTACGATCACTCTGCCCCATGAAGTCATAAATGGCTTCACTGCACTGATAACGTAGCCACAAATCCTTTGCTATGTCCACTTTGCCCCATGGAGTCACAAGAACCCCACTGCACTGGCTCATAGCCTTACCATCCTTACTATGTCCACTTTGCCCCATGGAGTCACAAGAACCCCACTGCACTGGCTCATAGTCTTACTACGCATCACCTTGCCCCTCGGGTCATAATGACCCTATTGCACTGATAACGTAGTCTTGCTACCATCACTTTGCCCCTCAGGTCATAATGACCCTACTGCACTGATAAGTAGCCATCATCCATTTTTAGTGGTGAATCGAAGTTATGAACGTCGACAACTCCTTAGCACACGTCCCGCAGCAAAGTCCAACCATGAAGTGGACTCATTGGTTCCCAACTGGTTCCGGGATCCTGAGCTCTAACTTCCCCTATTGGACTACCTTTGCATCTCGGGTTATTGGTCAATACTGGGTCGGGTCGGGTTCCTCTTCAAGTTATCGTTTCGGGTCGGTGTCTTTCATCTGTTCGGGTCGGGTCTCCTTCAGGTGCGGTTCGAGTCGGGTATTCCTCTGGGTTCGAGTCAGATGCTTCTCTTCGGGTCGGGTCGGGTGCTTCCCTTCTGGTCGGGTCGGGTGTCCCTTCTTGGTTCGCGTTTTCGATCCATCTTCATGCTCCCTTCATATGCTCCTATCCGATCCGCTTCCGTGCTCCTGCTCTGATTCGTCTTCGTGCTTCCGATCCGATCCGTCCTCCTCGATCCGATCCGTCCTTCTCGATCCGATCCGTTTTCCTCTATCCGATCTGATCCCAGTTCAGCTAGTGTGACCTTCCTTTTTGCCACTTTTCCCAAGTGTTGGGTTTCGATCCGATCAGATTCTTTGCTCAGTTCAACATATCCGATCCGAGCCCCCTTATCCGATCCGATCCGAACCCTGCACTATTTTCTGAAACTATTCCAGCAAGTGTTTACGCCATTCGACGACGTTTTCGACCATTCTAACTATTGGAATCAATCACAAAGCATTTCATACAGTCATAGCAACATGCATAATCAACCACAAACATCATTCACATCAATATCATAGGTTAAAATGGATCAAACATACCCAAAATCCCATATTTCCCCTTAAGCATGTTTAGGTGAAACTAATGATAGGATTAGCAAAACTTAACCAAATTAACCCAAATTCATATCAGATGTCTAAAACATCATTTAGGAATTTATGAATATTTTTCCCGAATTTTATCATGCTTAAATTCGCTAATTAGCACTAATCACCCCTAATTAGTGTAAAACTATGCAAATCACTCACCTTAGCCACAAAATAAACTAAGATCTGAAATGATTCTCTGATTTGATGTGAATCTCAATGCCAACAGCAGCTCCTATGTTGATTTGGTGAAGATCTTCCTTGATTAGGGGTTACTAAGCCAAATCCTCGACCAAAAGATGTTTTGGAGGTGATTTAGAGGTTAGAGGCCATTTTTAGGGATCCTTGGTGATAAGTGGAGGCTAGAAAACTGAAATGGAATGATTCTCCATCTCATTTCAGCCCTCCCATAACCCTAATCCCGAAATGGGTTATGGGCCTACTCGCTAATCACCCGATTTGGCCCGGTTAAGTAGTTTTTCAACCTCCAAACCTTGTTTCAGCCATATCTCCCAAACGGTAAGTCCGTTTGGCTAATGTAACCACTCTACGGAAAGGTAAACCATCAAACGAATCAAATGGAAGTGGTTTCAGGTCAAAATTCCTTTTCAATCAAAAGTTATGGCCAAAACAGTACCAACTAGGGGCAAAATGGTCATTTAAAAATCAACAAAAATCATGAACATGGGAAATGACTCTAATGGATGTTTCCCAAAGTTACACGACCATACGACATCATATGGGAAAGAAATAAATATTATACGATCCCCCGATACGTAGGATACAGGTCATTACATAAGCAATGATTCAAGACAGATCAAAAATGTCCAAGCCAATCTGAAAATTTCTGAAATTATCACAACTGGTAAGTAACAGAGTGTACTGTAATGAGTATAATATTTTAAGCGTTCCCTAAATGAATTGGAAGAAACTCAAAACAGCATAAGTGTGTGAAATTTCATTAATTATTCAGATCTTCAAAAAATTAGAATTCAAAATAACGGTGTTCAAGATATGATATTAATGCTTCAGCACTGTTAAGAATTCAAAAAAAAATAAACTTCAAAACAATTGCAGATAATTACAAATTTAAATTCAATATCTGGAAATGATTAAAACAAGAGAGTTTTATCCACAAAAAGCAAATTTACAGAAAAACATAACTTCTGCAATTGGAAGTTAATGAAGCCCAAAAAAAAATGGCAGTGATAAATCAAAAAAAAACAAAGAAAAAAAATAAACAAAAGAGATAGAAGAAGAAATAAACAAAAAATATTTACAAAGGTGAGTTTGGAGATCATACCAGAAATCTATGTAAATAAGAATCTCTAACTCAGTAAGCTTGGCTAAGGAACTGTGGATGATACAGGAATATTGAGCAGCTCGAATTCAATTCTCTTTTGCAAAGCAGTTCCTCAACCACCTCTGGTATCTAACAGTTTAGAGAATCGAGTGGTCTAACAAAATTTGTAAAACCATTCACAGTTATATTCATACGTTTTGGTACCCAAACTCGTTTATATAATAATCCATCTGAAATTACCTTTGTACCCTTTGGAACCCAAATCTGTTTGAATCTAATGAAGTTTGTTTTATTTCTTTTTGGGATCCAGGATTGGTTAAATGGATTATTACAAAACAAATTCACATCATGTTGATTCAAAAATCCTTTGCGAGTATCAGAGTTTGAATTTTTATATCAATTCTTTTCCAAGCAGTTTGAAGGATTTTTAAAAGCATTTGAGTTTGGATTTTCAGAAACATTATTTTCCCAAAGCCGAGACCACGTTTATTTCCAACAGAAAATTGGTTTTTCAACAACATGTTCAAGGATTTTTCTCCATTACTGTAGAGTTAAACAGAATACCTGCTCTGATACCACTTGTTGGATCTTGAATAACCCTAGATGGGGGTGAATAGGGTTTTTCACAGTTTTTCGCTGAGTTAAAAAATCTGACAGGATATTAAATAATAAACAGATCATATAATATAGCAGAAATAAAAAACAGAAAAGAAATAACATATAGAGATACCCAGCTTCGGCAAAATCCTGCCTACTACTGCATTTCTAAGGTTTCTACTAGGTGTTATAAACAGATCCCGCATACAAGACCATGTACACTCACAGTTCCTGCTCCTGTCCTAACCCTACGCTCAAAACCGTAGACTGACTGATATCCACTCGATCAGATTTCCCTGTTTACGACCCTGTAACTAGTAACACAGATTTTACAGACTCTGTCAACTATCAGTCAACACCCTGACTGATTTCCCTAGTTTGACAAACTAGAAAACAAACGACGATTACAAAGAAAACAAAATACAAAGAAAATAAAACCAAAACACAATTAAAAAAGAAAACCCTAGGAGATAAATAAATAAAGGGTCATCCGCTTTTCAATCTTGGCCGGCCACATCACAAATTTGTGGACCCTTTTTCTTTTAGCTCGATCTCTCTGGAAAACTAGAAAATGGCGGCTTGCACTTGGGTTTCTTTGGATCCCCAAATCGATTTCGACTTCGAAATGAATTACTCTGGAAATTCTCCGTAGCTCCAATTCTTGTTGATGAATTCGATCAATTGTTGATGCTCCTTGCTTTAATAATTTTGGGGTTCCTTCTGCGATCGGAAACTGTGAGTTAATTTGATGTGAAATGATTTATGCTCTTTGAAATTCTAGCTTGTTGATTTCAATTCAATTGTTTGTGGTTTCGATAGTAAAATGCCAGTGATGAAAACGGTGTAATATAGGATAATAAAATCCTAAAACTGCTCTCTGATTTCATATATTTGGCTCGACTGGTTTGTTATTGCTTTCCTTTTTGATTGGCCTTCAATTTGTGAATTTCTTCTTTTTCTTGTGAGATTAGATCGATGAATCCAGTCCTAGCCCTTGCGTGAATGATTCCTAATTTAAAAAAAAAACTGCCTTGAAAGAATTTTCTGATTGATTCAAAAAACTGGAAACAAAAGATTTTGTCCATTTGTTTGCAGGAATTCTTTTTAAAAAAATTCTCTTTATGAATCTGATTGTTGTTTGTCCATGAATTCGACATGAATATTCCCAAAAATGATTAAGCAAAATTTAGGAGATTCCTTGATTGTGCTCGGCCCATAATATATGAATATCTGATTTCAATGCTTTAATACTGGCAATTCGAGTAAGCTCAGAATCTGCACAATAATTATTTCTTCATATGGTCCCGATTGATTTAAAAAAACTTTCTTTATTTGAATTGTTCCCATAAAACCTCAAATCATTTATTCCCTTCTGTTGCCTTAAATTAGTCGAAATGATTCACTTGCCAAAAGTGGTTTGTGGAATCAGAATTGTTTAAATCTGAAAAATATATTTGTGCATTTTTGGAAAGATTCTTCACCATTATATGTGCATGTTCACATCCTCCACTCTATTTTATATATGATGGTCCCATGCTGTTTTGAACTGTGCATTTTTGGATTAGTATGTATACGTGCATGCATATGTTCATTAATGTATTATTGTGCTGTGCTAAACTGTTTTGACTGTTCTTGAGTGATGTTGTTCCATCTAAACATGTTCATGTTGCACCATCAATGTTCACATTCCTCAATGCAAATATACAATGCACCATTAATGTATACTTGCCTAAGACCTTTTGCTTATTTCTGAGAAGGTTGAATTTTCTTCTTTCCAAAGTGGAAATTCTTGATTGCACCTTTAATTGCTGAGCAAAATTGTACTTCCTTGATTTGAGATCACACATGCATTTGTACCCTTTTCATTTGCTGAAACTGAAGTCAACCATGTATATGCGGCTTGTGATCATGCTATATGCAATTTTGGTTTGAACTTGATTGTAGCTCCATTCATTTGCATATGTTGTTCTGATCATACTTGTTTTTCCAGCTTGCTTATTGTCATGTGTATGATATGAAGTGTACACACACACACACACACCTGCAATTGCTTCACCATGCACCACTATCTGCTTGTGTATTCATATGAACCCCTCTTGGTCAAACACTGATATTCTTCTGTCATGTGTGCTTGGCATTTGCACTTGCTTGCATTGTTTCATTTGTACTGTCTTGATCAAGACATGTTGCACCCTTAACCAAACTGTTTTGCAACCTGGAAATTGTAAATGATGTAGTTGGGCACTTCGAGATTTGAAACTGAATACACCCATGCACCAAGAATGTTGTATACTTTAATAATTCTGGTGGCACTTAAAAACTGGCTTATGCTTGAAGTTGCATCAGTTTTTGTCTTTGTTTCACCCATATTGTATATGTTGAGCTGAACATTGTCTAGCATCCTGGTCTTTGATTGCACCATCCATGTTTTGGCATTGATTTACCCATGAACCTGCTCTCGGCATTTTTGCTGCACATGTTTATGTACATGGCTCGACACATGGCTTTGTTGACTTTGTTTGATCATGACTCTACCATTTTTATTTGTGCACTGAGTCGAGTTGGTCCTCACGACTGCTCCTCAGTTGCTCACTGGATTGGCGAGGCAACGCACACGTGTACATATATACACATGTGTATATGCAGCCATCTGAATGGATTTTCCTGTCCCTGCACAATAATATGTGTATATACATACACATGTGTGTATACATATATCGTGCGCGTACTACATTCACATATCAGATCAAGTCATGAAAAATGATGAGAAACACACCAGAAACCTGAGGCAAATAAAATTTTTGAAAATAAAATTTATATTTGCATGAATTTTGAATGTTATTTCCGTTCCATATATTGTGTGTGTTTCTGTATATGACAGGTATGAAGACTGGACTGACTGAAGAATGCTGTGAAGACAAAAGCTGAAAGACATAAGACAGTGGAAATAACAGTGTGTGTAACAGTGAAAGTGTATGTATTTGAGTCTCTGAATGTATAAATGAAAATGTATGTAAACTGACTGAGTGTGAGGAAATGTATATGAAAATAAAAAATTTGTACTGTTTGAAATTGAAATAAAATATTATATCTAAATAAAATAATATGAATATTTGAATTTCTGTACAGTCGTATTTTATTTAAATATAAATATTATATTCCTGTCTGTGATGTATATATGAAATAGTACAGTAACAAACACATTTAAAATAATATTTATTTGGTTGTTATCATCAAACAAAAATCATATAATTGTGTATACAACACCGTTATATACAACAGTTCATTCTCTTCTTTCATTTCTTTAGCGACCGTTCTGTGCTAGTTGGGCATGTGTACAGCACACTTTTGGAGAAATTGCCGGCTGGTGCGGGGCGGGCCGTCACACTTGGTATCAGAGCTCTATGTTGCGTAGTTAACCTAGGGAAGTCATCAGGGAGAGATAGTATACGTATACGAGAGCGCGTATTTGTGATTATTTTGGTTTTCAAAAGCTATATATATACACTATTAGTATAGCTAAGGATGAAGTCGCACTGCACTAGCACCACTATGGGGATGGTTAATCGTTTTCTCTTTACAGATTGAACGATGTGCCAATACGCAAGAGGTGCCGGTAGAGGAGCCAATAATGGGAATGTTGCTGACATGAGGACGATGTTTACTGACCTCATGAGAGAGATGCTTAGGGATGTGCAGAGGGCGGCTCCCAGTAATGGTAATGGTGGTGGTCCAATAGTGCAGGCACCTAGGGCCGATTTCGCCAAGCTGAACAAGGACTATACTCGTCTTGGTGGGAAGTCGTTCCACGGAACGGAGTCGGCTACCGATGTTTAGGATTGGTTGGATAGCTGCGAACGTATCTTCGAAGATTTGGGTATCGAGGATGCGATGAAAAAAAGGTTAGTATCCCGTCAACTGCAAGGACGGACAATGAATTGGTGGAATGCTATAAAAGCAGCTACTCCCGAGGATCAGATTACTTGGGAGCAGTTTAAGGTTCGCTTTAGCAATAAGTTCATTCCAGCTGCCCAGAAGTCAGTGTTGTTTAAGAAATTCTTGGACCTCAAGCAGAATGGAAGAGCTGTCTCGGAGTATATTGCAGAATTCGATACTTTGTCGAAGTATGGGTTATCTCTTATTGACACTGCCGAGAAAAAGAACGAGAAGTTCATAACCGGCTTGGATCAGTACTTGGGGGAAAGGCTTATTAACCACATCAATGAGACGTTTGAATCGATTGTGGGGAAAGCATTGAGGTCAGAGAGCCTTTACCCTAAGTCGAAAACTGAGGTCGCATGTAACAACCCGTATTTTCAATAACCTGTAATAACATAAATCGAGGCAGAATTTAATTCTAAAATGGGAATCAAGGGAAACGGGCTATGCCATTGCGTTCGTCTCGGAAAAATACGCGAAATAGAGTCCGAGTTTTCGAAAATCGGAGTCCGTATGACCAAGATATGGCCTCGCGAAGTTTCACGAAAATTCCCAAATTAAAGTATACTTAATTAAGTGAAATGGGTTGTGTAGATATATATATATATATATATATTGATATATATATATATATATATATAATTGAAAATTTAATAAATAAATATGCAAAAATGCTCAAAACAGCGAATTGGGAGAGGGGAATAACCGAACCGGCCGATTTTTGAAGTCGACCCGAGCCCGCTGGGTCGACTAGGGGTTAATCCAGGGTGTTTGGCTGTCAACCCGTGGGCCGATTCGCTCAAGTGCAGATTTTGCATTTGAATGGCTCTCATGGTCCATCTTTAATCTAAAGGCCCTAGATGGTTCCTACACTTGACTTCTTCCCCAAGACATGCTTTGATGGCTTGGATTGAATCTAGGGTTAATCCTATGGCCTAAAACACTTGCCTAATCTATAAATAAGACCCTAACCTACCCTAATTCATTGATAATTAAACCTAGTGACTAAACTATGGCAAAATGCTAGCTCTCATGGCCTCCACTAATTTTATGAAGAGGGTTGCATACTAATCACTCTCTAATCAACTTCTAATCCCTTCTTAGCATCTTAATCTTCTTCATTTGGTGTTCAAAGTTGCTAGTTGTGAGTTTCTATCACTTTGATGATCTTTTGTTAAACTAAGTAGATGAGATATGATGAGATTTATGGTTTTGTATGTGGATTAATGAGTCTTGAATCATATGATATGATGTTAGCATTAATCTTATGTTTATGCATGTTGAGTATGTTTGTTAATATGCAAGTTACATGTATGTTAATATGCAAGATATGCTATGCAAGTTACATGTTTGTTAATATGCAAGTTACATGTATGTTAATATGCAAGATATGCTATGCAAGTTACATGTTTGTTAATATGCAAGTTACATGTATGTTAATATGCAAGATATGCTATGCAAGTTACATGTTTGTTAATATGCAAGTTACATGTATGTTAATATGCAAGATATGCTATGCAAGTTACATGTTTGTTAATATGCAAGTTACATGTATGTTAATATGCAAGATATGCTATGCAAGTTACATGTTTGTTAATATGCAAGTTACATGTATGTTAATATGCAAGATATGCTATGCAAGTTACATGTTTGTTAATATGCAAGTTACATGTTTGTTAATATGCAAGTTACATGTTTGTTAATATGCAAGTTACATGTTTGTCAATATGCAAGTTACATGTTTGTTAATATGCAAGTTCATGATGACACATTATGCAAGTCTATGGGTTAATATGCAAGTATATTATGCAAGTGAATATGTAAGTTATGTGACATATTATATGCAAGTTATGTGACATATGCAAGTTATGTGACATATTATGCAAGTTCATATGCAAGTTATGTGTTTGTTAATATGCAAGATGGCACCTTTGAAACATGTTCATTCATATGCAAGTTGACACCTTTTATATGTGTTATATCATGAACGAAATTACGTGGGAACGATGGGGTAATTAAATGCATAAGTTAATAAGATTGTGTGAAATTAATATAATTATGCATAACACAAAATAAATAAACATAGTATGGGAATTTGCCTATTTGGTTAGGTGTACCCATACTATGTGTTGGGAATTTACCTATTGAGTTAGGTCTACCCCATGGGAATTTACCTATTAAGTTAGGTCTACCCATGTTAAGAAAACTTGATTAATTAGGGATAATTAATATAAAATTATGAGGGTGATTAATTAGGTGTAATTAATTGACTAAGACACGAGGTTGGACTCAGTTGTAGCGTAAAACTGCCCGGACCCAACCGGCTTAACCAGTTGCTACAAATGTTAGCCCAATGTGAGAGGTCTTAGGCACAAACTAAATACGTAATTAATGTAAAGACACGAGGTTAGACTCTGTTATGACATAAGGCTGCCCGGACCCAACCGGCTTAACCAGCGGTCATAAAAGACAGTCTAATGTGAGAGGTCTTTACAAAGGTTACGTTCTTAATTAATTAATTAAGAAACACTTAACCACATTAGCATGTAGAGGGACATGAGGGGTTAAGTGGGTGCCTCGGGTGGCATGAGAAAATCTAGTGGTTGCCTTGGGTGGCAATAGAAAATACGATTAGAATACTTAACCAAAATGGAACATGTAATTAAAACATGATTAAAGGGTTAAGTGGGATATACTAGAAAAAGGGACAAGCTTAGGTGGGTAGCTTGTGGAGGCCCATTTCAACCAGTAACCCATACGTATCTTTGTGGGCTCGACCCATGTCGAGGACGGGACACGCATACTGGGCTTGACTGTAAGAGGCAAACGGGTTAGCGGTGGCAACGCAAGTCCAACGGGCTTCATATGCGTGAGTGGGCCCGGGCTGGTAGGTAAGCCGTTGTTGCATCGAGTAGATATAAGCCGTGCACCTTTAGTTCCATCAGGTTGCCACATTGGGGAATGATACATCCCACGGTGGGGCCAGCACGGGTATCTACGTTAGGGAGCCGATCGAATGGGAAGTAGTGTGTACACCTAGTGGATTGTAGGGCCCCGTGGCGCCTACTTGGTCACCTAGGGGTACGCAGGTACTAATTAGTAAATTTTATAAGTCCTTGGGTGGGATCAACCTTTAAGTAGGAATTAATCTTAGGTAGGTAAAACTGGTGTGGTGCAGTGTAGGAATTATCTTTGAGTAGGTCTGGGGCGGTGTAATTTAGTAATTATCCTTGGGTGGGTAAATGCGTCTTTACGGTGATCTTAGTTTATCCTAAGTTTACCAAGCTGCTTAGTGTAGCCATTCATCCCCAGTCGTTACCGTATATCAACTTATGTCTTCTCTGGTTATTTTAATGATTGTATTGTTAGGGTTATAGGACTCACTCAGACTTATGTCTGACCCCGTTGTTTTTATCTTTTCCCCCCAACCCCAGGTTATTAGAGTGGGCCTGGTGCTAGTGGGCTTTGATCTGATTGCTGTATCTATCCTATGGAGCTTGGACCTCTGAAGTGAAGCCGAGCTTATCTTTCCTTTTATGGCTATTAGTTATGTAGTGGGATTATGTACTTCTATTTTATCAAGATGGATATTATGTACTTGTCTCTGGTTTATGGTTTTGTGATGTAACCAAACATGTATTACTTTCCGTTGCAATGAAATGATGATTTAAATTTTCAAGTATTACTTATATCTGTCTTGCTGTAATTTTACTGTTCTATATTCACTCAAAATACTTCACCGAAACTAAGGCATTCCCCTGGTATGAGTGACCTTAGCGGACGTGGGGTGTTACACGTGGTATCAGAGCTTAAGGTTACCAGAACAGATAAAATTTTTAGAAAAACTATTTTTCTAAGAAAATTTTTGAAGGAATGTTTTCAAAAACATGTCTTTTAAGAGAAAAGTTTTTGAGAAAAGCATAATCCCCGATAGCCATATCTTTATCTTTCGAATTCTCCGTTTGAATCTCTTTCTCTCT
The DNA here is from genome assembly GCA_030737875.1 of Allium sativum. Lineage (NCBI taxonomy): Eukaryota > Viridiplantae > Streptophyta > Magnoliopsida > Asparagales > Amaryllidaceae > Allium > Allium sativum. The sequence goes on from CM060924.1 coordinate 986,077,192, forward strand.
CGTTTTGAGTTTCCCCTCCATGTGTAGATGATCTTTCTAAGATAGATAAGAATGGAAAACCGCTTCAAGGGAATTAGACGTAAATCAGATTAGAAGTTGGTTCAAGAAGGAGGAGGACTTGTAAGTACTTATTGGATGGACGATGGGAGGAAGGCTCTAATAGTTGTTTGGTTAATAAAGGACGAAGCCTCATTGATGGGAGGTTACGAGTGGAGAATGGGAAGGAGAAGGCTAGTAGTTATCCTTTTGGGAGGAATAGGACACCTTATTAGGATTGACCAAAGAAGCAAGGACAAGGTATGGAATCTTCTGGAGGGTAGTTGTATTCCCTCACGACTAGGGTGCCGTATGGGGATAAGACCGTCTAGGTTGGAATTTGGATTTCCTTATTATCCGATTCGAACTTTATTTGATTTGGATGCATTAAGTTCGTTTATCTCATCATTGTTAGTGAGTCACTGCACTTAGACACCAGTTTAGTAGATGATCCCTTAGTTGTTTCAAACCCAATTGGGCTCCATGATGTGTTTGGGTTTGAAAGTTTCTATACTTAGCATTGAGTTTGGATGTGATGCTTGTTGGGCTTCACGAGCTATGGGTTAGTTTGGTGTGACGGCAAGGAACTTCGCTCGGTCCGAACCAGTCGCTAAACCGACCCAGACCGTTCGAAACGCCCTATCGTTTGAGAACACGACAAAACAGAACGCATACAGAAGAACATTTCATTGTATATTACAACAATGCATCAGATTACAAGAATATACAGAGTATAAATGAATATTACACAGAAATATCAGAGATTTAAATTACATTTAAATACATAGCAGCGGAAAATAATACAATACACAACTAGAATGAGATATACGGATACAAAGCTTTCCGGATATCGTTCCAGCTGTAAACCAGGATCCTGTGAATATAAATCTGCAAAACCAAAACTACTAGCTGCCCGTGTCGAAAATAGGGGCACCCAGAGTTTAGGTTAAAACAATAAACTCCAGGTCAGTCATGTGACTGGTGTGAGAACTAAAACAGTTATTAATCTTTATTTCAAATCATTAGGTAAATCAAGGGACCACGCCGTATAACACGGAACGGGTTTCCTCCCAAGAATACCAGTGCATAAAACCAACAGCGCAATGCTAAATAAAGAAAAATGAAGCTGTTATAAGACCCAGGTCCCATCACACAATGCAACGCAGTCGAGGATAGGGTTTTCCCTTATAACAGCCAAAGAATGCTTGATACGTTTAAAACAAATCATTTGATACTATTATAAGTGCATAGTATATAAAACACTTCAAATCATAAGTATCAATCATAGGCGGCATGAGCGCCCCATCCCACTATGTCGCCATATATAGGATATACAATCAAAACCGCAAAGTCTCGTATTTGGAAATTGGGTTTCCATCTATGAACCGAGGCAAAAGATAGTCCTCAACCGATTCGAGACAATCTAGCCCATGTCTCAGGCAAGCGCGCAGGCAAGCCTTGGATCGTCAGGGCCGGTCCACACGGAGTGGATTATTATGCCTGAACAATACGTCTCCCCACCCTATGGGGTGTAAGTCTGGTCCGTCAGCCGACCAGAATGCATTCGGCCGAAACCGATATAACCGAGGCGCCTCGCAACAGCAACAACCACATAAGTCAAACTCGTCAGGGCGTGTAAAACCACTGACGCCACTTCTAGCTAGAAAGAAACGCAAGTCCTCCCTGAGGTCCGTCTCCCGTTTTTGGTTCATACCTGGTGTGAAACACGCGAGGTAAACGTTACACAAAGCTACGCCACAAAGGCCGTGCTTTGATCATCACCACAAGACTTTGCTTTTCAACAGAAGCCTTGATCATTTGCATCTTAGCATGCCACACAGGCAAACCATCCTATGCAACCGATATCAGTCACACAGAATGAAATCCGATGTCAGACACACAGTCCATTTACAAGTCCGTTCTGGGTCTGAACGAAACCGGAGGCACCTAGTACCCCGCATATCCATCGATCTCCAAGTACGTCTGGACGATCACTAACTGTTTCCATCTTCTTGGGTGTACAGCCCAATCAAGATCATCAGTTATCACCCAAACGACGTGAAGACTTCCGGTCTTCGACCATCGTCTTCATCTTCGACTTATCGTCGTATCAGTTATTCAGAATGGGATAAACCCGGTCTTTCCGAATAACTCGCGTATATTTTAAGTAAGTGTTACACAAACACAACATACGCCTCATTCCAGTTCATTAGTCACTAACCGTAAATTAATCAAGAGAATAATTCCCCAAATATTAACCCCGAAGGCCGAAACCAACATCAGATCAATATCCAGAAAACCATTCTGCTTGGCTAACCGACAGTTAGTTTCTAAATTTCACGTTCAAATCTAATTAAAGATTTAACTATCGCCTGGAGCAAAACTGGTGATACTCCATTCTCGATCCTTTCAATCTAATTAAAGATTCATTAAAACTCCACTTAGTTTTAATCATTATCTGGGTTAAAGAATCAGTGTCATTTAAAAACACGATTCACGATAAACCCAAAATCACATTCCATTAATTATCGGGTTAAAGAACAAGTGTTATTTAAAACACTATTCACGATAAACCCAAAAATCAATACCAATTCAATTCCAATTAAATATCATTTAATTGGTACACTTCATTAAATCTAAATAAAAAGATTTAATCTTTTCTCAACTGGGTTCAAGAACAGTGTTAGTGAAGACACCATTCACGACAAACCCAAATCACATTCGATTAATTATCGGGTTAAAGAACAAGTGTTATTTAAAACACTGTTCACGATAAACCCAAAAATCAATATCAATTCAATTCCAATTAAATAAGACCGTTCGAATCCCGCATACGCTAACTTTGGGTATACAACACATCAGAACAAATAACAGAAGACTTCAATAAACATCATAATAATGTTACATCAGAGTACAGAATATCAGAGTATATCGAAATATAATACACAGCGGAAGATAAATTTACATAAATGTAAAACAGTGCACAGCGGAAATATAAACTACACAGCGGAAGACTGTAAATGCCTGGACACAGCTTAAAGCTTCAATCCAGAATCCTGCTCAATACATCTGCAAAATAAAACTACTCGACTGCCCGTGTGGAAAATAGGGGCACCCGAGTTCGCAAGGGAAAAGCAAACTACAGGTCAGTCATGGGACTGGTGTGAGAACTCAAAAACAGTTGTTAAACTTGTTTAAAAATAAGGCAAATCACGGGACCACGCCACTTTCGCGGAACGGGTTTACCCCCATGAAAGCCAGTGTATAAGCAACAATCAATATAGATATATGGATCTACTATGCATCACACAACATGCAATATCCCAATCTACCCACTTAGATTAATCACAACACTTAGATTTTCCGAATCCAATTCAATTTACAGAAATTATTCCTTTGGATTTTATTCCCGATTTCTTATTTCAAATCATTTGAAATACATATCTAACTTTCTATATCAAAGTAGATTTCACTTCGGGATCTCAAATCAAATCATTTAGAAATGTGAATTCCAAAACATAACAATGCATACAAACAAGTATGCAACCAAATATCGTGCTCCCCATCGACAAGGCAAAGGGTACGCACCTCGCAACTCGATATATATATGTGCACCTACCCCACATAGGAGTAGGCTACACCGACGATGCACCTCCCACTCAGGAGAGCATACACCGCCCTCTCACCCATACTTTTAGTCTCAGGGTTACCCGAATCTTTAGTCACATACTAAATCATTTCATATCCCGAAGTAGGGAAAATCATTTCACAACATAATAATCACAATGTAACATATAATACATTTCTAAATCACTTTAGAAATCATCGGGTTTTGGGCCTCGAAATCCTTTCTGTTTTATAAAACATTTTTATAAAACATTCCCTGTCCAAAATCGGGAATACATTTCTTTTCACTTAAGGAAAATATCATTTCACAATCATTCGTTAAATTTGAAATGAACACAACATCGCTAAACACCTTATCGTCAAATCGTGAAGTGTTTCACAAGGCGTTAGCACACAGATATTTTCAACCCAACCCAATGCTAAATGTAAAAGCATATTCTGCTCATAAACTGGTCGAGCACAATCCAAACCATCCATCAATCAAATTTGACATTAAATATAAGGTTTTAAATAGAGAGAGTATTGACTTATATTTAACATCAAATCCTGAAACCAACAGATATCATATCGGGAATAACGATATCGATATCTTCCAAATTCCCATCACAATATCTGTAATCACGGAATCCAATATCGAAAATATCCATTGATAATTTCAATTCAAATCTAATCCAATTTATTTATTTATAACCATTGGATTATTTTTCTAGTTAATAACTAGTTCATTTCGATAAAAATCTATTTTTATCTTTTCAAATATGGAGTTTTTCATCCCAATTCTTCCCAAATCATTTCTTATGATTTTACACAAATTATTACTATTTTTAATAATTTTATCAAGGCCTGTACGGTCGATTTCCATCAATGGCCATCGAACTGCACTTACAGCGACCTTTTTCGAATTTGATTTGGACGTATCTCCAAATCCAACCGTTAGATTTCAAATTTCTAATATTCCTTAGAAAGCTCTTTTCGATACGAACCCAACGGTTCTGATTTCAGGAGAATCCGACGGTCGGATCTCCCGTAATGTCCGTTCGAAGTCAATGGTCGAAATTCGCGAACTGCCGCAGCGCGGCGCGTTCTATTCAGGCCATTTATTATATATATAATATATATAATATATATTTCGTCGATTTCCTTTTAAAACGAATTTTATTAATCATTTCAAATTTGTTTCAAAAACAATTTCAACCTTTATTTCAATTTCAAATCAAAATTGAATCTTCCTTTATAAATTCTTTTAACATTCACTTCGATTTGATTTCAATTCAAATCGATTTCAATTTTATTTCAATTCGAATTCGTTTTCTATTCAGTTCAATTCGAATTCATTTTCTATGTTATTCAATTCGAATTCGTTTTCTATTCAATTCATTTCGAATTCGTTTTCTATTCAATTCATTTCGAATTCGTTTTCTATTCAAATTCAATTCGAATTCGTTTTCTATTCAATTCATTTCGAATTCGTTTTCTATTCAATTCATTTCGAATTCGTTTTCTATTCAATTCAATTCGAATTCGTTTTCTATTCAATTCAATTCGAATTCGTTTTCTATTCAATTCAATTCGAATTCGTTTTCTATTCAATTCAATTCGAATTCGTTTTCTATTCAATTCAATTCGAATTCGTTTTCTATTCAATTCAATTCGAATTCGTTTTCTATTCAATTCAATTCGAATTCGTTTTCTATTCAATTCAATTCGAATTCGTTTTCTATTCGATTCAATTCGAATTCGTTCTCAATTCAATTCATTTCGAATTCATTTTCTATTCAATTCAATTCGAATTCGTTTTCTATTCAGTTCAATTCGAATATTTCATATACATCGTTTTCAATTCGAATATTTCATATACATCGTTTTCAATTCATATATATATTTCATATACATCGTTTTCAATTCATATATATATATATATATATATTCACCTTTCACTATATACGATATTTTCATTTTCAATACATACGATATATTCATTTTCAATATATACGATATATTCATTTTCAATATATTCGATACTTTCACTTTCGATATATTCGATATTTTCACTTTCAATATATTCGATATTTTCACTTTCAATATATTCAATATTTTCACTTTCAATATATTCAATATTTTCACTTTCAATATATATATCGTTTTCAATTCGAATATTTCATATACATTGTTTTCATTTCATACATATATGTATATCGTTTTCAATTCGAATATTTCATATACATTGTTTTCAATTCGAATATTTTCACTTTCAATATATTCGATATTTTCACTTTCAATATATTCGATATTTTCACTTTCAATATATTCGATATTCACTTTCAATATATTCGATATTCACTTCGCTATATATATATAAATTTCACTCTTCATATATATGTTATTTCACTTCGCTATATATCAATTTTCACAACAATTTCAACCAATAAATATCGTCCATGGTTTGTGGACGAGGGGCGTATATATATATATATAGATATTTATATATAGCAATTCACTTCCACTTTCAACACATATATATAAAATTATAAAAAGAAATTGAAGAGTGAGAAATCCTCACCAATAGCTATCCACTCACACGATTCTTCCTTAATAGAAATCTTCGCCTTTTGTCGCTTTCACCCGTATTCTCTACATATGTAAAAATCGAATTTTTACTTCGTTATTCAATATATAAAAATATGATTTTTCCTTTTGCTTTCAACATATAAAAATATGATTTTTATTTTTGCTCTCACATATAAAAATATGATTTTTTTTATTTTTGCTTTCACATATAAAAATATGATTTTTACCTTTTGAAAGAAATCAGTTTTCAACCTTTCAAGAAAACCAGTTTTTATATTTTTATAAATCACATTTATTCTTTCATAAAAATGCAGTTTTGCCTTTTTCAAAATGCAGTTTTTCTTCTTTTAAAAATGCAGTTTTTACCTTATTTAAAAATGCAGTTTTTACCTTATTTAAAAATGCAGTTTTTATTTTCTTAAAAAAAAAAATGCAGTTTTTAAATAATTCTTCAAAACAGTTTTTAAAACTCTTTTATAAATTTCTGTTTTAACTTCTTTTTAAAAATTTCTGTTTTAACTTCTTTTAAAAACATGCAGTTTTTAAAACCTTTTTAAGAATTTCTGTTTTAAAATCTTTTTTAAAAATTCTGTTTTTATTTACTTTAAAAATTCTGTTTTTATTTCCCTTTTAAAACAAACAGTTTTCAATTTTAAAATTTAGTTTTACTTTCTTTTAAAAACAGTTTTTTTAAAACTTAAAACAAACAAAAAAAATCAGAAATTAGCTTATAAATTCGAAAATAAAAATCAAAATAAAAATGAAATAGCTCACCGAGATTTCGAATGGGAGGAGTCGGCGGCAGGGTTGGTGGTCGGTGGTGTCGGCGAGGCTTCGGGGTGTTGCTTTGATTCGCGTCGCGAGTTGCGTCGCCTGGAGGGAGGAGGTCGCGATGTCTGGTGGGAGGAGGAGGTTGGTCGGCGGCTCGAGCGTCGGCGGTCTGGTGGTGGGCTTCCAGGTCAGGGGGCGGCGGCGATTTAGGTTAGGGTTTTCTCCTTTTTTTTTTTTTTTATTTGTTTCTGATAAATGATCGGGGGGGGGGGGGGCCAAGGCAGAAGAAAAGGGGGATTCTTTTTTTTTATTATTATTTAATTATTTAAATTTGCATTAGGGTTGACTTTTACATATGACCTCGAAACGAGGTCCACCGCCTGTCGTCCATAGCGTTTAACCCCCATTCCGAACACAATGGGATATGTATCGCAAGCTGGTTTGATCGTTACAATCGGTTTCCTTTTGAATTTTCATTTAAATCACTATATTGAATTTTAAACGTACTTTTCAAATTACCGGGGCCACATACTGACTAGAAAAATTCCAGAAAAATATTTTCTAGCTTCGTATCGACGATACGGTCCTAACAAAACTAGTTTCGTCGAATTCTGAGACCGTTTGAAAAATGGCCAATTTCCAGTCGATTAAAATCAACTGAAATGGTCAAAACACGTTTACCTTTACCACGCTCACATATTGATTCGAAAAATTATGAAATTTGAAATCTAGCAATAACTTTACACTGCGGACCCAACAAAAGTGGTTTCGTCGAAATCCGAGGTCATTTGCAAAATGTCCATTTTTAAGGGCCTGAATTCCATAGCGACTATTCAGAATTTACAACTGGACATATCTTTTGATTCCCGCTATCAAATTTCGATTGGTCGGATTCGTTAGAAAGATATTATCAATTAGATTCCATTATTTTTGGTTTCACTAAAATCTGGATTGTTTTGCTCCCGGTACATTCAATTGAAGTTTGAAATCGAATTATCGAACTACCGCGCCATTTTCAATTCTATTTATAATTATATATAAATATTTATATTCTAACGACGACGCGTATAATATATACGTTCTAATTCTATTCAAAATGAATTTCACGTCGATATTATTTAAAATAATTCATTTTAAATAATCAAAATTCGCTGAAATTGCCGAAATAAAAATTTCAAACTGGCTCGCATTTTACGGGTTGTTACAATCTCCCCCACTTAAAACTTTTCGTCCCCGAAAAGGAACAAAGTCGAAAGTGGTTTGATTATTCAACTCTACGTTCGATCTGGCTTCCATTCTCCAACTCTTTAGTTTCTGAGAATTTTCAAAATTTCAAAAATTTGGCTAACACCCTAAATTTTTGAAAAATTTCGCCATAACCTCCCCTGCACCGGGAGCATCGGGGAATTTCAAATAGCTTCCCCGGTCCTTCAGATCTCAAAAAGAAAAAAGAAAAAGCCAAGCGGCTAGCCAATAGGCTCACAAAATCATCATCACCCAAACAAAACAGGAAATTATGTAGTAAACATGTACCTATTTGTCGGGCAAACAAATTTTATTCTCTGCTCTAGCCTCCTTGCTATGACCTGTTCAAAGTAAGTATATGTATATGCAAGCAAATGCGACCAATTTTCAATACAGTTTACTATTTGGTTCAATTGGCTAAATGGTTAAAAATTATCAAACAAATAAACCAACAACACAAACATCAATCAATTAATTGATTATATTTTCAAATATATAATTTTATATATTTAAAATCATATTTTCTAAAATCAAATTATATATATAATCACAAATACGTTATTTATAAACAAATAACTCTCGACTCATTCTAGGGCATTTCTAACCCCATCTCTAACGAGTCACTCATTCTAGAATGCTACTGATTCTATCTCTAATGAGGATTCTTTTATAGGACATTACTAATCCTACCTCTGATGAGTCTTTTGTTCAGTTCTAACGAGTTGTACCCCAAAGATTTGAGTTTAACCAAAGCTCTGATACCACGTTGTAACGACACGGATTTCGCCCGGACCTAATCGATCGTTAAACCGACCAAGACCGTTCGAATCCCGCATACGCTAACTTTGGGTATACAACACATCAGAACAAATAACAGAAGACTTCAATAAACATCATAATAATGTTACATCAGAGTACAGAATATCAGAGTATATCGAAATATAATACACAGCGGAAGATAAATTTACATAAATGTAAAACAGTGCACAGCGGAAATATAAACTACACAGCGGAAGACTGTAAATGCCTGGACACAGCTTAAAGCTTCAATCCAGAATCCTGCTCAATACATCTGCAAAATAAAACTACTCGACTGCCCGTGTGGAAAATAGGGGCACCCGAGTTCGCAAGGGAAAAGCAAACTACAGGTCAGTCATGGGACTGGTGTGAGAACTCAAAAACAGTTGTTAAACTTGTTTAAAAATAAGGCAAATCACGGGACCACGCCACTTTCGCGGAACGGGTTTACCCCCATGAAAGCCAGTGTATAAGCAACAATCAATATAGATATATGGATCTACTATGCATCACACAACATGCAATATCCCAATCTACCCACTTAGATTAATCACAACACTTAGATTTTCCGAATCCAATTCAATTTACAGAAATTATTCCTTTGGATTTTATTCCCGATTTCTTATTTCAAATCATTTGAAATACATATCTAACTTTCTATATCAAAGTAGATTTCACTTCGGGATCTCAAATCAAATCATTTAGAAATGTGAATTCCAAAACATAACAATGCATACAAACAAGTATGCAACCAAATATCGTGCTCCCCATCGACAAGGCAAAGGGTACGCACCTCGCAACTCGATATATATATGTGCACCTACCCCACATAGGAGTAGGCTACACCGACGATGCACCTCCCACTCAGGAGAGCATACACCGCCCTCTCACCCATACTTTTAGTCTCAGGGTTACCCGAATCTTTAGTCACATACTAAATCATTTCATATCCCGAAGTAGGGAAAATCATTTCACAACATAATAATCACAATGTAACATATAATACATTTCTAAATCACTTTAGAAATCATCGGGTTTTGGGCCTCGAAATCCTTTCTGTTTTATAAAACATTTTTATAAAACATTCCCTGTCCAAAATCGGGAATACATTTCTTTTCACTTAAGGAAAATATCATTTCACAATCATTCGTTAAATTTGAAATGAACACAACATCGCTAAACACCTTATCGTCAAATCGTGAAGTGTTTCACAAGGCGTTAGCACACAGATATTTTCAACCCAACCCAATGCTAAATGTAAAAGCATATTCTGCTCATAAACTGGTCGAGCACAATCCAAACCATCCATCAATCAAATTTGACATTAAATATAAGGTTTTAAATAGAGAGAGTATTGACTTATATTTAACATCAAATCCTGAAACCAACAGATATCATATCGGGAATAACGATATCGATATCTTCCAAATTCCCATCACAATATCTGTAATCACGGAATCCAATATCGAAAATATCCATTGATAATTTCAATTCAAATCTAATCCAATTTATTTATTTATAACCATTGGATTATTTTTCTAGTTAATAACTAGTTCATTTCGATAAAAATCTATTTTTATCTTTTCAAATATGGAGTTTTTCATCCCAATTCTTCCCAAATCATTTCTTATGATTTTACACAAATTATTACTATTTTTAATAATTTTATCAAGGCCTGTACGGTCGATTTCCATCAATGGCCATCGAACTGCACTTACAGCGACCTTTTTCGAATTTGATTTGGACGTATCTCCAAATCCAACCGTTAGATTTCAAATTTCTAATATTCCTTAGAAAGCTCTTTTCGATACGAACCCAACGGTTCTGATTTCAGGAGAATCCGACGGTCGGATCTCCCGTAATGTCCGTTCGAAGTCAATGGTCGAAATTCGCGAACTGCCGCAGCGCGGCGCGTTCTATTCAGGCCATTTATTATATATATAATATATATAATATATATTTCGTCGATTTCCTTTTAAAACGAATTTTATTAATCATTTCAAATTTGTTTCAAAAACAATTTCAACCTTTATTTCAATTTCAAATCAAAATTGAATCTTCCTTTATAAATTCTTTTAACATTCACTTCGATTTGATTTCAATTCAAATCGATTTCAATTTTATTTCAATTCGAATTCGTTTTCTATTCAGTTCAATTCGAATTCATTTTCTATGTTATTCAATTCGAATTCGTTTTCTATTCAATTCATTTCGAATTCGTTTTCTATTCAATTCATTTCGAATTCGTTTTCTATTCAAATTCAATTCGAATTCGTTTTCTATTCAATTCATTTCGAATTCGTTTTCTATTCAATTCATTTCGAATTCGTTTTCTATTCAATTCAATTCGAATTCGTTTTCTATTCAATTCAATTCGAATTCGTTTTCTATTCAATTCAATTCGAATTCGTTTTCTATTCAATTCAATTCGAATTCGTTTTCTATTCAATTCAATTCGAATTCGTTTTCTATTCAATTCAATTCGAATTCGTTTTCTATTCAATTCAATTCGAATTCGTTTTCTATTCAATTCAATTCGAATTCGTTTTCTATTCGATTCAATTCGAATTCGTTCTCAATTCAATTCATTTCGAATTCATTTTCTATTCAATTCAATTCGAATTCGTTTTCTATTCAGTTCAATTCGAATATTTCATATACATCGTTTTCAATTCGAATATTTCATATACATCGTTTTCAATTCATATATATATTTCATATACATCGTTTTCAATTCATATATATATATATATATATATTCACCTTTCACTATATACGATATTTTCATTTTCAATACATACGATATATTCATTTTCAATATATACGATATATTCATTTTCAATATATTCGATACTTTCACTTTCGATATATTCGATATTTTCACTTTCAATATATTCGATATTTTCACTTTCAATATATTCAATATTTTCACTTTCAATATATTCAATATTTTCACTTTCAATATATATATCGTTTTCAATTCGAATATTTCATATACATTGTTTTCATTTCATACATATATGTATATCGTTTTCAATTCGAATATTTCATATACATTGTTTTCAATTCGAATATTTTCACTTTCAATATATTCGATATTTTCACTTTCAATATATTCGATATTTTCACTTTCAATATATTCGATATTCACTTTCAATATATTCGATATTCACTTCGCTATATATATATAAATTTCACTCTTCATATATATGTTATTTCACTTCGCTATATATCAATTTTCACAACAATTTCAACCAATAAATATCGTCCATGGTTTGTGGACGAGGGGCGTATATATATATATATAGATATTTATATATAGCAATTCACTTCCACTTTCAACACATATATATAAAATTATAAAAAGAAATTGAAGAGTGAGAAATCCTCACCAATAGCTATCCACTCACACGATTCTTCCTTAATAGAAATCTTCGCCTTTTGTCGCTTTCACCCGTATTCTCTACATATGTAAAAATCGAATTTTTACTTCGTTATTCAATATATAAAAATATGATTTTTCCTTTTGCTTTCAACATATAAAAATATGATTTTTATTTTTGCTCTCACATATAAAAATATGATTTTTTTTATTTTTGCTTTCACATATAAAAATATGATTTTTACCTTTTGAAAGAAATCAGTTTTCAACCTTTCAAGAAAACCAGTTTTTATATTTTTATAAATCACATTTATTCTTTCATAAAAATGCAGTTTTGCCTTTTTCAAAATGCAGTTTTTCTTCTTTTAAAAATGCAGTTTTTACCTTATTTAAAAATGCAGTTTTTACCTTATTTAAAAATGCAGTTTTTATTTTCTTAAAAAAAAAAATGCAGTTTTTAAATAATTCTTCAAAACAGTTTTTAAAACTCTTTTATAAATTTCTGTTTTAACTTCTTTTTAAAAATTTCTGTTTTAACTTCTTTTAAAAACATGCAGTTTTTAAAACCTTTTTAAGAATTTCTGTTTTAAAATCTTTTTTAAAAATTCTGTTTTTATTTACTTTAAAAATTCTGTTTTTATTTCCCTTTTAAAACAAACAGTTTTCAATTTTAAAATTTAGTTTTACTTTCTTTTAAAAACAGTTTTTTTAAAACTTAAAACAAACAAAAAAAATCAGAAATTAGCTTATAAATTCGAAAATAAAAATCAAAATAAAAATGAAATAGCTCACCGAGATTTCGAATGGGAGGAGTCGGCGGCAGGGTTGGTGGTCGGTGGTGTCGGCGAGGCTTCGGGGTGTTGCTTTGATTCGCGTCGCGAGTTGCGTCGCCTGGAGGGAGGAGGTCGCGATGTCTGGTGGGAGGAGGAGGTTGGTCGGCGGCTCGAGCGTCGGCGGTCTGGTGGTGGGCTTCCAGGTCAGGGGGCGGCGGCGATTTAGGTTAGGGTTTTCTCCTTTTTTTTTTTTTTTATTTGTTTCTGATAAATGATCGGGGGGGGGGGGGCCAAGGCAGAAGAAAAGGGGGATTCTTTTTTTTTATTATTATTTAATTATTTAAATTTGCATTAGGGTTGACTTTTACATATGACCTCGAAACGAGGTCCACCGCCTGTCGTCCATAGCGTTTAACCCCCATTCCGAACACAATGGGATATGTATCGCAAGCTGGTTTGATCGTTACAATCGGTTTCCTTTTGAATTTTCATTTAAATCACTATATTGAATTTTAAACGTACTTTTCAAATTACCGGGGCCACATACTGACTAGAAAAATTCCAGAAAAATATTTTCTAGCTTCGTATCGACGATACGGTCCTAACAAAACTAGTTTCGTCGAATTCTGAGACCGTTTGAAAAATGGCCAATTTCCAGTCGATTAAAATCAACTGAAATGGTCAAAACACGTTTACCTTTACCACGCTCACATATTGATTCGAAAAATTATGAAATTTGAAATCTAGCAATAACTTTACACTGCGGACCCAACAAAAGTGGTTTCGTCGAAATCCGAGGTCATTTGCAAAATGTCCATTTTTAAGGGCCTGAATTCCATAGCGACTATTCAGAATTTACAACTGGACATATCTTTTGATTCCCGCTATCAAATTTCGATTGGTCGGATTCGTTAGAAAGATATTATCAATTAGATTCCATTATTTTTGGTTTCACTAAAATCTGGATTGTTTTGCTCCCGGTACATTCAATTGAAGTTTGAAATCGAATTATCGAACTACCGCGCCATTTTCAATTCTATTTATAATTATATATAAATATTTATATTCTAACGACGACGCGTATAATATATACGTTCTAATTCTATTCAAAATGAATTTCACGTCGATATTATTTAAAATAATTCATTTTAAATAATCAAAATTCGCTGAAATTGCCGAAATAAAAATTTCAAACTGGCTCGCATTTTACGGGTTGTTACATTTGGGCATGGACTGGTTATCCAGTAGGGATGCCATTCTTGATTTTGAAAAGAGAGTTGTTAGGCTTATGACCCGCTTGGGTAACACTCTCGAGATCTCTTGTAATCCCATAGAGACTGTTATGCTAAGTTATCTAGAATCGCTGGACACGTCGGTCGAGAGTTTGCGATCTGTTAGAAGTGGTCCGGGAATACTCGGATGTGTTTGAGAAGGTGAAGGGCTTACCTCCGGAGCGGGAGATTGACTTCCGAATATATCTGGTAAACAATGCCAAACCAGTGACTTGGCCAGTGTGCCACAAGGCTCCTCGTGAGAGGAGGGAACTCCATAAGTAAGTAGGCGATTGCTTGAGAAGGGGTTCATAAGAAGAAGTATATCGGAGTGGGGCGCTCCAGTAGTTTTTTCCATGAAGGCGGATGGGTCCCTCAGACCTTGTGTAGGCTAAAGAGAACTAAATAAACTCACAAAGAAGAATAGACACCCATTGCCAAAGATTGATGATCTCTTTGATCAGTTGGTTGGCGCCTCAGTATTTTCGCAGTTGGACTAAGCCACATGGTTTCGTCAGTTGAGAGTGGCTGACGATAGTATAGAGAAGATTGCCTTTAGGACTCCGGATGGTTTTATGAGTGGCTGGTGATGCTATTTGGTTTGACGAACGCCCCCGCATACTTTGTTGATTGGAAGAGAAGGGTGTTCAGAGAGTACCTAAATAAGTTTGTGATGGTCTTTGTGGATGACATCTTGGTCTTTTCTAGGAGCGAAATAAGTTTTCATATGTGCTCAATAGGTTGAGCAAAGCCAGTTATGGGATAAAACAGTGGTTTTGGAGCGAGACTGGCAAGGACATCCAAAGTTGGTCAAAGGCTTAATTGTTTAGCCATTATTATTATTATTTTTAGTATCATCTCACGTAGGTTGCCTGAACTCGAAGGAGATATCCCTTGGGTGTTTGTCTGATATTGGTTTCGGCCTTTGGGGCTTGCATTTGGGGGATGTCGAATTCGACTAGGGTGGTCTGCGTGAGAGATGGACAGTTGTGACGATTTTGGATAGGATTCTTAGCATCTTATGAGTTGAGATAGCGTATACCCCTAACAAGGGAAGCATGGTAGCAGACGCCTTAAGAAGAAAAAGGTTGTCCTTGAGTTCATTGATCGATTAAACGACGGAGCTTAGGGTTTATTTCTATGTTTGACTTTAGACCTTCCGTTGACTTTGTACCCGGTTTGCTAGCCTCCTTGGAGGTTAGGCCTACTCTTTTGGGACGGGGTGGCGAGGCACAGCAAGACGACCCACAGTAGGTTGAGCTATGAGAGAAGCTCATAAGGGGGAGGAGTCGTCCAGCCATTTGAGTAGGTACACCCTAGATAGTAAGGGGTGGTTGCGTAGAGACGGTAGACTTTGTGTACCGCAAGACGAGGGTTTGAGGAAGGCTATACTTGATGATACACATCGGTCGAAGATGACCATTCATCCCGGTAGGGACAAGATGTACCAAGACATAAAGCGAGTTTTCCTTTTTGCCAATCTGAAGAAAGATGCGGCCAAGTATGTCGCTAGATGCTTGGTATGCTAACAAGTGAAAGTGGAACAGAAGAAACCCGGAGGGTTGCTTCACCCGTTGGAAGTTCCGAAATAGGAAGTAGGATAGTGCCTCGTTGGATAACCGAAATCAAGGAAGGGTAATACGGGGATTGGGCTTATGGTAGATAGACTTACTAAGTGTGCCCATTTCATACCCGTGAAGAGCAAGAGGACTATTCCATGTCTAGCTTCAGTTTACCTTCAAGGGATTATTAGATTTCATGGTGTACCTTCCAGCATTGTGAGTGATCAAGATCCTATCTTCACTAGTGAGTTTTGGAAGATTTTGCAAGAGGGCGGTAGGGACTCAGTTGTGTTTGAGCACCGCATCTCATCCTCAGACGGACGGTCAGACCAAGAGGGTGAACCGTATCTAGAACATCTTTTGAGGTTATGTATTTTGGATTTTGGAGGTACATGGGAAGAGCATCTTCCGTTGGTGGAGTTCGCATATAATAGCAGCTTTCAGTCCAGTATTGGTATGGCTCATTTCAAAGCTCTTTATGGAAGGCCTTGTCGATCTCCTACATGTTGGTGGGAATCTACGGATAAGATCTTGCTTGGGCCAGATATGGTTAGAGAGACTTCAGAGAAGATGGGTTGGATTCGAAGAAGGATGAAAGCGGCGGAATCTTATGCGGACAAGAGGAGAACAGAGCTTGAGTTTGATATTAGGACATGCTTTTTATCAAGGTGTCTCCGTTACGGAATGTGGTTCACTTTGGATCTGTTAGGAAGTAAGTACCAAGGTTTGTAGGGCCATTTCCCATTAAGGAAAGAATTGGAGGGATGGCATATAGAGTGGAGTTGCCTGACAGACTTAGTGGTGTACCGGATGTATTTCATGTGTCCCATTTGAGGAAGTGCTTACATGAGACCGCTGAGGTGGTAGAGCCGAGTTTGCTTAAAGAAGTAGAGTTAGAGCACGATGAGACGATTCGACGAGCTCCTACTCGCATCATTGGGCCAGAGACTAGGAAGTTGAGGAACAGAGAAGTTCAGCTAGTTAGAATGCTACTTGGGAGACGGAAGCGAAGATGCGTTCTTTGTATCCATTTCTTTTGGAGAGTATGTCTTTTAACTTCTCCTTTATCGCTTGCCTAGTACTTATCTTATCTTTAGTAGGTCCTCTCGTTAGTCCTGTTTGACCTTTAGATAGGGAAAACCTATGGTTGAAACATGTGTTTGAGACATGTTATGGTTGATGGATGCAAGTGGATGCAAGTGTTTGCTAGTGGTTGCTCGTGGATGCATATATACACACATTAGGCACAAGATCGGCTCAGTCACTTCATGTTGCATATCGCATAAATGGATGTGGTAGTTAGATTGATGGATGTATCATGGCTGTGTTATCATATGGATGATGCATTTTTGTGTATGGTTGTGCACGCATGTAGAAATTTGTATGTGTCAATAGGGTTTCGCATACATATTGGATGCATGGCACTATCATGGTTTGCATTAAGGAGGTTTACTGTATCAGTAACCGCCTGATTTTCGCATTAGGTAAGTACATATACACACACTTTTGCATATATCCATCCAGCATTTAGAATCTTGTAAGGACAATGATTGCTCGTGGATGATGCTTTGAGTAGATGGATGATTGGATGGTAGGATACGTTCTTCCTAACTTGAAGATTTCGGGGACGAAATCCTTTAAGGAGGGGAGAATGTAACAACCCGTATTTTCAATAACATGTAATAACATAAATCGAGGCAGAATTTAATTCTAAAATGGGAATCAAGGGAAACGGGCTATGCCATTGCGTTCGTCTCGGAAAAATACGCGAAATAGAGTCCGAGTTTTCGAAAATCGGAGTCCGTATGACCAAGATATGGCCTCGCGAAGTTTCACGAAAATTCCCAAATTAAAGTATACTTAATTAAGTGAAATGGGTTGTGTAGATATATATATATATATATATATATATATTGATATATATATATATATATAATTGAAAATTTAATAAATAAATATGCAAAAATGCTCAAAACAGCGAATTGGGAGAGGGGAATAACCGAACCGGCCGATTTTTGAAGTCGACCCGAGCCCGCTGGGTCGACTAGGGGTTAATCCAGGGTGTTTGGCTGTCAACCCGTGGGCCGATTCGCTCAAGTGCAGATTTTGCATTTGAATGGCTCTCATGGTCCATCTTTAATCTAAAGGCCCTAGATGGTTCCTACACTTGACTTCTTCCCCAAGACATGCTTTGATGGCTTGGATTGAATCTAGGGTTAATCCTATGGCCTAAAACACTTGCCTAATCTATAAATAAGACCCTAACCTACCCTAATTCATTGATAATTAAACCTAGTGACTAAACTATGGCAAAATGCTAGCTCTCATGGCCTCCACTAATTTTATGAAGAGGGTTGCATACTAATCACTCTCTAATCAACTTCTAATCCCTTCTTAGCATCTTAATCTTCTTCATTTGGTGTTCAAAGTTGCTAGTTGTGAGTTTCTATCACTTTGATGATCTTTTGTTAAACTAAGTAGATGAGATATGATGAGATTTATGGTTTTGTATGTGGATTAATGAGTCTTGAATCATATGATATGATGTTAGCATTAATCTTATGTTTATGCATGTTGAGTATGTTTGTTAATATGCAAGTTACATGTATGTTAATATGCAAGATATGCTATGCAAGTTACATGTTTGTTAATATGCAAGTTACATGTATGTTAATATGCAAGATATGCTATGCAAGTTACATGTTTGTTAATATGCAAGTTACATGTATGTTAATATGCAAGATATGCTATGCAAGTTACATGTTTGTTAATATGCAAGTTACATGTATGTTAATATGCAAGATATGCTATGCAAGTTACATGTTTGTTAATATGCAAGTTACATGTATGTTAATATGCAAGATATGCTATGCAAGTTACATGTTTGTTAATATGCAAGTTACATGTATGTTAATATGCAAGATATGCTATGCAAGTTACATGTTTGTTAATATGCAAGTTACATGTTTGTTAATATGCAAGTTACATGTTTGTTAATATGCAAGTTACATGTTTGTCAATATGCAAGTTACATGTTTGTTAATATGCAAGTTCATGATGACACATTATGCAAGTCTATGGGTTAATATGCAAGTATATTATGCAAGTGAATATGTAAGTTATGTGACATATTATATGCAAGTTATGTGACATATGCAAGTTATGTGACATATTATGCAAGTTCATATGCAAGTTATGTGTTTGTTAATATGCAAGATGGCACCTTTGAAACATGTTCATTCATATGCAAGTTGACACCTTTTATATGTGTTATATCATGAACGAAATTACGTGGGAACGATGGGGTAATTAAATGCATAAGTTAATAAGATTGTGTGAAATTAATATAATTATGCATAACACAAAATAAATAAACATAGTATGGGAATTTGCCTATTTGGTTAGGTGTACCCATACTATGTGTTGGGAATTTACCTATTGAGTTAGGTCTACCCCATGGGAATTTACCTATTAAGTTAGGTCTACCCATGTTAAGAAAACTTGATTAATTAGGGATAATTAATATAAAATTATGAGGGTGATTAATTAGGTGTAATTAATTGACTAAGACACGAGGTTGGACTCAGTTGTAGCGTAAAACTGCCCGGACCCAACCGGCTTAACCAGTTGCTACAAATGTTAGCCCAATGTGAGAGGTCTTAGGCACAAACTAAATACGTAATTAATGTAAAGACACGAGGTTAGACTCTGTTATGACATAAGGCTGCCCGGACCCAACCGGCTTAACCAGCGGTCATAAAAGACAGTCTAATGTGAGAGGTCTTTACAAAGGTTACGTTCTTAATTAATTAATTAAGAAACACTTAACCACATTAGCATGTAGAGGGACATGAGGGGTTAAGTGGGTGCCTCGGGTGGCATGAGAAAATCTAGTGGTTGCCTTGGGTGGCAATAGAAAATACGATTAGAATACTTAACCAAAATGGAACATGTAATTAAAACATGATTAAAGGGTTAAGTGGGATATACTAGAAAAAGGGACAAGCTTAGGTGGGTAGCTTGTGGAGGCCCATTTCAACCAGTAACCCATACGTATCTTTGTGGGCTCGACCCATGTCGAGGACGGGACACGCATACTGGGCTTGACTGTAAGAGGCAAACGGGTTAGCGGTGGCAACGCAAGTCCAACGGGCTTCATATGCGTGAGTGGGCCCGGGCTGGTAGGTAAGCCGTTGTTGCATCGAGTAGATATAAGCCGTGCACCTTTAGTTCCATCAGGTTGCCACATTGGGGAATGATACATCCCACGGTGGGGCCAGCACGGGTATCTACGTTAGGGAGCCGATCGAATGGGAAGTAGTGTGTACACCTAGTGGATTGTAGGGCCCCGTGGCGCCTACTTGGTCACCTAGGGGTACGCAGGTACTAATTAGTAAATTTTATAAGTCCTTGGGTGGGATCAACCTTTAAGTAGGAATTAATCTTAGGTAGGTAAAACTGGTGTGGTGCAGTGTAGGAATTATCTTTGAGTAGGTCTGGGGCGGTGTAATTTAGTAATTATCCTTGGGTGGGTAAATGCGTCTTTACGGTGATCTTAGTTTATCCTAAGTTTACCAAGCTGCTTAGTGTAGCCATTCATCCCCAGTCGTTACCGTATATCAACTTATGTCTTCTCTGGTTATTTTAATGATTGTATTGTTAGGGTTATAGGACTCACTCAGACTTATGTCTGACCCCGTTGTTTTTATCTTTTTCCCCCAACCCCAGGTTATTAGAGTGGGCCTGGTGCTAGTGGGCTTTGATCTGATTGCTGTATCTATCCTATTGAGCTTGGACCTCTGAAGTGAAGCCGAGCTTATCTTTCCTTTTATGGCTATTAGTTATGTAGTGGGATTATGTACTTCTATTTTATCAAGATGGATATTATGTACTTGACTCTGGTTTATGGTTTTGTGATGTAACCAAACATGTATTACTTTCCGTTGCAATGAAATGATGATTTAAATTTTCAAGTATTACTTATATCTGTCTTGCTGTAATTTTACTGTTCTATATTCACTCAAAATACTTCACCGAAACTAAGGCATTCCCCTGGTATGAGTGACCTTAGCGGACGTGGGGTGTTACATCGCATCTGCAGAGGGGCCATAGCCGCAAGCAAGCGGTGGAGGCAAGAATGGTTCTCAGAATAAGAAAAGCAGAATCAGACCAAGGATGGCCAGAAGAAAAAGAATAAGCAAGATGTTGAGTGCTTCAGTTGTGGTAAGAAGGGCCACTATGCCAAAGAGTGTCGGGCCAAGCCAGTGGATAGGAAGTGCTTCAACTGTGGCCAAGTGGGACATCACAAGGACAAGTGTCCGAAACCCCCTAAAGAAAAGCAGATGGTGAAAGCATATGCCCTTAATGTTATTCCTTCTTCGTCGAATGCCCCAACTGCAGCGGAGAAGGGAAAGAATGTCGTTATTCAAGGTATGCTTTCTGTTTATGACGTTCCTGTTAGAGTTTTGTTTAATACCGGGGCTTCCAGTTCTTTCATATCTAGTGACCTGGTAGATAGGTTAGGATTGGAGCCCGAGATTGTCGATAGGCCTTTAATAGTGATGAACCCGATTGGTGGTTCAACTAATCTTAGCATGATTTTTCGTAATGTGGTCTTATCGAGTCATAGATGCATGTTTGTTTGTGATTGCTTTGTTTTGGGCTTTACTGGGTTTGACATTATTTTGGGAGTCGATTGGCTCCAAAGATACGGGGTGGTGGTAGATTGTGAGGGCTTTTTGGTTACAGCTAGAGCGGATGATGGGCGGAGGGTAGTGTTTGGTGGTCTACCTGGTGATGGGGTAATGGCAAGTTTTCTAAATTCCCTCGACATCCCGCATAGTGAGTTGTCAGGGTTGCCCGTGGTTGGCCAGTATCCGGACGTCTTTGAGGAAGTCACCGGGCTTCCACCACACCGAGAGATTGAGTTCCGTATTGATTTGGTGAAAGATGCCAAACCTATAGTGATGCCACTTTGTCGTATGGCATCAAGGGAGCAGCGGGAGCTCGGGGTGCAAGTCAGCGATCTTTTGAAGAAGGGATTTATCAGAAGGAGTGTTTCTGAATGGGGAGCACCAGTTGTGTTTGCTACCAAGGTGGATGGTTCCCTTCGTTTGTGTGTAGACTACCGCGAGTTGAATAAAGTGACGAGGAAGAATAAGTATCCTCTACCGCGGATAGATGATTTGTTTGATCAGTTGAGTGGCGTGAGAGTATTCTCTCAGTTGGATCTCGCGACAGATTTTCATCAGCTTAGAGTGGAAGCTGAGAGTATAGCTAAAACGACATTTCGGACGTCGTCTGGATTTTATAAGTGGTTGGTCATGCCATTCGGGTTGACCAATGCCCCAGTATACTTTGTGGATCTTATGAATAGGGTATTCAAAGATAAGTTGAATAAGTTTGTCCTTGTGTTCGTGGATGATATTTTGGTCTATTCGAGGACAGAGGAAGAACATAAGGAACATTTAAAGATAGTGATGGAGGTGTTGAGAAAACACCAATTGAAAGAAAAGTTTTCTAAGTGTCACTTCTGGAGGAGGGAAGTGATATTCTTGGGCCATGTTGTTTCAGAAAATGGTATTGCCGTGGATCCTGCAAAGGTGGCTACGGTGCAAGATTGGTCTACGCCCAAGAATGCAACAGACATAAGAAGTTTCATGGGATTAGCTAGATATTATCGTAAGTTTATCCAAGACTTCTCCAAGATAGCAGCACCGTTGACTCAGTTGACCAAGAAGAATCAAGCCTTCGTGTGGGACGAGAGGTGCGAGAATGCATTCAAGAGCCTAAAGGAAAAGTTGACGCGTGCACCAGTTTTAGTCATTCCTAAGGGGAATGAAGAGATGACAGTATATACGGATGCATGTGGTACCGGACTAGGTGATGTATTGATGCAAGGAGGTAGGGTTGTAGCTTATGCAAGTCGGCAACTGAAACCGCATGAGAAAAGATACCCTACCCATGATTTGGAATTGGCAGCGATCTTGTTTGCATTGAAGATGTGGAGACATTATCTCTTGGGAGAAAGATTCGAGTTGTTTACCGATCATAAATCGTTAAAGTATATTTTCTTTCAAAAGGATCTAAATCTCCGACAGCAAAGATGGTTAGAATTCTTGGCTTCCTATGATTTCGACATCGCATACACACCAGGAAAGGGCAATGTGGTAGCTAATGCATTGAGTAGGAGACATGCCAGTTTAGGGGCTATGTTTCTAGAATGGAAGCAACTGGAGTACATCGCTGGGTATGATTTCAGACCAAAGTGCGAATTGGATCCAGAAATGTTACCAAGTTTAACGATCAGACCCACTTTGATTGAGCGGATTGGTTTCAGTCAGAGGAACAAACCTAACCTATTGGAAATCATCTCAAAGTTAGAGATGGGAATCGACAGAGAGATGAAAAAGTATGGGCTTGATCGAGATGGACGGCTTAGAAAGAATGGAAGATTAGTTGTACCCAATGTCAATGGATTGAGAGATGAAGTGCTTAGAGAATGTCACCACTCAAAACTGACTATGCACCCCGGGGGTAACAAGATGTACGGAGACATGAAGCAGACCTACTACTGGGAAGGGATGAAAAGAGACATTGGGAAGTTTATATCCAAATGCATGAACTGCCAGCTAGTTAAAGCTGAGCAAAAGAAGCCTAGTGGTTTGCTACAACCATTAGAAATTCCAGAATTGAAATGGGAACAAGTGTCAATGGATTTCATTGATGGGTTACCAAGGACTAGATCGGGCCATGATAGCATTTGGGTGATTGTGGACCGATTGACTAAGAGTGTAAGGTTTATACCCGTCAAGTCAAACAGGACGGCAGCTAAGTCAGCGGAACTGTATATAAAGTGGGTAGTGAGAATTCATGGAATACCCAAAGGCATTGTGAGTGACCGAGATCCGTTGTTCACTAGTGGATTTTGGAGGAGCTTACAAGAGGCGTTAGGATCAGAACTACATCTCAGTACCGCGTATCATCCTCAAACAGACGGACAAACAGAGAGGGTGAATCGAGTGTTAGAAGATCTCTTGAGAGCTTGCATATTGGATTTTGGTGCATCATGGGATGACCATTTGCATCTTGTAGAGTTTGCATATAGTAATAGTTATCAATCCAGTATTTGTATGGCTCCGTTTGAAGCTTTGTACGGAAGACTGTGCAACTCACCGTCATGTTGGGTAGAAACTGGTGAGAAGTTTGTGCTTGGACCCGATGTGATAAAAGAAACTTCAGACAAGATTAAGATTATCCAACAGCGAATGAAGGCAACCCAAGATAGGCAGAAGAGCTATGCTGATAAGAGGAGAAGAGAATTAAAGTTCTCCACTGGTGACTTCGTGTTTGTCAAGATTTCTCCATTGAGGAGCGTGATACGATTTGGCAGGAGAGGCAAGTTAGCATCAAGATTTGTTATTCCATTCCCAGTTCTTGAGCAAATTGGGAATTTGGCATACAAAGTTGAATTACCAGAGAAGATGGCAGGAGTTCACAACATATTTCATGTTTCCCGTTAAGGAAGTTCGTACATGACCCAGATGTGACTATTTCAGCTGATCAGTTGGATGATATCGAAGTTGAACCCAAGGCGGTTGGGAACCGCAAGCCTATGCGTATTGTTGGGAACGATACAAAGCAACTTCGAAGGAAAGCGGTGAATCTAGTCAAAGTTCAGTGGGGCGAGAATGAGATTGACTGTACTTGGGAGACAGAGGAGAGCATTAGGGAGACGTATCTAGAACTCTTCGCCTGGTAAGATTATAACTTCGATTTAGTAGGATAGGCTTGTTTTGTTTGTTTTGCATGATTGACTGTTGTGTATGGTTGGTAGGCATGCAGGATCCTTTGTATGTTTTGGGTTAAGGAATTTCGGGGACGAAATTTCTTAGGAGGGGACAGTGTAACGACCTACATTCTACGCATCATAGGATTGTAGAATATTTATTTCTTTCACATACGAAGTCGTATGGTCATGTAACTTTGGGAGACGACTATTGGGGTCATTTCCTATGTTCATGATTTTTGCCGATTTTAAAATGACCGTTTTACCCCTAGCTGATATTGTTTTGGCCATAACTTTTGACTGAAAAGGAATTTTGACCTGAAACCACTCCCATTGGCTTTGGATGATGGTTTACCTTTCCGTAGAGTGGTCACATGTGAAAAACGGACATACCATTTGGGAGATATGGATGAAATAAGGTTTGGGAGGTGAAAAACTGCTTAACCGGGCCAAATAGGTGATTAGTGAATGGGCCCATAACCCATTTCGGGATCAGGGTTATGGGGAGGCTGAAACGAGTTAGGTTTTCATTCTATTTTAGTTTTCTAGGTGCCACTTACCTCTTAGAAACCCTAACAATGGCCTTCAACCTCTAAAACACCTCCAAATCACTTTCTAATCAAGGATTAAGCTTAGCAACATCAAATCAAGGCGGATTAGCACAAGAATCGAGGTAGAGCTGCTGTGTTACATCGGTATTCGCGCCCAAACAGTACAGTTTCAGTTCTAAAGGTTTTATTTGTGGCCAAGGTGAGTGATTTGAATATTTCCTCACTAATTACGGTTAATTAAGGGTAATTAGTGTTGATTAGCGAATCTATACACTAAAAATTTCTGGAAAAATATTTATAAATTCTTAAATGATGTTTTAGACCTCTGTTAGAAACTTGGGTTAATTTGATTAAGTTTTGCTAATCATATCATTAGTTTTACCTAAATATGCTTAAGGGAAAATATGGGATTTTGGGTATGTTTGATCCATTTTACATGCTATAGTTGTTGTTTTGGTGTTTAGGATTGATTGTACATGTTGTCATGACTGTGTGGTATGAATTGTGATTGTCTAGAAGTGTTAGATTGGTCGAAAACGCCGTTGAATGGCGTAAACAGTCGCTGGAAAAAGTGCAGGAATCTAGCCGATCAGGATCGGATCGGAGGAAGGAGCCCGAACCGAACCGCCCCTCCAAGCTGTTGTATCCGCAAGACGATCTGGACCCGATCCGCCTTTCATATGCCACTCCGACCCGAACCGATGCACCATGGAGAAGCTTGAGAGACCCGACCCGATCCGGAGTGCTTGGGAAGAAGGACCGAACCAGAGGAGTTTTCCACGAAGCCAGGAGGTGTGGATCCCGATCCGAACCACTGGAGGAGTTCGATTTGACTCGATGCGATGACCACAGCCGATCCGAACCGTTACGAGGTGGAGAAGTGGATCCGAATTGAATGACCTTGGAGAGCACGATCCGGAGTGAAGAGAAGGGGAAGTCGTAGTGATCTGGAGAAGAAGACCAATAACCCGAGATGCAAAGGAGGTCCAAATGAGGAGCTTTGACTCAGGATCCAGATGTGAACCAATGAGTGAGCTTCGTTATTGGGCTTTGCTGCGGGACGTGTACTAAGGGTTTGTCGATGTCTGTAACTTTGAATCACTATGTGTAGGGAGTACGTGAACGGATTCAGGGCCATAGTGACCTAAGTACGACTAAAGAGCTATAGACCAATGAAGCGGGGTCATTTGTAAAGATTTGGTCATGACTCCATGGGATAAGCTTGGTAGTAGCAGTAGTTGTACAAGTCGAACTCCATCACTACTTCGATGGGTCTAGTGATTGACAGTGGTGGACATCGTATGCTTTACGCACTGAGTGAGAGATGTGAGAATGGTTGCTATGTTTGATTGTTTGCCTTCATTATGACATACACACCCCCACCCCTGTATTCTTTATACCATGTGTTAGTGGCACCTTAGAGTATTGTACAGTATGTAGTGCTAACTCTTTGGTTGCAGGTCCAGGTTCAGGTATGGTTTAGTATACCTGTTATTGTTCTGTTTAGTTGCTTATCGCTCATACCAGACTTTTTGTCTGACCCAGAGTTTTATGTTTCTTCTTATTACTCTGGGTGCTCTCACGAGCAGACTAGAGACAGGTTAGCTGGTGATGCACGAGTAGCCGTACCGGAAACGAGCAGGAGGCTTCCACGTATGATACATATATAGATATTATCCCTGTGTCGCTGCTGGTCACTGCTTTGGGCATTAGTAGTGCACTCTTCCTTTCTTTTGTTTAGAGATAGTAATTTGAAAAGTTGTAATAAGCTGAATTTATACTTCCGCTACTCTGATGTTGATGTTGGTTTTAGTTATCAGCTTATGCACTGTCTCGCCTATTTTATGTCAAGTACATTTTTATTATATTTTGTTCCATGCGCTGTGAGACATTTTACAGGTTTTTGATTAGTTCAATCTCTTCTTTCCTTTCTTTGGCGACCGTTCTGTGCTAGTTGGGCATGTGTACAACGCACTTTTGGAGAAAATGCCGGCTGGTGCGGGGCGGGCCGTCACATAAACTGCAACTGAACGATATATTTATGGTTATCCAAAATGTGTAGTTTAAATCCGGTCACCAGAGTTTGTGTTCTGACCCCCTCCTCATAACATACTCGCATATTAGAATTGTGGTAGAGATATGATAACTTTGGATTAGGGGTGGGCATAAACCGCACCGCAATGCGAGAACCGCCCAGACCGAACCGCAAGAATGGTGCAGAAAACCGCACCGGATTCTCTCTCTAAAGCAAACAACCCAAACCGAACCGACTCGCAACAATACGGTTCAGTTGCGGTTTGAACTTTTATCAAACCATATTAAACCAAACCGAACCGCATAGCTACATCGACAATGTTGTGATAAAAAAATAACAAATTCCTACCTAACTTCTAATTTAATGATATGTATTCTATTTTCAACGTATGTTGTAGTTATATGAATTAAAGACAACACTATGTGTTTTAACCTTTAGGTGACGCAACGTCATACAATCGTAAATTGTTTGTTGATGGAAGTAATTTTCTTGTTTCATATTTGATATGGGTTCAAACCAGACCAAACCATAACCGGACCGTATTACATCGAAACTGAACCGAAACCAAACCATTAGAACAGTTAGTATAATGGTTTGCATTTTTTATCAACCGTTTGATGCAGTGTGGAAGCGGTTTGAGCTTCAAACCGCACCGAACCGCACCCACCCCGACTTTGGATACTGGTTAGGCAGTATTATTATCTGGGTAAGACTATATTTGATTATATTATATTTTATTCCATTCCGCTGTGAGATGTTTTATGAACTTTGATATATTTTAAATCTCTGTGTTTTTTCCAGGATACCAAACAAACCAACAAGAGTTTTGGTAGATTAGAATTTTGAAAAAAAATCGGTCTGTCGGAATTCGTGTTGTTACATCTGGTATCAGAGCTTAGGCTTAGGATTCCTGTGTAGATAGTGAGTGAACGCATTTGTATTTTTAAAATATATTATATATACCTAGATTCATAGAGGAACCCACTAAATAGAAAGAGCATAATATGGTGAGAATTGGGATATCTGTTTTGTACACTAAAGGAACGAATATGGAAAACTGAGACCCTTAGGTAATTTGGGTGGGAAATGTACAATATACTTTGCATGAAGAAAGGTGAATCTCGTGTGTTAGTATTTCAGGTTAGTGGGTTTGGCAGTAAAACCTTATAAATTGGAAAAGGTAAAAAAGAGAAAATTGAATTAGGAATATATATAGTTGAGAGAATTGACTTTGTGGGAGTGTCTCAGAAAGCCTAGGTAAGTTGGAAACCCACTTGTAGTCTAACCCCATTTTTAACTTTTGAGAACTTGAAATTGTAAAAGCTTTTTGGAAGATGATTTATGGTGTTTTAAAGTTTGAATCTTAAAGTGTTTTTGATGTTTGAAAAAAAAATGTAAAGAAGTACATATTGGGTTTTGAAGAGAAATGGGGTATATTTTGGAAATAATGATTTCTTGTGAAAATTTTGTTTAAAATAAATTCTCCCAGTAAAAGGTGTACGTTATAGAGCATGTACAACTCGCTAGTTTTCTTATTATATTGCATGTAAGGATTAAAAAGCAAAATATAGAAAATGTTGCACTTTTGATGTGACATTTTGTTGAAAACTAGAATTTTCAGTAAAGAGAGTTTTGAAATCTCTATTCTTTTGACAATCATTTTAGATAATTGTTTTAACAAGAAAATTTTGTTGGGTGGGCAAAATAAGTTGTAGAAATTAAGAATAGAGTAGATGCTTGCACCTTGTAGTAAGCAACTGAACTGACCTTATAGGAAAGAACAAGTTGTAAACCTGATTGAGAAATGGTTGTCCTTATCTACTCCAGTTTTTGTGATTTAAAAAAAATGATGATTTACATTTTTAAAATGACATGTTTTACGGTTTGGCAAAAGTAAGCTTTGGTAAGGAAAATAAAATTTTGATACTTTTAACTTTTGGAAGAAAAGTGAAATGAAAAGGTCAAACAGTATTTTAAAATGTATGGAGTAGTTAAGGATTAGTGCCTAGGGAAGACGGGAAAATTTTTGAGACTATGAAATAATAGCGAGAATTTTCTTGGAATAGTGGTAAGTTTCCGTTAAATGCGTAAGCATTGAAAAACCTAGGGTATTGCTTGGAAACTACTGTTAGTACACAGCCGGAACTAGCGGTGACTACTAGATAGTGAAGGGCAAGTAAGTGCTTAGATCATGTTGCTAATTTTCCTGTTAGGGGTAACACGCGTTATTACATTTCTATTGGGATCGTTCTATTATTTTGTTCTTGTTGGGTAATTAGGGTAACGCCTAAACCTGCCATTGATCCCGTGGTTTGAACTTTTCTGTCTAAGGGGGACATAGTCCTGAGATTCTTGGCCCTTAGTAGTAGCTGTATAGAGCATCTGTTTTCCTGTTTTAGTTAAAGGAATAGAAGACTTATTTGAAACAAAACTTGGATCTGAGGATTAAGTTAAATAAGAAAAGAAAAGAGTGATGGCATATCTAAAAAAGAAACAACAAACTTGGTAAAAATAACAAACATGACAGTTAAAGAAAATCTGTAGCAAAGAAAATTTTCTTATGTTGGTTGTGCTTGGATAGAAAGATAAGGAATCTTTGTATAATAGTTTCGTAAAATCCAAGTGCATGTAGAAAAGGTACATAAAAGAAAAACGGAAGTTGTTAAGTTTTCCGTTTTTCACCTTTTTGTAACATAAGAAATTGAATTTAGAAAACTAATTTTTTCAGAAATTCGAAAAATAAAGATGGATAGTAGGATTTTGTATGCAACAATTGGATGAACTGCGCTCTTGCTCCGCAAAAGTATGGGAAAATTAGATGAAAATGTATTTTGATTTTCAAAATATTGCATTCACGTGGAATTGCCAGTATATTTAGGATGTGTGCATAATATTTTTGAAGGATTTTTGAAAAATTTGCATACATGTAAGAGGTATCGCTTAGGCATACATGTATTACTATGTTGTATTACACTTTGCACGAGTGCACAGATGTTTGCAAAAATTGGATGCATACAAGATGAATGTATATTATGAGAGGGATTGTTTATTTTTACCCTTATCAAATTTCGGGGACGAATTTTCCTAAGGGTGGGAGAATGTAACACCGCACATTTTTAATTATATAATATAATAAAATTTGAAGAGCCTCTAGAATTTGGTCACGGGATTAGCGTTATTGCATCCGTAGAGATTTTCTTGTAATTTTGACATATGGATTGCAGAAAATAGATATAAGACAAAAGAGATACCTTTAAATGAAATATTACAACAAAATATGAAAAGGAGGAATAAGAAAAGAACAATGACCACCATTGTTTTAAGCCTTGCTGACAAAAGCCTATGTAGTCCAGTTGGTAAGAGCATATGACTCTCATGAGAGTGGCGTAGGTTCGATTCCCGCAGGCGCCATATTTTTATTTTAGACGAATGGTTAAAATAATACATGTTCTAAAGAGAAAATATGTATAAATGCACATATAAGGAAGATTATACATAAAAGGGGATATAAAATATAGGGGTATTTGGTTTTAAGGACACTTTCCTCAAAAAAATTAGATCAAAGGACAACTAAGTTTGATAATTAAATGAAGGACAAAGACCAAGTTGTATTATATCAACATGAAGTTCACTTTAATTTTATCATTATTACTAAATTAATTAAAAAATAAATGATTTACCTTAAAATTGAAAGAAAAAAAAGTGATTTCAAAATTATTTTAGTTTATTGATGTTATTATAAACATATATAAATATTCAGCTCGGAAAGCTAAGTGAATATAGCTTTATTACTTAAAAATATAGCTTTATATTGTATCACTCAAATACAAAATTAAGTCATTTTAAAGCTAATCTCATTTGCACCAGAGAAAAGCTATATCGTAAATAACGAAGCTATATGCATATAGCTTTCCGTCCTGCATTTTTTTATACTCATTTTCTTCTATATTTATGATATCAAAAACATTTCATAATTAATTTTTATTTGTTTTTAATCTTATAATCACATAAAAGGGTTTTTGTATTAGTTTTTATTATTTGTGAAATGTAATGTGTGTCCTTAGTTTAAAATATTTGGACATTTTTCAATTAAATCATGAAAGTTGTCCTTGATTTACATTACGAAAGTAGTTTGTCCTTAGATCTAATTTTATTTTAAAATGTGTCCTTGAAACAAATATCCACTAAAATATATGTATAGTTGTATATGTAAATATATGCGTATATATATGCAAAAATATATGTATACAAAGGAGAAATTCAAAATAAACCTACAATCAATGAAAATAGGTAAGAATTAAATAACGACATAACGCCATTTGAATTTTTAAAACGAAACAAAAGTTGTGTGTATATATATACATGTAAAATGGGCATTTGAAGTTTTGTATACATATAAGGAGATT
Source organism: Allium sativum (assembly GCA_030737875.1). Taxonomy (NCBI): domain Eukaryota; kingdom Viridiplantae; phylum Streptophyta; class Magnoliopsida; order Asparagales; family Amaryllidaceae; genus Allium; species Allium sativum. The sequence continues at coordinate 986,109,005 of CM060924.1, forward strand.
ATATGTAAATATAATATTCAAATAAATTAAAGAAAGTATAACGGGATACTAATCAAACGTTTAAATTAAAAAACGTTAAAATAGTAAACATCGCGCCCAAAACCACTCGCGGGACCCAGTTGGGTCAACCCACATTTGCCTGGGTCGACCTATGGGTCGACCCAGGGGTCGACCCACCCCAGATCTGGGCATATTCGTTTGATGAATCTGGACTGTTTTTCAAACCAAATTCGTTGCTGACTCAGCACTGCGTGTACAAGATTATATCCACTTACTAGAACACATATAAATAGGCTAGTAGAGCCTAGCCTAAATCTCATATTTTCTGAGAGGCTGCCTAAGCTCTTCCACTCTTTTTCCTCAAATCTCTTCAGAAAATTAAAATAATTAGTCTAAGGAAATTCTGGTTCAAGATCTGGAGGAAAAGAATGTATATTTGCAAATGGGTGTTCAAAATTCTAATCGAAGTAAGGTAAATTCTTGGATTGGTCAATTTAGATTTCTCTTCTTTCTTCCCTTTTTCTTTTAGTTTGAGAATTATGAATCCATGGTTATTTAGGTTATAGATTCAGTTAGAGGAGCCATGGAATGCTAGAACTGGAACATATTCATGAATTGCAAAGCTATTAGGTGAGTGGAATTAAGTTATATCTTTTTGATAATGGTATATTTATCATTTGACATTCCCCGTTAATATGTATAATAAATATGTTGAAATGTTTAACCTGCTGTAATATGTTGAAATGATTAATTTGCTGAAAATGTAAATCTGATGAAATGTATAAACCTATTGTGGAAAGGATTACTCTTGTATATATACATGGTCTAGTAACTTATTAATTGGATACTGTAAGTTAAGTTGCAGTGAAACTAGGAATAATTGTGATGTTGAGTAAGACCTGTTTTCCATTAATCATCTTTCTGGGTTGGAATTTACTGTAAATGTTGTAATTATGGAATTTACAATGAACATGAATATTTGTTAAGAACATTATTATCCAAAAGATTGTAAATAAGAATTACAATAAAATTTGAAAGAATGAATATGCCTAAATTTACAGTAAATAGAAAATTGTAACAGCACTCAGACACGAGGTTAAATTCAACTTGTGGTAGAAGTCTATCCGGAACCGCCCGGCAAATCCAGCATCCACAAGTGGTTAATTTAACATGAGGGGTCTAGTGTGTAAATATACATGTAACAGTGCTAAGACACGAGGTTAAGTCCAACTTGTGGTAGCAGTCTGCCTGGAACCACCCGGCAAATCCAGCATCCACAAGTGGTCAGCTTAACGTGAGAGGTCTGGTGCATAAACACATATATGAATATATGCATATAACAAGATAGAAATAAATGGCATTAATTGTAATTAATGAAAATGAAGGAAAGTTACAACTGGAAAAGAATTGGAATGAACGGGGAATATTAATAACCTATTATGAATAAACCTGAATGGGAAAAGGAAAGATTATAGGTTGGCTTGTCCTTGGGACAAGTGGAAATTATAACTTAGAAAAAATGAGATAACTTTTGATATGGGAAAAGTTGTACTTAATTCTAAATTAAGTAATCTGAAGATCCGGAAACCTGAAACTTGTTGTTTATAATCAGTAGAGAAAAAGGGGGAAAATTATGAAATACAATAAGTTGTACTTAATTATACATTGAGTAATCTGTAAACTTGAGAATTTGAATCCTGATTATAAGAACATGTTATCTATAAACTTGAGAATCTGAAATCTGCCGATAAAAATAACATGTTAAAGGCTTATTAATGAACTTAAATGGGTTAAGTTATGTAACTGAAATTTATAAGCAAAAAGAATTTGGTAACTTGAATAAGAAGTCAATATGACTTGAAATAACTAAGTTTACTGGAAATCTGACGAGGTAGAGCAAGTGTGTAATTAAATGTTTAGGAATAGGGTCTAATAACACATTAACCAGAGGCGCTTGGGCCAGTCAGTACGTCTGAAGGTGAATAATCCAACGGGATAAATCATCGTGGTAGCATGATACATGAGGGGAGCGCACGTCCATCTGATTATTTTGCCTATTCTGCCGATATTCTACTGGCTCCGAAGGACTGGAAGGGGAAGCACGCGGCTTCCTAGGACGTGTAGGGTACTCCTGGTAGTCCTCTGTACGGTGGTAGCATTAGGCTCTGCTTACAGAGGTTGGGTCTACGTGTTACTACCCGATGAGTATGCCTTGATTGCCACGATAGTGGGCAGTCAGAAGGCTGTAGGGTGGCATAGGTGATTCGACGATCCTGTTGCCTTATGACTGGGAGGGTTACGACCATTTTATTTGTTTGCCTTTGGCGGGACCAACCATCTGTTTGATAGCGATCGTCGGGTACCAGTCACTGACAGTTAGCATGATGGGCGATGTTGAAAGACTGAGAGCTAAACCTACAGATCATCGACCTTTCGCTATCAAGGCTTTGGTTGCGGGACAGGCCGACTAGGATGTTGATTGTTGTTTTTCTAGGCCACGTCGCTGGCTCTCAATTCTATTTGTCTTTCACTAGTTGAGGGAGGGGTCTGATGGGACAATAGCCACCGTGAAAATGCAGACCATAGCATTTGTGTATACATATATCTGAAAAAGCTCCCGACTGAGTTCCGTGTTATTGAACTCGGTGCACGATAGATAATATGTGCGGATACATGCATACTATATCCGCATAGTGTATCGTAACGGTTACGGCATCGAGTATGATTGATGATACGTACGTGAGAAAGTCTACATACATGCATGTCTTCTTTGAGTGGTGTATCGTAGACTCTAAGGCATTACTCTGTGATGGAATCTGATTCGATCGAAGGTGGCAGTCCGTATGCTTACGTAGCATGGCGATGGCGGTTCTATGCGGAATGTTGCGTTGTTATTAAGAGATCCGTACGTCGTTCCTGCGTAGGATGAGGGAATGCGTATATTTCTGTGGCATTACGACAGAGACCATGCAAGTGGGGTACCATGGGGTGTACTTTAATGTTGGGGTTAGCTACATATATATTGTATTAGGTTAATGTACTGAGGAACAGATGAGTACGACGTGTGTGTAATCCTTGAGTGTTGTTAACCCAAGTAACCTAATAAATAAGAAACTATAACTGAACAGTATATGTAGGATTATCCAAAATGTGAAGTTTAAATCTAGTCACCAGAACTTGTGTTCTGACCCCCTCCTCATAACATACTCGCATGTTATATTTGTGGCAGAGATATGATAGCTTTGGATACTGGTTAGGCATTATTATTATTTGGGCAAGGCTATATTTGATTATATTATATTTTATTCCATTCCGCTGTGAGATATTTTCCGAGCTATGAAATATTTTATATATCTGTCTTTTCTATAGGGTACCAGACAAACCAACACGAGTTTCGATAGATTAGAATTTTGAAAAAAAATCGGTCTATCGGAATTCGGGTTGTTACAGGACGTACGTAGGAGTAATTTGAACCAGCATAAAATCCGGTGTGTTCTTTCCTCTTCTGCATTTTATATTTATCTGTTTATGTGTTTGATTTTGTGTTTGTGGTCATCTCTAGTGTGTGTGTGTGTGATTCATGTAATAGATCGTATAAGTTTTAGATTTTCATAAATTTCTTATAAACACTATTCAACCCCTCTAGTGTTAGTCTTGTATTAAGATCCGCGTTCCGCATTCCCTAACAATTGGTATCGGAGCAAGGTTTTCCAGAAAGTTCATATTCTGATTTTTGAAATATTAAATGGCAAATTTTGAGCACTAGCTTAAATTCATGCATTGCATCAGTATTAGATGAGTCTGCATTCAATTTTATTGAAAAGAAAATCAAGTTATCATGATATGATTTCTTGAAAAGTTTAAATGGATATGTCACAGAATCATCACGATGTTATTATCTCAAATTACAATTAGTTATTTTGAAAAGTCACTTGATTCTTTGAAAAGGTGTGTTGTGTTGCAGGAAAAGAAGTTATATTTGATGACTGTTGGCCAAAAGACACTAAGATGATCGTTCATTAAAAGAAGAGTTTATGAAAGGATATGACTTTTGGGAATATAGTAGTTCAAACAATAACAACAACAATTCATCAAGAAAGAGGAAAAGAGCAATGTAGCAATATTAGATGATTCAGATTCATCATCAAGCGATGAAGAGCCAGGAACTGGAAATCCAAATATGTGTTTCATGATGATTCAAAATTCAAAGAATAACGAAGAAACGGGTCTAAAAACCAGGTACTTCTTAATAAATTTTTATATTTTTGGTTGATTTGGATGAATAGATGCTTTGTTTGCCTTGTTTGAATTTGAAATTTAAATTCTAAAATTCAATCTTGAATTTTTAAAAACAAATTCAAATTTTGAATTTTGAAATTCAAAATAATAATAAATAATAATATAATTAATTGTAGATATTTGATTAAGATTAAAATTATTTCAGGAAACATATTAAACAGAAAATAAAGTTAAAATAATAAAACAAAATCAAAAAGCAACTTGTCTTTTGAAAACATTCATATATGTCGACATACAGAAATCGACATGTTGACATATGTACCAATAAATGAAGTTCAAATTTTGAGTTTCAATTAAACTTTCAAACTTCCCTTTATCTTTTCAACAAGAAAATGCCAGTTCAAATTCTAGTTATTAACTTTGTTTGTACTTATTTTCTTATATCTTGTTTGTACTTATTTTCTTATTTCTGGAAACATATTAAACATAAAATAAAGTTAAAATAATAAAACAAAATCAAAAAGCAACTTGTCTTTTGAAAACATTCATATATGTCGACATACAGAAATCGACATGTCGACATATGTACCAATAAATGAAGTTCAAATTTTGAGTTCCAATTAAACTTTCAAACTTCCCTTTATCTTTTCAACAAGAAAATGCCAGTTCAAATTCTAGTTATTAACTTTGTTTGTACTTATTTTCTTATATCTTGTTTCAAAATATATATGAATTAATAAAATTATATAGACATGTTAATATGTTATAGAGAATTAATATGAAATTTACAAACATTCGATATTGTTATAAAAGCTTGAATATTTAACCTAATATTTTGGTATAAAAATAATAATTTATACATATATATATATATATATATATATGATTTTATGTCTTAAATATGTAGTTATAGTTTAATTTATATCCAGATTTCATAAATTTGTTGTAACCATATATTTCTATTAAAAATTTTAATATATAAATGGCTCTTTAGCAATTTTTTTTTTTAATTTCCAAAATTGAATTTAAAATTGGTTTGTATTAAAAGACTAATGAATATCTTATAATAAATTAAATTTTAAGTCCTTTTTTAAAATTAGTTTTTATACGTACAATTATGATTATATGTTTATATCAAAATAGTTTACTTCATATGATAAAATTATATACTATCTTTAAAAAATGATCTTCAATATTTACTACATTATTAAAGAAGCACCTTACTTATTTTATTCAACCCTGTAAGAATTATTCTGAATATTTTACTATTTAATTATCATTAAATTCTTAACCCAATTTATTAGTATCATTAACCTAAGCCTATAAATTATTGTATATTACCTTTGTTTGATTAAAATAGTTTATAAAATACATGTATATATGCATAATAGTTGATATTACTTTAATTATCTTTTACAGAAATACATATCATCATCAAATCATTCTGTATCATCATAATATCATTACACATCTTATTTTATATTGTACATCATTATTATGAATTACAGTACATTTCAAATCAAAATCGTTCACATCACAAGTTGCATTTCATTCAATATATCACTTCATATAGTTTTGCATATGACATGCTGCATTATAACCAACACACTGCATTACATGTTTACTTTAACTCCACACATAACAAGCATACTGTATGAGAAATTGTTTATCTAATCAGAAATATAGGATTATTAATCAAATACATAACATATTTACTTTGTCTTGATTAACTTGATTGAATTGATTGGCTTGATTGAATTGATTGGATTGATTGGATTGCTTGGTTTGTTTGATTTGTTTGACTTGAATAACTTGATTGACTTACTTGACATGGTTAAATTTCATTAGTGGTTGATAGGTTTGTTAGAAATATACTTAATCATTTGTGGTAATAGGAGTCTTATAGGTTTTAGGACAAATAGAAGTTACAAGAAATGTCTGGTTTTATGTTTGCATTTATTTGAATTGATGTTTTGTGACAACAAAACTTAAATTGATTAATTGTTTGGATTAAATTTCTTTACTTAACTTATATCATAATTTTAAGGATATCTTATCAAAGTTATTTCTTAGTCTAGATTAAAGTATTATTATAGTTTTAAGGGAATTAGAGTTTAGGATAGGATTAGTCTTGTATTAGATTAAAGGGGAGTTTTAGAGTTTTTAAGGATTAGTTTTAGACACATATTTTTGCTTTAGTTGATTTAATTGTTTAGATTGATTGTTTGAATTGCTTGTTTGGATTGATTTGCTTGTTTAAATTGATTATAAATATTGACTGGTTTGCTTAGTTTATTATCCTTCTATTTAGTTTATTAGACTAGTAAAAAATTTAGGGAGAGTTGTAATATTTTAAGTTTAGAATCATAGATTTAGAGGGAAATATAGGTTATTCAATTCAGGGAGTATTATATAGTTATTAGGATCATTTATAGCATAGATTTAGAGGGAGAATAACTTAGTTTAGTCTAGTATAGTCTACTATAGGTATAGTATAGTTTTGTATGAGGTAATTTTTGATAATGACAAATGAGGAGAAATTATAAAATAGGATATAGTTAAGATAGGCATACTTTAAGGGGGAGTTATGGAATTCATGGTAAAAGGGGAGTAATCAAGGAATCAGATTAACAGGTATGGATATTTTATAAATCAAGGTTGTCATCATCAAAAAGGGGGAGATTGTTGGAGGATGGAGTTTTGATGACAACAACCTTATTTCAATTGTCATTATTAATTGATTATAAAATATATACTAACATCTCTATCTAGAATATATACACACACACACACACACACACACGTGCATACATACATATATATGCAGGATTTGTATATAGGACTTGAATACTAAAGGCGATATAGTTTTAGAGTTTCAAAAGATTCAAGATTTAGAGAAGATTCAAGACTCATGAGTAATCAAATTATCAAGATTTCAAGACAAATACAGTAATAAAGTCTAGTTTATGTGTAAGACTTTGAATAACACTCCAGGTTTAAATTCTATTTTCAAAATCCAAATCCTAATTTCAAATTAATTTCTAAATGATTTCAAACTATTATCTTATTTATGATTTCAAATATATAAATTTAAAGTTTTAATATATATATATATATATATATATATATGTTTATATAAGTTTATATAGTTATATAGTTTTAAACCTTATTATAACTTTACAAATAAATATGTATATATAATATACTATTATGATTTCGTATGATTTTACACTTTAGAATATTTATTTATATTATTGAGTTTTAATTAAAGAATTTCAAATATATTTCCTTATTTATAAGTATTCTTATTTTTATAGTTTTTATATTTTACTAAGTTTATATTTGATTTTAATATTCTTATTTAAACTCTAAGTTTTCATATAACCATTTTGTTTATATAGTTTATAAATATCTCTTTATAAATTACTATATATATGTTTATAATTATATTATATATAGTTTTTATATCAAATATATATAAAGTCTTTAATCATATGTTTAAATATTATTTTCTTATGTTTTTATTCTTGAAAAATAATGTTTTAGCAACTAGTTTTGTTTCAGGAATTTCCAATATATATATATATATACTGATTTAAATACTTTAAATATGATTTTAAAAACAAAAAATATGATGGATATGTTGACATACATATACGGGTATGTTGACATACAACTGTCAGAAATTTAATTTTGAAAGGAAGTGTCTTTTCACTATTTGTAATGTTTCAGAATCGTTGTAACCTTTCAAATCTTATAAATAGGGTTGATTTCGAATTTTTTAACTATTCTTCTTCTCCATTATTCTTCATCCCGCTATTAATATTTCATAATTTATTGATTCCTACACTTCTACTTTGCCGATTTCTACTCTAATTGTATAAAACTTCTTCTTTTCTCTTTCTCCCTCTACTCATTACTCTCTGAATTGAAGTGTTATTGGATAGTTATAGGGATGTTGTAATCATTTGGGAAGTGTTTGGGAAAAGGTGTGTTCCTTGTAGCCCTAAAATCAAGGAAAGAGAGTGGTGTTAACCTTGTAGCCGTAGAATCAAGGGTGTTTGGAGCGGTGTTAACCTTATAGCCATGAATCAAGGGTGGTGGAATCAGTGTTAACCTTGTGGTTGTGAAATCAAGGGTGTTGTAATTGGATTCTGATATTAATAAAACTCTACGCAATCCAACATTGTGTGAGACTGGACGTAGGAGTAATCTGAACCAGTATAAATCCAGTGTGTTCTTTCCTTTTATGCATTTTATATTTATCTGTTTCTGTGTTGGTGTTTGATTCTGTGTCTGCGATCATCTCTAGTGTGTGTGATTCATATAGTAGATCTATAAGTTTTAGATTTTCATAAATTTCTTATAAACACTATTCGCCCTCCTCTAGTGTTAGTCTTGCCTTAAGATCCGCATTCCCTAACAATATTGTTCCGTTTTGGGTAGTTTTTCATGGTTTTGGTGATGAATTGAAGTGTTTTTTAAGCGTTTTGTGCTACTTTTTGATCAAATATTAAGCCACGGTCCTTCAGTTTTGTTTTGGCTTACTCTACAATAGAGAAGCTTAAATTATCACCAATCCGTAGTTTGGGATCGGTGAATTTCCAAATGAACTTTCTATGCTATTTTCATGAGTTTTCCTGAAATTTCCATATGCACATGCACATGTTTTATAAAATGTTTTAAAAAGTATTTTTAGATGTATAAAATTGTTTTATGCGATTTATAAAGAAGTATAATATATGAATATTTCTAATTATAAAGAGATTTTCAAAATTGATGAGTTTCAAATATTTTTTGAAATCGATTTCAAACCTGGTTTTTTGAAAGTATATTTTCCTATATAAAATCACACATTATTGCATCCTTCAAGAGGACGAGCTTGTGAATTAAACGATTTAGTAAATTGTGTGGTATGGGACACATGGGCTTGCTATGTCGGTTAATTTCAGACTTGTTTATTTGAAGCTATTGTTTTTGGTACGGAATTAACTTACATTTAGTAAATCAATACGTGGGAACATGCGGTATGGGACATACCACTACTCAGGTTACTGTCTGAGAATTTGTGCTCAGGAGTTATCACCAATACTAGAACTTCAAGTCAATCATGATACATCCCTAGACATTTATGACTTCAGCTATCAAGAGACATTTGTACATTCAATTACCACAAGACATTTATGACCTTCAGGTTATCGCAATATAGGTACCTTATATACATATTAGTACTGATATGGCTTCGGACCGTCACGAGATTTTCACGTGCGACATGGCTTCAGCTTTCCATTTTGGATTTAGATCCAATCTAAGTTATTTTCTTAGTTCTGAGTTCTATTTATGGTTTCACCATTTCTAGATGTCTGTTTTATATATTTAGTAGCTTATAGCTATACATATATGGTGATTTCGTTTCTGAGTTTTGAATTCTTAACTGAGTTCCATAGTTATGAGATTTTTGCGGTATCCTTCTGAGATTTTTTATGATTTTATCAAAATTTATATTACGGGTAACTTTCTAAGAAGGAAACATCTGTATTGAATAGATGTCATTCATGAGTTAATCCTTGAGATATTTGGTGTTTTCCATCACTTGGAATTTGAGTAAATCTGATTTTATATCATTTAGGATTGTTCTCTCATGATAAATTATATCTACTAATCTGCTCAAGTTAGATTGTCCTATGTATTTACTGCTCGGACCAGACAGGGTTGCAGGTAAGATTATTTGGCTCTTGCATAGTTGTTCTTTATGGACCATCATATCGACCTTTTTAGATCAAATGCATAGTTTTTGTGTAACACACCTTGTAGTGTGATATAGTGAAATGGTTATGTACATATTCCTTCGTGGGGACGTGTGTATGTGTGTGTATATGTCTATATATATATATATTGTGGTTATATCACCACCTATGTATTGTACTTGATGTATATGTATATATATGACTATGTTTATTGTTTTGTGATATGTGTTTATTATTTATATTGTGTTTTGTTCTGAATAGATCCTATAGCCACCATATTATTGTATTAAATAAGAATTAAGTATGTCAAACCACTTGAGGTAAAAAATAAATAAATATTAGCACATTTTTGACTTACTTAAGACTTGTCAAATACTAGACTAGATATGGTCGCTCCTAAACAGCCATGTTCTCTGCACTAGCAGACAACCTAGTAATACTCTTTGTTAGTGTAGGTCCTGGAGTGGAGCGTTATAAATTTTATCAGAAATAAATATAAATCGATTAATTAGGCAAAAAACTGAATTATTAACATAAAATATTTATGGAACCTTATTCAAAATTATAATTTCTATGAAATTTAGTACGATATTCTAAGGTCTGAATTTTCTTTCCATAATTTTTCTAGGTCAAAATTTACTTTATATTAATTAACTATTTTTTGCAATATTTTGTAATAGCCTTTTTAAAAAAAACTAGTTCCCATTTAATAGAAAATAGCTTATTCATCGATAAAATATTTTCAATACATTTGTCAACTTTAGAAATATATCTTGATTTATATGCACTATTTAGATAACATATTGATTTAAATAACAACAAATACTTTAAAAAAAATTACAACTATTCAAAAGTTATTAATTCCTATAAATACACATCTAAATAATTATATGCTTGATTGTTACAATGAAATGATCTTAAAATTAAATACAAACCATATAAATATAGTTAAACAGTACATTTATATGTATATATTAACTGATTAAACAATAACAACTATCAATGAAATATCCAATTGTGCATACTCGATTTACACGCAGAAGAATTGTTTTTCTTAAGAGAATGCATTTTTTATCTTCAACGGTAGTAATACCTTGGTTGAACGACCTAAAATTTTGGAAACCAATTCAAAAATTCGAGTTTTAAGAATTTAAAATAACTGCGCACAGTTTTGGATACACACATTCATTTTTAAATGCAATTCAAAAAGTATAACGATTAGTTAAGTTATTTAAATCGGTTTTATCAACTTATCAATTCAAATAATTTTCATTAAAATGAAAATTTGACACTATTCACAGAAATTGGAAATTTTGTGATTTGTATTTGAATACTACTTATAAATTAGTTAGAATAAGGTTTTTGGTTTTTAAAATAATATTTGACAAGGATATTTTGAAAATCGATAATTCAGCACTAGTTTAAAAAGCTAGAAAAATAGATATTTTGCATATGATCTCGGAATTCAACGAAGCCATTTTTATCGAATCCGTAGTAGTAAACACTACAACAAATTGACCATATTACAATGCTGGAAAACAGTTGTAAAAGAGTTTTTACAACGGTGGAGCCACCGTCATCTATTAAGAAGTTGTAATAGACTAAAATCTTTTACAACTTTTATACATCGTTGCAACACCGTTGTGAAATGTATATTTTACAATTGTTTTCCGCCATTGTAGTAATACATATTACAACATTTTTGCACTGTTGTAGTACTACATATTACAACTTTTTTCCACCGTTGTAGTAAATCCTACTACAATTAATTATAACAATATGATTTTTGTTTCGTTATACATTACATTTCATATAAAAATAAATATTTATATTGAATAAAATGGTAATACTCTGAACTGAAATAATTAATTAAATATTTTATTTCAATATTTGAATTAGTACAACTTTATGATCCACTATCATACAACTCACTTTTACATAATACAGTCATAACAATACATACATTCTCACTAGAAACTGATCACTCAATACACTCAGTTACATACACACTTTCATATAAATATACATACACACTAACACACACCGAGTCTTTATGCTCCAACATCTAATCCAGTTACCTGTCATAGAATTTTACACACGTTAATATAGGAAGGTTGATCTTCATAAATTCGCTTCTTAATATCGCAATCCTCAGGTAAGAAGAGGGAGAACATATTATAGAGAAGTGTTGCATTGGCAGGATATTGCAATCACCTTCAAATAAAATGCATCGATTTCGTAAATATGATAAATATGAGATTATACAACAGTGTAGGTAACTGTAAGAAAGAAATTTGGTAATAACACAATTAAGCTTCACCTTTAAAGCATTTGACAGGCTCAGGTCTATATGCTAACAATGGAGGTATCACAAGCTTCCGCTTTCCTCCTAAGTTTTTAACAACAAAATTCTTGAAATATACTACACAAAAAGCAAATATAGATTATTATATATGGAGTGCAAGCAAATTAAATCTTGCCAACGTGCATTGGAGGCACTCCACCACCTCCTAGAATCCCTTGATCCAGTCCTGGCAAAACCTGTAATTATAAGATGCCATGACAAAATACATTATGAATTATGTTACTATTCCTAAATTTTGTTTCGGATTTCGAACTTGTATATTCAAGTGAATAGAGCTAAATCTGACTTTGGATAATTCCACTAAAATGCCATTTGTTAGAACTTAAAAGCAACCAAAATTTACTTTCAGTTAGCATTCTTTTAGAATGGTGATGTTTAGTATACATTTGCTACATTATAAGCACACATTTAGTTTCTTCAAATACATGAATCTTTTGCAATGAAACTGTTCCTGTAAATGGCTTAGCATGCGAACTTGCAATTAGAAGCTCCTAAATGGGTGAGAAATAACATGTAACAGTTTCTTTCATTTCGGTCCCCCTGTAGCAAACCAACATATAACAGTATAAATCTAATAACCATATTTCACCCTACTATTTCTAGTTGGACATAAAATAAATTTTAGCATCCTCAAGCTCGTTAATTCAGCTAATTTTAGGTTCATATTCAATTACAGGACAAGTAATTAACACAGTAGGTTAAATGAGAAAATTAAAGTAGCAAGAAAACATCAAGTAACATACCAACATATAGAGTTATAATAATTTCAAAACAATCGATTTCACCCTAAGACATATAAAAGATAACATCAATAGAGTATGAAATTGGACCCATCAATCCGTGAAAACGTTTAGTAAAAAGTACCCTTTGGTTGTCGGGAGAGGTGGATCCTCTCGCTTGATCCATAATCAACGATGAAATCGCGAACAACAATCTGAGACGGAGCGAGAGAGGAGCTGGAGTCGCGAATAAAGTCAGAAGCCAGAGATGAAAGAGTACACCGCGAGTAGAGATCGAGTGAATGTCGAATCTGGTCCCGCGAAGAGAAAGGAAGGCTGGATCTCACGAAAGCGAAGGGATCGGGTAAAGGTTAGGGTTCGAAGCTGTAATTTGGGGGAGCGTCTCTTTCTTCAATGCCGATGGAAGAGGAAACATGATAGAAAGAAAGAGAAGACAACTGTAATTGAAAACCTTAGGAAGGAACGAAAAGTTAAAGCCAAATTTTTTTGTTTTGGAGCCAATTTTTTGTGTTTGGAGCCAAAATTCCAACGCACATAACTTGATTTTGTTTTTATATTTTGACAAATGATTTGGTATTCACGGTCAAAGAAAAACTAAAATAAGCGAGACATATAGATCATCAAGAAATAATGTGAAAAAATAAGAGAAATTGTCATGCTAACCATTCAAAATAACATATGATTGAAGCTCCTGTGATACCCAAAAATATTAAGTAAAACAAATTTGAACTTTAATGGTGAAAATCAAGAAGAATTGCAGTACAATCGAAAATTTAAATGGTACCGATAGTTTTCCATCGGTTACAATTAAAATTTCACCAAAACTTAGAGAATTAAAAATTATAATTTGAAATTAATAAGTAAAATTTTATATTAGATATAAATATAATATGAATTTCTTGAGAATTGATTTTTACTAAAATATTAAATATTACTGATTAATAATAATAATAATTAATTATTACCTTTTTTCCAAAGTTATAATTGAATTCCAACTATTAAAAGTTAACTATTATGTAAATGTTATTGATTATATACTATTAAATATTTAATAGTAATTTTCAAAAGGTAACTATTATTTATTAATCATCAATTAAGCGGTTTTTTTTATCAAATCTAATAGTAATTAATAGTTATTGGTATTAATTTGTAAATTTATTATTGAATATGAATTATTTTTAAATGTTAATTACTAATTATTAAATATAAGTTTTTATTAATATTTAATAGGTCTCTAATACAAGAAATAGAAAAAAGAGTTATTAAAAATAAGTTTAAACAACTTTCTAATTTAACTATTAATTATCAGAAATTAATGAGTATATATTAGTTATTACAACAGACAAAAAAGAAAAGTTGTGATATATATGTTTATTACAACAGTGATTTTTTCACAGTTGTAAAAAACCATTTATTACAATAGTGCGTTTTGCACAGTTGTAAAAAAGCATTTATTACAACTGTGCTTTTCGCACAGTTGTAAAATTAAAGTTGTAATATGGTGTTTTTGTTGTAGTGAAATAATGGTAAGATTTCAAATTTCAAGTTAATAGGAGCTAGTGTGTGAGCATACGTAATATAAACACAGGTTAGAAAAGGCCGTTCAAATTGAAAAAATAACATTAACAAAGGCCATTTTGCAAACAATCTCTGAATTCGACGAGACCAGGACCATTAGAACCATTCTAAAAAATATAAAAGAGTTTCAAATTTCATAATTATTGGGATTAATACGTGATTGTACGAGTAGGAAACGCATAGGTAAATTTCAAGGAAAAGTTATTTTAAACGATTTAATTAATTAGTTTCGATCCAATAAATAATATATAAAAGTATAATAAAAATAAAATACAATTGTCTAATGTATGGAAATGTTTTTAGGACATAAGTTAATTTCCGTAAGCATCAATATGTCATTTTACAACGTTAAGTAGTGTAATAAGTTATATACGGATTAATAGTCAATTTGAACTCGTTTTAATTAATAAAAATAATAATAAACAAAATATATTTTAAATTTTGTTTACATATCATCGAAGAGCACGAAAAACTGGTTGATATGACTAGAAAATATATTCGATATTGTATGCGTAGTTGTGTCGACAAGTATGAAAGTTGTAAACTAATTAACTTGAATCTTAATTTGCCTACAACTATTCCTTTTGGAATAAGTTGTGCTTGTTTGGAGTTGTCACCCATCTAAGTCATCAATGTGTGTTTTCTCTCCTCCTCCCTAACGGCGACACCTCCGTGATCCATGTCTCCCCTTTTCCAATAAAGTAAAAGCATACCCTTTCCATTTCACTTCCTTTCTACCACTTCTCCTTCTTCCTCCTCCTTCTCCTTCTCTCCCTCCTCTCTCCACACGTCGCCCCCCCTCCACAACATCCACCCGTCACCTCCCTTCCCTCACAGCAGCCCACGTCGGTCTCCTCCTCCCATGTTGGCCCCACTTCACCCAATAACCCCCTTTTTCTTCCTTTAAACCCTTTAACACAATACTTCCTCCCCATTTCCACCTCCCCTCTGTTGGATCCAGATTAACCCTAGAGGGGGTTGAATAGGGTTTATTGGAGTTTTATGAAATATTAAAAAAAATCACAACACATTTTTCAGTAGAGAAAATAAATGACACAGATTTAACCATCTTTAGCAAACCCTACCTACAACTGCATTTCCCAAGTTTTATTTTACCAGAATTAAAGTAATCTTTACGCTTACAAAAACCCTGTAAACTTGTGACACCCACCCACAACTGTTCTATTTTTGGAAATTAATGAATATTTTTGTAATATGATAATGGGTGGAAATAGAAGTCAAAATTAGAAGTAAAATATTGAAAATATGGTATATGGTGAAAATTAATAAACTATTTAGGAAGCAATTCGATTTAATTTTAATATAAAATCGAAGTCTGGTTTGAATAGAACTCGTTGCGCATCGGTAGTTCGCGAATTTCGACCACTATTTTAAAACAGACATACTCGGAGATCCGACCATCGGATTCTCTCGAAACATATACCACTAGATATAAATGAAAAGAGCTTTTGAATAAGTATAAGAGCTTTAAAATCCATTGGCTAGATCTTGAGATAAATCCAAATCAAAATTGAATAAAAACAGCGCCAGTGCCGTTAATGAGATGAAATTGGTTTTTAACAAAACAGACTATTTTCAAATTATTAAAAATATGGAAAAATTATGATAATTCATAATAAATGTTTTCAAATTGACTGAAAATGGTAAAACGGTATTTTGTAAATTTAAGTTAAATAAACGTAATTATTTGGTTTATCAACTATAACCAATAGATAAATCTTTTGATTTAGAAAAGTTTTTCAATTTGAATACAAACTGGATAGAAGAAATCTTCAGATATTTGTTATTGATTACCATAGCATAGATATTTACTATTTCTGGTATCTGAAAGATATTCATACCGTTATTCCATTTATAATATTCGTCGGTTTCGGGAATTGATGTTGAATATAAGTTGATATAACTCTATTTGAATCATTATATTTAAATATCGATTGGTTTGGGGTTTGTCGTGAATGATTTTTAAACAACATTGTTCCTTAACCTAGTTAAAAGAGAAGATGATTTCTCAAAGTTTGTTGGAAAGAATTCTTTATTTAAATTAATTATAAAGATTGGAATGAAAGAGTTTTCCAAACTAATGATAATGGGAACGAGCTTAAGAATTCCTAATGAAAGATTTATACAATGTTTAAAGTAGGAAAATCTTTAATAATATTTGTGGGAGTAACTCCCAAATGTAAAGAACGATATGAGTAAACGAACATTCCTGAAATGGAATCAGACTTATGACATCTTGTATATCTTGATTGATTTGAAAGATGCGATAGTTATTCGGAATGACCGCGTTTCGACCCATTATGAATAAGTAAACGACGTAATGAAAACGACAATGACTCTGGTAGAAAACCAGAGACCTTCACATCGGAAGGATTTTTTATGATGCTTCGGGTTGATCCCTCGTTATGAGGTTATGTAGTGACGGTGACCCAACCATACTTGAAGTGATCGGGGTTGCAAAGGCTTTCACACCCAGGTGGGGTCATCAAATAAAGCGCCTTCGGCTTCGTTCAAAACCAAGAACAAACTTGTAAATGGACGTGTGTCCAACGTTGTACTTTACAACATAAAGGATTGGTTTCTATTGATGTTATATCAGTTGGTGGCGGAGAATTTATTCTTTTGCTTAACACCATCTTTTGAGACTTCGCTATTCAGAGGGTTATATATTAATAGACACTGATCATATGTTGTGAATTGATAATGTGGCATACTAAGCGCTGAGCAGAACGAAGTTTTGTTGCAAAGTAGAACCCTGTGGACGATGCTCAAAGCATGACTGATATGGCGTAGCTTTGTGTTGAAGTGTGACATTAGGACCTTACTACCTGTTAATGACCGAAAACAGGATGATGAACAGTCGAGATATGGCCTAACGTTCCCTTCTACATGAAAAGTGATGTCATTGTATGGAGCTTAGGCGGGTTTACTTATGTGGATGATGGAAAGGCACCTCGAATGACGAACAAATACAACTCGGGAAATGTTATGTTCGGGAAAGATTCCAATCAGCCGTTTAGTGTTGACCGACTCTGTCGCTTCGAAAGAACATGCGTTGAGTCTTGAGGCATTTGCTAGAATGTTACCAATAGTTAAGGAAGATCCTTTGTTTTGGTCATTGTTGGAATCCAACTTCCAATATGAGCTTACATTTTCATTTGTAACTATATAGCCAACATAATGGGATGAGGCATTATGCGAGCTAACATTGATACATTTATTTTTGAAAGTGATTTCTATACCTAGACATTAATAATAATATCAAATTGTTTGTTTTAAACAGTATCAAGCATGTTTGGCCATTATAATGTAAAACTCTGTCCCCCAGTATGCTTTACGTTGTGTGATGGGACTTGAGTCTTATAATAGCTTCATTTTTCAAAAGGATGAATTTTGAAACCTTTGAATCTTGGTTGATGATTATATGAGATGAGTTATGGTTTGTTATCTAGTTTTCTAGTTTTAAACTGGTTGACTGACCCGAGTGTTTGATGCTTGGGTCAGATCCAAATGTGTGTTTCAGATTAAACAGGTTGATGAGGAGTTTCAGTTGATTTCGAAAAGTCGGAGTTCTTCGTCCGGTGGCAAGGCGTATCATACTATCTATACTTGGACTGGTGATGTGAGAATGTGTTTAACTCAATGATAAATGTTTTCGGTTGTAAAAGTTTCCGTTTTAAAGTTATATATATATATATAATATTTTGTTTCTGTTCTGCTGACTTTCTCTCTGATAAAATCCCGATGAATCGAGCTTGCGACATTTTATTTTGCGGTACCTGAACACCGTGGATGTGTTATGTATCGACTATCGAAGGTCGGAGATTTGGCTTATCGCGGGACCTTCCCGGAATGCCTGCCTTTCGAACGGACTTGTATGGTTTATGGTCGGTTCAGAGGGCCGGGATTTACGGGTCGTCTCATTGGTGTCATGCTTTTTTGGTGTCAGCGTGAACTGTCGAAAACACCTCTTTTATATAGCTAAAAAATATGATCAGTTTTTTTAATAAATTAAATCACCCCTTTGTAAATGTTACAAAATCCTAGTATCACTTGAAGTATGATCTAACAAATAAAATTTCTTTACGACTTCATTTTTTTCCTCAATTTATAATGGAACCAAGAACGAAAACAAACCAAGTTGTGACTTGGAAATAAAAAAATCAAACTAGCTATACATTATTTCAACACAAAAATATGGTTAAATGTTGGTGCAAATAATTTTCCTTTAAATATCTTAAACATACACAATTTGTAGAAAAGACAACGCATGCTAGAAGCATATGCAATAATCAAACATGAAGTGCATGCCTGAACGCTCATGCATATAACCAATATAGTATGACAACATCAATACATGTAAGATACATCATCTAATTTAAAAAGTTAATAATATACATGAATAATAAGTATATAAATAATATTATATATAAATAATATTATATATAAATAATAAGAAGTTAACCAAAAATTATAAACTATATAATATAGTAAAAATGTACCTAAAATCAGTGCCTTAGAATGCATCTAATAATGATGAACTCTCTCTCTCATTTAAAAGCTTTTCAATTTAATTGATTGCTAGTCTTTGAATCGTAGACCTTTGACTATCGAGCAACAATTACCTTTTGAATTTAACATCCCAGTTGTTTCTAAATCTATGTCATCCGAATCCAACATCCCAAACTCATTTTAGCTCCCTGCAGCCCTCATTATAGCCAAAATTACCAACCCACCATCATAGCCCAATACCCTATCTAAGCAAACAAAAAATTAATTTAATTTAATCTAATTAATTATTTATCGATATTGTATGCCGATCAATATCTACAAATATTATAAATATATTCAAAATAATTATTGCCTAAATTAAATTCAAAATTTTATAATTAATATTTCACAAATATTAATTAATTTATAACAATTATAAACTAACCAAAGTCTTTGGTCTAAAAAGAATTCATCATTTCAATTGTATGACTCGTCAGGTGTGAATTTGGTCGATGATTAGTATTGAACTATTTGAATATTAATGTTCATACGTCACTTAGTAAGTGGTGTGATAATTTGGCTAAAACTTATCATTCTCTTAGTTTCGATAAAATCTAGTGTCGCTTTGTTAAGCATTATCCGGCTACGACCTTTATTTACATTAACTATGTTTGTCAAAACTATATCACTTTAAACTTACAGAATTTGTTAATCATCAAAATTCCAATATCATCCATGAACAACTCTTGGTTCAAACACAAAGTCCTTGATTTAATAATAATAATAATAATAATAATAATAATAATAATTTGACGAAATGCTTTGGCCATAGACTTCAACTTTAAGTAGACTATAGTTAATCACTCTGCTAACCATATATAACTGAGGAAATGGTTCCTTTTTTGTATAGTGTTTCACTTCTAGTATTTCTAGTCAACCCTACTATAATTACGCAATGAACGCTTTGATTGGTTTTAATCAAAGTGAAGCTCTCATATTAAAGACCAATGGTATTTTCAAGTTAAGAGAACGATGTTCATACTAGTATTTTTTGATTGACCTTTATTATATTAATCAACGAAAAACTATCGAGTGAACAATTCCATAACTATCTAATAGCTATCAGCATATAACCTCATGATTACGAGTAATACACTGCTCAACATTCGAAGATATAAGATCAAATTCCCTGATTTGAGTTATATCACCCTTCGCCGCTATAGGATCATTAGTCGAACTAACTGCCAAATTGAACCTGACATTTTAACAATCATCTAAAATTGCATCTAGCTCATCGTGTAAGCTTAAGCAAAGTAATAACTGCACTTTAAAGCAAATCTGATATCAAATAAGTTTGTTGATTCTTAATTATGGAAGCATTCAACATCGTAATTACTTCATAATTAAATTGGTATTGTGAGATGTAACTAGTCAGTCGCTTACTTTACATATTCACGAAATTCATTTTTTTTCTGTTTAGTAAAATTACCCTTCAGCCATTTACAAAATTGGCTGCCTTTAACTGCTCGTAATTTGCTTCAATTTTTATCAACACTCAGAGACAATCAATTTTGGTAACAATGCAAATGAAGAAATAAAACACTAATACTAGAACGATATGAATCATAAATCCTAAAAAGTAACATTTTTTTATTGTAGTTGTGTTAGACTAGGTTCATTCTTTGTTTGTGAAAGGACAATTTATTATCATTATCGATTCTTTTTCTTGAATGGAAAACATTTCAATAGTTTTAGGAATAAAATAAGAAGAAATTTGAAGCAGGAATGACATAAAATCTTTAAGTGGGGAGTTATAGAAGTTCATTATTCATACATTCATATTTTGATAAAGGTTTGAGTTTCAAAAGTGTACCAAATAAATGTTTGAAAACTCTACATTTATTTAATAAACATAGTTGACATTTTTTTGGTTTACCAATATTAGACACTACCTAATATTCCACATAGTCCATATGATTTATTTGAAATTGCTTAAATATAATTGTAAATATTAACATCTCTAGAGCTTTAAGTAGTGTTTCATAAGTGCATCTCCAACAACATTACGAGTCCTAATCTCACGACTCGTAATACTCAGGGAAGATTCAGTTAAAGTTCCCAATAGGTACGCGCCGAATTTATCGGCGTGCCCTGATTTTACCATCGCGCCGATTTTATCGGCGCACTGAGGAAAAAAACATTAAACCAACTCGTATATTTCTGCTTCATATTTCATGCAGCATCATTTTGCCACGTTGCAATTAAAAGCAATTTAATATGTCCAAACCATATTGTTGGGACCATGGTTTCCATACTGATGACACGCAACAAGAATTTGGGCAATTGGGACCGTGGTTTCCGACTGCAAAACATGTTGTTTTGCTGTTCGTATCTTCCCCACGTTTAATAAATCGGCTTGCGCAGATTTTTTTTTTCCAGGGTACAACCTCCAACGTCGCAAAAATGAGCATGTGAGGCCAATTCCTAGTTCCGAATTCAGAATTGACCCCGTAATATTTGGCTGAATATTACGTAAAGAAACATCTGTTGGTTGCGATTTTACCCCAAATTCAATTTAATATGTCCAAACCATATTGTTGGGACCATTGTTTCCATACTGATGACAGACAACAAAAATTTGGGCAATTGGGACCGTGGTTTCCGACTGCAAAACATGTTGTTTTGCTGTTCGTATCTTCCGCACGTTTAATAAAATCGTATTGAGCGGATTTTTTTCAGGGTACAATCTCCAACGTCAAAAAAAGGACTTCTGAGGCCAATTCCGAATTCAGAATTGACCCCGTGATATTTGATTGAATATTACGTAAAGAAACATCTGTTGGTTGCGATTTTACCCCAAATTCAAAATTTAGAGTAAGAATAAGAGTGTTGTTGGGTTTGCTCTAAGTAGAAACGGTGGATGAGGTGGATAAATTCTAATTGTTAAGTTTGAATAAGTAAAATAATATATCGAACGTGAAATACGTTCGAAAAATCACGTACAACTATGTTGTTATTCTCACACTTTTTTGCTTCTTGCCCACTTTGTAAGCTCGGGGTAAAAAGTTCAAAAAGCCCTGCACAAGAAAGTATCTTACACGGGAACCTAGGGAAAATGATGATATAACAACTAGAAAATGGGGGAAGCAAAAAAGATAGAAGAATCGATTAGAAAACGTGACAATCCAATCAAAAATAGCACGAATTCATGGGAACAAACAAAATTCAAATCCTCCTCCGCAAATACTCATTATCCAAACCCCCCAGATTCCTCTATCCCTGATCCAGCAACCCTAAGAGATCAATGGCGTTTTGCCATACGACAGTATAGCAAATGGTACTCTCATGCTTGGGGAACTGCCATTCTTGCTGGCGTTTCCTTCTTCGCTCTTGGTTGGATCGTTAAAGGCTCTAATCCTGTGCTTTCTTTCAAAAAAGAAGAAAAGGATCAGTCTTCTAGTGCAAATCAGTATGTATTGTTTAGCCTTTTGATTATCTTATTTTCTTTTACTTAGGGCACCAAGATGTAAATATTGTGTCTGATTTGAACGGATTCGGAAAATTAGGTTGGATTGATTGAATTCTACTACCAAACGTATCCTTTCTAGGTTACTTGACCCAAAAATCAATGATGGTTGGATCTTGATAGATCCATTTTTTAAGGAGCTATTGAAGTTTCTTGTCTTTTTTTCTTGATTATGTATAGTGTGGTGCTAAGGGCACTCCGATATGTTTTTCGTAATACCGCAATTAAAAAATAAAACTCATTAAATTTTGTATGCTTCCTAATACCACAATACCTTTCCATTCTAATCTATCACTCAATCATTATTTGTTGAACTAATCACGTACCAAGCTAATCCAGAAACCCTAATTTCTCGTAATCGCTGTCTTCTTCGCATCTCTTGTGGGAAAATTCAAATTCGTACGGTAATCTCTCAATTGTTTGGTGATCGAAAACCCTAATCTCTCAATTCCTCTTCTAGTTTTCTTATTTCAAACCTTATTCATGACTATTGTATATTACTCGGTATTGCAGCGCTGAATTCATTGATCGGTTACAGATCTAGGGTTTAGCTCGTTGATCGGTTTTAAAAATGAGGATGAACGAATATCGAGCGAAATAGAAATAGGGTAAAAGAGTGTGGTAGTCCCTATTTTTTAAGTGCATGGTATTAAGAAGAGGATAATACTAATTTTTATGGTATTTTTTTGTCACGGTATTAGGAAGAACATATTGGGGTGCCTTTAACACCACACTATGTATAACTATTTCTACAAGCAGATTCAAAAATAAAATAAAATCAGTATTATACTACAATAAATTAAGGGCGTGTTTGAAGTTTGTTAAGAAGTTCTTAGTCAAAGTTCCGAAACACTATTCAAAATTCTTGATACATTTTCTTTTCAAATGTTATGATCTAAACCACTTATTCAAAGATAAGCGTTCAGTATTTTATTCTTGCTTATTGCTAGTTCTGAAAGCTGAATAATATTTTCTTTTATTTCTACACACATTGACATTCATAAATTATAATAAATTCAATTTTTTAACATTTTTTTTAATGAATTCAAATTAACTTTTGAGGTTTCAGGATTTAGAAAATCCAATTCTTTGAAGACCAAACCCATAAAAACCCATACTTCTAACATTTGAAATTCAGATTTTAAAATTTAGATTTTAGAGTACAGTAAATGGAAAACTAAATTATCTCCCAAAATCCAAAATTGCAATATCTTAGAAACTATATTTTCAGATTAGAAGTTCAATAATTGATCATTTTGTAAACTTAAAATTTTCCAAAACAAATGTTTAATAAAAAAATTACCATTCAGATTTATCTTAATTCAAATATTTTGTAGTTTGGAAGAGTTAATCTAAAAATTTAACATTTCAATTCCTCTTTAATACCCATTATTGAAGACAAACTGGAAAAAAAAGGTATTATTGTCAAAAGAATTAAACTTCTTATTTCTTAATACTAATAAGTTGTTTTAAAATATAAATAATAATCAAATAATTATTCAATATTCAACAACCATCGTTCAGTACTTGACATTCAACACTCATCATTTAGAATTTAACATTTCAAACAAACACAACCTAAAAAAGATGCTAAATGCACTTCAAAAGTATCTTCAAATTATTTGAAAAAAGTTATTTACAAATTACATGGCTTAGCTGAGTATGTACCACCGACGGTCGAACTTGGTATTTTACATGCTTTGACCGACATTGTACCGCTAGTCTTCGAATATGGTGACATTATGTGTTGAATTAGTAGGTAAGAGGAACAAGGGGTAAATAAAGATCATGTATGCTAAAGGTGCTTTTTAGGGTGCATCTAGCATGACTATATTTGCACATTTTAATTTAGTCATCGTTAACATTTGAGTATAGAGTTTGAAATTTTATTATAATTGATTAATATCGTCATAAATGAGTGGTTAAATGATAAAAAATATGAAATAAAAATCAAACTAACAAAGTAGAAATAATTAACATCACCTTTTTCATCAACCTTTTTTTCGCAATGTATAGACTTCACTCTACGAAGTTATACCAATCAATAAATTAATATTGACTTCTCTTAACACATTTGACCTTTTTCATCAACCATTTTTAACAAATCTTTATTATTCCAACCTTATTATCTTGCTCGCTCGCATTCACAATCGTAGTCTTGCGATTCTAGTTTCACATTAATCACTTATTTAAACCTTTTTTATTTCTCTTTTTGCAAACATTTTATTATTTCAATTTTGCGATTGCGTCATGTCCGCGATTGCAATCTCACGATTCTAGGAAAATATCTTGTTTAAATGACCAAGATTAGATCTTGTTTTTTAGGATAGTACCAATTATATTATATATGCTAGTCCACGAGAAAACTTTGGTCTATATCAGTAATACAAATTCGATGGTGCATTTAGCAAACAAACATAAAAAGAAAGGAAGGGAAAGATGATACAAAACTAAAATACCGGATGTGGTAGTTATGTATTTTTTGTGCTTAAAGCAGTAAACACATTTTCATGTCGATGAGTGCATTTATTCAACATAGAAATATACAAACTAAGCTGTAATTACTATAGAAAATTGTAACAATAAATTAGATAACAATTTATGATATAAGTAAAAAAAAAATTAGGATGATTTTATGATTTTTAAAAACGCATATCATAAAATTGTACTTCATAAATGTACAATGCTTAAAATGAACACTACAATAATTGGATCTTAACTAGGGTTAACAATTAGAACCGAGTACCAAAAAACCGAATCGAAAAGACCTGAATTCGATGGATCCAGGGTCAGATCTAGGTGATGAAAAATACAATAAAGACCTAATCAAACCTGATCCGAATCGACCCGACCTGAAAGCATTGAAGTATATGTATTTTTAGTATTATTATCCAACCAAACCGAAGCTCAGGGCCGGGTCTAAATTTTTGAGTCAGGTTGGGTCGGGTTTGATCGTTGATCGGGTCGAATCGGGTTCGGTTGGACAATAACCCTAGAAATACATATATTTCAAGGTTTTTGGGTCGGGTTAGTTCGGACGGGGTTTGATTTGGTCGTTGTATTTTTCATCACCTAGACCCGACCCGAGTCCCATCGGTTTCGGTTCGAGTTCGGGTCTTTTCGGGTCGGGTCGGTTCGATTCGGTTCTCGGTTCTAATTGTCTACCTTACCCTAATCTTACCCCATTAAATAAAATTTCTATTAATATACCATACTCCGTATGTTTTGTTATTTGTTTCATTGATCGTTGATGCAATATTATTTTCAGGATATCCTTCCATTCGAGTTCATAATTATCATCTTAAGTTGAAATCTTATCATCGTTGCGGTTTCTTATAAGCTATGAATTGCCATTGTAAAAATAAATTTCTGTACTTGAACTTCAAATTAATATGAGAATATAACATCCAAAATTGTGAACTATTTCTTCTATATCCTAAAAGTTTCTTTAAATATCAAATGTACATATGAATGATGGGTTTTCTTGAACAAACTTTAGGAGAACCGACCGACTGACAAACTCCTCAAGAGAATTAAGTTGTGTCTGCCTGCTTCAATTCATGACATCTATAATATTCGATTATTAATTTTGCAAGAAGTGTGCGCAAGGCATGACGCCTATGTGAATGATGGTTATTTAATACTATAGTGTCTAGATACATGTGATTTTGTATAACATGCAAATGGAAATTTTAATATTGTAGCATTGGTATGATTATGAATCTTCATTTACGTATTTTCCTGAATCAACTGGAGAATGTTGGTTTGAAAGCGGGTGAGATTGCATTAAAATCATTTTGGACTTCAGATGAAATTTTATTATCATATACCATGTGAATTCAAAGTCAACAAAAATACAGTTAGGATGTTTTGCAATAATGGAACTTTGAGATTATAAGAGACAAGCGTAAAACCATGCATATATACCGTCCACTATCATAATGAAAGTTAGAAATATGAATAATTACAATTATTTACTATGACCTTTTGTTGCATATTTACAAATTGATTTCTGACAAAATAACACATGCAACAACTTTAAGCATTGGAAAATAAACTTGTTACACCAATATTTAATCATTAATTATCAGGTATATTGATGAATATCAACAATGGCATCACATTACAATCGGTCGCTAATTAGTGTTTGCACCAAAAATTTGCATAAAATCCAAGAATTGTATGTAGAAAGTGGAATATGAAGAAATTCATGGATATTGAGCAGGGAAAGAGATTAAACAACAGAAAACAGTGAAAACAACAACATGGATTTTATAGTGGTTCAGTGCTTGTAGTCAATGTCCACTTGGAAGGGTTCTGGAGTTTTATAGTTGATTTTGTGATTACAAGTTCTCAAATCGATATGGATCAGGTAATATAATGGAGTACTAGTTTTATAAATGTCGAAAGATCTCTAAACTGAACAATGAACCTCATATTTATAGCCGGAAACATATGCAGATTTCTTGAGGACTAGTTTTATAATGCAGATTTCGGTTATAGTCTCACTGGGTAGACGTGGTCATTCAAAAAACTCGTGCACCCAATTCACATGTTCATTGGATTAGTGCTAGTCCCTATGCATCAGACCGGTACCGATCTGGTGATTTCATGACTTAGGTCGAGCGATTTCTTGAGGACGATCTTCTTGTTGTAGGTGTCTTGATAGTCACTTAGGTTTTTTTTTTGGAGATATTTTGAAGGATCTTAATTTAATTGAGCTAGTTTGGCTTAGTTGTCGGGTATGTAACGATCCTATAACTAGGGAAGATACTATTTCATACTTGGTCAATTCTAAAGTGTTGTTGCCTATGAGTGAGGAACATATATCGATTCCTTTCCCATGAGATGCTCCAAATCCACGCTTAACCAATGTTATTAAACGCCAAACGCGCACCGAAGCGCCAAGGCCCTTTGGAGCATAAGCGCAACGCGCAAACCCGAAGCGCGCTCTTCATTAATAGAAAATAACAATGTAAACATTATGAACTAATAGAAAATAACAGATTCATGTAAACATTATGAACTAATAGAAAATAACACATATGCAAATCAAATTTTCACTACATCAAACAAAAAGACTAAACATTAAAGAACATAAAATGTGATATTAGAAATGCATGGCGGTTGTTATGTTTATACAAGCTAATTTAATACAGACGAACAAAATTAAAGAAACTCGAGGAGTTATGCTGCAAAAAACAATAGCTATGTCCTTATATAGACAGAAAGAAAACTTGTACATAACTTGTATATACATGTGTATATAGTATACACACAAGATAAATAGTAGTAATGAATAACACATTAAAAAAAGTAAAACGAAGTACCAAATATAACTTGTATGTACGTATATATATATATATAAACACATATATTATTAATACAAACTTATACAGTACTAAAGAACTCATGTCAATACCGAAGAAACTCAATGAGACAATTTGACAAGGACATAACAGACTACATATGCCGCTAAAGAACGCATTTTAGTACTGAAGAAATCCACTGAGACTAATTGATAAGCACATAGCAGACAAATTAAAAGAATAAAAAAGAAAACTGAAGAAGATAGAAGTTACAGATGAAATATATCAAAAAGAAAAGAAAGATTAAAGAAGAGAAATTTATTTGGTCGTTGTACAAGTTGAAGCCATTGTAAGAAGAAGATCTCGTTTGAAGCGACTGATAATTGAAACGAGTATGAGTTAAAGTCATAATTAGTGAAAACATGATAATTTAGACAATCAAACCTGATTAAAGCTTTGTCAATTACATTTACTCTTCTTTTTTTTTCCATATTTTCGCACATCTTCAACTGAGCGTGCATAATTTGCGCATTGCGCATAGCGCATAAGCAAGAAAAGCGCGCGCATAGTTCAAGTCGCATCGCATACCTTAAGCGATGCGCTTCAGGTGCGCATCGTTGCGCGTATGCGTGCGCATATGCGCGCTTTTAATAACACTGCGCTTAACCAATTTTAGGATGTTCGTCGGATCCATATCGATTTATGTATGTAAGAGGTATGTATCAATACGATAACTAAGGGGATGCATGAGTTCATACTTAGTAATGTCTGGAAGGTTGTTTACTTGAGTTCACTTGACTGTTATTTTGCGCTTTTGTCTGTTTTGGGTGGGAACTAGGATGATTTTTCTAGGTTGATTGCCTCGATAGTCATAGAGGTGGACTTTTCTAATCAATCCAAAGATGGTCGAGTCAGAAGGTCGAATAATATTCCCCCCCCCCCCCCCCCCCCGCCAAAGTACATTGTGTGGCAAATTGGTTGAGTTAGTAAGGCCCTGGTTGTCTAAATTGGTTCTCTTTGGAGATCTTCAGGCAATAATCCAATTACTGTTGGTCAAGAAATCAAACATCGAGCGTATACATGCCTAATTACAGGGAATTGCAGTTGCGTTTCAAGCCTTTCGTCTGAATTTGCTTGAATGCTCGAGCAACGCGCTTTTTATTCAATGTATTCGTGATCAGCCGTTCAAGTTTAGATGAAAATCGATCACTCGATATTTCAGGCATTATTCCGATGATCTCATCTCAAGGTATCATCTCGGTCGCAACCTTAAATCGTGTCAAATTCTAGACACGACCATAGAATTTGGCCGACGTACTTTGCTTTCCAGTGATCAGCTTACTGCCCCTGTTCCAAGCCGACAAAGTTAAATGGTGAACAGTCGGATTTATACTCATCTTGACAAACCAATGATTATATTACTTGAGTGGACGATGTGTCACAAAATTTAAGCTTGCACTCCCATTCCTGTATCGAGAACTAGAGTTGGTCGTCAGACTGTGGGATTACACCTTTTTAATTTTATATTATTGCCCATGGTTCAAAGGCGGAGGATGATAATTGGACGGTTAAGTCACGCCTCCTTTCAGTTTTTGCGGTATTTCCCCCAGCTTTAGGGCAACGGTTCGAGGTTGGAAGGTCGGATCATGTCTAGATGTGTTCATGCTCCGACTTTCGCTTTTGCTTTGGTTTTTTGGACACAACTTGTAATGTTATCCAAGTTTTAGTATGCAGTCAAGTGCTCAATTTATTGCATTTTCCATTCAATATTTGTAATTCCTTACTCGTCGTTTACACTTAGATTATATTTAGTTGCTCATAAGTTCAAACGTTGATCTAATATGCCATTCTTAAGACCTCCTTGCAGTAGGACCCTTGAGTCGCGTGGAAAGTTTAGCACAAGGTTCAGAATTTATACATCGTTTTCAGCTATATAAATTCTTATACTATTGCCTCATGTCCCAGTGCGACGAAGTTAGTACGGACATCGGGTTTCATTTTCCAGTTTTATACTCGTCCTTCTGTATCTAGGATTTAGGAAATCCCCTTTGGTTCTATACCGTCTTGTCGGTCATTCGGGTTAAAAGTTTAGTGGACGAACAGTCAGATCTAATTCATCCTAGGTTGGAGTTTCCTCTGTTGGGTAAAGGATAGGAGTTAGTTGGTGAATAGATATGTTCGAGTCACATCCACTTTGGATTAGTTTTTTTCCTATCATCCCAAAGGAAGATGCTATCTGACGAAAAGTTGGATCACATTCGTTAGTGTTTTATACACCCTACGACCGATCGAGGGATGAAGTTGTTGAGAAATTGGGTAGTCGTATCACACTTCAGTGTATTTTATACTCTGCCTTGTGGATCGAAGGCTAGAGTTAGTCGATGAACGATCAAATCACGTTTGTCTATCTCATACTCTTCCTATCGAACCGTGGGATCAGGTATGTTCCATCAAGTGTTATGTTCTTTGGTCCCGCATTAAGGGCATGTGAGTGTATGGACGGTCATGTCACATCCATTCTGGAGTAGATCTTGGCTTCTACGGGCTCCGATTAAATGTGAGTGTCTTGGAACACTTCAAGTATAAATGGAAGAGTGGACAGTTGGATCACGCCCATTTTAAGTAATGTTCCCGTCCATTAGTTGAAGGCGAAATTTAGCGAATGAACGGTCGAATTGTAGTCGTTTTGGTAGCGCTTCGAGAGTTAGCGAGCTATGGAGGTTCTTGGTCCGTCAGATTGTAGTGCTTGTACATATTCTTGGAGTTTTCCTTGGTATATTAGTTTTTGATCACATCACAAAGATACTTGTATTCATTAGTATCGTGGCTATGGATCCATGGAATATGCAAAATTTCTCAGTTCGTATCTAGCTTTCTGCGGATTCTCTCGGTCCGAGTTTCCTATAATGCTCTAAATCGAGTCGCAAGATATATTTTCTTTAGTGTCTTTGAGAAGAGTAACTATCACATGTTGGAATCCTTGGTCATTTTTCGAAATCCCTTTGTTGACGGTTGTTCATATTCTGGACATTTTCGGAACTGGTTCTGATTGCTCTCCATAATCTTCTTGAATTTCATCGGCTAGTAGGCCGCATTATGTGTTTTAGTGAATTTGGCCTCCTCCTTGCGCAAGTATTGAGTAGCCTTGTTGTAAAAGCGATCCAATGTGGAAGTAGGTTCCGTTTTTAACCATTCTCTGAAGTCATTGTCCAAGTGGACTCTTTGAATCATAACGATCAAAATTATCTCCTCCTTTGGGTTGTTCACTTCAGCCACAACGGTGTTGAACCTGTGGAGAAAGTTTCAGTGATTACGTGCATTCACGGTTGCCCGATAAATCTTTTGGCCAGTTGGGCGAACAAAGTGATAGACCAAAACGGTAGTCGAGCAAACCATGCAGCCACACTCCTAAGAAAATGAGAAAGCACTTGCATTTGATAACATCCGTCGCTCGGGTGAAATCAATATGCCTTCATATTTCAGGAGGTGATGTTGGGCGAAATTCATGAGTATGTTGGACAGTCGGCAAGTTGAATTTATGTGAATACTCTTTGTGTAGAATAGTATCAATAAATAGATAATGGCTACGCAAGTTGTCCCACTCGTCGTCATTTTGGCGTTGATTTTCCTTGATTAGCTATCAAATCTTAGTTGTCAACTCTAACGTTTGCACGTTTGTCACTTGACAATAAGCAGAATCCACCGTGTGTGCTGTAACACCTCAACATTTTGCACTAGTTAAATTAGTTATTTAATTAGATTTCAAAAACGGAATTTGAGCGAGCAATGGAATTTGATCACGAAACTTGCAACTTTGCGTTCGTGACGGAATATTGGTCAAATTTCATGTTTGGAACTTCACGAACGGAGTTTGCATGAAAAAGTTACAGATGAAACAAAATACGGACGGAAAATAATCAATTAGCTCTATAAATAAATGTGGTAATTAACTTGCAATTAATACCCCGCCTCCACAGGTGGCAAGTTGACCCAGGAGGTCGACATGGGGTCAACCGTCGACAGAGCAGTCGACTCCCCTTGCGATCTGCTGGTCGCCACTGCCTGTGGCGGCAGGGGTTTTGGATTAATATCTTTTTTTTTAATAAATGGACGGATTTTGATATAATTAAATCTAACAGTTATGGGTCATTTAAGCATCTATAAAAAAAGATCTGGGCCCCTTAATCCCTTACTCTTTACTCGTAGTTTCTGGAGGCAGCAGCGAAACTCTGTTATTTTCACTTCCTTAATCTCCTCTCGTTTTTCTAAAATATATCAGTTTTCAAATGAAACAAATCAGTTTCTAATATCGGTTCTATTTTGTTGGTATAAATTTTAATTTCTATGCCTAAATCTAATGTGTATATATATATGCTTTTCAATTATAATATTCATATCTTGCCTACAATTTTTCCTTGGTTATGTTTCGGTAATTTTGGGAATTAAGCTTCGATTTCGTTTTGGATCTTGAAGTTTCTAAATAATTTTCTTATATGATTATAGGACTAAGTAACATGAATCTCTATAGTTGTGAACCCGATGTTGGATAAAATGTAATTTAATAACCCACAAATAAACAAATTCCTAGTTTTTCTTGAAATTTCATCAAAACGTAACAAAAGCCCAGTGCAATAAGAAACAATACTCCTAAAAATAATGTCACATGGGTTATCTTTTGGGAAATAAAACCCTAAAATGTAAACCCTATTTCATCACAACGAAGCTCCCTTAGCTTCATCAGTTTAAATCCTCAAACAAAAGGGACATCTAAAACTAACTTTGTTAATGTTGCTGCATGTAAAATGTATCATAATATTTTTTTTCATATATTTTAGAATCTAATTCTAAATATCGGACTTGAAATTTTTGAGTAAATTAAATTTTAAATATATTTTTATCATTTAAAGTAAATAAATTTCTTTTTGAAAACCAGATCATTTAATGATTTTTTTTTCATACAAAATTATATATCGAGAAATTTGACAAAGGAAATTGTATTGATGATATGAGTAATGAGTGGTATTCCCTACATACAACAAAACACATGCTAATGCTGTATAAAAAAAGCACCTAAAAATTTGTGTTGCACAACCCAACTCGATGAGGGAGGCCGATCTTTTGAGAAGAGGAATCAGATAACAAAGCAAAGGTCTGTGTCAATTGATGAGGACCGAAAATCAGGTGGGCTTTGTTCTTTTCAAAAAAATAAAATCGGTTGATATTTTAGAATATCATTTTGCTCAAAATATTGGACAATATATGCAAAATGAGATATGATATCTTCTGTTTCGTTTCGTTTCAGCCTTCAACCGAGATATCGATCGAGATGGATGAGATTTAAACGCGGATGTATGTTCACAATTTGATTATTTATTTTTGTGATGTCTGCCTTTAATAGATTCTTTCGTTAGTTTCTGATCTATATTATTCTAATTATGTCCAACTCTGCTATTTTAACGTGTAATCAATTTGGTTAATTGTGTTTTGTATTACATTTATCGTGGTTGATGTTTGGTAGGTTGATTTCGTTGTTATGGAAGAATTTAAGAAAGAAAAGACTTTGGTAGAAAAGCGAGAATGTAATTGTTTGGTGATGCTTGTTTTTTAAATTGTTATCTCCCCCCCGCTATAAAAGTACTTTAAGCATCCACAGGAGTTGGGCGTGGTTCACACCTAAGAGTTCGCCTAAGTTACTACTAGGTGAAGTTTACTATATAGACGATCTTGGAATATCAACTATTAGGAGTAGGTATAATTTTCTATAAATAGTAAAAAAAAAAAAAAAAAAAAAAAACTCCTAAAGCATATAAATATTTATTAAGAATACATGAGCCTACAGACTTTTAGCTTTGATTAATCGTTGCCTGGATAATTATTCTCTAGATTAAACCCATCGTTTAGCATCTGCCTAATGATTTTATAACTTTAGTTTCATTTTTTTTCTTTTCTTATTTGATGTTTCTGATTTGGTGTTTTTGATTTCTTATGATTTTTTATGATAAGCTCCAGTTTGATTGTGTTTTTCTTTGGTTATCATTTTCTTATTAAATGCTTCAACACTAACTTGTTCTTCGTGTTTTAACTTACATGCAGAAGCGTCTTCGTCCTTCCTACTATTTATAAATCCGTTAAACATTGTTTTTTCCTCAGATCATTTTAATTATATTCAAACATGTACCCCCTCTGTTTTATGAATATTACGATTGCATCGTTGTTACATGTATAAGAATTAAAGTGTAGTTTTTTTCCTAGATAATTTGTATTCAAACACACAGACTCATCTTTTTGTGTCAGTATTGGCGTTGCATCTTTATTACGTGGATATGGATTAATGTGCATTGGGAATGGGTGCATGATCCATGTCAATTTTTACACCCATATCTAGCTTGTTTTAGTTTGCATATGCGATACAAAATATATTCCGTGTTTAAAATACAATGGTTGGTGAACACTTAGAATGGGTCTTTCGGGTTGGGTCGGGTCTTTATTTTTTGATCATCTAGACAGGACCCGAGACCCATTGGGTCTTTTGGGTTGGGTCGGGTGTGATCGGGTCTTTATTGTATTTTTGATCATCTAGACAGGGCCCGAGACCCATTGGATTCGGTTTTTTTTTGGGTTGGTTTGGTTTGGTTTCTGGTTTCCAATTCTAATTGCCAGCCCTAGTCTATACATTGTCTATAGACAGAGTTGTTCAACACTACACTAGCCTCTATGGAACAGTATTTGGAATCTGAGTATACTATACACACAGTAGGATGGTTAATTAAGAGTGTGCACTCCATCTCTACCAGTACCATTGTCCAACAATAATTTAAATGTGTAATTTATGTACAAACTCATCAAGTGTATGTATGTATATAGTCTGGAAAAAACTAAAAAGTAGAGAAAGGAAAGAAAAAAAAAAAAAAACAGCTAGAAATAAAATCAGAAATTGAGGTCCGGTTTAGTTTTGCTCTTTTCAGCTTTGAATTTCTGTTCAAACAAAAATGCAGAGGATGCATGTATTTTTTGAAAGACAACCAATTTGAAAAATGCAGTTCATACTTCATATGCATATTTATTATGTTTTTCGTGTTTCAAGAAATAAAAAAAAACATGAAAAATAGTTCATCTCCCCTCCACCCTCCACCATCTCTCCTTTGTCGTGATGAC
Source organism: Allium sativum (assembly GCA_030737875.1). Classification (NCBI taxonomy): domain Eukaryota; kingdom Viridiplantae; phylum Streptophyta; class Magnoliopsida; order Asparagales; family Amaryllidaceae; genus Allium; species Allium sativum. The sequence goes on from CM060924.1 coordinate 986,144,176, forward strand.
TTATAATTTTAAAATCTTCTCATATTTTGTAATACATGTTAAAAATACAAAAAACTCAAAATGAAACCAAAAGGACCCGAAATGACTTCAGACTTTTTAATATGCATCATTTCCTATTTCATGTATGTCAAAATCAAATTAGAAATTTGAATACAAATGGCAACTAATATTTAAAAATATCTTGGTTTACGTTTTGATACGCAACTTTGCAAGTTCTTGTTTGTATATTAGATATTGGTTGCGTAAAAGTATCCAAGAGAAGATCAAGGTGAAAATGATTTGTAATGTTGGTGGTAGAATTTGTGGATGACTGCTACATGTTGAACGAGCAAAAAATTATATTGTAATGATGTGATGGCAATGTGATAGCTGATGAAATAGTTTGAGTTTTGTCTTTATTAGTGAATGTGCAAGTTCGTAGTAATTTATGAATGTATTCAACACTGTTAACTAATGTTGTATGCTTATCTACGTATACATAACATTGACCTCATTTTACCTGTTAGGTGACTGATACAAAAACCAAGGATGGTTGAAGATTACATGGAACTTTGTAATGCAGATACTGTATATTAATGGAAGATGCTTAGCATATGTATGTTTTGTTGTGATAAGCAAGTTTTGTATAATAAATATTATGATGATGTATGTGTAATGCATGGGATTGATGTTCTTAGTGTTGTTGAATATGCATGAATGAGCCTACTTTCCGTTGTTCTAGTCAGAAATCATAACTGAAAAAGCATTGATTATGGCTATTCATTTTGGTGAAATGGAAAGGTTAGAATATAAATTATTGCAGTTCTTTTTCATTATGTATTTTAAATTAATTGCATGGAAATCAAAATGTTTTGGCTTTGCAGAATTAAGATTAACAGTGAAAACCGAATTGTTAATAATAAAATGGAGAAAACAAGTAAATTTAAATTTTAAATGATAAATGTTTTACCTGTTCCTAGTCTCTTTCTACCATGAATACTGATTGAAAGTGGCTTGAGTGAGTGCTTTTTAAATGGTGCATAATATAATTATTATACTGTAGAAAAACTTTCATCCACAAAGTTTTGTAATGGCCATTTAAATTAGGGCTGTTATGGTAATGGTTATTGTTACCATACCGTTTTTACTGATAAGTCAAAATTGTTTACCGTTACCAAAGACTGGTATACCGATAATCTGGTAACTGTTACACTGGTAACGGTAAATTACCGTTTGTCCATCAAAGTTTATATTTTGACATGTTTTTTGTACATAGTACACCTTTATTATGCTAGATGTAGTGTAAGTTTATAAAAAACATAAATAAGGAAGACTATGTGTACTTGGAATTATTTTACCTAATTATTGAACTAAATATAATCATTTATTTGGTTTTAAGTGCATGTAATAACGCATATCAAACGAATATACATATATTTTAAATTAACTAGTAAAATTACCGTTAAAAATGGTAAATTTACCGTTATCATACTGTTTTAACTGATATACCGATTTCAATTAAAAATGATTACCGATCGACCGATAATGGTAAATTTTCTATTGTGTTATGCTCTACTTTAAATAGACCTGTTTTGGTCAAGGTTGCAGTTCAATGGGAATTTTTCAAAATCACCTGATTTCTGTTATATTTTACAGTTATAGGGCTAAAAAAGTAAAATTTTCTAAGTTAACATGCTAAAGATTTCTCAAAATGTAGCAGTAAAATAATTGTCTAACTCAACCATGATACAAATTGCAGTATAGCTAATTGCAGTTTGTGACAAGATTTAAAGTATAAACATTCAAGAATGGTGATATGGCATTTCAACTGTTTTATATATCCCAAAAGAAAATGAAGATCTAATCTTATCTATCAATATAACGCTTTTCTTCTTTCCATTCCATTCGTCTAGAACATATTGATATAGTTGGACACGCACATGCTACAAATAATCAGAAAAATAAAAAATAAAAAAATAAAGCCAAAGAAAGAAATATATTCATAATCCCGGGCTAAAAGGGAGGCATAACATTTGTGCGCCGATATCAACAACAGATAAAATGTAACATAAATATGACTAGTTGTTTGGGTTGCAGCAATTGCTCCAATGCGATTATCTTCAGATTTGTGTAGTCCTAAGTAGAATCATTTGTGCAGTAGAGTGTCCAAGAACTCGCTCACAGTGGAATACTTCACGTCTGGGTAAAGTCGAGTTCCATCTAAACCAGACGATTCAATGCTAAAATAAGTATGATCACCCTTTATGAATACAGAATATATGAATATCAGCTCCATGTTTGCAGGATATGGCACCTCTGTAACACATCAAATTAACAAATGATTATTGGCAATCTAAGATAAAGGCTTGCTTAGAAGGTTTTAGCCATTTACCTCTTCATCAAACGTGTATTTAATATATAGCGATCATGAATCTGACCCAGTTTGCACAAAACACATAGATAATCACACTGATCATTGTATATCTGTGTACACAGTTTATTAATATGATCTACCTAATATGAATTGTGTTAGCCAAAACAGATGTGAATTTTATATCTCTGGCACATTCATCTAGTTTTTATGTTTTTTTGGCTCATGTGATGAAAGCTTAGGCTCTTGGATGTGTATTCCAGTCCATTTTATTTTCTAAATATCCCAAGTCGATCATACTTCAAAACTACCTTTAATTCTCTGAAGAAGCTTCTCGCCAGATACAAATATTCTCTCGATTTGTTTGCCAATTTTACCCTCCCACATTTCAGCTAACTCGTTCATGGACAAAACATTGTCAGGCGGTCTTAAATAGAGTATCTTATTTGTTGTACGAGGATCATCGATAGTCCTAATTGTGAAGGCAGCCACATCACAATCCTTGACAAACACAGCTGCAATGTACAAGGCCTAGGTTAAACGAGGTAATGGCAAAATAATATAACAATGATAAATATGACAATTATTGACTTCGGAAGATACATGGAAATTCCATAAATTGTGGTCTTTCATTTGGATAGATCATGCTAGCTTGGAAATTTTATAAATTAGGACACTTATAATAATTTATTCCAGCCTGAGACCAATTTGAAGCTATTACACAAATAAGTCACTTTTTGCTACATAACGTTAAGATCAACAACAATACAACGATGTTGTTTCGAGCAGCGCAATCTTTTTTCTTTTTTCTTTTTTCCTTTCCCTTTTTTATCTGGTTACATTCAAACACAGGGTCAAAAGCGTTTTTTTTTTTTTTTTTTTTTTTTTTTTCGTTCTTTAGAGTGATCTGAAGTTGAAATAAGCAGTCAAACGCATCCCAAAATGGTAAAAATTTCTATTAACTTACATTTCAGCTTAAACTTGTCTACCAGCTTCTGTCTAACTCATAGTTGTGAAAGACGCGCCTAGGTGCGCGCCATGACGTATTTTTGCTTATGACGCGGCGTTTGTGCCATTTTTGCTTGCAGCGCAGCATGAGAAGGCGCGCCAAATGGTCCAAATGACACAATGCAAAAGTGACGCCTCTTTTCTTTATTTTATCGTTCTTTGTTTGATTTTCGCATTTCAAACTGCAATAACCGCTACTATAAATATTGTTATCATGATTACAACCACCGTCACTGCCACTATTACTATTATTATCATAATAACATGAAATGTGAATATATTGTTAATATCTATTTTTCAGTTATATGGAAATATAATTACATCGTATTTGTTTCTTATTTGATTATTTTGATCGAGTTAATAACCCTGCAATTATGTAGTTAATTGAACTTAGCATGCCAGCATTTAGAACTGACGTATGTTTTATTATCTAATATAGTTTAGATTCATTTTATTATTGTCAAAAATATATATGTAATGTTTAAAGATCATAATTGCCTATCATAGATGCAAAAGCAAATAAATGGACAGAGAACCGGTGAACGATAAATAAAAAGAAGCAGCTTTTGAGGAAGAGAAAACATTCTCAAAAAATAAACATTGAAACAACTCTAAAACATACCATTGAATAGACAATTATTGCATTTGCATGAACATGTCCAATATTTCTTTACGATTTGTCTGAAACATAAAAATATTTTATGATTTGGTATTTGATAAATACGATCACGCGTTAAAAAGAAGGTATAACATCCATGACACCATTGATTCAATATCTTTGAACGATATTAATGATTGAAATGAATGATTAACGGGAAATATGGATGCATCCGATGCTGAAGATGAGCTTGTATTTGATGACGAGGATGACTTGACTTAGGATGTTACCGCTAGAGCAGCAGAAGTTGAGGAAGTTATATATCCATGTAGAAGAACATCCACATCAAGAGATTTTTCAACACCTGCTTCGGTTCCTTTACATATTTATGAAGAAGAAACAAATCTAAATGATACAGATAATGAAGATGCTAAAGCTTATGAATCTGATGATGCAGACATTGATTTGGAAAATTTAATTGTTGAATAAGATTTAGATTTCTAGTTATCAGTAATATGTATTATTATTTTGGATTTAAAAACTATTGTGTTTGAAATTCTACGCTTATGGTATATATTTGATTATTCTTTTTGTAAAATGCATAAAAATCTTTGTTGCGTATGTTTTACCAAAAAATATTGATTTTTTTTTATTAAATGTTATTATTAAAAAAAAAAAAAAACCCATGCGTAGTAAATTAAAAAGGCATGCACCATTTGTCGCGCCGTGTGTGAAGGCTCTATAGAGGTTTTACGTTTTTTTTGCGCCGTGCGCCATTAATAACACTGGTCTAACTGAAATGTTGATTCAAACTGAAACTGTAACATCCAGCTCATGAAATCAACTTGCCTAAATTAATTTTCCCCACAGTAAATGCTTCGTTTTATACTTAATATACTTAATGAACACGTAAATTTATCTTCAAAGGAATATTAAAAGGAAATTTACATAATCCATGATTCACCGTATTCACAGGAAAATTTTGTGGCAAAACCTAAATTAGCCTAAAGCGAAATCAACTTAGTTACTTGATGTCACCTTTTGTGTTTCCATCACCATAAATCTCTAACTTGTCTCTGGGAGGAGTCTTCAGGCCAGCTTGCATGAGTGAAGGCAGCATATACCGCATGAGAAGATTACAACAGATGTAGGTATGATTAATTCCTTCAGTCTCTATAATACGCCTAATTTCTGCCTTTTTTGCATAGAAACCATGGTCCATCTCTTGAATTTGAACCTTATCAGGGTCAGCTCCAAATTCAGAGGGAATAAACCTCTGCACTCATATGTCAAGAGTACCATCAAAGTATATATTTGTTTAATTTAGTATCAAATATTTTGATCTTAAACTATTGTGTACCAACAATCTTACAAGTCCAAAGCAGAACTGAAGTATGGAAGTGGATACATGAGTGAGGATAAAGAAGATGGGAACCACAACTTTAAAAAACATTGTTATAATAAAAACAAACATGGTTAGTAGCGGTGGTGTCAACAATCATACAATTTAAGTTCCATCTCAAATCGGATCTCTTCCTTTACGATTCGATTAATATTCCGATTCAAATTCGGTTAAAACCGTAACGGATAAAAAATTGTTCAATCCAAATTGATATATTAAACACACTTATTTGGATCTAAGATCTCAATTTTAATTTTTTAACAAAATAAAACTGGAACAATACAGAAAATTGAGTATAGGTTTAGATGTCAAAGTTTAAACATCATAATCAATTTCAATTTAAATAGTGTATATACTTTAAAACATGGATCTTTTGAATCAACCATTTATGATTCATCTCCTGTTTTGATTTGAAGTTTGAACTTTACAACTTGAATATCTTTTTTCCTTTTCTTATTTTGCGATGAAAATTTCGAATCCACCCCCAGAGCCCGTGAAGCCGTGAATTGTACCAGGACGGGAGACTGACCTGAGAAGTCCTTGCGCTTGAGCACGGGAGCCTTTGGCACTGGGTATCCACCTTTAGTAATACTATAAGCATTCAATTCTCGACTTATTTTAAAAAAATTTATAGCTAATGGAGCTGCTACCAAAAGGATGAAACAACAAGTAACAAAACAAACTAATCCCAAGGCAAACGGTGAAAAAACGCTAACGCTGTGTTGTCATGAAAGTAGTAAATACTTAAAGCGATAATGAAACTTATGAATACTATACCGATTGTTTTAAAGTGGAAGCTGGATTTGGGTCCCTATGTCTTACTGCTCGTATTATAAAAGACTTGCAAATTTTGCCAACCTAAACACACTCTCCATTTTCCAATATAATGACATCCGGGACTTTACTTGCATTGCTCTATTTTTATTCTCATATCCTTCTTGCAAACTTAGAATCTACTCATGCTCTCAATTGCTCGTGATCTTGTTATGGTATTACCCATGTAACTACTTTGTAATATTTCATTCCAATTATCTGGTTGTGGCTATTGTTTTCTCCCAAATTACAGTTATCGTGTTCCTTTCTCATATCAAATCTCTTTGCTGAACTATTTCTCTACTCACATTTGCACTTGTATATAATCCTATTATCTCTATACAATCACTCTTTAGTGCTCCAACGCCAAATTACCCATTTATGTCAACCTTTTTCTTAAACTTGCAAAAAATATTTTTATGTCAACCTTTTTTTTCTTATATAAATTGTAGTGTATTAAAAAACGCGCCTGAGGCGCGCCTTGAGGCGAAGCGTGGACAAAAACGCATTGAGGCGCATCTCATGAGGCGTTTTACCTCTGATGCTTAAGCCTCGACCAATTGAGGCGTGAAAAGCGCAAAAAACGTACGCCTCAAAGCCTCAATTGGCTGACGCGTACGTATTAAAAAAAATAAAAAAAATCTAACCTGCTTATTTTCAAAATATTGTACTTGCCTCTCACTTCTTCGCTGCTTCGTTTTCTAACCTATCGAGCAAATATTCAGACGTCAAAGCGGAAAAAAAAGGTAACCAAATGTTGAAATTTCAAACTGGAACCACTCAATTCAACTGGAATCGAGCTCGATTCCAGTTAAGGAATCAAATTCAATTCCAGTATATGAACCGCGGACGCGAGATCTTTTTTATGCTTGTGATGATGATAGCTTGGATGACAACATGAGTATGGATGAGGAAGATATCATTTGATCTTTTGAAATTTATATAAAATTTGCAAGGATGATTGTATTTTGTTTGAACTGTTTCGAATGCTTTATGGTTTTTACTTACTATTTGATGCTTAATGTTATTCCATATTAAAATTTAAGTATGTGTGATGCGTTTTTTATACCCGAAGGCTTACGTCTCGCCTCACGGACTTGAAAACGCCTCACGTACGCCTTTTGCATTTTAAAACATTGATAAATTGTGAATATTTATTGATATTATATCAACCTCTTCTTTTTCCTGCCTACAACCTAGCGGGTAGAGGATTATGTACGAACGTCTTGAATATGCAATAGTATTATTTGAGCTTGAAAAAGTGCTGGATCATAGAACTTATTAACGTTCCCATTATGCACACAAGTTGATTATGAAAATGCCCGGTAGCTAAGTAAATTTTGGGTGTGTTTTCAAATTTCCCGTATTCTGTAGGAAAGTTGGCTTTAGTTTGATGAGCTTGACATGTATTTGCATAAAAAATTGCTTTTGTTGCATTGAAAAAAATATTTTTTTTCATTGTATGAAATGCAATTCACTTTACACGATTTACTAGTGATGCGTGCTATAGAAATTGAAAAATCATATGTATTGTCTGAGTCAATTTCAATTGTATATATATTGTTTTCTATCATAAGAGTAGAGTTTGGTTTGATGCATGTGATTGGAAAATCAAAACATACATAAAACTGACTTGTGTTGTATTGCTATCCTGTTCATGATATAGACTGCAAGCCACTTTATACATTTATATGGCTTCCATTATACAAAGCTCAAGCCACTTGCAATGTATATATTGCAGTCCATTGCACTATTTATACAGTGCAACAACTTGCTCTGCGGACAGTAGAAGTTACTTGCAGACTGCAGTACATTCAATGCAAACCCTCCCTATACAATGCAAACAACTTGTATTGTAGATAGTGTAAGCTACATCCCTACGATTGCATCGATGCACAATTGATTCTATAAATTGAGGGGAAAAGCAAATTCAAAAGCTAGAAAAATAGAAAATGCAAAAAACAAAATAAAAGCTCATCACTAACAAAATAAACATTTTGCTTTGACAGCAAGAACAATTCACCAGTTTACTTCTCTATAAGAAGATATGATAGTTTTAAACTATTACAAAAATGAAATGGACTTGATTTTATCAAAGGTACTTAACTCATATTATAAAATGCTGAAGGTCTTTAGATATTCGGAAGTATAAACCTTATCCATAAGACCAGTTTTCAAATATTTGGACAAATATTCATTTTCGGGATGTCACTGTTCTTTTCTCCATGACTAGATTATGTTATATACGATTTCAGTTCAATGATACTAGCATTCATTTAAATATGTTTTATCCATTCAATTTTATATATATATATATATATATATATATATATATATATATATGCTACACACAGAGAGAGAGAGAGAGGGGGGGGGGAGCAATGAACAATGGTTATCATATTTTGAATCACTCGACCAGATTTTTTTTTTTTTTTTTTTTTTTTAAAAAGGTAGTACTATTTTTCTCATTAAATTCAGTACGTTTGTATGGTAATTGCCAAAATTTATTACAAAACACAGTTCTAATTCGAAAGCATGGTAATTATTAGCAAAAGATTTCTCATCTGCTTTAAATGCATTTCCATTAACATACGCTTTCATTAAATTCAAATTAAGGAACTTCAAATTATGCTTTTCATTAACAAAGGCCAAACCCCTATTCTTATTAGAAGCACTGAACCGTGGTTTCACTAAGAAACATCGAAACAGGGTTTTGACGAAGTTCCAACTTCTAAGGTATATGTTTATATTAAAATAAGAACTTTGTCAAGGAGGAAGTAGATATGCATATTTAAAGGAAACAAAATGTTTATGAATTACCTTGATGCAGCCTGCTTCCTTTATGGCCCGAATCAGAAGCTTTTGCTCATGGGCTTGTCTTGATGGTACTGCACAAACCACGGCATCCACTTTTTTAACTGCATCCAGCAGACTTGGATAATCAATTAAAGATCCCTATATTTCGGAGAAAGGAAAAAAAACACTAGTTTATAGTACCCACCTTTTATAATGTTCTAAATTTATCTATCGAATTAAAACATATGTTCTAAATTTCTAATATTTGGTTTCAGTAACTTTTTAACATGTTCACTATTGGTAAGCAAACTTCTCATTACAACCATCACCATGTCCAAGATGAGTTAACTATAATTTATCTCTCCAGATTTCGCTAAACAGTGAATACACACAGATAACATAGACACTGTCATTGAAGTCTTAATGCTTAAGCAGCTTAATTCTAATTCATGTACAAGCTATAGTAAGTTATAAACGTAATATTACAACTAAACTAACATATCACCTGAACAACCTTCCGAACGGTATAGACATAACTTCCTTATATTGATAAATAAAATCTCATGTCCAAATTTCTGTATGAAGCTTTATCTTACTTATTTTTATCTTGCATGCAAGGCAGGCCATATCAAGTTCAGGATGGGGACATATAACTTTAAGTGGAAATTATCCGCCCCTTATTTTCAAGTTTCATACATGAAAAACTATCTTCAAAAGCATTTTTAAATTACACCCCTATTTTTATTTTCAGTGAAACTATTTTTTTCGGTTTCTTGAAAATTAAAGCCAAATTTCATTGCATATGTTTCTATGACCAAGACTAATTATTTTATTTTATTCTGATTTTTTTTGAAAAATTGCAAATATTTACTGCCATTTTGCAAATATTCGTTTTTTTTCAAATATCTGCAGTTTTTACCGCAAATGTTCGTACATCTTTGAAAGTGGAAATATTTATTGTTCAAAGTGGGAATATTTGCAGTAGAAGTGCAAATATTTGCATTTTAAACTGTAAACATTTGCAGTTTTGACTAAAACTAAAAACAGAAATATTTTTTAAAAACTTTTATTTGAGGAGGGGTGGTGTGTATTTTGAAACTTAAACATGGCATTTTACAGGAGTCCCAATTGAATTTCAGTAGTATGTGCATTGCGAAATAAAACTAATAAATACATGGCAAAAGTTAAGTTATTCACATGCTAGTTGATTAAGCTAAGATTTGAATACACACACACACACACATGTGTGTGTGTGTGTGTTTTTTTTTTTCTGTTTGTGTATGTGGTTAAAACTAATGTATGAATTGAGACTCAAAATAATGTTTAAAAACAGTAAAAGAATTTTCTAACAATTTTGACTAATAATGTATAAAATATAATAGCAGCATTAAAACAAGTATGTCCTTTAAATAAACCAAACATGGAAAAGTTAACATAAACAAAAAAAAAGTCGAAAAATGTAAGATGCCCTTGACCATGTAGAGGTTTCGTGATCAAATCTCATCTGCAAAAGTTAACCATGATCCAAGAACCAAAAATAAAAGGGTTCGATAATGTAAATATAGAATATGCCCTCTTCAAAAGAGTAATAACAATTTCAACACTTTGAATACATGTATCACATAAAATGATATATGTATTGAAATAATATTATTGGCATCCTATGTGAAAATGGAGTTTGCGATGGTAGTCCTCTGAATCTCCCTTGGGTTCAGCACTCCTTGCATGCCACTAAAATCCGATGCTACCTCTTCAACGCCTCTTCTTAAGTTTTTTGAAATTTCCAGTTCCAATCCTTAAACACGTCAGCAATGTACCATATATATTACTTAAACTAGAAAATAGAAACCATTCCATGCTGAGTTGGACAAGCTGCTCTTAACTTGTTTTAAAATACTAGCAGCATAGTATTCTCTTTTTCCTTTAACAAGCCCGTAATTGTTCCCCATCTTCCTGATAGCTGCACCACTACGCTTAAATCCACAACGAACCCTCAGACAACCGCTTCCACTGCCAAATAATAAAACTTTTTTTCTATACCTCTTCATTTCATCGGTAATGCCTTCAAAAATAGAATGGATTTCCAGTTGATTTTGGCTTCCTATCTACAAATTGGCATCGATAGCAATTATTTCTGCCGTAGCTAGATCAACAGCTGGCCAAAGGTTGAAGGTATTGATTTTCACTTTTGTTTTAACCTAGTTCCGTTCTTACCCGACCGCTTTATTCCATGCTTGCCAACTTAATGCAGATCTACAATCGATTTATACCTAATTTTTGCTTTCTGCATACATTTGGGCATTGGCAACAACCAATTTGACCGTCAATTGATCAAAAGCTAGCACTGGTGAAACCAAATCAATGGTGCAATGTTACTGTTGTGCCTCCATCAACCGCTACTACATTGTTACTACTTTGCTGTCTGCAAACTGCAAACCCTATTTCATCGCCATCTGTATGCGCCATAAAATGAGGTTGTTGCATTTTTTACACGTTTTATTTATGTTATACTCATTTTGATTGGTTATCTGAAAACTTATTGTTTAAGAATTTGGCCATTGAAGTTCTATTGAACCGACTACCAAAATTTGGATATATGATAAACTGGGTATTGTATATTCTCAAGAAGGATTGTTCTATGATAATATCTTTATTTATGGAAATCAAATTATTCTGTCAAGATTTATTCTAACATCAGTGTATATGCCTTTTTCATACTGCACAAATTCACTTTGATTGATCATCGATTTTCTTGCTTTGATTAAAAAGAGATTGATTATACAAATTGTACACTATCTGGATATCTGGAACACACCTAATTAGGCTTTGCCAGGGAATTGATTTTACATCAGTCATGGTTGTTTATGATAAAACTAAGAAGACTTGGAGAGAAATGACTTGCGCTTGTTACAGATAATACATCTCTTTTTATACAAGTTTTTACAATGAAATATAAAAAAGCCATGAAGTAGAATTTATCATACCCCATAAAATATATCCTAATAAGTTTTCTGTTGTATCACCATAATAAGTTTCCTGTTACATCTCCATAATAAGTTTCTTGTTATATCTCCATAATAAGTTTCCTGTTATAACATGATTCAAATCAAACCAAATCTCCATAATATATCCTGTAAAATATATCCGTTTACTCCCCTCAAGTTGGAGCATGAAGTTCAAAAATGTCCGACTTGAAAAGAAGAAAATCAAACTGTGACTTTCCAGTGTCTTAGTAGAAATATCCCCCAATTCTGAAGATGTTGAAACATGTGACAGAGAAATTTGAAACTGAAATCTAAAAACCTGGAAACTTGAAACTTGAAACACCACATTCACCTCAAGCCTTCAACAACTTCAATTTTACAAACTATCGACCTGATCACTACACACCACCAAACTCTCTTTGTGCAAACACCAATATTCAACAAACAAACCACAAGTTTAATACAAACAACAATTACAACATCAACTGCATACCACCAAATTACCTTTGTGCAAAAACCAATATTCAACAAACAAACCACAACTTTAATACAAACAGTTACAACATCAACTGCACACCACTAAATTCTCTTTGTGCAAACACCAATATTTAACAAACAAACCACAATTTTAATACAAACAACAGTTACAACATCCCATACCAAACTTCATTCACCTCAACATCACACTGCCCCAACCATTCAATCTGAAACTCAACTACAACTTTAACCATCGTCACTGCACACTACCAAACTCTCTTTGTGCAAACACCAATATTCAACAAACCATCGATCCTATCATTGCAAACCACCAAACTTCCTTCTCATCAAACCATGCCTTTTTTTAACTACTACAAACAGTTTTTATAGTGAACCGACCACATCAATGGTTTTTAAAGTGGACCGACCACTACCAGACTACCAGTCACCACACAGGATTAACCAAAACACTGCAGCTAACCATTCACAAACATTTGCAAAAGGCAGTCACAATACAAAACACAATCTCCACGCAATACCCAAAACAAATTACACGAACTCAAAACCAACAATTTCATTAAGCAAATCACTTTGTAAACCGTACTTGCACATACCCATGATAGCATTATACAACTTGACATGCTCCAAAATGAGCAGAAATCGTCGCAACAAAATAAATGACCTGATCAGAGAAACAAAGGAATTCTTCACGACGTCACATCTCAGCGAATAAGACACATAGAGATCGCCTAAACTGAAATGAAACCATGAAGGCCATAAAACCCAAAGCACACACAATCCGCTGTAAACGGCCACTATTGGCAGAGCTATGGAACTGCCCAAATCACGTTCGAGATAAAGATTCCACGCTAGATCTAAACACTGGGGTTCATCAGATCCGAATAAAATGGGTGATTGTGGATAGCTATGATTTAAATATGAGAGGAAGAACGATGTTTGAGAGGAGAGCGACGGGTGGGGTAAGAATGACAGAGAAAAGAGAGGCGGCGCAACAAATGATCTAGTCTCCATTACCAATTTTGATGAAGCTTTTTTTTTTTCATTTTCTCCTCCTCTCTTTAACCTAGCTCTGATACTATGATAAAACTAAGAAGATTTAGAGAGAAATGACTTGCTTTATTACAGATAATACACCTCTCTTTATACAAGTTTTTAGAATCAAATCTAAGAAAGTCATAAAGTAAAATTTATCATACCCATAAAATATATCCTAATAAGTTTCCTGTTGTATTTCCATAATAAGTTTCTTGTTATATCATGATTCAAATCAAATCAAATCTCCTTAATATATCCTGCAAAATATGTCCGTTTAGTTTATGAAAAACCGCTCGTGGTTTTTCCAAAACTTTGGTTTTGACTGTTTTAAACCGATCAACACAAATATAGTCTATATTTTGTTGTTATAAAATAACCTATCAGATTGATAAATTTCGGTTCTTTCTCATATTTGTTTCATATTGCCCTCTAATTTATTTTAATTAAATACTTCTTCTTTAACATCAGTCTTGATTTCATATTTTTTACGCTAAGAATGGTTAGAAGACCTGTAATTTTGCTCAGATGGTTATTCTTAAATTTTCCCAATTTTTATAATTTTTCTTCTAATTCAACTCACAATTATCTAATTTACATATTTTCCTAACCTGCAGATTTTATGGATTTGCGATACAAATTTTAACTTATAAATATTTAGCGTTAAAAACTTGTTTTTTTAATTAAAATTTAGTGTAAATTTATTGTCGTACACGCATATGACTTCAGAATTTTAAAATGGTATTCAAAATCCATGAAAACACTATATAACACATGCTTCACACATGGGTAGATGTTGGAATTATATTTTCAACAATTAGCAAATGCTTTATACATTAGTAGTTATCCTGTTAAAGCATATGATTTAGTCGGCAGTTTGGGTTTTAGTGCATGAAAATATTTTAAGTATCAGTAGTGAACTGATCCAATTAAAAGAAGAAAAAAAAAAAAAATCAATGAATCGTTTCTTAGACATGAGTTGAATTAAAAGATCAATAGATGTACTGGCCAAAAGCAATGATGACAAGGAGTAGTGCAGGTCATAGAATTAATTAAACTGTAGCATACAAAGCATTAATGCAGTACCTGATTTTGTGTAAAAGGTAGTAAAATAAGAAAAGAAATACACAACTTAAATGTGGTCAAGTAAAACATGGAATGATAACAAAATAAGAAAAGAAATACACAACTTAAATGTGGTTAAGTAAAACATGGAATGATACCAAAATAAGAAGGAAAAAAAATACACAATTGAAAAATGGTTAAGTCAAACATGGAGTGATACACCTAACAAAAATACGACTGCTAATTAGTCATAAAGAAAAGAAAAAATTAGCTGGGTGGTAAAATAGCACAGTAAGTACACAACACCAAAGTCAAGCTTCATCCCAAAAATATAAGATTTTGCGAAGTAAACAAATATCATGACGTCAATTAGCAATTAGAGGACAACATAAAACCAAAATAGGATGATTATTAACATATATAAGGGCATGTCAAGCGACTGCTGAACATGGACTGTTGTAAGTTTATATGTTCTGCTTTTTAATATATGATGACTGCTTTTACAACTCTTTTATGAAACTGACTACAACAAAAAACATTTTGATGGTATACGTGGTTAAACTTGTCTTTTTAGTAAGTATATTACATCTTTTTTCCATTTTATTACTAGGTTTACCAGAACATTTACAAAATACTTCTCCTCATTTTGCATTAGACCATTTCCAATTTATACATTCCTGAAACCAAAAGGCATATCTCCAAATTAGCTATGCATCCTGATAAACAATGCTTTTTTACATGCTTTGATTATTCTTATAAATTTCAACAAATTTAAACTGAAGATGCTGTTGTACATAAATTCCACTTTTCTTTTTCCTTCTTTAAAGCACGTGAATTTTAGTTTGAATAATTGTTGAAACTTAGTGTAGTATTCGCTAACAGTTCCAAATTTTGTTGCATGATGTTTTTGGATTGATGGTCATGTTTCTAAATCAGCTACCGGAACTTTCATGCTATTTATTTGTGTATTACTTTTTAATTTTCCTCTCAGTAAGAGGCTTACAAATCTATTTTTGCATGTTAATTTGGTTGACTTAGGTCTTGTAAAATTGCAAATTGCATCCCCAAATCCTTTCCTGATTTATATCACATATTAGTGTGTCCAACTTTACATATCTTATTCTCACTAGCTGGGTACCTACCGATTAAATGTGCTTACTGTGTGTACACAATTTCTCCCTGTAATGGACCATTTTTCCACCAAGGCCTTTTTTTTTGGTTCAAATCTGTTTGTTAGAACATATGACTATTTTCATGGTTTTACTCATTAATTACTTGCCTACTTTTACTGCAAGCAGGAGTATTCTCTTTTCTGCATTTGCTTCTCTCTCTTTTTTTCCTTCTAAATTTCACTTATACACTTCATGTTTATAGGATGAAAAAAATATTAGCAGCAACCTTAATGCAAGTTGTTCTTGATCATGAACTTAAACAGTAGAATTTTTAAATCTACTATTATCCCGCAATAATGTTTTAATATCCAATTATCCTTGTATGGTTGTTAGCATGACTCTCTCATGCTTTCATCCACTGAGTAATATCACCGACTCGTTCTATTACTGATTTCAAAGTGCTACGACTAAATGTGGGAATCATCTACTCAAACTGGGTGATAAAATTATGACACAGTAATATAACAACACATTGAACTCCAGTATATGCCATAACCAGGATCACGTGCTTTCACTACTCTCATATATTTTCCACTCAACAAATCCCATAAATAGCCCATGTGCGAAGCACAGGTCTCAACCTAGTATACATATAAAATTATATCCTACACAACAACTCATAGTGCTCGCCTACACATTTCGCCAGACACGTTTTTTGCATATAAAAATTACACTCACTATGAAACTGTCTTGACAAATTCAATAGCATAGAAACCATTACCTTTAGGACAGTAACTCCATTAAGAGAAAAGAACTGAATAATTTGTGATTTGTTGGGATCGTTGAACGTTTGACCTCTGATTAGGGCAAATGTTTGATGACCGAAAGAGAGGCTGGATTTCACGAGCTCCTGACCGAGTATGCCTGTTGCTCCAATAACTAGTATCTTGCTCTTCTCCATGGCCAAATAATTGGAAGAACTGTTTAGCGCAAGGGGATTTGCTAGTATGGGGAAAACTATTTTACGTTAAAATTAAGCAGTCTTGTTCCCTCAATTTCTGCTTTCGCCTGTGGCGTTTTCGCTTTTAGCTCGATATTTCAAAATTTTCATCCAGCTAGTCATGTTTTAAACAACCTATTTTTTCTTTGAACCGACCATTGGAACACAAAATTTAACACAAATTGAAAGACGTAAAATCAAAACCATTGAATTTGTTTGCCTTTATGTGAAGGTCGTTGTGTCACCATTTATGTTTAATTTTTATGTTCATATAAACTTTCCTTTTTTTGAAGCCTACTACGTTTTTAAAACAATTTTTAAATACTTTGAGCAATCAAAATTGAGGTTGTGTGAAAATTTGCTATATTTACGAGCGTTATAGCGTGCATGACCAAGACATATGTTTTCCACGTTGAAAATGCTTTTAACAGTAGTATATATTTAATGCATTTAAGAGTTATTTACATGAATTTTTAGTTATATTTTTGACTTGAAATCATGAGGAATTGGTTTGAATTTTTATTTTTGTATTTTTAGTGTCGGTATCTAATTTTTTGTTAATTTCAACTTTTATCTGTGCTATTAATTGATAAAGAACAATATTATAAATAATATTTGTTAGATTATAGTTTCTAGTATATTAAGATTTCTTAATAAAAAATAAGTCTGAATTTGTAAAAATTGTTTAATTGCTAGATCATAATTTTAACTAATATAAAAATAAAGATATCTAAGGGTAATTTCATGTGTTCATGGCTAGACGAAAAGTTTATGTTTTCAAGGGAATTAATAAAGATTTAGAAGTTTTATTGATTTCGCCCGGTTTTACAAACTCATAGCAAATATATACCACTTTTAAAATTAATTACAAGAATAGATCACTTTTGGCTACGTCAGATGCTGGCGGCATCTCAGATGCTCCCAGTAATTTTTTTCAATGGACGACGTCCCGGATATCGCGCATACGAAAAAAGGTAGTGACGACATCTGAAATGCTGCCAATGGATGACATTTCAGATGTCACTCAGATTTGGTACTTAGTTAGCATGTAACGACCTGCATTTTTGACCGTTCAAGTCGACAATAATCCACACACGTCGACTCAATCCAATCCAAAGTACATATAGTTAATGGGATAAAATAAGAAAAGGAAAAAAGAAGAAAAATAATCACAAAATTTCACAACGGAATGACAAAATAAAATAAACAAATAATAGTTCATGAAGCTATTAAAACATACATTTGATTATACTTCACAAAAATTATCAGATTTATACATACCTAGACATAATACAATAATGGAGCAGAAAAAAAAATGATGTAGTGGAAATATATAATAGATAACATACCAAACTCAGTCTTCATCCTCCAGTAGATGTTATGGGAATTCACACCGTCAAATCAAAATCATGTAATAATATGAGTGTTACAATGTCAGAGATGCTTACGGTAATTCACACCTCATATCCAATGTGTTCGTGAGTGTAGTAACTTAAGAGATGTTACGGGAAGTTTCATCTTCTAAGGCTTCGTTAAACTAGATACTACAAATTATAATGCGTTATTATTATAAGGTCTATTCAGTAAAGTAAAATATTAAAATAGCTTAAGTCGGATTACATTTTTACCCTTACACCGTTTATAATACCGTAGTCTATACAAATACCGTAAAGTCCAACGGAAACTAGTAGCTATCAGATGGCACTGCATAGGTACTGTACAAATTAAAATCGTAGTGACTCAGTCAGGATAATATGACAAGGCACCAAGGTTGTACCTAATCCTAACTGATTGCGGACCCAGGCCGGTTAGAATGCATAGCAACAACCACCGCCCACCTCAGACAATACTCACAAAATCAAAGGCACACTCGATCAATCACAGAGTAAGAGATATGGTATCGAAGAAGCATATCCGCTAAGAGAAGCTAACTCAATTGGCTTGGATGTGGCTCCAATTTTAGCCATTTTAATTACGATCTGAATGTTAAGACTATCCATTATTATTCTCTTACTTCATTCCAAAACACTACAAGAAAAATAGCCTTTGGTTGCATATATTAATTGCGTTTATAGTAAAATGCAAGCAATAATATTTCATCCAACCTTTTAAATGCAACCAAATATTGGCCACTCATTCCGCCTTACGAAATTCTGGTGGCTTCAATTTTTCCCCACCTTTCTATGGTAATGTTTTCCTTTATGTCCAACCTTCTTTAATGCTTAGATCCCCCCTTTCACTTCAGTAAAATTCACCTCATCTTACGATTCCTCTATCTTCAATGCCCTCGTGCTAGCGGTCTCTGTTGTTGCCATTTGCTAGCGCTCTTCATCGTTCTCAACAATTTTATTCGAATGTTATATACTGCTTGATATTTCTATGTAAACCTTAGATCGTGCAAGAAAGTTAGCAGATAATTGCACTGGTTTGTAGGGCTTCATGGTTTTTCAATGCTGTTGGCGGTGGCACTAGTTCTAGACTGGGATCTCTGTTGTTAGAAAGATGGCTTGTGGATTATGAGAAAAAATCGAAGCTTGGTTTCATTATTTACCTTTCTCCTCAGGTATGTACATGTAACGACCCAAACTTCCCCATGATGGAAAGCCCAGATTGAATTGAGAACACGACAAATCAGAAGGCAAACAGGAGAACATTTCAATGTTATTACAACAATTTACATCAGAGTACCAAAATATACAGAGTATTAACAAATAATATACATTTGATAAATATCAGAGATTTAAATTACATTACATAGCAGCGGAAAATAATACATAACACAATTGAAAGAGATAAACGGATACAGAGCTTTCTGAATATCATTCTAGCTGTAAACCAGGATCCTGTGAATATAATATCTGCAAAACCGAAACTACTAGCTGCCCGTGTGGAAAATAGGGGCACCCAGAGTTTAGGTTAAAACAATAAACTCCAGGTCAGTCATGTGACTGGTGTGAGAACTAAAATAGTTATTTAAAACTTTGCTTTAATATGGAGTATATCAAGGGACCACGCCGTATAACACGGAACAGGTTTCCTCCCAAGAATACCAGTGAATAGAATAAACATCACAATGCTTTTTTGGAAAAATGAGGCTATTATAAGACGCAGGTCCCATCACACAATGCAACGCAAGCCAGTGAATAGGGTTTTCCCTTATAATAGCCAAACATGCTTGGTACGTTTAAAACAAATCATTTGATATTATTATAAGTGCATAGTGTATAAAACGACTTTAAATATAAATGTATCAATCCCAGGCGGCATGGGTACCATATATATGTCGCCAATACTAGGCTCTACAATCAAAACCGAAATGTCATGTATTGGAAGTTGGATTTCCATCTGTGAACCAAGGCAAGGGATCATCCTTACCGCTTCGAGACAATCTAGTCTACCATGTCTCAGGATCAGAGCTCGAGTGACCCTTGGATCGTCAGGGCCGGTTCACTCGATGTCGATTAAAATGCCTGAACACTACGTTTCCCCGCCCTCTGGGGTGAAAACTGGTCTATATAAAGACCATACCATCCATCGGCCCCGCAGTGCCGATATAACCGAGGCACCCCGCTATTTATCATCCACATAAGTAAAACATCTGGGCGTGCAAAACCCAGACACCACTCCTAGCTAGAAGGAAACGCATGTCGTCCCGTAGGTCCTCTCCCGTTTCTGGTTCACATCTGGGTGTGAGGCTCACGAATTAACGCTACACAAAGCTATGCTATATTAAAGCCGTGCTTTGATCATCAACCACAAGACTCTGCTTTTCAACAGAAGCCTTGATCATTTGCATCTCAGCATGCCGCATAGGCAATTCACGCTATGCAACCGATGTCTATCAATCACACAGAATGAAATACGATGTCAAACACACATCCATTTACAAGTTCGTTCTGGGTCTGAACGAAACCGGAGGCACCTTATTCCTCATCCCATATGTCCAATACAGGAGAGAGGCCCTCACATATTCGGTCGATCTCCAAGTACGTCTGGAAAGATCACCACTTATTACTTTGTCTCGGGTGTACAGCCCAATCAAGACATCAGCAATCATCTAGACGATGTGAAGACCTCCGGTCTTCAACCACTGTCTTCATTGTCGACTCATCGCCGATTCAGTTATTCAGAATGGGATAAACCCGGTCTTTCTGAATAACTCGCATATATAATAAACAAGTGCTATAAAAGCACAACATATGCCTCATTCCAATCCAGAGTATTCCTTTATTCAAATATTCTTATGCTTTGGGAAAGGTTCCCATTAATTTTATCAAAGATAAATTCTTTAAATTTATTCTTTAATCTTCCTTTGGATATCAATTCAAACCAAATTATGGTTTATCCAGACTAGTCGGGATTAGCGATCCTTACCGAAGTAATCATTTGTTTAATTTCCCAATCCCAACCTATTGATCCCATGAAGCAAAACTGGTAATACTTCATATCTAACACCGCAGTGTTATTGGTAAATTAAATTACCATTTCACATTCAAATCTAATTAAAGATTTAACTATCGCCTAGAGTAAAACAGGTGGAACTCCATTCTCGATCATTTCTTGGATTTGATAATTTTTGTTATCAAATTCACCTTTCAATCTAATTGAAGATTCATTAAAACTCTAATTCAGTTTTAATCTCCAAAAATCATTACTTAATGATTTTCTTTAAAGTTAAGAAATTAATCTTATCTTTAACTGGGTTAAAGAACTAATGTCATTTAAAACACAGCTCACGATAAACCCAAAATCTCATTCTATTAACAATGGAATTTTCATGGAAAACAGATCGATATATATAATCGATATAAACTTCCATATCCAACCGATAAAATAAATGGAATAACGGCAAAGCCTTTTAAATTCCATATATAGTAACAGCCTTCCTCCACGGAAGTTCACTTCGATTATTACCAAATCGAATTCCATTCAATTCCAATTTAATATGTTAAATTGGAAAACTTTACTTTGGAAAATCTCCTTTAAATCTTATCAAAAGATTTATAAATTCCAAATCACATTTCACTGTAAATCGGGTTAAAGAACGAATGTTGTAAAAAACGCAGTTCATGATAATCCCAATTCACATTCCATTTCAATATCCAATTAAATGTTAATTAATTGGTAATTATTCTCTACATCTTAATTAAAAGATTTATTCTTTTCACATGGGGTTTAAGAACAGTGTTACTGAAGACCTCATCCCATCAGTTTCTAACCGTAAATTAGTAAGATAACAATTCCGTAAGTATTAATCCCGAAGGCCGAAACCAACATCAGATCAATACCTAGGAAACCATTCAACTTAGCTAATCTCAAGTTAGTTTCTAATTTTCTTAACTCCATTGGGTTTAAGAACAGTATTATTAAAGATACCATTCATGACAAACCCAAAATCCAATTTGATATTGATACAAGGCTCTGAATAGAAATTATATCGGCTTATATTCAATATCCAATTATGATATCAACAAATATCGTGTTGGGAATAACGATATATATATCTTCCAAATTTCCATAACAATATCTGTATAATCATGGAATCCAATATCGAAATATCCGGAAGATAATTTCGATTCAAATCCATTCCAATTCATATATTGGAAATTCTGGTTATTTTTAAAACCATTTCAAATCCAATTCATTTTATTTAAAAATACTGGATTTATAATTCTAGTTCATAACTAGTTGATTTCGATAAAAATATATTTTTATCTTTTCAAATACGGATTTTTTCATCCCAATTCTTTCCAAATCATTTATTATGATTTTACACAAATTATTAATATTTTTAATAATTTTATCAAGGCCCGTACAATCGATTTCCATAAACGGCCATCGAACTGCACTTACAACGACCTTTTCCAAATTTTATTTGAATATAATTCAAAATCCAACCGTTAGATTTCTAATTTCTTGTATTCATTAGAAAGCTCTTTTCGATACGAACTCAACGTTTCTGGTTTTAGGAGAATCCGACGGTCGGATCTCCCGTAACGTCAATTCGAAGTCAATGGTCGAAATTCGCGAACTACCGCGGCGCGTTCTATTTAGGCCATTAAATAAATAAATATATATATATACTATATATTATATATATTTCATCGATTTCCATTTAAAACGTATTTTATAAATTGTTTTAAATTCGTTTTCAAAACGATCTCAACTTCATATTCAATTTCAAATCAAAATTGAATA
Organism: Allium sativum; assembly: GCA_030737875.1. Lineage (NCBI taxonomy): Eukaryota > Viridiplantae > Streptophyta > Magnoliopsida > Asparagales > Amaryllidaceae > Allium > Allium sativum. Next base: position 986,167,032 of record CM060924.1, read on the forward strand.
TTCCATATCATTAATATATAAATGATAATATTTTCAAAACATTAGATTTTGAAATCACTTCTTTTTCGATATTTATTATAAAAATGAATAAAATCGTTATAAATACCGTTTACGTCAAAGTGGCGTATTACTACGCTACACGGCTTTATATATTTCAATATATTGTCGTGTCCATCCAAAATCGGATGTCAAAATCAGATTTTGATCTTTTGCTGAATATTATTTTAAAATATTCATCATTTTAAAATATTCGTTATTTTAAAATATTCATTCTTTCTAAACTGGAATCAGACACAGTCATACATTACTCTAGCCTATATTTTTGGTTCTATGCTGAATTTACAGTAAAGCGAGATTTATTATTCTTATGATTCTAAATGAAATAGCAACACCATTCATCAAAGTTATGCATGTGTTGAAATTGTAAAAAATTAGTACTAGAGGTTGTTTTGAATTGGTTTGCAACTTATTGATCATGAATATAGTAACATTATCGTTATTGTGTTGATAACATCACTTGTTCTCATGTCAATATGTTTTATGTACCAATCCACTTTTAAATCAATAAATTTAGGAATACACGAAATATATTTGCTGAATTACTTTCGCAAATTCTTATATAGTTTGTATGCTGCAAGACTTGCTGCAAGCAATTCTGAACTAATATTCACATGTAATGGATTTTGGATTACCAGCAAATGAATCAACCCTATTTGTAACATTTTCCATACACGAGTATCTACATTAAAATGTAATTATATGTACTTACCTTCTCTTCATAACAATACATTATTAAACTTAAACATCCTTTTTCTCTTCATAATGCAGTTTTTGCTGTTGTACTTGAGCCTTACAATAATGTTTTATCCGTATACTCATTACTTGAACACACAGATGTTGATGTACTCCTAGACAATGAAGCAATTTATGATATATGCTGCAAATCCTTAGACATAGAAAGGCCAACATACACCAATCTCAACAGATTGATATCGCAGGTCATTTTATCACTAGCTACCTCTCTTAGGTTTGACAGAGCAATCAATGTCGCAGAATTTCAAACAAATTTAGGCTTATACTTAGAATCCACTTCATGCTCTCCTCATATGCACTTGTCATTTCTGCAGAGAAAGCTTACCATGAACAGCTATTGTTGCCTTAGATAACTAGTGCTTGTTATAACCTTTTAGTATGATGGCTAAATGTGATCCTAGGCATGGGAAGTACATGTTTTGTTGTTTGATGTATATAGGTGATGTTGTGCCTAGGGATGTTAATGTTGTTGCCACTATCAAGACCAAGAGGACCATCCAATATCAATAGATTGAATGTGTGATTGAAGCGATGATGATAGGCAGGACGCCTGATCTAGGAGGAAAGTATAGTGTTGCTGAAGTCAAGGTAGGGTGATGTATTGTTTATGTGATCGTAGTACGAGCAATGCTGGTTAATGTATGGATTGTTTGGTTATTGCGCGCTGATTTGAGGAGGAGATTTTTTATCACCAATTTTTTTGATATGTTTCTCAAGACCCATATGCAAATTACTTGGTGTAATATCTCTTGGAGCAAAAGATTCCTTGGTTAACTGCTGCTATGTTAAAAGAGTTAAAGGGAAATTATGCATGCCTGCCAATACAAAACCACAGCAACACTGTCATGATAAAGCTGATAAAGATGCTGATGAGTGGGGAACTAGAGAGATTGCAAAGATATGGCTAAGCTTAATTCTATTAATTTTTTGTTACAATTTGCAACATCACAGTTGTACTTTTTATCTTCTGTCTTTAATGGATGATTTTTACTTCATATATGAGTGCGCGCACACACTCAAAGTTTCGAGGGATGATATCACTTGCAAATTACATGCACTTGTAGTGAAAACCTTTGAACAACGTTACATGCACAAATAAAATACCACTAGGAAGATCTACAACTTATCTGGTTTAAATATTTAATACTAAGATTTTCTGTTAGATGGAATATTTCATCAAATGAAAACATGATAGTTGAGCAATAAGTAAAAGTCGCTGTGATTTACCAAAACCAAACCTGCTAGGAAATTGGTGTGATTTACCAATATTTTATTTCCTTAAGATTAATGTTAAAGGTTTAACTTCTACATCTAAACATAAAACTAACATCTATAGTCAAACTATAGAATCGCATAATTTTACTGATATTATCAAAACGATTTCTATGATTTTCTCCACTGCGATTTTGATTTGATTTTCGAATTAGGATTTGAAAATCTCATTGTAACCACAGAAGTTCAATTTGATATAAGATTTGAATTGTATGGTTTTAATTTTTTGATAGTAACATTTCTGATTATGGTGTTCCATAGTTCATACACTGCTTAATGGACCCAAACTCCAGCTCCTTATCTGTTGAAATTTTCTGGCACCCAAAGCGTCTTCATGTGCGCGCACTTCATCCAGCGTAGAGGCACTACAAACTGTTGAACGAAGCCCTCTTGGTGCCAGTGTCCTGACTGGATATCCCTACGTCCCCCTAGGGCATACATATGTTCATATCAACAATTAATTAGAACAAAAGGAATCTCTTGTTGTTTGATGCTACCAATCTCATATATGTACTCGGCTTCTTTAAGATATCCTGCGATGTGGGACTAACTGCAACTCCAATCTATGCACCCACTCTCATACAATGCGAGCCACACCGAATAGATCTCCACCTTGGCGAGCATTTCTCAACTGAACTGAAGTTATACAGAGTCCTCAAACACTTGGAAAGGTTGCTAATACCACCAGTGGTACGACATAGGTTGCTACCACCTCTAAGCAGTTTAGCCAAGCTATTTTCTAGAAAGAGTCTTTTTTCTATGATTGGTTAGCCCCTAATCTAACATATAACTCCACATTAATAAGAATCCCAAGCTCAAGCTCATATTGAGCAAACTTAGGTCAATGCTGCATCATATTGGTCCCCTCGAACTATCGACTACGATACCATGCCGAAATTTTTCGGCACCCCAAAGCATCTTCACATGCGTGCACTTCGTCCAGCGTAGAGGCACTACAAACCGCTGAACGAAGCCCTCTTGGTGTCAACGTCCTGACTGGATAACCCTACATCCCCCTAAGGCATACATATGTTCATGGTAGCAATTAATTGTAACAAAATGAGTCCCTTGTTGTTACATGTTACCAACCCATATATGTACTCGTCTTCTTTAAGATATCATGCGATGTGGAAGTAATTGCAAATCCAATCTACGCACCCACTTTCGTACAATGTGAGCTACACCTAACTTATCATGCTATGAGATTTCTGTAAATTAAGTCAGGCATTCAATTCAGCGTTGATTAGATCACAAACGCAATTAATTTGTATCATAAACTGAGTGGAATATTTTTTTAAATTGGTTACTTTATTTCGCACATATACAGAAGAGGAATTATCAGCCATCTTTCTTTTTTGTTTCTGAAACAATTGGTTTTAATTTCGGAATTTAAACAAAACTGATTATCAGTATTAGCAATTTAGTATCTAAGGCGCCGCTTCATCTGGTATTTGAGGAGTTATATTCAGATCTAATTAGTTATATTCATTTGGTATCTGAGGAATTATCCAGTTAAAGGAAAATTTCACTTGGCCAGACAAATAATCATTGTTGCATTATAGGGATGCTAGTGTTGTTTAATCGTTTTTCACTTATCTATTATGAAAATAGCATGTAATTCTTGTATACATCGATATTGTGTGTAACGACCCAATTTTAACTTTTTTGTTTAAACATTTAATTTGGTTTTAAATGTTGATTTGAAAGTATGAAAGGATTTTTATTTATTTATTTAATGAAGTTGAACGTATAATCTATAATTAAATATAAATGAGCTTGTAATGTCGCATAGTTCGTAATATTACATTTTGAACTTTAATTGAATATACATAATCCATTTTAAGTTGGAATTCTTTAAAACAATAATCTTTCGAATCTATTTGGTTATAATTTTATAACGAAAGAGAAAAATCAAAATTTTATATTGTAGATTTTAAATTATGCCCAATTAAAATTTTCAAATAGTCTCTACGAAATCGTTTATAAATCATAACATTTTATTTAATAAAATAAAAGGGTTTTTAATAAATTTAATATCGTTTTAACCTAGAATCGAATCAAAATGGTTTGTGAATAGTTATTTATGCTATTGCAATATAATAGAAGTTAACAGAGTTTCGATAATTTAGTTTAATGCTGATTTGGCAAAACTGTGAATTTTATATTAATTTAATCTAGTTAAAAATAGCCATTTTTGAAATAGTCATGGATTGCAACGAAATCAATTTCATTGGGTCCATAACATTAAATTATTGTATGAAAATAAATTTCGTGGCAATCAAACATCGTATGTGACTTCGGTAGCCATAAACGCACAGCTAGTTTGTGTAGCGTTTAATTAAATGAATTTAATCTGATTAAAAGAAATTTATTTGTAACTTGAGCTAACGATCGAATTTAGACGCGAGACCTATTCCATTGAATTCATATTGATGTTTAGAGTCAAGTATGTATGGTTCGTTATTTATGGAGACTAGTTATTTTGGTGTCGAAAATAACGTCGTTTTGCATGTAAAATATCATTCTGGGAGAACAATCTCGGAATTCAATAAAACTTATGTCATTGGATTCATATTAATAAGTTATTATAGGATTTCTATTTTCGTATCGATCAGACTTACTGTTTGATCATGCGAATAAGAAACGCTTTGTAACAGCCCGCATTTTTGACCGTTCAAATCAGTAATGATTCACACATGTCGACTCAAACAAATCAAAAATACATATTGTTACTGGGATTAAATATAAGAAAAAGAAGAAAGAAGAAAAACAATCACAGAATCTCACAACGGAAGGACAAAATATAATAAACAAATAATAGTTCATGAAGTTGTTAAATTATACATTTGATTATACATTACACAATACATTAGAGTTACTATCATAAAACATACAAATATATGCAGCGAAATAATACTAGTAATTACGTCTATCAAGCTCCATCTTCATCTTCAATATAATGTGGTCTTCGCTAACTGAAAAACTTAGGCTGACCCGAGCACCAATGAAAATACAAAAATACTCGGATTAGAACTAAAATATTCTCATATCAGTTACATCAAAATCAGGTAATAATATGAGTGTCACGACATCAGAGATGCTTACGGTAATTCACATCTCCTATCCAAAGTGTCCGTGAGTGCAATAACTTAAGAATGTTACGGAAATTTCCGTCTCCTAAGGATCCGTCAAACTAGATAATATACAATATAATTTCGCTATTATAATGGTGTCTATTCAGTAAAGTAAAATATCAAAATAGCGTAAAAGGGATTACATTTTTACCCTTACATCGTTTATAATATTGTAGTCTATACAGATACCGTGAAGTCCACATTAACGTAATGCCTATCAGAGGGCACTCCATAGGTACAGTACAAATAAAAAACGTAGGGGGCTTGATCAGCATAATATGATAAGGCGCACGAGGAATAACCACAGTAGGATTCTACTGATGCACGCCCGGACCGGTGATAACGCATAGCCGCGACTACCGCCCACCTCGAACAACACTCCCATAATCAAGTGTGGCTACCAATCAAATCATGAAGTAAAAGATATGGTATCAAAGAAGTGTGTCTGATAGGAGGTGCGAACTCACTTAATCACGGTATAGCACCTGTTTTATTCAATTTTAATTATGACCCGAAGTTCAAGGCTATCCATCATCTTTTTTTCTTCAAATCCAGTAATCGCCTCCAAATCCATCCTACTTCATTTTGGAACTCCAACGCGTACACAGTTGTTAAAGTGGTTTTCGGTATTGGTAGAGAGTATGACAATATCCGATCCCGGTCTCTTTAACAACCAAACATTTACATTTTTCACACCGGTCGGTTATTTTACATTTCAAAAGGTTCGTACTTCATATCAAAATATCATATTTTCTTAAAAATCATTTCAATATTCAAGACAGAATATATTTGATAATAAAATCTCCATTTAAACCAATTAAAATCATGAAACAATTCCAATCTTAAAATAATTTAGATACAGTTGAAAAGTATAATAAAATAGTTTATATATATATAATTTTGAAGAGGTTTGAAAATAAATAGTTTATATATAAAATAAAATTATCAAAATTAAATAAAATCTATAGTTAAAATATTATAGTAACTTATAAACAAATAGTTAATTATTAAAATGGTTTATCTTAAATAATAAATATATAAAAGTCAAAAATAAAATAGTTATACAGAAAAATAGTTATTATTACAATAGTTTATAAAATAATTTAAAATACTGTAGTTAAAATTAGAATCATTTCTTCTAAATTTAACAAAACTCGGATTCATATTCCAGTTTCAAATCATTACGACTCAATTTCGATATTTCAATTCAAATCAATTCATCTTTTGATTTATATTTCAATTCGATTTAAACATTTTAATCCAAACTACTCAATTTAATAATTCTATTTAAATAATTGAATTTCAATTACAACTTTCACTTTGAATTATTCGTTTATAAAAACCTAAAATTCACAATTCAATTATTACTTTTAAATCAAGTTAATTTACAGTAAATTTCAAAGACAGATAAACAAATTCAATTTTGATAAATTCAATTCATATTCATATCAGTTTAACTTCAATTTACAACATCAAAAATTTCCTTTAGTTTTTATATTTCAAAATCCAACATTCAAGTTCAAAGGAAATCGATTTATAAAACATCGTCTATAATGTCTTTAAAACAGTATTTCAAGAGTCATGGTTAAAACAAATTTTATTTAACCAACCGGTGTCCGTATATAATTTTCTATCCCATGGCCAAGTAATACTTAAAATTTAATTTTAGTATTTTGGGAAAGGATATATATATATATATATATATATATATATATATATATATATATATCATTTCAATCCAAATCAGGGTCCTAGGTATTTATCATTTCAACCTACGTTCTTAATTCGTTTTAATGATTAATCCCGGGTTTATTCGATGCCCGTAACATCTAGGGTAAATGATTGGGATTAATCAACGTAAACAATGGTCATATCAAAAAGCAAGGTGAATAATGGATAAATTCACACAACAAACATCAATATGTAAAATATATCAAATCCAAACCATACATCACATCAATGCATATAAATAGTGCAATATCATATAAATTTACTAATTATCATATGTCGGGTTTTAAATAGTAATAAAATGTTGAATTTTAATTTAACTATAAATTAAATCTAAGAGTCAAATTAAACTACACTATCGATGCAAATCAATACAAATATGCAATTTAAACTACCAAACATTAATCAATACAATTATATCATGACATGATATTAATTTAACTAATATTAGAATTCTTTAGTTAGGTGAAAGTGGGTTTAATCACTCACCTTTGATTTCAAACGCGCTTAAACCCCGAAATAGGCCCAAATTTTGGCGGTCTTCAAATCCAACCAAACCAGCTCCATGTCGTCCGCAATTTCGATACGATCCCAATGAAACAAACCATGCATCAATCGAAGCTCGTATGAAAAGTTATTAACATTAGAACATTTATTAATAAAATAAGAAATGGTACACATTTATTATTGTTTTAACAAATCCATTACCTTCTTCCAGAATGTGTTCTTCCCGTCACCGTGCTTTTGAACTCATATTCACGTAAAAAGAAGATACTTTGACCACCGATTGTCGGAGCTACAGGCCACGAAATGCCATAAGCCCAAAAGAAAAAATGTTCGCCTCGATGACATGCACATTCACCTCGAACCCCATGAAGTCCGACCTCCTCCTCCACGCGCACTGCTCTGCTGAAGTTACACATTTTCGCACCTAAAACATGAATTGCCGGAGCTTCCAACCACCAATCGACATGAGACCACTTGCATTAGCCTCATATGAAGATTCTATACAACTTCTCTTTAGGTTACTTCGCCAATCGACGCACGAATCAAAACCCCCCCAAATAAACCCTAATTTCACATTTTTGGTGCTTTGACCGCGATTTCCCGTTGATTCGAGCGCTGTTTCGCGAAACGGACTCTTCCCATCAGTTCGTATCGTCGAGACCTTTCCAAAAACATATAATTCAGTATGATTTGAGACATTTGAATTTTTGATGATGTTTCAGATCTATAATCGCCATTAAACAAAGGTTAGAGCTCATTTTCGAAATTAGGGTTGAGAAAATGAAAATAGAGGCTGCTGTTGGGCTGGTAAAGATAATTTATAGTGTTGATCGAATGGGTTTAGATGCATATACCCTGTAATAACCCGCAAATTCTGAGCCAGTTTAAAATTTTTATTTTGGCAATTTTGGCGAATTTTGAATATTTAAAATGAATTATTTTAAATAATACCGACGAGAAATTTATTTTGAATATAATTCGAACGTATATATTATACGCGTCGTCGTTAGAATATAAATATTTATATATAATTATAAATAGAATTGAAAATGGCGCGGTAGTTCGATAATTCGATTTCAAACTTCAATTGAACGTACCGGGTGCAAAACAATCCGGATTTTAGTGAAACCAAAAACATTAGGATCTATTCGTGAATATCTTTCCAACGAATCCGGAAAATCAAAATTTCATAGCCAGAATCAAAAGATATGTCCAGTTGAAATTTCTGAATAGTCGCTATGGAATTCAGGCCCTTAAAATGGAAATTTTGCAAACGACCTCGGATTTCGACGAAACCACTTTTGTTGGGTCCATGATGTCAAGTTATTGCTAGGTTTCAAATTTCATAATTTTTCGATTCAATATGTGAGCGTGGCAAAGGGAAACGCGTTTGACCAGTTTCAGTTGATTTTAATCGACTGGAAAATGTCCATTTTTCAAACGGTCTCGGAATTCAACGAAACTAGTTTTATTAGGACCGTATCGTCAATACTAAGCTAGAAAATATTTTTATGGGATTTATAGAGTTAGTATGTGACCCCGGTAATTTGAAATGTACGTTTAAAATTCAATATAGCGATTTAAAGGTAAATTCCATGGAAACTGATTCAAACGATCGAATCAACCTACGATACATATCCCATTGTGTTCGGAATGGGGGTGAAACGCTGTGGACGACAGGCGGTGGGCCTCGTTTCGAGTTCGTTTGTAAAAGTCAACTTTTTAAATTAAATAATTAAAAAAAATATATCCTCCCCTTATAAACTGATGGGGCCCCCCTTTCCCTTCATTTTCGATTCATCATTAAATAAATAAATAAAAAAACCTCACGAGCGATTTCCAATCCGCCTCCTCCCCGTCGAACTCCCCCTCACCGCCGCCTTTCGCCTTCGATCCCTCCCTCCCCCACTCGCCATCACCCCTCCGACCAAACGCGAAGCCCTAGCCCCCCGTACCCAATCGAAGACGACAGCCACCGGAAGGCTGCGCCGCCCCTCCACCCAACCTAGCGCCGCCCAGTCGCGCTAGCCCCTTCCCCCCTGACCATTCGACGAACCCCTCCGCCTTGCCTCTCTCCTTCGTCCAGCGGAGCGCCCAATCCCCGAAACCCCTCTAACCGCGACCTCCCTCGGCCTCGCCACCGCCTGGGCAACCTCCGACCGCGACAGCCCTTCTTCCCCCCCTCTAGTTAAACTGTAAGTTTTAAATTTCATTTTAGTTAGTTATTTATTTGGTTAATTTTCGGTAATTACTCTATTAAAAAAAATGGAATTTTTATAAGCTAAAAGATTATATATATATATATTTATAGAAAGGTTATATCTTTAACGTGAAAAAGATTACATCTTTACATTTAAAAAGGTTTTGATTTTTTTGAAAACAAAGAAGAGTGATTTATAAGGAAGAAAAAAAATATATAATTCTTACTCGTATAACATTAGAGTGTAAAGAAATGATTTTTCCTTACATAACCATTTGATTTTTGAACTAGAGAAGACAAGATTTTTTAAAAAGAATGAAAAGACGATATTTTTAAATATGAAAAGACGATATTTTGATATAAGTAGTGAAGTAAAAATATGATTTTTACTTCGATAAAAATATATTTTTATATTATAGAAAGACTAAAAATAAATTTTTTATATAGTATAGATAATAAAAATTCGATCATTATTATATAAATGATGTAAAAATATGATTTTTGTTTATGTAGAAAAATAAAAATGTGATTTTTATAATGATATATTTGAAAAGACGATATCTTTAAAATTGAAAAGGCGAAATCTTTTTATATAGAATAGTGTGATAAAAATAGAATTTTTTTATCTATATGATAGCAAAGTAAAAATTCGATTTTTATATATTGAATAACATAGTAAAAATTCGATTTTTATATATTGAATAGCGAAGTAAAAATTTAATTTTACGTATGTAGTGAATACGGGCGACGAAAGTGACGAAAGGCGAGAACGACGAAGACTTCTACAAAAGAAGAGTCAAGATGTTTGGATAGCTTTCGGTGAGAACTTATCACTCTTCAATTTCTTTTTCTAGTTATACATATATATACTAGGATGCAGACGGTGTTTAGTAGCACCCGACACCCGTCATCCACAGACCATGGATGGCTTGTTTGTTAAATTGTTTGGTCGTGTAGTTAGTTAGAATATTTTGTTTGAATTGAATTGTTTGGTGAAATGAATGGATTTGATTGATGTGTGAATGGCGTGGGCCTTCACTAGACCGGGGATAAGGCTAGGCCTCGTCCCGTTTCTAGTATCGTGCCGTTATGCCGCCGAAATTTTCTAAAATATGTTAGAAAAATAAAAATATCATTTTTATTGTGTAAATGAACTGAATTAATATTCATATGTTGAAATAAAATATTTTATCGTTGAAAATATAATTTTTAACGTGGAAGTGAATAAAATAAAATATTCATTTACAAACCAGATGGTTTGTTTATGTACACCTATTTGAAGGACATTGATTGGGTCGATAAATTTTACACATCGCCCAACTGCACAAATAAAATCTGTGTTTGATTGTTTGAAACCCCGTGTAACACCCCACCTCCGCCAGGGTGTCTCTTGCAAGCACTCTGACTTTGGAGGGGCGTTTGAACAATAAATATTTCCACTTTCAAAGATGCTAACTTGCAAGCACTCTGACTTTGAGATGCTAACTTGCATAACATGCATAACATCATTAACACATAGCATATAACTTGCATAACATGCATTGATCCACATTCATAGTCATAACCTCATTATATCCTATCATAATCATTTCAATAATTGGTCATTAAGGCTATAGAAAACTCACAACTTGTTGATTAGCACTCCTAAGAAGAAGATTAAGTTGCTAGAGTTGGAATAATTCTTAGCTTTTGGCTTTGAGTCTTCGATGTTAGCCTCGTCTTTGTCGCTCAACCATCCGTTATCATCTTCCATGTTGTCGTTGTGATCAAGGTTAGAAGCGGATGAATTGGGATTTTCGTCAAAATCAACATGGACCTTTTGAGGTGGTGGATTTGGTCAAGCGTTAAGGATGGTATCAAGTTTTTCCATCCTTTCCTTGGTAGAGCTATCCACTCGTTGGTTAATATTGGCAATAGCGGCATCCAACTCATTCCTAGTCACACCGGCTCCACCTACCGAGTTTTCGCCAACTTCAAAACGGTTAGTAAGTGGTGTAACTTCATTGTTAGCAACATTGTCAGTCTCTCCAACGGTTTTGCTTGTAGTTTTCTTAGATTTAGCCATGATTTCGAACAAGGCTTTGAATATGGAAGAGAGCTCGTCGATTGGCCTAGAACTTGGACTTGTAGGATCTATGGTAGAAGTAGGCTTAGAAATTCAATGGTAGGCTCTTAAGATTGAGACAAATGCGAATGTGGCCCCATGTTAGGCGCCAAATGTTTGTACCATAAATGGTCCAAACACCAAAGGTACATAAACCATACTTCACCAAATGGTAAGCAATAGAAAATGAGACCACAATCGCAAAATAAGCAGGAAAAAGTAAGTAAAAACACAAGGAGTTTTATAGTGGTTCAATCTAGAATAGATCTATGTCCACTTTTGAATCACTTCTCATTATCACTCTTCGGATTACAAGGTACATGAATTTATGAATTCACTCATATTGTTCATCTCTTTCTTTTCTCTCTTTTTATAATGATTTTCCACTTTTTACTCTCTTTCTGCTTTAGATCTCACTTGAATTCGGGAAGGAAAGGATTAGATCTGGTGATTAGATGATCTTCCTTGATTCCATCATGAAATTAGTGTTAGATACGAGCTTTAAAGAGGAGTAATGGCGGTTGGAGATCACTTGGATTGAACTTGAATGATAATTAATGGTGTTTGGAGAAGATGAGATCCACTTGATGTTGGAGGAAGATGGAGTGAGCTTAGGAAGCCATTAATGGAGCTTGGGAAGCTTGAGAATGGTGGAAAACCGAAATGACATCCCTTTGGCGTAGCTTAGATCGGTCCTTTGAATGGCGATGAAATGGGGGTATTTATAGGAGAAGTTAGTACCAGGTGGCAATTTTGTAACTATGGTGTACAGGGTATGGGTCGCACATAGAAATATTTACGGAAATGCCACTGTAAATCTGGAGCCAGCTGTCACATGTTTGACCAACCAGAAATGAATGAGCGACCGAGCCTGTGTACTGATGAGCGACCCTTCCTTTCATGAATAATGAACGACCCATACTTCGTTTAGTCCAAAACTGGACCTACCCCTTATTATATATTAAATGACCGGACCTTTAATTACATCTTTTGCCATCTTCGGCTTCATGTTGCTTTTGTGCCATACGATAATGTGATGCCCATTCAACTTATGTTGTACGTATCCATTAGAGTTTACATGCGACTAGGGGTACGTGGCAAATGCGTGCGCGACCGAGCACCATTGTGAACACATGACCAACTTCTTAATTAATACACCGCCACCTTTACTCTGCTATACCGCTATGTGTGCCTCATATCCATATTTTGAGCTCTTGTTAATAGGCACCACACGTTCCATACAACAAAATCCTAGGTTCTCATAATTATGTTTCATTATAGAAATGCCCATACCACGTTGCATATAAATGACACTGATCCTCAGGTTGAGTAGTGAGCGAATTTATAGTGACTGACCCATTAGTGTATACGTGCTGAACGACCCGTAGCACACTCCGGCATGGGATGCTCGACTGGTACTGTGCGCACGAGCGGCATATGATGTGAGATCCATCACCTTGACTCACGTGTGAATACACTTTGCTAGTTCATGATTTTGGAATGTCCATATTATCTCATAGTAACATACTGACACATACCCCATATTGGCTCGTTCACGTAGCTCATTATTGACAGTACACTAGCAGTCCATGTGTTAACAAATTCTCACATGTTCAATGTATTATAACATTTAATGCATATATTTGTGCTGCTACCTTGATTGTTGACTTGTTCCTTTCATTATGTGCTCGCGCCTCTAACCATATTTCTTCATATATTAACAAATACAAATGTGTTGCTTGAGTGCACAACTATCCATGGTAGAAGCATTGCTCAACCCACGCTGCTAATGCGCTCGACCAGAAGTGCATGACTTCAAGGCCGCTCAAGCATCAACTTGGTGCTCGACCCGGGGTGCTCGAGCAGTGATGCATCGTACGACCGGGGCTATGAGCTTGTGCGATCGACCTTTGCAGTGCGCGATCACATTGCGCTCGATTAGGCTAGTGCTCGTACGCTTTGAGATGTGTCCAAACCATTGTTTTCCAAATCATGTTTCTCAATGGGGTTAACACTAATCAACTTGCATTTAATGTTTGACTTGAAACTAGTGCTCTGTCATACAATATATAAAACTGTTTAAACATGTTTTCTAAAAATAGAAGTGATTATAATAATAAAATAGTATCAAGATATATGCATGTTTTTATAAATTAAATACATAAACCACACATTACCGCTGAATGTGATAAAATATTTAGTGTTTGAGCAGATGTCATAGCATTAATATCCTCAACAACGACATTTTTTCACGGCCAAGGTTCTTTGCAACCAATAGCTTCTTCAACATATGTCATACCAAATGGTGGTCTCCATAAGAATGCATCTGATTTTTTTGGTGCATCAATCAAAACATGCACAGCAGACTGTCCAAGTGGAATATTATCCATGAATTTATTTGGATCAGAAGAGTACAACCACCCTTCGGCAACCAATTCTTTGCTTCTAACCCAATCATACAGCTTGCATTTCTTACTTGTACTACTATTTTACTCTAGAAGAACAAATTTATCAGATTTCTATATTAAATCATAGAGCTAATGAGTGCATAAAGAATTAAGTATACATCATTGTCATCATTTTCAAAGACTATCGTAGTGTGGAGTACAACTCTATTGGATGGCCATGCTACTATCTCATTCTTAGCTTCTCCAATATATGAGATCATCCTAGGAGTAGACCTCCATAAATAAGCATCCAATTTCTTTGGGAATTCTATCAAAATTGTCATGGCATTTGGTCCAAGAGAAATACTGTATAAAAGCTCTTTCGGGTAAGTTGAAAGAACTCTTCTTCAGCTACTATTTCGTTCATCCCAGTCCGTTCGTTTGGTCATACTTACTCTAAAATTAGTCAAAATAATTTATTATATATTAAATCAAAAGAAATTTAATTGTTATGGAAACAATAATATAAATCATTTGTACCACTTGAGATGGACTCTCATCTCTTCGACTTCCTTTAGCCTGATAAACGATCATGCAAGTAATTATTAATTGGTGGTGACTGTGATGCAATTATATAAACAATTAAGCAAATAATGGGGACGTCTGGAAAACATAAAAAGTAGACATCTGAATTAATAAAAAAGAAGTCTGAAAATTGATAGGGTTAAAATAAAAAACAGGAAAACTAAAATCAGTCGTGTGTAAAAATTACCAGACGTTTGAAAATATATACGGGTTTCAAAATCATCTGGAACAGACGTCTGAAACTATGCCAAGACGCCTGAAAATTTCCTCGAGTTGATTCTTACCCTAAATCAGACGTTTGTTTTTAAAACTAGAGGTCTGATTTACAAAATGTCAGTTTTTTAAGTTAACAACAACCTTCTATTCCTCCCTCTTCCATTTCACTGATCAAATCGAAAATTCTGTAACCTTAAAATCCCAAATCCGGTCCAAATCATGGCCCCTAAAAAAAATCTCCATCAAAACGAAAGAGGGAAGATGAAGAATCATTAAATCCTCTACAAACTACTGAAGAAACACCCTGACTAGTTTCACAATCACGAAACGACAGGTGGATGAACAAAGCACCCTTGGAAATAGAAAGATATGGATTGATCTAGAAGAAAATCCTACATACTGGTCCATTTTACAATCTCATTGATTTTCTGATGTATGAATTACATAGCTTTTGCCAGGATGCTAGTCTTGTATCACTTTCTCATCCTCTTCTAATGAATTTCACATTGACTAACTACCCATATTTCTATTCTATGCGAACTTAGATAGTACAAGTTTTTGGAATCCTCAAGTAGAAAAAGTTTGGATTTGGTCAAGTGTTGCCGGGTTATGGTTAGATTCACAGCTAAGGACATAAGAGATATATTGCAAAGTTCTAACACTGGACAAATATCAATAATATTCCCGATATGCGTTTTAAGCCACGGGATAACATTACTCATCAAATTTGGGAAGAAGATATGCCTCAATTTTCTACAAAATATTTAAGACCAAGAGAGAGATTTCTTGCTCGAGTTCTTATAAATACAGTGTTTCCACGGCTTAGAAGTCATGAAAAAATACTCGATCTAGGGCATAGAGCCTTATATGCTATATTTGGTGGTATTTAAGTTAATTGGGCTCAATTTATCTTTGATGATCTAAAAGAATTTTGGAGTAGGTCTCGACAATCAATTATCTAAGCTCCGTTTACTATGAGATTATTAAAACCAAAAGAAGTTCCAACTTATTTATCAATGTTTGAGGAAATTCCGGTTAAAAAATTCTTCTCCTTGATGCGTCTCCCACAAGAACTGTCAACATTTTGCAGTCTCGACGAATGGAGAGATAAACGTCAAGGTAAACAAGTTCTACTACAAGAGCATCATCAAGAGCATATTCAGGATATGCCAGAATCTTCCTTCCAACAAGCTTTCCAGTATCAAACAGTTGAAGGTATGACTTCTCTCAAGGCACAAATTCTTCCAAATGAATCATTTCGTCAAGTTGTCATTCATATTCAACAAATATTGTATCAAAATTCTTGGGGAATCTTATTGCGAATATGGAACTTGCACTAGCTTCTCATCTCGCAACATTTGAGAAACAAGGGTGAACTAACACGGTCTCTCACTGAAATTTTACGACGTAATCGACCACAGACTCCGCCATCTCCACCATCTCCAACTTTTTCACTAGAAAATTCTAAAAAAAAAAGATTCAAATAAATCTATTGACAAGGAGGAGAAAGTGGAAGAAAAGAGGGGGATAGTGTAACACCCCACACCCGCTAAGGTCACTCACTAAGGGAATGCCTTAGCTTCGGTGGAGTATTTTAAGTGAATATAGAACAGAAAAATTACACAAGACAGATATAAATACTTGAAAATCTAAAACATCATTTCATAGCAGCAGAAGGTAAACATGTTTAGTTACAACACCATAAAGAGTCAAGTACTAAATATCCATCCTGATAAAACATAAGTACATAATCCCACTACATAAACAATAGCCATAAAAGAAAAGATAAGCTGGGCTTTACATCACGGTCCAAGCTCCAGAAGATAGATAAGGAAATCTGATCAAAGCCCACTAGTGCTAGGCCCAGCCTGAGGACCTGAGGGGGAAAAAGATAAAAACAATGGGGTCAGACATAAGTCTGAGTGAGCCCTATAACTTTAACCACACAATTATTAAAGTAATTAGGGTATGATATAAACTTGGCACGGGATGACTGGGGATAAATGACTACACTAAGTAGCCAACTAGACATAAGGTGAACTAGGATAACGGTAAAGACGCATCTACCCACCCAAGGATAATTACTAACTGCACCACACCAGTCATTCCTACTTAAAGGTTGATCCCTCCCAAGGACTTAGAAAATTTACCCAGTAGTTTCGTGTACCCCTAGCTGACTACATAGGTGCCGTCTGCCCCTATCTCTACTAGGTGTACCCATTACTCCCAAGCGATCGGCTCCCTACCGTAGATACCCATGCTGGCCCCACAATGGGGTGTATCACTCCCCAAAGTGGCAACCCGATACAACAAATGGTGCATGGCTTATACCTACACGATGCAACAACGTCTTACCTACCAGCCTGGGTCCACACACGCATATGAAACCCGTTGGACTCGCGTTGCCACCGCTAACCCGTTTTGGCCTCTTATAATCAAGCCCAGTACGCGTGTCCCGTCCTCGACATGGGTCGAGCCCAATAAGATACATATGGGTTACTGGTTGAAATGGGCCCCCACAAGCTACCACCTAAGCTTGTCAATTTATCTAGTGCATCCCACTTAACCCTTTAATCATGTTTAATTACATGTTTCCACTTGGTTAAGTATTCTAATCGTATTATCTATTGCCACCCAAGGCAACCCACTAGATTTCCTCATGCCATCCAAGGCACTTACTTGATTTCCACATGCCACCCAAGGCACCCACTTAACCCCTCATGCCCACTACATGCTTATCTGGTTAAGTGTTTCTTAATTGATTAAGAACGTAACCGTTGTAAAGACCTCTCACATTAGACTATCTTTTATGGCAGCTGGATTTGCCGGTTGGGTCCGGGTAGCCTTACGCCATAACCGAGTCTAATCTCGTGTCTTTACACTTGTCACCTATATAGTTTGTGCCTAAGACCTCTCACATTGGGCCAATCATTTGTAGCCGCTGGATTTGCCGGTCGGTTCCGGGCAGTCTTATGCTACAAAAGGGTCCAACCTCGTGTCTTAGTCGATTAATTACACCTAATTAATCAACCTCGAATTAATTTTCCCTAATTAATTCCAATTTTAACGATGTACATAATTGACTCAATTATGTCCATCACTTTATGGTATGCATAATCATACCAACTTCACACCATTTCATTAACATGTATATTAACCCCATCGTTCCCCACGTAATTCGCTAACATGACATAAAAGGGAAGATTCATCATAA
This sequence comes from Allium sativum, assembly GCA_030737875.1. Classification (NCBI taxonomy): domain Eukaryota; kingdom Viridiplantae; phylum Streptophyta; class Magnoliopsida; order Asparagales; family Amaryllidaceae; genus Allium; species Allium sativum. The sequence continues at coordinate 986,185,192 of CM060924.1, forward strand.
ATATAATGGGTTCTACTTGCATAGCACTAGCATCAACATGGGTTTAAAGGTGTCAACATGCATATAGAATCAACCCAACTAGCATAAATAACCAACCCAAACTTGCATGAATCACATATGTCATAAGGAGGTTAACTTGCATAAGTTATTTATGTCATACAAAGGGGTAAACTTGCATATGTATGTATGACATACAAAGGGGTTAACTTGCATATGTATGCATATCATTCTAAGGTGTAAACTTGCACATGTTACTTGCATATCATCAAACACCAAACTTGCATAACATGTCATATATGGACTTGCATATAATCATACACCAAACTTGCATAACATAACATATATAAACTTGCATATAATCATACACCAAACATGCATTTCATGGTGTCATAATGGATCAATGTTTCTCATATGACTTGCATAACTTGCATAACATCACAAACACATAGCATATGACTTGCATAACTTGCATAACATCATGAACATGTAGCATATGACTTGCATAACTTGCATAACATCATGAACATGTAGCATATGACTTGCATAACTTGCATAACATCATGAACATGTAGCATATGACTTGCATAACTTGCATAGCATCATTAACACATAGCATATAACTTGCATAACATGCATAACATCATTAACACATAGCATATAACTTGCATAACATGCATAACATCATTAACACATAGCATATAACTTGCATAACATGCATTGATCCACATTCATAGTCATAACCTCATTATATCCTATCATAATCATTTCAATAATTGGTCATTAAGGCTATAGAAAACTCACAACTTGTTGATTAGCACTCCTAAGAAGAAGATTAAGTTGCTAGAGTTGGTTAGAATTGATTTGAGATGCTAACATGCATAACGTCATTAACACATAGCATCACATGCATAACATCATTAACACATAGCATATAACTTGCATAACATGCATTGATCCACATTTATAGTCATAACCTCATTATATCCTATCATAATCATTTCAATAATTGGTCATTAAGGCTATAGAAAACTCACAACTTGTTGATTAGCACTCCTAAGAAGAAGATTAAGTTGCTAGAGTTGGAATAATTCTTAGCTTTTGGCTTTGAGTCTTCGACGTTAGCCTCGTCTTTGTCGCTCAACCATCCGTTATCATCTTCCATGTTGTCGTTGTGATCAAGGTTAGAAGCGGATGAATTGGGATTTTCGTCAAAATCAACATGGACCTTTTGAGGTGGTGGATTTGGTCAAGCGTTAAGGATGGCATCAAGTTTTTCCATCCTTTCCTTGGTAGAGCTATCCACTCGTTGGTTAATATTGGCAATAGCGACATCCAACTCATTCCTAGTCACACCGGCTCCACCTACCGAGTTTTCGCCAACTTCAAAACGGTTAGTAAGCGGTGTAACTTCATTGTTAGCAACGTTGTCAGTCTCTCCAACGGTTTTGCTTGTAGTTTTCTTAGATTTAGCCATGATTTCGAATAAGGCTTTGAATATGGAAGAGAGCTCGTCGATTGGCCTAGAACTTGGACTTGTAGGATCTATGGTAGAAGTAGGCTTAGAAATTCAATGGTAGGCTCTTAAGATTGAGACAAATGCGAATGTGGCCCCATGTTAGGCGCCAAATGTTTGTACCATAAATGGTCCAAACACCAAAGGTACATAAACCATACTTCACCAAATGGTAAGCAATAGAAAATGAGACCACAATCGCAAAATAAGCAGGAAAAAGTAAGTAAAAACACAAGGAGTTTTATAGTGGTTCAATCTAGAATAGATCTACGTCCACTTTTGAATCACTTCTCATTATCACTCTTCGGTTTACAAGGTACATGAATTTATGAATTCACTCATATTGTTCATCTCTTTCTTTTCTCTCTTTTTATAATGATTTCGTACATCTTCTTCTACAAATTGATGGAGGCTCCTTCAAGTTGCATATTGACGGCATGACGACATTGTATCTATTTTTAGTATGAATTAGGGTAGTCTTAGGGTATATTTATAGAGTAGTTAGGTGTTTTAGGCCATTAGATTAACCCTAAATTAGATTAGAGCCGTCAGATCACGTCCTAGCCACTAAAACACAGCCTAAAAGACAAGCTGGTGCACTCAGGTCACCTGGGCTCGACCAGGGAGGTCGACCCCCAGGTCGACCCTAGGGTCGACTCCCCAGTCGACTTGGGTGGGAGGTCGACCCCCAGGTCGACCCCCTGGGTCTGGCGGGATTTTTCCCGCCACTTCTGAAAATCTGTTTTTAAATTTCTGAAAACTTCTTTGGGCCTTATCGGGGTCATACGGACTCCGATTTTCGAAAACTCGGACTCTATTTCGCTTATTTTTCCGAGACGAACGCAATGGCATAGCCCGTTTCCCCTGATTCATATTTTAACGTTTAATTCTGCCCTGTTTTATATTATAGCAAGTTATTCAACATACGGGGTGTTACATTCTCCCCTACTTAAAGGATTTCGTCCTCGAAATCTCTAAGTCAAGAAGAATGTATCCTACCATCCAAACAACCATCTACTCAAGCCATCAAACACTGGCATCCATTGTCCTTAGAGTTTCTAATGCTGTATGAACATATGCAAGGAGTGTGTGTATATGTTCCCTGTCTAATGCAAAATCAGGCGGTCTACTGATTCAGTTGACCTCCTTAATGCAAACCATGATAGTGCCATGCATCCAATATGTATGCGAAAGAACCTTATCGACACATACTATTTCTACATGAGTGCACAATCATTCACCAAAATGCATCATCCATATGATAGCACAACCATTATACATCCATTAATACAGCTACCTACACACAATTTTATGCAATATGCAATATGAAGTGATTGAGTCGATCTAGTGCCTAGAGTGTGTGTATATGCATCCACGAGCAACCACTAGCAAACACTTGCATCCACACGCATCCATCAAACATAACATGTCTCAAACACATGTTTTAACCATAGGTTTTACCCTATCTAAAGGTCAAAGGTACTAATCGAGAGGACATACTAAAGATAAGACAAGTACTAGACAAACGATAAAGGAGAGGTTAAAAGACATATCCTCAAAAAGGAATGGGTATAATGAACGCATCTTCGCTTCTGTCTCCCAAGTAGCATTGCTCTTATCTTCTCCGCATTGCACTTTGACTAGCCGCACCTCTCTGTTCCTCAACTTCCTAATCTCTGACCCAAGGATGTGGGTAGGAGCTCGTCGAATAGTTGCATCACGCTCTACCTCCACTTCTTTTAGCAAGCTCGGCTCTACCACCTCTTCGGTCTCATGTAGGCACTTCCTCAAATGTGACACATGGAATACATCATGCACCCCACTAAGTCTCTCGGGTAAATCCACCCTATATGCCATCCGTCCAATCCTTTCCTTAATAGGAAACGGCCCAACAAATCTTGGAGCTAACTTCCCAACGGACCCAAAGCGAACTACATTCCGTAATGGAGATACTTTGACAAAGACCATGTCCCCAACCTCAAACTCCAGATCCGTCCTCCTCTTGTCCGCATAAGATTTTTGCCTATCCTGCGCTGCTTTCATCCTTCTTCGAATCAAATCAATCTTTTCCGAAGTCTCTCTAACCATATCGGGCCCAAGCAAGATCTTATCCGTAGATTCCCACCAACATGTAGGTGATCGACAAGGCCTTCCATAAAGAGCTTCGAAAGGAGCCATACCAATACTGGACTGAAAGCTGTTGTTATACGCGAACTCCACCAATGGAAGATGCTCTTCCCATGTACCTCCAAAATCTAAGATACAAAGCCTCAAGAGGTATTCCAGAACACGATTCACCCTCTCGGTCTGGTCGTCCGTTTGAGGATGATATGCGGTGCTCAGACACAATTGAGTCCCCACTGCTTCTTGCAAACTTTTCCAGAACTCGCTAGTGAAGATAGGATCTCGATCACTCACTATGCTAGAGGTACCCCATGCAATCGAACTATCTCTCGAAGGTAAACTGAAGCTAGCCATGGAGCAGTCCTCTTGCTCTTCACGGGTATGAAATGGGCACTCTTAGTAAGTCTGTCTACCACAACCCAAATTCCCGTATTACCCTTCCTTGACCTAGGTAACCCATCAATAAAATCCATCGAGACGCTATCCCACTTCCATTGCGGAACTTCCAATGGGTGAAGCAACCCACCTGGTTTCTTTTGCTCCGCTTTCACCTGTTGGCACACCAAGCATCTAGCGACATACTCGGCCACATCTTTCTTCATTCCGGCCCAAAAGAAAACTCGCCTCATGTCTTGGTACATCTTGTCCCCACCGGGATGAATGGTCATCCTAGAACGGTGTGCATCATCAAGAATAGCCTTCCTCAAACCCTCGTCTTGCGGTACACAAAGTCTACCGTCTCTACGCAAGCACCCCCTATCGTCTAGGGTGTACCTACTCAAATGGCTGGACAACTCCCCCCTTATGAGCCTCTCTACTAACTCAACCAACTATGGGTCGTCCTTCTGTGCTTCTCCAATCCGCCCCAAAAGAGTAGGTCTGACCTCCAAGGATGCTAGCAAACCGGGTACATAATCAACGGAAGGTCTGAAATCAAACATCGAGATAAACTCCAAGCTTCGTCGTTCCACGAACAATGGACTCAAGGACAACCTTTTTCTACTCAAGGCGTCCGCCACCACGTTACCCTTGCCAGGGGTATACGCTATCTCGAAATCATAGGATGCTAAAAATTCCATCCACCTTTGCTGTCTCAAGTTCAAATCCTTCTGAGAAAACAAGTACTTCAATGATTTGTGGTCAGTGAACAATTCAAATCTCTCTCCCAGAAGATAATGGCGCCAAATCTTAAGCGCAAAAACAATAGCGGCCAACTCTAAATCATGGGTAGGGTAATTTTTCTCATGCTTTCTCAACTGCCTTCCAACGTAGGCTATTACCCTTCCCTCTTGCATTAAACTGCGCCCAGTCCAGTCCCACAAGCATCGGTATAGACAACAAATGGCTTACTCCCATCTGGCAACACTAAGACTGGAGTTGTGGTTAAAGCTCTCTTTAACCGTCGGAACGCATCATCACAATCTACGTCCCATGCGAAGACTAGATTCTTCTTCGTCAAGCGAGTTAATGGGGCTGATATCTTCGCGAAGTCCTTGATAAACTTCCTATAGTAGCCAGCCAACCCCAAGAAACTCCTCACCTCGGTAGCATTCTTTGGAACCTTCCAATCTTGAATAGATACTACCTTCGCGGGATCCACAGCTATCCCTTCCTTGGAGACCACGTGCCCCAAGAACCGCACTTCCTTCCTCCAGAAGTGACATTTAGAAAATTTAGCCTTAAGGCTATGCGCTCGAAGAGTCTCCAACACTTCCCTAAGATGCAGGGCATGCTCTTCTTCATTCTTAGAAAAGACTAAGATGTCATCCACAAAGACCACCACGAACTTATTAAGGAACTCCCTGAACACCCTACTCATTAAATCAACAAAATATGCAGGGGCGTTCGTCAAACCAAATGGCATCACCAGCCACTCATAGAAACCATCCGGAGTCCTAAAGGCAGTCTTGTCTATGCTATCCTCAGCCACCCTCAACTGATGAAACCCCGTGGCTAAGTCCAACTGAGAAAATACTGAAGCGCCAACCAACTGATCAAAAAGACCATCAATCCTCGGCAATGGGTGTCTATTCTTCTTTGTGAGCTTGTCGAGTTCTCTATAGTCTACACAAAGTCTGAGGGACCCATCCGCCTTCGTAGCAAAAATACTGGAGCACCCCACTCCGATATACTTCGTCTTATGAACCCCTTCTCAAGCAACTCCCCTACTTGCTTATGGAGTTCCCTCCTCTCACGAGGAGCCATGTGGCACACGGGTAAAGATACTGGTTTAGCATTATCCACCAGATATATTCGGAAGTCAATCTCCCGCCTCGGAGGTAAGCCCTTCACCTCCTCAAACACATCCGGGTACTCCCGGACCACTCTAACAGATCGCAAACTCTCGACCGAAGCGTCAAGTGATTCAAGATAACTTAGCATAACAGAATCCATGGGATTACAAGAGATCTCGAGAGTGTTCCCCAAGCGGGTCATAAGCCTAACAACTCTCCTTTCGCAATCAAGAACGGCACCATTACTGGATAACCAGTCCATGCCCAAAATCAACCCATAGCCCGTGAAGCCCAAAACAAAAGCATCACATCTAAACTCAACGCTAAGTATAGAAATCTTCAAACCCAAACATATCATGGACAAATAAGTGGAGCCCCCAATTGGGTTTGTAACAACCAAGGGATCATCTACTAAACTGGTGTCTAAGTGCAGTGACTCAACTAATGATGATGAGATAAACGAATGCGATGCGCCGGAATCAAACAATGTACGGACAGGATGATCAAATAGAAAAACCAGACTTTCAACGGAAATAGTTCTACCTCTTTCCCGAATTGGTGGAACCGCGAGAGCCTGAACTTGCCCCCTTGCCTGACCCGGTGCCATAAGAGCTTGCACCTGTCCTCCTGAGGTAGATCCCGTCCTTTGCCCCTTCTTAGGGCAGTCCTTCACTAGATGCCCTGCTTCACCACAGTGGTAGCAGCCAGTCTTCTTCTTCTTCCGACAATCTTTGCTTAGGTGGCCTGGTATCCCGCAATTGAAGCACTTCTTCTTCCCCTTGCCACCGTTGCCTTTCCCACCTTTGTTTTGTTGCTGTTGAGGTCTCTTTTGATCTCCCTTCTTCTCAGATGCCTTATTAGCATTGGGACCCTTCTCTTCCTCATGCATGAGTGCCATGTCAACTAGCTTCTCAAAGGTGGCTCCCATTGGGATATGAGTCATAGCCAATCCATGCATCGGTTCATTCAACCCCTTAACGAACCTCAAAGCCTTCTTCTCCGGTGTATTCACCATGTCTATGCCAAACCTTGCCAATTGATTAAACTTGTTGACATATTCCTTCACCGAGAGATTTCCTTGCTTTAGAGTCAAGAACCTTTCCATATACAAGTTTTCCTCCGCCCTTGAAAGAAACTTTGCCACAAATCTTTGCCTGAAATCCGCCCAAGAGTCAACGGGGCGTTCTCCATTAGTGACCTCCCACCAGAATGAGGCCTCTCATTAACCAAGCAGCTAACTTGACTTTCTTTCCTTCTTCCATCTCAAAGATATCTATCAACTCTTCCACCTCCTTAAGCCAATCTCTAGCCTCCACAAAAGTTTCTGATCCTTGAAAAGGTTTCCCTCCCATAGCTTTAAATTCCTTGCAAGTCTTAGCAAAAGTATCCGTGCGAAGAGGAGGAGGGGGAGAAGGAAGATCGGGTGCTACGGTTGGTGGAGGAACATTTGCTGGACCCGCAGTGGCGGCCCTAACCTCCATCATTCTCCTATACCATACTGGTATCGTCACACCCTCCGGAAAGTTAAGATCTTCAGCCATGCTGAAACGAAAAAGGGAAAGATTCAAAATGGAGAATTCGAAAGATAAAGATATGGCTATTGGGGATTATGCTTTTCTTTCAAAAACTTTTCTCTTTAAAGACATGTTTTTGAAAATACTTCTTCCAAAAATGTTTTTAGAAAAATAGTTTTCTAAAATTTTTATCTGTTCTGGTAACCTTCGCTCTGATACCACGTGTAACACCCCACACCCGCTAAGGTCACTCACTAGGGGAATGCCTTAGCTTCGGTGGAGTATTTTAAGTGAATATAGAACAGAAAAATTACACAAGACAGATATAAATACTTGAAAATCTAAAACATCATTTCATAGCAGCAGAAGGTAAACATGTTTAGTTACAACACCATAAAGAGTCAAGTACTAAATATCCATCCTGATAAAACATAATTACATAATCCCACTACATAAACAATAGCCATAAAAGAAAAGATAAGCTGGGCTTTACATCACGGTCCAAGCTCCATAAGATAGATAAGGAAATCTGATCAAAGCCCACTAGTGCTAGGCCCAGCATGAGGACCTGAGGGGGAAAAAGATAAAAACAACGGGGTCAGACATAAGTCTGAGTGAGCCCTATAACTTTAACCACACAATTATTAAAGTAATTAGGGTATGATATAAACTTGGCACGGGATGACTGGGGATAAATGACTACACTAAGTAGCCAACTAGACATAAGATGAACTAGGATAACAGTAAAGACGCATCTACCCACCCAAGGATAATTACTAACTGCACCACACCAGTCATTCCTACTTAAAGGTTGATCCCTCCCAAGGACTTAGAAAATTTACCCAGTAGTTTCGTGTACCCCTAGCTGACTACATAGGTGCCGTCTGCCCCTATCTCTACTAGGTGTACCCACTACTCCCAAGCGATCGGCTCCCTACCGTAGATACCCGTGCTGGCCCCACAGTGGGGTGTATCACTCCCCAAAGTGGCAACCCGATACAACAAATGGTGCACGGCTTATACCTACACGATGCAACACCGTCTTACCTACCAGCCCGGGTCCACACACGCATATGAAAACCATTGGACTCGCGTTGCCACCGCTAACCCGTTTTGGCCTCTTATAATCAAGCCTAGTACGCTTGTCCCGTCCTCGTCATGGGTCGACCCCAATAAGATACATATGGGTTACTGGTTGAAATGGGCCCCCACAAGCTACCATCTAAGCTTGTCAATTTATCTAGTGCATCCCACTTAACCCTTTAATCATGTTTAATTACATGTTTCCACTTGGTTAAGTATTCTAATCGTATTTTCTATTGCCACCCAAGGCAACCCACTAGATTTCCTCATGCCACCCAAGGCACCCACTTAACCCCTCATGCCCACTACATGCTTATCTGGTTAAGTGTTTCTTAATTGATTAAGAACGTAACCGTTGTAAAGACCTCTCACATTAGACTATCTTTTATGGCAGCTGGATTTGCCGGTTGGGTCCGGGCAGCCTTACGCCATAACCGAGTCTAACCTCGTGTCTTTACACTTGTCACGTATATAGTTTGTGCCTAAGACCTCTCACATTGGGCCAATCATTTGTAGCCGCTGGATTTGCCGGTCGGTTCTGGGCAGTCTTATGCTACAAAAGGGTCCAACCTCGTTTCTTAGTCGATTAATTACACCTAATTAATCACCCCCGAATTAATTTTCCCTAATTAATTCCAATTTTAACAATGTACATAATTGACTCAATTATGTCCATCACTTTATGGTATGCATAATCATACCAACTTCACACCATTTCATTAACATGTATATTAACCCCATCGTTCCCCACGTAATTCGCTAACATGACATAAAAGGGAAGATTCATCATAAATATAATGGGTTCTACTTGCATAGCACTAGCATCAACATGGGTTTAAAGGTGTCAACATGCATATAGCATCAACCCAACTAGCATAAATAACCAACCCAAACTTGCATGAATCACATATGTCATAAGGAGGTTAACTTGCATAAGTTATTTATGTCATACAAAGGGGTAAACTTGCATATGTATGTATGACATACAAAGGGGTTAACTTGCATATGTATGCATATCATTCTAAGGTGTAAACTTGCACATGTTACTTGCATATCATCAAACACCAAACTTGCATAACATGTCATATATGGACTTGCATATAATCATACACCAAACTTGCATAACATATCATATATAAACTTGCATATAATCATACACCAAACATGCATTTCATGGTGTCATAATGGATCAATGTTTCTCATATGACTTGCATAACTTGCATAACATCACAAACACATAGCATATGACTTGCATAACTTGCATAACATCATGAACATGTAGCATATGACTTGCATAACTTGCATAACATCATGAACATGTAGCATATGACTTGCATAACTTGCATAACATCATGAACATGTAGCATATGACTTGCATAACTTGCATAGCATCATTAACACATAGCATATAACTTGCATAACATGCATAACATCATTAACACATAGCATATAACTTGCATAACATGCATAACATCATTAACACATAGCATATAACTTGCATAACATGCATTGATCCACATTCATAGCCATAACCTCATTATATCCTATCATAATCATTTCAATAATTGGTCATTAAGGCTATAGAAAACTCACAACTTGTTGATTAGCACTCCTAAGAAGAAGATTAAGTTGCTAGAGTTGATTAGAGATTGATTTGAGATGCTATCTTCTTCTCTAAATTGATGGAGGCTCCTTCAAGTTGCATTTTGACGGCATGACGGCATTGTATCTATTTTTAGTATGAATTAGGGTAGTCTTAGGGTATATTTATAGAGTAGTTAGGTGTTTTAGGCCATTAGATTAACCCTAAATTAGATTAGAGCCGTCAGATCACGTCCTAGCCACTAAAACACAGCCTAAAAGACAAGCTGGTGCACCCCGGTCACTTGGGATCGACCAGGGAGGTCGGCCCTAGGGTCGACTCCCCAATCGACCTGGGGGGGGGGGGGGGGGAGGTCGACTCCCCAGTCGACCCCCAGGTCGACCCCCTGGGTCTGGCGGGATTTTTCCCGCCACTTCTAAAAATCTGTTTTTAAATTTCTAAAAACTTCTTTGGGCCTTATCGGGGTCATACGGACTTCGATTTTCGAAAATACGGACTCTATTTCGCGTATTTTTCCAAGACGAACGCAATGGCATATCCCGTTTCCCCTGATTCATAATTTAAAGTTTAATTCTGCCCTGTTTTATATTATAGCAAGTTATTCAACATACGGGGTGTTACAGATAGCAACCCAAAAGAAGCGAGAATCGAACCTAAAGAAAAAGAAGATCCAAAGAAATCCGATGACAACGAGGAGATAGAGGAAGAAAAAGAGGGGAAGGCGACCCAAAAGAAGCGAGAATTGAAACTAAGGAAAAAGAAGATTCAAAGAAATCTGATGATAAGGTGGACATAGTGGTAGATAAATAGGGGGATAGCAACTCAACAAAAGCGAGAGTCAAATCCAAAGACGTTGATGCTTAATTTAGAATTATGAAAATTTATGCATGTATTAAACTTTATTTTGTGACATGGTTGTGTTTTGATTGTGACTTTGATGTATGCTATGCATGTGATAACTTGATGATGTTAGTTTGTTGTGTATTGTGGATATGGTACTCTAATTCTATATGGCACTAATTCATCACTATTGTATCTCCCTTATGATGTACTCGGTTAAATTTTTTGAATAATGTTTTATACATGCTATCTAAAGAAAAATATTCTATGTTTACTCAACATAAAGCATTAAACCTAGCTCAACAACAAGTAAGACATGCACAACTGATTTGGATGTGTCAGACATTTGGATATATTGCCAGACGTCTGATATCAGAAACAAAAAACCATCTGAATAATGATCAGACGTTTGATATTTTATCTAGATGTCTGTATTTTTTCTCGGCTTAAAAATATGCCTGAAGAAGTATTTAGACTTTTGGATATTTTATCCAGACATCTAAAATTTCTCTTGGCTAAAAAAATTATATCTGAAACAAAATTCAGACATCTGGATTTTTTATCCAGACATCTGGATTTTTTATCCAGACATCTGGATTTTTTATCCAGATGTCTGGATTCTTTCTCAGCCTAAAAAATATGCATGTATAAGCATTCAGACGTCTGGATATTTTATCCAGACATCTGAATTTTTTCTTGGCTTAAAAAAATGTCTGTAGAAGCATTCAATAGCATAACACACAATATATTAGACAAATTGATATACATGTAGAAAACAACGATATATTGGACAAATTGATATACATGTAGAACACAATGATATATTGGGTAAATTGATATACATTTAGAATACAATGATATATTGGACAACTTGTGAAACAACCTACCTTCGTTAGGTCACTCACAAAGGGAATGCCTTAACTTCGGTGGAGTGTTTTAGGTAAAAAATGCAGATAAATTACAAGAAAGACAAATAAAGCAGCAGAAAATAAAGTCATTTTATAAACAGTGTGGTTTAATTAAACTTTTACAACAGTTATCTCAATCATACTTCAAAGTAGTACACAAAACTTCTGACTTAATTCAAAAACTTCCAAGTATAAAAGAAGCATAAAAATAACAATGATATTCCCCAATAAAGCATGAACCAGCCATAGTAGTGGAAGAGAGAGTCCAAAGCAATACATCGACTATCTCCGTCCTTGAAAAAAAAACTGAGCTTAAGTGGTAACATTTCCTTCCTATGAACCTGGGGAGGGGGGGGGGGAGAAACAGAAGAAAAGAGGTGAAACAAACTAGGTCGGACATAAGTCTGGTAAGTCCAGTGACTTTCAGCATATAAACAGGCAAAAGCATCATGACATGAATAAACTGAATATAAGGCAATACCGTGAGAACAAGGATAACAAGATAACATAAGATTAGCATAAGATATGACAAGGCAAGATAAACTGAATGTGCTTCTACTCTTTCTCTGCTTCGCTACAACGTGGTTATTCTGATTTCTATATCTCTGCACCCCCTAACTAGTGTCCCAACTAGTAATCTATATAAAATGATAATATTACACCGTGATCCCAATCCCCGCAAATTATGGTAGCCTTTAGGTGTACATCTAGTATGAGGATCTTACCTCAATTAGCTTAATTTCCATGAAGATGTTAGATGTACCCTTACTACGAAATCGATCGGCTCCCTAATTGTGTTAATGTTCCATGTGTTTGTGTCAATCGGCCCTCACTTGCATGTAGATACCCTATGCTGGTCCCACCATAAGGTGTATCAGTCCCTATGATAGCAACTCGACATGATTCAAGATGCACAGTGTATAATTACTGGTATCCAGTGCCTGCTTTTTCCCACTTCGAAGTACGTGCATGCTCATAATCCGTCGGAACCTACACTGACGTACCCCCACCGCTATTTTGACCGCTTATAATCAGCCTAGTAATCGTGCCCCACCCTGCCTTGTTTCAGGGTACCTTGATACATCTATGTGGGTTACTATTGAAATGGGTCTCCATTACTAGGGTTTCTTACTAGTTAAGTTTGTGGGCCTATATTTACTAATATTACCCACCAACCTGATATCTACTTAACCCTACCACTGATTCAAAAATGTTTACTTAATGGTTAAGTTTATGGGCATGTATTTACTAATATTACCCACCAACCCAATATATACTTAACCCCCCCACTGATTCAAACATGTTTACTTAACGGTTAAGTCCGTGGGCCTATATTTACTAATATTACCCACCAACCCGATATGTACTTAACCCTCCCACACATTATGTCATATTGGTTAAGCGTTGTCCATTCATGTTAACTTAACCTACCCACTCATCATGTCATGTTGGTTAAGTGTTTCTCATTCAATTCAAGTTAACTTAACCCACCCACTTGTCGTGTTACATTGGTTAAGTGTTGCCTTCTTGTGTTAATTTAACCCTTCCACGCATGCTGTTATTTTGGTTAAGTGTTGCTCCTTTGTTTTGACTTAACCCTACCCATTCATCGTGTCATATTAGTTAAGTGTTTCTTATTAACTTAACCCTTCTCATTCATCATGTTGTACTGGTTAACTTAACCTTGCTCACTTGTATAATTAACATGTTATAACGGTTAAGTGTTCTAAATTTACTTAACCCCATCTTCTTGTCTACTTAACATGTTATAACGGTTAAGTGTTCTAAATTTACTTAACCTCACCTTCTTTTCTACTTAACATGTTATAACAGTTAAGTGTTCTAAATTTACTTAACCTCACCTTCTTGTCTACTTAACATGTTATAACGGTTAAGTGTTCCAAATTTACTTAACCCCATCTTCTTGTCTAATTAACATGTTATAACGGTTAAGTGTTGCCTTAGTTAACTTAACCCTTCCATTCTTAACATGTCTTGTTCATTAGCATTAATTGATTTATTAATGCACCAACCTATCACATTAGATCTATGTTGTTGCGGTTCCTGGATGTGCTGGGCGGTTCCGGGCAGTTTTACACCGCAACTCAATCTAACATCGGGTTTTCTTGGGCATGATGAACTAACCTCTCACATTAAATAGGTGTTGTTGCAGTTATTGGATGTGCTGGGCGGTTCCGGGCAGTTTTACACCGCAACTCAATCTAACCTCGGGTTAGGCATATTTATCTTTTAGCATATTTACCATACATGTCCAAGTCTAGATTTTATATGCTAATTATCCCAAATTCACAAAACTAGTCATGTTCCAATTCTCAAGTTATACCTCAACAAAGCTAATTGCAGGTTATGTCCCACCAATTCAAATTCAAGTTATTACTCAAAATAGGTTACACCCAATTTTCCCAACTTTTCAATAATAGTCATGCCCAAAAATCATAATATAACACATGCCCTAAGGCTTAGTCATATTGCACCGTACAAAATATTCTCCAAAAACCCCCAATCATGATTCACAATATAAACTATGCCAAATTATAACCTTTTATTACAGTGCATGCCAATTTACCCAAAATCCCAATTTAGGCATGTTCACATTTAACAATTATCCCTATCTTACTATAGGTTTTTCAAGCATAATCTCCTTCTTCCAAGTCATAAACTATCATATATAATATGCCTCAATTGTAGGTCTTAAACCACAACATGTACTATGCCTTACATGTTTCCAGTTCAATTTACGCCCCAAACACCAAGTCATATGTCCAATATACTTTATGCCTGAATTTTCAAGTCAAGTGTTTGATCCACTTTATGTTTTAAATACAACATATGTTATGTCCTCAAATCAGTTACAAATCAGTTATGCCCAATTATACATAATTTAATACTTTTCCCAATTTTAGCGTTGGTCATGTCCAAATCATATATTATGCCCAATTTTAGTGCTGATCATGTTCAAATCATATACTATGCCCAATTTTAGCACTGGTCATGTTCAAATCATATATTATGCCCAATTTTATTTCCAACATATGTTCATCTCTTATGAGATTTGGCTCAGGCTCGCAGTAGCCTAACTATAAAAAAAAGGGAAGAAGGAAAGTAGAGACAAAGAATGGACATAATAATATCAAATGAGATAGATCCAATAGATATAGAAAGACAAATAGAAATAGGCTCGCAGTAGCCTGGCTATAAAAACACAAAGGGAAGAAGGAAAGTAGAGACAAAGAATGGACATAATAATATCAAATGAGATAGATCCAATGGATATAGAAAGATAGATAGAAATAGGCTTAATCTCAGATTCAGATTTATTACAATGTTAGAATCACAATTAACTTTTATTTCTGAAAATAACACGAACCTACAAATTACAGAATAGTCTTGAATTCTATGATCTGATTTCTGAATTTGATTAGCTATTCCTTTGACGAAGACTATCGAGTCTCTAAATTAGATTTGATTCGTAGCTTCTAACTTGCTTTCTAGTTTGCTTCCTAGTTGAAAAAGAAATGGTGGCTAGGCTAGGACGATCATGGACAGCATGGTGGCTCCTTGGAATGAAATCGTGTGATTTAGGGTTGAGGACTAGGGTTGCTTTTATAGAGGTTCAAACTTATGTGAGCCGTTAGATCATCCTAGGAGCGATCAGAACCGTGCAGACTAGATAGAGTTATCCAGAAATTGCCACCTACACCCTAGTGACTCAACAACAAGTCAGAAAAGACTCAGCAACAGGTCAGAAAATCGTCACTGTTTGGATTTGGGCGAGGTAGTCGACCCCTATAGGGGGGTCGAAACCCCGGTGGACACCCCTCTTGGGGGGTCGACACCTATGTCGACCCACCCTGGGGGGAGTCGACCCCTATGGGCGGGATTTTTCCCGCCTAACTGAGCTGCAATGACCCGTATTTTCAGCAATATAATAATTAATTTATTTGATTATTTAAATAGTGATTTTGAGAATTAAATGGTTGTCTAATTAAATTATATGGATTATTTAATTAATATAAATAATAGAATAATATAATTAATTCAGAAATAATCAGAATTAGCTGAAATTGCAATATTGTGTGAACTGAACTATTCAAAATATATATTTCAGTTTAAAATTGAAGTACGATAACGAATGTATTTAATTAACGAAGTTAGAGTGTATAAATTATATTATAATTATAATCGAGCTCGAAATGGCGCGGCAGTTCGCTATTTGGCGATTCGAACTTTAAATGGATATACATAATCCGTTTTAAATCGGATTTCTGTGAAACCAGAAACGTATGGAGATGGTGAAGTATATTTTTCTAGTGGAATAGAAAAATCAGGATTTCGTCATGTAGATTTTGATTTATGTCCAAATCAAATTTTAAAAAAAGTCGCTATCGAATTCCTTTGAAATTTATAAATATATATTTATATTATAAAAGGATTTTAAATATAAATCGAATATTGATATAACTGGGAATTTTGAAATATCGAGTTATAAATCCAATTAGAGCTATATGATATTCTATTGTGAATATATATGATAATATTTTTTTAAATATTTAATTTAACTATTTTTAAATATATTTATGTATTTAAATGGGTTATTTAGAGGTTTAAAAATAGCCAGTTTTGCAAACGGCCTCCATTTTTGATGAAACTAATTTTGTTGGATCTGGAATATTAAATTATTGTTAGATTTCAAGTTATGTGATTTTTGAATTATTGTTAAATTATTGTAGGATCTGGAATATTAAATTATCTGATTAACTCTAGAGGTACACTATCGGAAGGTGGTTCCATACCTTGTCATAGATGGAAATCCATTACCCAATAAATGCTCGCAATTTTGATTGTATACTATATATGTGGAACGTGAGATGAAAGCGTTCTGCAAGATGATTATTATATTGTTGTTGATAGACACTATTATAATATCAAAAGAGTTTTGATATAAAAGATCATTTTTCTTTCAAAATGATTTGAAAGTTAAATCAAATTGATTTGGATTCCCGTAAGGGAAAACCCATTCCGTTATACGACGTGGTCTTATGAGATACCGTTTAATTGATCAAACTGTTTTAAACTGTTTTACTCACACCAGTCACGTAACTGACCAGAGTTTATTTTGTTTTGTTTTCCCTAAACTCTTAGGTGCCCAATTTTGTACGGGCAGTCAAGTAGTCAGGATTTTACAGATATAATTGGAGAGCTTGGAGCAGGAGGCTTCAGGAATATATAACTATTGTTTATTTCAACTGTGTTGTAAGTGTTGTACTCTGGTAATGTTACTATATATATATACTGATTTTATTTCAAAGATATGTTATCTATTATATGTTGTTCGTTCCGCTGTGAGATTCGTGTTACTCTGATGTTGTATATTCTTCTTCTTCTTCTATTCTAAGTTTCTATCTTATCTATTCTCACCCTCTAATTTCTTTCATGGACTATTCGGTGTTTCCGATGCTTGAATAGTCGACATAGTGTTGTATGTCGATATCCAAGATCGCAAAATCCCTAGGTCGTTACATTGGTTTCAGAGCTGAAGGTTAAGTAATTACCTTGGCTCTGTGGCGTGACTCAGTAGAGATGGGGTTAGCAATACTCTAGATTGAGTTGAGTGTATATATATGAGCACGTATTTGCTATTTGATATAAAATGGTTTTATATTATGTAGATTTATTGGTTGAGTTGTTTATGGGTTCTGATCGATCGGTTTGATCCATTATATCGGCAGGAGTTTCTAAACACTCGAATACGATGGGTCGACACGATATGTTTTGAAAAAGGGTAAACAAAAATAATTTTACCCAAGGTATATTTTGATGTAGAGAAAATATATATATTGGAATTATAATATATTGGATATATCAGTTGTTATTATAATCGGGTAAGATTATAAATTAAATGGTTATATATAACCAAGTAGAATTTATATACGTGTTATGAATTGAATTGAATCTGAATTTAAATCAGAATTGGAATTAAACACTGGAAACCTGGGATGTTATTTGCAAATGAATTTGGGTTAAGTATTTGGAAGTTTTAAAATCCTGGGAGGGTTGGAAATGTTTTCCAAGCTTTGCGAAAGATATTTTGAAATATATTTCAAAGTGGAAAAGTTTAGAAATGGTTTTGAAAGTGATATAGTATTGAACTCACTTCGATCGCTGGAAAACAAATTCTGATGATGACAGCTGCATCATCAGTGTTCATTTTTGAGTTGCTAAGTGACAGATTACTATCGAAGATTTTGTTTTTAAATTGTTTTCCGGAAACAAGTGTTCAAAAATTCAAAGGTTTTGAATTGTTATTATGATTTCAAATTTGATTTGAAATAAAACCTAGGAAATTGAATTTCTGAATTAGAAACTAAAATTTAACTTATGAATTTGAATGAAAAGGTGAATATATAAATTATAATTTAACTTAAAATAAGTTAAATAGAATCCAGATTTGATTATGAAATGATTTCAAATGGAATTGAGTTGATAAGTTAAGAATTGGAATCGAGAATTGAACTCGAGTTTGAAATGAAAATTGGTTTGGATATAAGCGAATAGCTGTGTTGTTTGAGATGACATTGGTAGATGTTGAATTGATAGCAGGTGAAAGTGATAAAGTTGACATGCCCGACAAAAAGGTACAAGTTTATATTTCTATTGGATATGAGATTTATGAGCCGAATTGGCAAGCCGCTTGGCTGTTTTATTTTGTTTTGGGTTAGAGAAGGCCTAGAGAGGCGAGTTGGAGTTTGAGATATTGACCAGTACAAAGGTGGTGCTGGCGATTTTTTTCAAAAAGTTGAGATGTTAGAAAATTTTCAGGATTTTCGTTGGTAAGAATTAATTAATATTTTAATTGAAATTAATTGGTTCAGTGAAACTGGAGTTAAGAAGTAAATCAATAATTTTTAACTCAGTTAATAGGGTTTGTTTTCTACCTTAGCAATTTCGAGGACGAAATAATTTTAAGGGGCGAAGAATGTAACGACCTATATTTTCAGCGATATAATAATTTATTTATTTAATTATTTAAATAGTGATTTAGAGATTTAAATGGTTGTTTAATTAAATTATATGGATTATTTAATTAATATAAATAATAGAATAATATATCTAATTCAGAAATAATCAGAATTAGTTGAAATGGCAATATTGTGTGAATTGAACTATTCAAAATATATATTTCAGTTTAAAATTGAAGTACGATAACGAATATATTTAATTAACGAAGTTAGAGCATATAAATTATATTATAATTATAATCGAAATCGAAATTGCGCAGCAGTTCGCTATTTGGTGATTCGAACTTTAAATGGATATACAGAATCCGTTTTAAATCGGATTTCTATGAAACAAGAAACGTACGGAGCTGGTGAAGTATATTTTTCTAGTGGAAGAGAAAAATCCAGATTTCGTCGTGTAGATTTTGAACTATGTCCAAATCAAATTTTAAAAAAAGTCGCTATGGAATTCCTTTGAAATTTATAAATATATATTTATATTAAAAAGGATTTTAAATATAAATCGAATATCGATATAACTGGGAATTTTGAAATATCGAGTTATAAATCCAATTGGAGCTGTATGATATTCTATTGTGAATATATACGATAATATTTTTTTAAATTATTTTTAAATATATTTATATATTTAAATGGGTTATTTAGAGCTTTAAAAATAGCCAGTTTTGCAAACAGCCTCCGTTTTCGACGAAACTAATTTTGTTGGATCTGGAATATAAAATTATTGTTAGAATTCAAGTTTCGTGATTTTTGAAGTAAGTGTGTGGTCATACGGGATTTTAATGTGAAAAACAGTCAGTATTTCGACGGTTAAAAATATGCTGTGTGAGCAAACGGAGTCGGAACTCGACGAAACCAGTTTCGTTGGGTCCGTAATGTTGAACTGCAGCTACATGCCAATTTTCATGATTTTTGGATGCTGTATAGGATCATTGGAATTTTTAAACAACAAATACATATAGCGGTGGCTTAAAAACCAATATAATAATAAATATATAAATATTATAATTTTCATATAAATACCATAAACTATCCTCTAACCCTAAACTACTCATTTCAGCGGTCAACAAAAAAATCCGCCGCTCCATTTTTCCATCACTGAAAAATCATGTCTTTGGAAATCAAAATAAAATCAAAAGAAATTTTATAAATCCAAACATAAACATATTTCGATTCCTGGAGTGATTATCTTCTTTTCTATATAAGTTTTATTGAGTTCGGTTGTGTTCTTATTCGTTGGAAAATACACAGCGTAATATAGGGTTTGGGTATTTGGGAAATTCAATCTTCAATGCTTATTTTGGGGGAGAGTTTTGGAACATATGAGGAGAAGAGTTACTTGTTCGCAAGTTTTTAGGTATTCCGCGATGAAGAATGTCGCAGGTTTCTTTGTCCTGGCATGAAAATATCTGAACGACGGATCCAAATTGAAGGCGATCGAGTGATGTGGCATTAGTATGGAAGTGATTAGTTTTCGGATGGGGGGGTTCATTGATGAAGGTCTGATTCCATTTCGGTGAAGAAGTGAGGAGCGGTGTAGGCTTTCAATATCGGAAATGGTGTGTTCTAAGAATAGGTTTTGTTTGTAGCGTGAGGAGTAAGTGGAAGTCAAGTTCATCGTTTCGGGTATGGAGAAGGAGAGACTCGAATAAGGAGGAAGTTGGTGTTGTTGGTTTTTAAGATCGAAAAGTAATGATGGAGCGATGGAGAGTTTAAGATGCCGGAATGGCCATGAGATAATCTGTAGAACTAGTGTATTGAATGGATAGGGAGAAGACTGTAGTTTGCGGGTGCGGTTTAAATCACTTTGGGCCAGAGTAGTTTGGTAAAGCCCAAACTCAAATAAAATTAAGGTAATTCAATTTAATTATGCATATGAAATTGTAATGTTGATATCTTTTACATACGTGATCGAAATCCTGCGAAACAAGATCCGTTGGGATCGTATGGAAGGTGGCTCCACAATGGAACTGACTGGGAGCGAATCGGAGCTCGTTACAATTTGTAGAAAAATAAATTGTCCGTCTGAATCAAGCGATGGTTATCTTTATTAACGATGATTTTCCACTGTGAGTAAAACTCACCAACTCTACCAGTTCATATTTTTAGAACGTATTTTTTTTAGAACTGCTAAATGATGATTAATTGCTGTGTGTTGACTGTTTGGTTGAATTGCTTATGTATTGGTTGAAATTATAGATAACGATATATATATATATCGTTAATCAAATATTGATTATGTTTATCATAATATTTCATATTGAAATAAAGTGGATGTTAATTATATTGTTTAACATCTGTGATGCAGGGAAACAGGTTGGAGGGATCCAACTGGATTCCTCAATATTTATAATACTATTTCTCATATATTATAATATATGATGTGATATATAATCTGTGTTGATTATGTGTGTTTGAATGATATCAATCATTTTATTTGGTATTTTAAATGTCGTAAGAAATACTGGGATGTAGAAAAGGGGATTTTCAAAGTATATTTTGAAAATGAATTATTTATATAAAATCAATAGATTTTATATGTACAAAGGAAAAGAAATTTATAAAAGAAATATTTATTTGTTAAATAAATAGAATTGAAAACAAAATATTTGTAAACCATTTACAAATAGAATTGAAAAGGAAGTATTTGTAAAACATTTACAAATATAATTGAAAAGGAAATATTTGTAAAACATTTACAAATAGATTATAAATGGAAATATTTATTTATGAAATAGATAGAGTCATAAAAAGAAATATTTATTTAGAAAATAAATAGAATCATAAAGGAAATATTTATTTAGAAAATAAATAGATTATAAAAAGAAATACTTGAAAAACGAAAAGAATTGTATAAAAAGAGAAGTTTACACTAGGAAGGTTTAGACCCATGCTTCGCACACGGGTATAACAGAATATGAATTCAAAGTGAACATCTAAGAGAAATCTGTTTTAACAGATAAAGTAAGAAGATTAATTTATAAATAAGATTTTATAAATTAAGTAAAAATATTTATCAGTGGATAAATAGAATATATAAGTCAGGACTTATATAGAGAAGTAAGAATCGATTTCAACATCGATATTTGAAACTGAATATGGACGAAGAGTAAATTGGATAAGGTTAATCAGTTAGAGTTAAATCGAACTAGAGTTAGTCGGATTAGAGTTATTCGAATATAGTTTATTCGAAGAAAGGGTTATCGAATATTAGTTATTTGAAAGGAGTTATCGAATATTAGTTATTCGAAAGGAGTTATCGAATATTAGTTATTCGAAAGGAGTAATCGAATATTAGTTATTCGAAAGGAGTAACCGAATATTAGTTTATTGAATATTAGTTATTCGAAAGGAGTAATCTAATATTAGTTATTCGAAAGGAGTTATCAAATATTAGTTATTCGAAAGGAGTTATCGAATATTAGTTATTCGAAAGGAGTTATCGAATATTAGTTATTCGAAAGGAGTAATCGAATATTAGTTTATTGAATATTAGTTATTCGAAAGGAGTTATCTAATATTAGTTATTCGAAAGGAGTTATCGAATATTAGTTATTCGAAAGGAGTTATCGAATATTAGTTATTCGAAAGGAGTTATCGAATATTAGTTATTCGAAAGGAGTAATCGAATATTAGTTATTCGAAAGGAGTAATCGAATATTAGTTATACAAAGGGAGTAACCGAATATTAGTTATTCGAAAGGAGCAATCGAATATTAGTTATTCGAAAGGCGTTATCGAATACTAGTTATTCGAAAGGAGTTATCGAATACTAGTTATTCGAAAGGAGTTAACGAATACTAGTTATTCGAAAGGAGTTAACGAATATTAGTTATTCGAAAGGAGTTATCGAATATTAGTTATTCGAAAGGAGTAATCGAATATTAGTTATTCGAAAGGAGTAATCGAATATTAGTTATTCAAAAGGAGTTATTGAATATAGTTTATTCGAATAGAGTTAAAGGAGTTAATTGAATATAGTTTATTCGAATAGAGTTAAAGGAGTTAATCGAATAAAGTTTATTAGAAGGAAAGAGTTACCGAGTAGAGATTAATTCGAAAGAGAGTTACATAAGGAAGTTTGTTAAAGGTTTAAAAGGTGAACCTTGTATGTTTCGAAGTTAGAAATGTTGTTCAGTTAAGGTCTGAGAGGTAGTTATACCCCAACTTGATTGGCTTCGTTTTTAACTAAGGAATGGTTAAGGTTCGACAGTGAAGATTAGTTAAGTGAATTTGGTTAACGAGTATAATGTTTTGAGTTGGCATAGCGATGTTTGATTTAAACATCTCTTTAAATCCAATGTAGGAGTTTTGGAAATGTTTTCCAAATAAGAATCAGAATGTTTTCTAATATCGAAAATAAGAACTGGAAATGTTTTCCAATGTTAATAACATATATTTTCTAAATTTAGAAAATAAGAAATGTTGAATATATGGAAACAGGAATAGGGAAATGGATAATTGACTGACAAATTAAATTATAGTGGATCAGTATTGATTAATGATTTGCTCGGTAAGATTTCCATTTGGAAATACAACCATTGTTTGTACACATGTTTTCCTTTGATAGTTAACTCACCGGCTATCAAAGTTTTTGACCATTTTTCCATCGTCAATACGGAGAGACCGGGATCAAATTTATTATCTGAAAACCACTCCGTATGGGCATTAACGTAGCAATCAAATATGATGAAGATAATTGAAGACGGAATTATGCAAGGGTTGTTCTGTTTACAGAACAGTACCTTCAGTCTGTCAAATCCCAGGATGACCTGTATGGAAGAATGTTTGACAGAGTATATTTAATATATCGCGTAAGTTGATCTCTTCAAATGTATGTACGTTTGGTGGCGGAGGAATTCGTTTCTCTTAGCTATATACTCGTTGTATTTTTGGGGAAATCAATTTGTGATTTGGCGGGTATGACGATGTGACATTCAAAGTGAGTAAATGTGTGATCTGTCAGAGATAAGCGTGGCCTCTAGCCTCACAACCGGGAAATGACAAAAATCGGGCGGGAAGCATAGCTAAGTGGTTGGCTGCCAATTAGGGTGTATTATCACCTATCTAGAGATATTCATTTCATTCTATAATCTATTATCGATGATGTCCCATTCAAGAAACGGTTGCTGATCCCAACCGTTGGTGATATGCGTTCGGTACACTCAAGCGAAATGAGTGGTCGGTTATGTGTGGTCGGGTTGCAAGATGTTCTTGTTAAACCCAGTGTATTCCTCTCTAGAGGTAGACTATCGGAAGGTGGTTCCATACCTTGTCATAGATGGAAATCAATTACCCAATAAGTGCTTACGGTTTTGATTGTGTACTATATATGTGGAACGTGAGATGAAAGCGTTCTGCAAGATGATTGTTATATTGTGGTTGATAGACACTATTATAATATCAAAAGAGTTATGATATAAAAGATCATTGTTTCTTTCAAAATGATTTGAAAGTTAAATCAAATTGATTTGGATTCTCATAAGGGAAAACCCGTTCTGTTATACGGCGTGGTCTTATGAGATATTATTTAATTGCTCAACTGTTTTAAACTGTTTTACTCACACTAGTCACATGACTGACCTAGAGTTTATTTTGTTTTGTTTTCCCTAAACTCTTGGGTGGCAGTCAAGTAGTCAGGATTTTATAGATATACTTGGAGATCTTGGAGCAGGAGGCTTCAGGAATATATATCTATTGTTTATTTCAGCTGTGTTGTAAGTGTTGTACCCTGATAGTGTTACTTTATACATATAATGATTTTATTTTAAAGATATGTTATCTATTATATGTTTTTCGTTCCGCTGTGAGATTCGTGTTACTCTGATGTTGTATGTTCTTCTTCTTCTTCTATTCTAAGTTTTTATCTTATCTATTCTCACCCTCTAATTTCTTTCATGGACTATCCGGTGTTTCTGATGCTTGAATAGTCGACATAATGTTGGCCAATATCCAGGATCGCAAAATCCCCTGGTCGTTACATGAGCCACGTGATTTTTAAAATTTGATTTTTTTTTGTTTATTTAGTTATATAATTTTCTGTTTAAACACGAAATCTTCTGAACTCCATAACTTCTTCATGCAGAGTCTGATTCACGCAAACTCAGACTCTATCTCAAGCAGAATTCTGAGACGAACACAACGGCGTAAGCCGTTTCCCTCAATTCTCAATTTTAAAATTAAGTATTCTTTAATTCGTTACTTTAATATCCACAGGAAATATGGGGTGTTACAACTTGATTAGTATCAAAACAAACTATATATTGGACACAACGATATATGATAACAGTGTAGCCCCTTAGTATGTTAACTAGTGCTGCCACAAAGTTTATTTTTAGAACCATGTGGATGAAGTATTCAGTATCCTTAAGATACCAAATATCCATCCACATGGATCTGAAAATAACCTCATGACAACACTAACGTTAACCAAGGCAGCATGGCTTTAATTAACCAAGACGACATGGCTTGCTCCTAATAGATGCGAGCATGACATCACTACTTCATGACTGACATGGTAATAAGGCTTGGGTAAGAGTAAAGAAGTAACTTAAAGACAATAGGACCGTGTCTTTAAGTTACTATGAGTGTGTTATATCATAATTTTTTAAAGTATGGTGAAGACAAGAACACGAAGATATATATATATATATTTACATATATATATATAGGGATGAAAATGGTAACTCTACTAATATGTTTTAGATAGGGATGAAAGAGACAGCTCATTTCTGATAAGGAAACACATGTACATGCAACTCATTTTGATAAGTTCTAGATAAGGATACATATATATATATATATATATATTTATATATATATGAATCAATGAATCATGGCTATATGCCAAAACTTAAAAAGTTGGACCCTATTCATAAAAGATGACTCTCTCTCTTTCTCTCTCTCTCTCTCTCTATATATTTATATATATATAGTCATCTTTTATGAACAGGGTCCAACTTTTTGGCATATAGCCATGATTCATTGATTCACATTTTGAGCATACCACAACATAGAAACCATGTGTACATGCAACAGTGTCAAGCATGTACATGTAACAGTGTCAAGCCTGCACATGCAGAAGTGCCCAACCTGGTTCGTAGACTGTTCAAACTGGAATGACAATTTCTTTATTTAATCGTTTGGTTTTGCGAAAAGTGTAGTATGAAACCGTTGCATGTACTCAATAAAGAGTTTATGCAATTACAGTATCTTTATTTTATCTTTTGGTTTATATAACAATTTGAATTTTATTATGAATTATTTATGTAGTCATTACTCAACAAAGAGTTTATTCAATGATTCACTACAATTCTAAACTCACAGAATGCAAATAACTAGTTACTACATACAAGCTATAACTTCTTGCCATTCATTTTAGAAATACCTGGTTTTGTGATACTAGAATTTGAACCATCTTCTCCAAATCCACAACTTTGTTTTTTAGTTGCATCGTTTGTTTTTGATTAGCTTATGACAAAAAACTTAATGTGGGTCATACCTCTTCCTATTCTTCTTAATCGTCCTAGTCTATCGTTTCCCAGCATTGCTAAAAGAGCATCTTCAGTCGCAGAAGTTATCATGGTAGCCTGTGATTCAGCATTAAATTTTCTAATCTTCTCCTGTAAAGGACAACATACATTGTAACCTTCGACATCATCACATTCTAAAATCATTTGTAATATGTCAATTTAAAATGAAATCACATATAATAGTTTTTTCAACAGCCGAGCCTGTCGACTCACCTTTTTTTCGAGTGTGAGATTTAATCCAAACATTAGATCGACAAATAGAAGAGGAACATGGACTCTTGTTTGTATACAGTAATAAAATTTTGAATAAAATAATTTATCATAACTCTATAATTGGCATGAAAAAATGATATCATTAAAATATTTTCTGACCATATCAACAGTTAAGCGTGTCATTCCATTACGGCTGCATGTATGTGGCGTTCTGTCTACGTCTGATGGCTTTGAATGTTTCACTTTGTTATTGAAATAAAAAATTAAAACATGATAACTAATTAATTCACATATACGAAGATAACCATTTAAACATAATTTACCTTAAACTTTGCACTAGTTCTTAAGTTGATAAAATCATTCCACTCCATCATTGTTTTGATATTATCTGGTTTCATTTGAAGTCTTTCCTCCTTGGACTTTGCTTTGACCAATTTATTAAGTAATATGCATTCTGAACACCTAAAAATACAACCCATTTGCCAAAATATGGGGACCTTTTTCCATTCCTCATCCAACATAAATCTAGCACGTAATAAAAAAAAAGAAAATATGCATTTAGTCCTCTTCTGAGAATTTATAACGTACATAAATTGCTGGTTTAGGCCTCTTTTGGGTATAAACTTCAATGGCCTCCTAAAATTAACTTCAATGGCCAAAAATCAACTTTTTCCTTTAAAATAATTTCAATGGCCTCCTCTTATTGTCAACTGCCTCCGAATAGTAAGTTTGCCTAAATTTATTGTTTAAAGTTTGTATGTGTATGTTTAAAGTTAAATTTGTGATTAAAGTTTAAGTTATCCATATTTAGTTGTGTATTTGTTGATTGAGTGATGTACTTATGCATGTATATTAATTGTTTACAAACTATTAAGAGATGGAACATACATCATGTGACACAGCATGTCCGTTAATGTCACTCAATAAGAGAATGCATTAAGTTTCGTGAAGCATTATAGGTAAACAAAAACAGAAACATTACAAGACAAATATAAAACAACAGCGGAATCTAAAACTTCATTAATCATAAAGCATCGTAGTTCAAAACATGGTTACATCATATATCTGAAATACATAAAACCTGGTACATCATTAAAATTTCTGTCTTGTACTTAAAAACATCAGAGTACAATAATAAAAGAAGCATAATTCCCAAAACATAGCCAGAGTAAAGAGATATGAAATCAAGCAGTACATCTAAGCAACTCCAAGCAAGATGAAAGAAGAATCCTGATCAAGCTTGAGTATTCCCACCGTGAGAACCAAGGGGGGGGGGGGGGGGTTAATGGAAGAGAAAGAAGAGAAAACAAAATGGGTCAGACATAAAGTCTGGCAAGTCCAGTTATGTAACAACCCGAATTCCGACAGACCGATTTTTTTCAAAAATCTAATCTATCGAAACTCGTATTAGTTTGCTCTAGTATCCTGCAGAAAAGATAGAGACATAAAATATGTCAGAGCTCAGAAAATATCTCACAGTGGAATGGATAAAATATAATATAATCAAAGTATAGCCTTACTGTATTAATCATACTGCCTAACCAGTATCCAAAGCTATTATGTCTCTGCCACAAATCTAACCTGTGAGTATGTTATGAGGAGGGGGTCTGAACACATCTTCTGGTGACTGGATTTAAACTATACACTCTAGATAATTCAACATATACCACTAATCATATTTTCTTATTTATTAGGTTACTTGGGTTAACAGCACTCAAGGCTTACACACATGTCGTACCCATTTACTTCCCAGTGGATTAACCTAATATAGTATATATGTAGCTACCCCCAATTTTAAGGTACACCCCATGGTACCCCACTCGCATGGTCTCCACTGTAATACCACCGAAATACACAGTCCCTCATCCTACGTTGGAGTGACGTACAGATCTCTATATAACAATGTTACATTCCACATATATCTGTCAATTTTATGCTACGTAAGCGTATAGACTGTCACCTTCGATCGAATCAGATTCCATACCAGAGTAATGCCCTCAAGTATATGATACCCCACCCAAAGCAGACATGCATGTATCTAGACTTTCCCACGTACATATCGTCAGTTGTAGCACGATGGCTTAACCGCACATCCTCTAATGTGCACCGAGTTCCGTGGCAAGGCGATACAAGAAACACGGAACTCGATCGGGAGCTTTTCCATATCTGTACAGGCTCTCCTTTAAGAGCCTTAAAATACAGATATTCCTAGGGTCTATTTTTCATGGTGGATATGGCCCCACCTCGGCCCCTCCCTCCACTAGTAAAGACTACAAGAGCTAAGCGACATGCCCCTAACAACAAACAATATATCCAGTTGACGTCTACCCTCAACCACCGTACCTCGATAGTGAAAGGTGAATGGTCTATTGGGTTTAATTCTAGTCTTTTCGCATCCCACTAGTTGCAGATGACGGGCATCCGACGATCCACTATCCTTGTTGGTCGTGACCCTTTGCCTCCCCGTTGAGGCGACCGCCGAATTAACCTAGTGTCACCGCGTCACATCATTCTCTAACTGCAAAGCTACTTTAGTAGTTAAGGCCCACCTACCTAGTAGTTACACATAGACCCAACCTCTAAGAGCACAGCCTAAACATCTGCCACCACACAGAGGACTACGGGGAGAACGTTACGTACCTCAAGAAGCCACGTGCTTCCCCTTCCAGTCCTTCAGAGCTGAAAGAATAATCATATGAATGTGCTTTCCCCTCGAGACTTATGACACCATGATGATTTACCCCGTTAGGTTATTCATCCTCAAACGTGTGGACTGGTCCAAGCGCCTTACTTTAATATGTTATTAGACCCTGTGTCTAAACATTCTTTTATGCGCTTGCTTTACGTCATTGGGTTCCCATTTAACTTGGTTATCATCTTAACTTTTTATTCAAGTTGCCAAGTTCTTTCTAGCCCCTTATATCTCTAAGGAATGGGCCCCCTCGCTTATTAATTTCAATCATATAACTTGACCCATTTAAGTTTATTAATAAGCCCGCAACATGTTATTCTCTATATTGTGAACCAAGGTCTGTAATCCACAATCCCATTATATTCTTATTTGATTCAAGGTTACAATAACATGTTCTACTTAATACGTAATTAAAGTATATCTCAATTTACATGTTTTCTGTCTAACATGTCAATTATCATTTATAATCTATATATAACTTAATTCATTTCATAAGTTTGCCTCACTCTTTCCAATTTAATCATAATTCCATCTTACATTGTCACTACAACTTATCGTTGTTTACTTATTAACTTAGTTCTCTTAGCTAAGGTTCACTGACAAGTCTCCTTTCCATTTATTATAACCGATGTTATAATTTCCTCTTGTCCCTAGGACAAGACTTAACACATTATTCTTATCAGTATATTTCAGACTTCCATTACTTAATTTATAATTAAGTACAACCTCTTACACTTCATAAACTTTCCCCTTTTTCTCTACTTATTACAAACAACTGATTTCAGGCTTCCGCGTTTACTGTTTACTTAATTTTCAATTAAGTGCCACTTATCTCATTTCCTTACTAGTTTATTATAACCTAAGTAATAATCTTCACTTGTCCTTAGGACAAGCCTATCTATTACATAAAATTCTCATTTATGTAATAGGTTATTATCATTCCCCATTCATTCCTTTCCCTTTTACTATTTTAATTATCTCTCATTCAGTTCCATTCACTCCCACTAATTCCAATTAATGCCATTTATCAATTCTGCCATTTACATATATTTTTATATATATATTTATGCACCGGACCTCTCACATTAAGCCTACACTTGTGGATGCTGGATTTGCCGGGCGGTTCCGGGCAGACTTCTTCCACAAGTTTACTGAACCTTGTGTCTTAGCACCATTACATGTTTTATTTATGCACTTAAACCCCTCACATTAGATTTACCACTTGTGGATGCTGGATATGCCGGGCGGTTCCGGGTAGACTTCTTCCACAAGTGTAATCTTACCTCGTGTCTAAGCGCGGTTAAAATTTCTTATTTACTGTAAATCTTCTAGATAATCTAGGCATGTCTATTCTTTTAATTTTCCACTGTAATTTATATTTTACATGTCATCATATTGTGCCTAATTCATGTCATACATTCTTTCTAACATATAATCAATTCTATTCCATGGTGTAATCAATTAATCAGATAATTGTTCAAATTTAACAATAACATGTGATTGCAAAATCATGCAATTTTTCTTAATTTCTATCGTTAATGGTCTAGGTACATAAATGTCACAAGTTAACATGGAATTGAAACAACGGTAATCGCCATGCATATTTTGGCAAGTTTTCCAGCATATTAATATCTTAGCATATTTATATTCCAACATGTCATATTCGTCACTTTAATCCTTTTAACATATGTTTAAACATTTCAACATATCATATCTAAACATGTCATAATAACATTTTAACACTTTTAATTATTCTAGCCAATTCACATTGTACCATAATGGGGAATGTTAAACGATAACATATCATTATCTAAAATGATATAACTTAAATCTTCTCACCTCATATGCTTTCCAAATCCTGGATCTGGTCTATATATATCATTCCATGGTTTTCCTTAATTGAATTCAGAACCTAACAACCATGGATCCATAATTTTTACTAAAAGAAAAAGGGAAGACAAAGGAAGAAAATAGAATATACCAGATCTAGAAAATTACCTCACTTCGATTATGATTCTAAACACCTTTTTTTATTAACGTCAATTCTTTTCTTTAATCTTCATTTAGATAGCGCCCCAATATTATAATTACTAATTTTATTTAGAAATTATATGGATGAGGAAGAAGAAGAGAGTGAAAAAACAACAAATGAGAATGGAGAGCTATATGGTCCTTTATATAAAGTTTAAATCGATGCTAACCGTCTATTTTCCCTGATGAAATCTATTCTCTCCATGTCATATAGCCAATAAGAAGTTGCCACATCAACAATAATTTTGAATTGGACCAATAGAATAAAGCCAACAAGGCATGCATTGTCACTTCCTACCAATTAAATGTGCCAATTAGGCGCAAAAGTTCGAATTTTGAATGTTTAAATTGTTTTGGCGTAGAAAGTTGATTTTCGAACTTTTGAATTTCTGGATTTATTTAACTGTTATATTCACATATATTCTTCTTATACGTATACAATTCTTCTAATGACCATTTTACACGTATATATATATATGTACAATTTTTGTTTCGCTTTCAAAATTCAAACGATATTGCACTATTATTTGATTCTTCCCATATTTCTAGGATTTCAGCCTTATCTTGAATTTTATCTCTTGTATACATATATTTCTGCACATATATGCATATATATTCTCATATATATATTCCTTATTTCCTTATATGTGCGTTCTTATCCTTACATATTTTGAATTTGTATGCGTACACATATTTGTATGTTCAGTTGGCCCTCTAAAACAATGATAAAAATTATGTCGTCGTCGGGGTTCGATTTTCCGACCTCTATGCTGCAAATCCAATGCCTTAACCAACTGAGCTATGATGTTTTTTGTTAATAAGTTTAGAAACAATGGTAGTTATTGTTCTCCTTCTTTTACCTTATTTTCATGTTTTGCTATAATACTTCATTTAAAGGTATCTCTTTCATCTTAAATCAGTTTTCTGCAATCCATAGGTCTAAACTGATCAGAAAATTGCCACGAACGCAATGTCGCTAATCTCATGGCCAAATTCTGGAAGCTCTTCAAAATTTTCTGTTTCTTAAATGTTTATATATGTGCATATATATATATACATATATGCATTATTTAATTATTTAATTGTTATAAGATGCGGGTGTTACATTCTCCCCCCCGTAGGAAATTTCATCTCCGAAATTTGATAAGGGTAAAAATTATTTAACCCCTTACGTAATATACATCTATAATTTGTGCATCCAATTTTTGCAAACATTGTGCACTTGTGCGCAGTGAAATACAAAATAACAGTACACGTATGCTTAAGCGGTACCTCCTATATGTATGCAAATTTTCCAAAAATCCTTTTAAAACATGATGCTCACATCCTGAACATACTGGCAGTTCTACATGAATGCAATAGTTAGAAAATCAGAATACATTTTCATCCAAATTTTCCCACATTCTTGTAGAGAAAGAACGCAGTTCACCCAATTGTTGCACCTAAAATCCTACCAACCAACTTTATTTTTCAAATTTCAGAAAAATTTAGTTTTCTAAATTTTGTTTCTTATGTTACAAAAAGGTGGAAAACGGAAAACTTCACATCTTCCTTTTTCCTTTTCAACCTTTTTCTAACTGTACTTGAATTTTATGTAACTATTTATAAAGATTCCCCTATTTTCCTATCCAAGCACAACCCACATAAGAAAATTTTCTCTGTTGTAGCTTTTCTTTTTCGTCTTATATTGAAATTTTTTACGCTTATTCATCTTTTCTCATAATTTTTCAAGTTTGTCGCTTTACTGAATTTGTTGTTTCCTTTTTGGTTGTACCATTTCTCTTTTCTTAGCTTATTTAATCATCTGATTTAAGTTTAATTTTCAAATAAGCCTTCTAGTCTTTCAACTAAAATTGGAAACCAGACGCTCTACACAGCTACTACTAAGGGCCAAGAATCTTAGGACTATGTCCCCCTCTGAAAAATTCAACCAACAAGATGTAAATACTTACTAGCCCTCTAATATCTAGTAGTCACTACTAGTCCTAGCCATGTACCAGCAATTATTTCTAGCAACACCCTAGGCTCTTCAATGCTTACATATTCTACGAGAACTTACCATTATTCCAAGATAATTCTCGCTATTTATTTCTTAGCCTCAAAACTTTTCTCGTCTTCCCCAGGCACTAATCCTTACATACTCTACACTTTTAAAACACAGTTTGGCGTTTTCATTTCACTTCTTTTCAAAAGTTAAAAGGTATCAAACCTTTATTTTCCTCATCAAAACATACTTTTTCCAAACCGTAAAACATTTCACTTTAAAAAAAAATGTAAATCAATTTTTTTTTTCAAATCACAAAAACTGGAATAGATAAGGACAACTATTTCTCAATCGAGTTTATAACTTATTCTTACCTATAAGGTCGGTTCAATTACTTCTTACAAGGTGCAAACATCTACTCTATTTTTAATTTCTACAAATTATTTTTTCCACCCATTAAAATTTTCTCTTTTAAAATAATTTATCAAAAATGATTGTCAAAAGAATAGAGATTTCAAAACTTTCTTTACAGAGAATTTTAACAAAATGCAATACTTTCTAAGTTTTACTTTTAGATCCTTTCATGCAATATAATAAGAAAACTAACAAGCTATATATGCTATATAACATGCACCTTTTACTGACAGAATTTTACTTTAGACAATGTTTTTTGCAAGAAATCACTATTTACAAAATATACCCCATTTTACTTTAAAACTCAATACGTATACTTTACATATTTAAAACTATAACTTTTAAGATCAAAACTTGAAAACACCATAAACCATTTTCCCAAAACTTTTACAATTTCAAGTTCTTAAAAGTTAACAATGGGGTTAGACTCAAAACGAGATTCCAATTTTCTAGTCTTTCCTAGATACTCCCCAGGGTCAATTCTCTCAACTATGTATATTCCTAATCCATTTTTCTTTTTTTACCTTTACCAATTTATAAGGTTTTACTACCAAATCCACTAACCCAAAATACTAATCATATGGGATTCACCTTCCTTCCATACAAAGTACATTGTACAGTTTCCTCCCAAATTACCTAAGGGTCTCAAATTTCCATATTCATTCCTTTAGTGTACAAAACAAACATCCCATTTCTTACCATATTATACTCTTTCTATTTAGTGGGTTCCTCTATGGATCTAGGTATATATATATATATATTTTTAAATACAAATACGTTTACTCACTATTTATACAGGAATCCTAACCCTAAGCTTTGATACCAGATGTAACAACCCGAATTCCAACAAACCGAATTTTTTTTCAAAATTCTAATCTATCGAAACTCATGTTGGTTTGCTCTGGTATACCACAGAAAAGACAGAGACATAAAATATGTCAGAGCACAGAAAATATCTCACAGTGGAATGGATAAAATATAATATAATCAAAGTATAGCCTTACCGTATTAACCATACTACCTAACCAGTATCCAAAGCTATTATGTCTCTGCTACAAATCGAACTTGCGAGTATGTTATGAGGAAGGGGTCAAAACAAAAGTTCTGGTAACTGGATTTAAACTACACACTCTGGATAATTCTACATATACCATTGAGTCACATTTTATTATTAATTAGATTACTTGGGTTAACAACATTAAAGGCTTACACACATGTCGTACCCGTTTACTTCCCAGTGGATTAACCTAATATAGTATATATGTAGCTACCCCCAAAATTAAGGTACACCCTATGGTACCCCACTCACACGGTCTCCACCGTAATACCACCGAAATATACGCAGTCCCTCATCCTATGTTGGAGTGACGTACGAATCTCTATATAACAATGTTACATTCCACATATATCTGTCAATTTTATGCTACCTAAGCGTACAGGCTGCCACCTTCGATCGAATCAGATTCCATACCAGAGTAATGCCCTCAAGTCTATGATACACCACCCAGAGCAGACATGCATGTATCTAGACTTTCCCACGTACGTATCATCAGTTGTAGCTCGATGGCTTAACCACACATCCTCTAATGTGCACCGAGTTCCATAGCAAGGCGATACAAAAAACTTGGAACTCGGTCGGGAGGTTTTCCATATCTGCACAGGCTCTCCTTTAAGAGTCTCAAAATACAGGTATTCCTAGGGTCTATTTTTCATGGTGGCTATGGCCCCACCTCGGCCCCTCCCTCCACTAGTAAAGACTACAAGAGCTAAGCGAACGCTGAATCACCCTAGTGTCAACTCGTCACATCATTCGGACTGCAAAGCTACTTTTGCAGTCAAGGCCCACCCACCTGGTAGTTACGCACAAACCCAACCTCTAAGAGCATAGCCTAAACATATGCCACCATATAGAGGACTACCAGGAGCACCTTACTTTAGGAATCCGCATGCTTCCCCTTCAAGTCCTTCAGAGCCGACAGAATAATCAGATGAACATGCGCCCCCCTCGTGTATTATGACACCATGGTGATCTACCCTGTTGGGTTATTCACCCTCAAACGTGTGGACTGGTCCAAGCGCCTTACTTTAATATGTTATTAGACCCTTTCTTTTATGCGCTTGCTTTACCTCATCCGGTTTCCATTTAACTTGGTTGTCATCTTAACTTTTTATTCAGGTTGCCAGGTTCTTTCTAGCCCCGTATATCTCTAAGGAATGGCCCCCCCTTGCTTATCAATTTCAATCATATAACTTGACACATTTAAATTTATTAGTAAGCCCACAACATGTTATTCTCTAGATTGTGATCCAAGGTTTGTAATCC
Source organism: Allium sativum (assembly GCA_030737875.1). Lineage (NCBI taxonomy): Eukaryota > Viridiplantae > Streptophyta > Magnoliopsida > Asparagales > Amaryllidaceae > Allium > Allium sativum. Next base: position 986,221,240 of record CM060924.1, read on the forward strand.
ACAATTCCATTATATTCTTATTTGATTCAAGGTTACAATAACATGTTCTACTTAATACGTAATTAAGTATATATCAATTTACATGTTTTCTAGCTAACATGTCAATTATCATTTATGATTAAATATAACTTATTTCATTTCATAAGTTTGCCTCTCTCTTTCCTATTTAATCATAATTCCATCTTACATTGTCACCACAACTTATCGTTGTTTACTTATTAACTTACTTCTCTTAACTAAGGTTCACTGATAAGTCTTCTTTCCATTTATTATAACGTATGTTATAATTTCCCCTTGTCCCTAGGACAAGCCTTAACACGTTACTCTTATCATCATATTTCAGACTTCCATTACTTAATTTATAATTAAGTACAACCTCTTACATTTCATAAACTTTCCCCTTTTTCTCTACTTATTACAAACAACTGGTTTTAGGCTTCCCCGTTTACTGATTACTTAATTTACGATTAAGTTCCACTTATCTCATTTCCTTACTAGTTTATTATAACCTACGTAATAATCTTCACTTGTCCGTAGAACAACCCTACCTATTATATAACATTCCCATTAATGTAATAGGTTATTATCATTCCCTATTCATTCCTTTCCCTTTACTGTTGTAATTATCTCTCATTCAATTCCATTCACTCCCATTAATTACAATTAATGCCATTAATCAATCCTTCCATTTACATATATTTAAATATTTGTTTATGCACTAGACCTCTCACATTAAGCCTACCCTTTGGATGCTGGATTTGCCGGGAGGTTTCGGGCAGACTTCTTCCACAAGTTGACTTAACCTCGTGTCTTATAACCGTTACATTTTTTATTTATGTACTTAAACCCCTCACATTAGATTTACCACTTGTGGATACTGGATATGCTGGGCGGTTCCAGGAAGACTTCTTCCACAAGTGTAATCTAACCTCGTGTCTAAGCGCGGTTATAGTTTCTTATTTACTGCAAATCGTTTATATAATTTAGGCATGTCTGTTCTTTCAAATTTCCATTGTAATTTATATTTTACATGTCATCATATTATGCCTATTTTATGTCATACGTTCTTTCTAACATATAATCAATTCTATTCCATCATGTAATCAATTAATCAGATAATTGTTCAAATTTAACAATAACATGTGATTGCCGAATCATGTAATTTTTTTTATTTCTACCGTTAATGGTCTTGGTACATAAATGTCACAAGTTAACATGGAATAGAAACAACAGTAATCACTACGCATATTTTGGTAAATTTTCCAATATATTAATATTTCAACATGCCATATTCGTCACTTTAATCCTTTTAACATATGTAAACATTTCAACATATCATATCTAAACATGTCATAATAACATTTCAACACTTTTAATTATTCTAGCCAATTAACATTGTACAATAATGGGGAATGTTAAACGATAACATATCATTATCTAAAATGATATAACTTAAATCCACTCACCTCATATTCTTTCCTAATCCTAGATCTGGTCTAGATCTATCATTCCATGGTTTTCCCTTAATTGATTGCAGAACCTAACAACCATGGATCCAAAATTTTTACTAAAAGAAAAAGAGAAGAAAGAGGAATAAAATAGAATGGACCAGATCTATAAAATTACCTCACTTCGCATTTGATTCTGAACACCTTTTTTATTAACGTAAATTCTTTTCTTTAATCTCCATTTAGACAACGCCCCAATATTATAATTAATAATTTTATTCAGAGATTATATGGAGGAAGAAGAGAGTGAAGAAACAACAAATGAGAATGAAGAGCTATATGGTCCTTTATACAAGAAGCTTAAATCGATGCTAACCGTCTATTTTCCCTGATGGAATTTATTCTCTCCATGTCATATAGCTAATAGGAAGTTGCCACTTCAACCATAATTTGAATTGGACCAATAGAATAAAGCCAACAAGGCATGCATTGTAACTTCCTACCAATTAAATATGCCAATTAGGCGCAAAAGCTTGAATTTCGAATGTTTGAATTGTTTTGGCGTAGAAATTTGATTTTTGAACTTTTGAATTTCTGGATTTATTTAATTGTTATATTCACATATATTCTTCTTATAAGTATACTATTCTTCTAACGACCATTTTACGCATATATATAAACGTACAACTTTTGTTCTGTTTTCAAAATTCAAACGGTATTACACCGTTATTTGATTCTTGCCATATTTCTATGATTTCAGCCTTATCTTGAATTTTATCTCTTGTATACATATATTTCTGCAAATATACATATATATTCTCATATATATATATATATTCTTTATTTCCTTAAATGCGCATTCTTATTCTTACAATTTTTGAATTTGTATGCGTACACATATTTGTATGTTCAGTTGGCCTTCTCTAAAACAAAGATAAAAATTATGTTGCCGCCGGGGTTCGAGCCCCTGACCTATATGCTTCAAATCCAATGCCTTAACCAACTGAGCTATGATTTCTTTTGTTAATAAGTGTAGAAACAGTGGTAGTCATTATTCTTCTTCTTTTACCTTATTTTCATGTTTTGCTACAATACTTCATTTAAAGGTATCTCTTTCATCTTAAATCAGTTTTCTGTAATCCATAGGTCTAAATTGACCAGAAAATCACCACGAACGCAATAACGTAATTCGTGGCCAAATTCTGGAAGCCCTTCAAAATTTTCTTTCTCTTAAATATGTATGTCTGTGCATATATATACATATACATATTATTTAGTTATTTAATTGTTATAAAATGCGGGGTGTTACAAGTTACTTTTAGCATATAAATAAGTAAAAGTATCATGACAGGCATATAAAGCGGTTAAGAGAGATAACATCATAAAAGGCAGGTATGACAAGGTAAACAAGATAAACATGATAGAGTATATTACGCTTCTCTAATGAATTCTCTTTCTCTGCACCAATAGTAGTATCGCATTAACATAATGATCCCTAACAAGTCTAAGATGGTAGACTTAGGCATACTTCTAGTGAGAGGTTCAACCCATACAATGACAGGCAACCCAACTGAACATACTGGAGTTACCCCTAAGGATAATAACTAGCTCCTAAACATACTAGAGTCTAGATGTACCCTAATCACTACCCCAATCGATCGGTTCCCTACTCCGTAAATAGCCTGTGTTGGCCCCATAGTAGGACGTATCACTTCCTAAAGTGGCAACCCTTCATTTTCAGGATGTGCACAACCATATCTACTGATGCCACAACGTCTTAATTCCCTTAGTAAGCCGGACCCATGCACGCACATGATTCCGTTGGTTTCCTGCGCTATCGACATCCTTACCCAAGTGACCTCTTATAATCAGCTCAGTAAACGTGCCCCGACTCCGACCTAGTTCAAAGTACTCGTTTGATACCTATATGGGTTACTGACTAAAATGGACCCCACAAACAAGATGATACAATCTCTCCTAGGCTTGCATCCCCACTACTAGGATTTTAACAGGTTATGCCTAATAGTCCAACATGTAAAACGGGTTAAGTTGTCGTGCCTATATATGTAAATATTACCCCACCGCCACAAGATTTACTTAACCCCTACTGATCCAAGCAAGTTTACATAACAAAGTTGCGTAACCCCAACGTATAAAATAGGTTAAGTTTGTAGGCCTACGTATATAAATATTACCCACCGCCACAGGATTTACTAACCCTCCCACTGATTCAAACAAGTTTACTTAACCTTACTCAAGTTGACAGGTTCATAAAATCCTTATGGATCCAAACAGGTTAAGTATTAGCAGTTTATTACCATTCATTCATTCATTCATTCATTCATTTATGGTTACAATGCGCTGACCTCCTACGTTAAGCCTACAACTTGTGGATGCTGGATATGCTGGTAGGGTCCGGGCAGTCTTCTTTCACAAGTCGGGCTTAACCTCGTGTCTTAGCATGTTTCGTGTTTATGCACTAAGACCCCTCACATTAGATTCACCAATTGTGGTCGCTGGATATGTCGGTCGTGTCCGGGCAGACTTTTACCACAAGTGTAATCTAACCATGTGTCTAAGCACGGTTACAGTTTCTAATTAATGTAAATCTAGGCATTTTCACTATTTAAAAATTATCCATATTTCATTATAGGTTTTTATGACCCTTTTTCAAGTCATATTCATCATGTAACATATGCCCCAATTTAAGATCTAAATCACAGTTTGATTTATGCCCTAAATCTGTATTCATGTATTACATTCAATTTATGCCCACTTTTCCAAATACAAGTTATGCCCCAATTTTTAGCGTTTTCCCCTCGTCGCGTTCGCATATTTCAGCGGCATTCCTAAGCTCGAAGGTAGCCTGGCTATAAAAATAAAAGGGAAAAGAAGAAGGGAAGAGGACAGAAATGACCATAATAACAAGATTAACATATAATGGCAGAAATAGGCATAACAACTAATAAACATACAGTGACAAAGTTGGGCATAATGTCAAGATAGGCATATAGGAACATATTTCATTAATATGTGATAGTAGAACTGATTCTAACGTAATAGGGACACCATAAACAGGTATAATGAGATCTAAACAATGAATTAGATCAACAAACAATGGCAGATCTGACATGTTAAATAGGTATAAGCTTAGATCTAGTTCAATCAGAATAACTTAGATACACAGGTTATAACAGATCTGATATGATTCAAATAGTCACAAGCTTAAATCCAAGTTATGGTCATGTCAAGATTAATTTTTAAGTATTTAGATCTAAAAATAACATAGACTCACTGTGATTGGATCTAAGAAAATAGAAGAAAGATTGCAGATATCGAATCACAGATCTCTAAACTTGAATGACTTGATTGTTAAAGAAGAAAAAGGCTTGATTTAATCTGGGTAGAGGCATCATCTAGTCCTCCATTGATTTTGGTGTGGAGAAACAAAAGAAATGGGGTCATATATAGCCGTCCCAAACCCTAAAATCTCCCCAGATCTGTCGTAGGAGGGTCAACCTTATGGGGTCGACCCATGGGTCGGCACCCCCATTATGGGGTCGACCCAGGAGTCGACACCCCTGGGCGGGAATTTTCCCGCTCCCCTTTTTGTGCGATTTTGAATTTTTTTGAATTTCTGGATCTATTTTTGTTCATATATATATTTAACTTATGCACATGCAAACTTCAAATCTTAATAACTTCTTCATACGGTGTCCATTATACGCAAACCAGGTGCATATTTTGACCAAAATTCCGAGACGAACGCAATCTGTTTCACTTAATTCCCAATATTTAATTAAGTATTCCTTAGTTTACCATTTTAATGTGTTATAAAATTACGGGGTGTTACATTCTCCCCTACTTAAAGGATTTCATCCCTGAAATCTCCAAGTTAAGAAGAATGTATATCCTAACATCCATCACCGATCTACTCATCCATCAATCTTAGACATCCATTGTCCTTAAAGATTTCTAATGCTTATATTAACATATGCAAATGTGTGTGTATATGTCCCAATATTAATGCAGAGATCAGGCGGTCTACTGATCCAGTCGAACTCCTTAATGCAATGTATGTTAGTGCCATGAATCCAACATGTATGCAAATGATCCTATTATAACACGTAAGTTCTATATGTGTGCACAATCATTCATCCAAATGCAGCATCCATATGATGATACATCCATCTCCATCCATAAAAAAGAAGAGAAATGGATACACATCCATATGTAGTATGAGAGTGATTGAGCTGATCTAGTGCATAATGTATGTGTATATGCATCCACGAGAAACCAGTAGCAAACACTTGCATCCACTTGTATCCATCACCGATCTACTCATCCATCAATCATAGGCATCAATTGTCCTTAAAGATTTCTAATGCTTATATTAACATATGAAAATGTGTGTGTATATGTCCCAATATTAATGCGGAGATCAGGCGGTCTACTGATCCAGTCGAACTCCTTAATGCAATGTATGTTAGTGCCATGAATCCAACATGTATGCAAATGATCCTATTATAACACGTAAGTTCTATATGTGTACACAATCATTCATCCAAATGCAGCATCCATATGATGATAAATCCTTCTCCATCCATAAAAAAGAAGAGAAATGGATACACATCCATATGTAGTATGAGAGTGATTGAGCTGATCTAGTGCCATGAATCCAACATGTATGCAAATGATCTTATTATAACACGTAAGGTCTATATGTGTGCACAATCATTCATCCAAATGCAACATCCATATGATGATACATCCATCTCCATCCATAAAAAATAAGAGAAATGGATACACATCCATATGTAGTATGAGAGTGATTGAGTTGATCTAGTGCTAGTGGTTTCTCGTGGATGCATATACACACATTAGGCACTAGATCAGCTCAATCACTCTCATACTACATATGGGTGTGTATCCATTTCTCTTCTTTTTTATGGATGGAGATGGATGTATCATCATATGGATGCTGCATTTGGATGAATGATTGTGCACACATATAGAACTTACGTGTTATAATAGGATCATTTGCATACATGTTGGATTCACGGCACTAGATCAGCTCAATCACTCTCATACTAGATATGGGTGTGTATCCATTTCTCTTCTTTTTTATGGATGGAGATGGATGTATCATCATATGGATGCTGCATTTGGATGAATGATTGTGTACACATATAGAACTTACGTGTTAAAATAGGATCATTTGCATACATGCTGGATTCACGGCACTAACATACATTGCATTAAGGAGTACGACTGGATCAGTAGACCGCTTGATCTCCGCATTAATATTGGGACATATACACACACATTTGCGTATGTTAATATAAGCATTAGATATGTAGTATGAGAGTGATTGAGCTGATCTAGTGCCTAATGTGTGTGTATATGCATCCACGAGAAACCACTAGCAAACACTTGCATCCTCTTGTATCCATCAAACATAACATGTCTCAAACACATGTTTTCATTCATGGGATTCCTAACTATGGTTCGAAGATTCGATCGATAGGATATACTTAAATGATAGAAACAAGCATGAATAAAAGCTTTGGAAAGGAAGTTAAGAATATACCCTCGAAAAGAAAAGGGTACGAAGCGCGAATCTTGTGTTCAGTCTCCCAAAATGCATCCTCATGGTCATCTCCCCACTGAACTTTCATCATCTTAACCTCTCGGTTGCGTAGCTTCTTAACCTCTGATCTAAGAATACGGGTAGGAACTCGTCTAACTGTCGCTTCCTGTTCCACCTCTACTTCCTCAAGCATACTCGGCTCAACTACTTCTGTTGTATCGTGCAAGCACTTACGCAAATGAGAAATGTAGAAAACATAATGAACTTCGGATAGTCTCTCTGGTAGCTTTAAACTATAGGCCATTTGGCCAATCCTTTCTTCTATGGGAAATGTCCCTACAAATCTTGGTGTCAATTTCCCTACAGATCCAAAGCGAACCACATTCCTTAAAGATGATACCTTAATGAAAACCATGTCTCCCACCTAAAATTCAATATCAGTCCTTCTCTTGTTTGCATAGGACTTCTTCCTATCCTAAGTGTCTTCATTCATCTGCGGATAAGGTCAATCTTTTCGGACTTCTCTCTAACCATATCGGTTCCAAGTAGAAGTCTTTCTGTATATTCGCACCAACAAGTCGGTGATCTACATGGTCGTCCGTACAATGCTTCGAAGGGTGCCATGCCAATACTAGCTTGATAACTGTTGTTGTAGGCGAACTCTACTAAAGGAAGGAGCTCTTCCCAAGTCCCTTCGAAGTCTAGGATACATAGCCTTAAAAGATCCTCAAGAACTTTGTTCAACCTTTCTATCTTTCCATCTGTTTGAGGGTGATAAGAGGTACTCAAACACAACTGTGTACCTAATGCTTCTTGCGAGCTTCTCCCAAAAAAAGGGGTCACGATCACTTACGATACTCGAAGGTATTCCATGAAGACAGACTATCTCACGAATGTAACCTACTGTCAACCATGCTGCCGTCCTCTTACTCTTAACCGGAATGAAATGAGCGCTCTTAGTAAGTTTGTCTACTACAACCAAAATACTGATGTTGCCTTTCTTTGATCTAGGCAAACCATATATGAAATCCCTAGAGACGCTCTCCCACTTCCATTGTGGATCCTCCAAAGGATGAAGCAAACCACCGAGCTTCTTTTGCTCATCTTTGACTTGCTGACAAATCAAACATTGAGAAACAAACTCCGCCATGTCTTTCTTCATCCCAGCCCAAAAGAAAACCTTCTTCATATCCCTATACATCTTATCGCCACCTGGATGAATAGTCATCTTAGAATGATGGGCTTCCTCTAGGATTGTCTTCAACAAACTCCCAACTTGGGGAACACAAAGCCTCCCATCTCGTCGCAACCACCCTTTATCGTCTATGGAATATCTACTGAGGTGACTAGAAGTCTCCTCTTTACTGAGCCTATCCAAGATGTCTGAAATCTGTGAATCCTCTCATTGTGAAGCTCCTATCTGATCCATAAGAGTAGGTCGCACCTTCTGTGATGCAAATAAGCCAGAAAAAAACTCAGTGGAGGGTCTAAAGTCAAAATTTGATATAAACTCCAAGCTTTTCCTCTCCGCAGATAAAGGACCTAAGGCCATCCTCTGCCTACTCAGTGCGTCTGCCACCACATTACCTGATATACATGTAAATGTGTATATTTTGTCCACTTATTTATCTTGTTTTCTCTTAAAAATAATTGATATTGTGTATTTAAAGTTGTGTTTTCAGGTTATTTATGATGAATGGAATTGATGCACTTAATTGTTGAAAAGCTTAAAGAATTGGTGTAAGAAGAGTGTTGATTTTGAGAACTATATTAAAGCTTGAAGAAATGTTGCTGTTCAACCATTTTCTGCTGCATATTTTAATGATTCAATGCCTTTTCATAAAGATAGCTTGTCGCAGATGTTATGGAGTTCCTATTCATGCTCAAAACAGTTAGAGTTGATGCCATTTGATGCCCGCAAGCTATGACATTTGTTAATCCATTCACATGCGTTCACACTTAGCTATTTGGTTTATTTGTTATTTTGAAAAAATGGTTTTTGTCCCATATTGTGTAACTGGCCACTTAGTCTTGTCCTGGGCAACTATAAATATACTTGTATCTAGTTCATTTGGATCCATTCAACATTGGGTTTTATTCTGTAACTTACTTCCATAGGAATAAAAGTAGTGTTCTCCCTTTTCTCTTTAGTTTTTTTATTTACATGTTATTTTCTTTTCTGCAAGTAGATTAGACTGTCCTTTATTTTATTTTTATTTTCTTTTTCTCTTGTTTTTGTTCTATGTTGCAATTTACATTCGTTGTTAGAATAATAAACTTGAGAGGCTCATCCCTTTCAACTTAGGGGTACTGAAGCTCTCTTGATTATGTAGTTGCAACATAATTTATCTGTTCATTCTCTCTTCTTGTGCTTCATGTCATGTTGATGTCATAATGATCAAGTGGAGGTTGAAATCAAAATTTTGATGGTTTGTAGTTCTAAATAATAGTTCGTAGGCCATGCTTAAAGTATGTTTCAATTTCAACTTGTTCATTTTTCATTAGATCTAGTAAGGTGATTTAGTGGGTATGATATAGTTTGTTAGTTTGAAATGTGCTAGTTAATAGTATGGATAAGCTATACTTATAATAATTATATCAAATAAATTTACAAATGACCAAAAAAAATAGAGATCGTAATTTCATAATTTGTTGTATTACATGATCTAGAAAGTGGATTTATTCCTAAGTTGCCGGTTATCTCATAGTTTTTATTAATTTTAGTTTACAAGTTTAGTTGTAGTTAAATCATCACTCGAATTTGGTTTAATTTGATTGTATATAGTTGAAATTACTTTTTTCTCCGTGGATCGACTCGTACTCGCTAACGTACTACAAGTGTACGTCATGCGCTTGCAGTTTATTACACTTTGCGATGGGTTTCTAATCGATAGAATATCCATCGTCGAACAAGTTTTTGGCGCCGTTGCCGGGGAAGGAATTTGATTTTGATTTTATTCCTTGGATTAATTTTGTTTTTTTAAAAAATTGTGTGCATTTGTGTGTTTGTTCTATTTGATGTCGTTTCAATTGCATTTGTGTGTGTTTTGTCGAGTTTAATTGTCCATTTTTGTTTGTTTGTTTGTTGTTTCTTAAAAAAATAAAGTTCTTTTGATTTGTGCATTTCATCTCTCATTGCAATCATCTCTTTGTTTTTTTCCTTATATTTGCATTTTGGTTTAATTTTGTTATTTGCATTTTGCATTTTTGTTTAAAAAAAATATACATTTACCTTTTTTCAATTTCTTTCCTTTTTTCACAAATTCCTTTATTTCTTTCCCTTTCGCTTCCTCTCATTTATTTCTTTCCTTCCCTTTCTCTCATTTATTTCTTTCCTTTTCACAATTCTTACAAAAAATCTTGCCAATTCTTTGTTTCACCTTTACAATTTTTTTCCTTTTACACCCCCTTTTCCATCTATCTCCTTTCTTTCCAAATAAAAAAATAAAATAAAAAATTACTTGCCATTTCTTTTCTAATCTATTTGTCAATTCTCTCCGATTGTTTTCCTTTATTTCTTTCCTTTTTTTTACAATCTCCTTCCAATTTCTTTCTTTTCTTCTTTTACAATTCTTACAAATTAAAAAATTCCTTTTCCTACATCTGTAATTTTCTTTCCTACTCAACCTTATTTTTCCTGACCACCTTACTTCTTCTATAAATACCAAATTGTAACCATCCTCTTCTTCCTCTTTTCTACCACAAGCACTTCATAACCTAGCTACACATTTCAACAAGCCTACTCATCCATCAACAAACACCAAACCACATCACATTTACAACATACACAGCTTCAAGCTGAATATCCATCATCGCCAATACCGTCAACCTCCTTCACCTTTGCCACTACGAGCATCACAATGCCACTTTCAAAGAACCACTGCAATTCCATCAATTTCTCCCAACTGCCTTACCATAATCACCAATCATGTCAGTCCATACCGACCATTATCCCTCTACCAGACAGTAAACCTTCTCGTTCATAACATAAACCACGTTCAAACCTTCTACAAACCCCTATTGTCAACACCATCCCCTCAAAATAACTTCAGGATACACCACACTGTCACCGCCTTCAACAACAGTCGGACCATCATCAAACTTCGACTGACAGTAGACCTCCCTGAACTAAAACCGCAACTTACCAAAACCACCGATCTGCGCCCCATACAGATAGACTTCCCTGATATAATTCGATTTGAGAAAATTCGAACTTCGATCCGTGAGTTGAAAAGAAATTAATAAAAAGGGGGCATGTATTTTTTTTGATTTGTTCGATCTTCTTCCTTTTTTATTTTGTGTTTTCTGAGAAAGATTATTGCAGGCTGAGGGTGGGTTTGTGATTTTGTCTGGAACAGCGCGTCAATTGTTAATTTCGGGTGGCTAACTTATTTATTTAGTGCATTGTTTTTGTCTTTAGCTTAGGTTGTGCTGCTTGTTTTATATATTTTCTTGTCTACTCAATTTGTTTAGTTTTTGTTAAGTCCGATTTAGCTTTGTTTTATATTTTATTTCTTTTGTTTGCTCTGTCCATCTGTCTCTCTCAAAAAAATAATAATCAATTTTCACTCGTCTTCTTTTTATTTTGTATTATTTTTAGTTTCAGTACGTTTTTAGTTTCATTTTCTTTCTTAAAAAAAATCAAGAAATTAACAGAAGGTGACAAGAATAAATATGCGGACGATACATATTTGGTGAGCAGCGGTTGCACACTAAGTGGTGTGTGAACGCGCTAGCGCTACTCAGTTGCACTGGACGGACTGCCGATTTAGGTGGGAATTTTCTAAACTCTATAGGGACTGTTACTGCTTGAAAAATATAGAAATTGCTTGTACAAATCTTTTGCAGGGGCCGCGGCTTGCTTATCAAAAAATTTATTCCTGCAATTTATTATTCTGTGACTGTTCTGTGATTGATTATTATTCCTGTTCATGTGTGTTGAAGATTTTAAAACGAACATGGGATAAGTTGGATAGTTTGTTTTTGAAATAAATTATTTTTGAAATCAAATCGAGGATTCCCAAAGCTCATAGGACAAAATATTCGTTAAATTGACAATTAAGATTGATACTCTCTAAGGTGTCTAAGGAACGGTAGAGTCTCGAATTCAAACAGGTTCTTAAACCTTCAGTAGTTTTTCTACAGTGATTCATGGCACACTGATAACCCCTGTCCGAACCTGTCTTGGACTTGTATTCATATAATCCGAAGTTGTTAATTTTAACATTTTTTTTAAAAGAGATTTCTTAAAAATGTCCCAATTTACTTATCCTCATGAATTTTGCGATAGTTGTGAAAATTAATATGATCCATATAATTTTACATCAAATTCATATGGATATTTTAATAACAACTATTGTATGAACAATTTGGATTTTATATCACCAACTTTACAAAATTTTCAAAATAATCCTGATTTTACACCACAAAATTTTCAAAATCTCGACCAACCCTCAAATCTTGAAACAAATGTCGACTCTTTACTTGAAATGTGCACACAACAAAATCAAAGAATAAGTGAATGGTGTAATTCATACTTAGGCAACAATTCAAGTCAAAGTTTTCAAAATAATCAGAATTTGAATTTACTTCCAAATTCAAATGATTTTGATTATAAACCTTGTCCATTCAATTTTGAACTCCAAAATGAATTTCAAATGCAAAATGGAAATGTGAATCACTTTACAAATGATTTTGGCAATGGGAATAATTTCAATTGTTGTGCAACTGAAAATTTTTGTTCTCTGCAATTTCAAATTGAAATTTCTCATGTAAATAATTATAAATTAGATTTTGTTGAGAAAATGAAAGAAAATCACAATAATCACACGAATTTGTTTTTTTAAGACTACATGAATTTTCTTGAAAAACAAAATAATCAAAACCGAACGTGTGACGATTCGAACGATAATACATCTTTTACCAAAATCGATGATTTTCAAATAACAACTTTTGAAATTGATGAAAATCTTAATGAAGTTGTTGAAAGCTCTGTGATTGATTTGAATTTAAATTCTCTTGAAAACAAAGACGCCAATCTTCAATTTGATCTTCCTCTCTTAGATTCTGAAAATTTTGAAAATTTAGCAACTTTAGATTATCAACATGACAAAAGCGATGAAGTTGTTAACAACTGTTTAGGTGAGGACGACTTTGATGAGCAGAAACTTCTTAAACTGATTAACGATGATGTTATAAACTTAAAATGAAACATTTGAAAACTTTGAAATTCTTGAGGTTGAAAACAACGATACTGCTGAATGTGATCTTAAGCACAATAACGATTTTTCTGAAATTGTTCGAACTCCTTACGACTTGATCGTTTCAACTGAACCTCACTGTGATCACTTGTTTTTCAATGATAAAGTTTTGCAGTATATGAACTCTTTTTGGAATAACAATGTTTCTGAGAAAACATGATTTTGAAATTTACTGAAAATTCATTTGTTTGGTTTTAACTTTAGGTTTACGAATGAACCTTTAATCAACAAAATTTCAAATATCAAAGCAAAACTAAACAATATTTCTCAAAACAAGTGTGGGGGTGAGAAGGACGCACATGTCTCTCAATTTATATATCATTTGAACAAGTCAAACTTTGTTTTTGAAACTTTTTCTGAACCCCGGCTAACTGACCTCTCTTTAGTTGCTATAGAAATTTAATTTGATTTTCGGATCAATTGTAAGCTTAAAATTTTAAAATTAGCAACTCAAACTTTAAAAAAACAAAATTTGTTTTCCCAAATCTAAAATGTAATATAAATTCCTTTATGATTTGGTTTTCTATGCTTAAGCTATGTCTCATAATCTTAGTGAGGCTGCTCCATTGGTCATTGTGGACCGGTTCATCTATTCGATGACTGCATATTTTCTGCACGCACATTCGGTAAGACGCACTAACCCTCTTTTGTAAATATGTAAATATTTCTCTTCCGTTCACTCATTGTGTCATGCATTGACTGTGGGGACACAGTCGAAATCAAGTGTGGGTGAAGTCTTATTTTCATTCTGTTTTGCATAGTTTAAGTTTGCATTTTTCTCCTTTCCCTTTTTGCATTTCCCCCCCTTTTCTTATAAAAAAAGAGTAGCATACAATCTTGGTCGTTCAGTTAAAATGTTTAGAAATTTACTTCTCTTAGCGGATAATGAGAGGAAAGTTTGAATTATGAGCAAATTTGGTGTTACTGTATATAGGGAGATATGTGGGTGATGATTATGAAATGCTTTCTAAATTGTAATCCGATTAAATGAATGGTTGATTTAGACTATTTGCGATAACATTTTTGTTCATTTAAGTGAAGTTGTTCTAAGATATTCTCGCTTACTCTCCATCTTATGTTAAAAAGGAAAAAAAAAAGAGAAGAATATATATAATAATCCAAGGGTAACCAACATTGCTAGTACATCTGACGTTGGTGTGCAAACCCGGCAAGCTCTTTCCGACATCTTGTTGACAAAGTCAGCGTCGGTATACCTTGATCTCATTTTATGAGTTGGACACCTTAGGATTACCGACCCTCACGTAAGTCGTAATGCAGTGTAGGGGTGGTATATCTAGGTATTTGTAATTAATAATAATGTGAATATTTTGTAACAAAGAGAGAGAGTTAGCACTTAAAATCCAAGCAACTCTTTGCTTATTCAACCTAACTTGTTAATAAAAAGGAAGTTGAGATGCCGTTTTATGATTGTTGATATCGATTATAGAATTCATTTCATATTTGCACTATTTTTCTACCAGAACAACTGGCCAAGCTGGAGGAGTTTGTGATGATAACATGACTTTTGTTTGAAGTTTTGATTAGTAATGGTCTCTAATTTCATAGTGACAACCCAAATTTGTGTTAACTCATTCGTGTAAATTTAAAAGTAAATTGTCCATTTGTAAATATTCCTTTAAAAAACATGCATTTATAGTGTAATTATTTTCAAAATTTGCATTTTGTACATACTTTTTGCTTTTGGATTTTTTGGGTAGTTTCCGTTGAAAACCCTCACGAGACAACACTCGTCCTACTGGGGACACCCAGAGGTTTAAAGGCTTGTTGCATATGCTCAACGCAATTGTGCTCCCTACGAAAACATATTTATCTTAGTATATTTTTACTTTATTCGAGGACGAATAAGAAAGATAAGTGTGGGGTTATTTGATATACACGTAAATATATAAATTTTATCCGCCTATTTATCTTGTTTTCTCTTAAAAATAATTGATACTGTGTATTTATAGTTGTGTTTCCAGGTTATTTATGATGAATGGAATTAATGAACTTAATTGTTGAAAGCTTGAAGAATCTGTGTAAGAAGAGTGTTGATTTTGAGAACTATATTAAAGATTGAAGAAATGTTGTTGTTCAACCACCTTCTGCTGCATATATTAATGATTCAATGCCTTTTCATAAAGATAGCTTGTCGCAGATGTTATGGAGTTCTTATTCATGCTCAAAACAGTTGGAGTTGATGTCATTTGATGCCCACAAGCTATGACATTTGTAAATCCATTCACACACGTTCACACTTAGCTATTTGGTTTATTTGTTGTTTTGAAAAAAATGGCTTTTGCCCCATATTGTGTAATTGGCCACTTAGTCTTGGCTTGGGCAACTGTAAATATACTTGTATCTAGTTCATTTGGATTCATTCAACATTGGGTTTTATTTTGTAACTTTCTTCTGTCGGAATAAAATTAGTCTTCTCCCTTTTTTCTTTAGTTTTTTATTTACATGTTATTTTCTTTTCTGCAAGTAGAGTAGATTATCCTTTATTTTATTTTTATTTTCTTTTTCTCTTGTTTTTTGTTCTATGTTGCAATTTACATTCGTTGTTAGAATAATAAACATGAGAGGCTAATTCCTTTCAACTTAGGGGTAATGAAGCTCTCTTGATTATGTAGTTGCAATATAATTTATATGTTCATTCTCTCTTCTTGTGTTCATGTCATGTTGAAGCCATGATGATCAAGTGGAGGTTGAAATCAAAATTTTGATGGTCTATAGTTCTAATTAATAGTTCATAGGCCATGCTTAAAGTATATTTCAATTTTAACTTGTTCATTTTTCATTAGATCTAGTAAGGTGATTTAGTGGGTATGATATAGTTTGATAGTTTATGTTGTGCTAGTTAATAGTATGAATAAGCTATACTTATAATAATCATATCAAATAAATTCACAAATGACCAAAAAAATAGAGATCATAATTTCATAACTTGTTGTACTACATGATTTAGAAAGTGGATTTATTCCTAAGTTGCCATTTATCTCATAGTTTTTATTAATTTTAGTTTACTAGTTTAGTTATAGTTTAATCATCACTCGAATTTGGTTTAATTTGATTGAATATAATTAAAATTATTTCTTTCTCCGTGGATCAACGCATACTCGCTAACGTTCTACAAATGTACGTCTTGCGCTTGCGGTTTGTTACAATTTGCGATGAGTTTCTAATTGATAGAATATCCGTCGTCGAACATTACCCTTGCCTGGGGTATAAGCAATCTCAAAGTCATAAGAAGTTAGGAAATCCATCCACCTTTGTTGCCTTAAATTAAGATCCTTCTACGAGAACAAGTACTTGAGAGATTTATGATCGGTGTACAATTCGAACTTCTCTCTAAGAAAGTAATGACGCCACGTCTTAAGCGCGAATACTATGGCAGCTAGCTCTAAGTCATGGGTAGGGTAGTTCTTCTCATGAACCCTTAACTGTCTACCTCCATAACATACTACCCTTCCCTCTTGCATTAGATCCGCACCAAGCCCTGTACCACATGCATCAGTGTATACTGTAAACACTTTGTTTCCATCAGGCTAGGTCAAGACTGGGGCTGTTGTCAGAGCCTTCTTTAATCACTGGAAAGCACCATAAAAATCTATATTCCATGAAAACGTCAAAATATTCTTTGTCAGCCTGTTGAGTGGGGCTGATATCTTTGCGTCCAATGAACTTCCTATAATAGCCTACCAATCCAAGAAAGCTTCTCACCTCCGTTGCATTCTTTGGAATTTACCAAACTTGAACTGCAGGTACCAATGCGGGATCTACTGCTATCCCATCTTTAGAGACCACATGCCCAAGAAATCTCACCTCTTTTATCCAAAAATGACATTTGGAGAATGTGATGGCCCGCAAATCCGTACTACCTAAGTTGACTAAACAACACACATCCAACCCAAAATAATACAGAAATACGAGTCATTAGGGTAAAAGAAATAAAAATAGATAGAAGATAGAACAAAAGAAAACCACAACATCTCACACCGGAACGAATAAAATATATTATATAACATAACCTTTGAAATACAAAAATTTTGGTATCAGATGTACATACCATCATCAAAGTATAATAGTGGTAAATAACTCTAAAATATCTAATGGTGAAGTCACCTACTTCAAACTCCTCCAAGTGTATCTGTAAAATCCTGTAACACTTGACTACCTGTACAATTTTGGGCACCCAAGAGTTTATGAAAAACAAACAAAATAAACTCTGGGTCAGTCATGAGACTAGTGTGAGTAAACTACGACCATATTGTTTAACTTTGAAAAATCCTTTTAAAGAAAGGGTAATAGTAAGACCAACCCACACATAAACATGGACAGTTTTTACCTAACTATAACCAAAACATTTTTTTTTTACAAAATCCAGTGATATTCTAATAATGTCTAATCAAATAAATAACCAAATAGTAGAACGCTTGCATCTCACACTCAATATACATAGTATAAAATCAAAAACCGTAGGGTGCTTATTGGAGATTGGATTCCAACAATGACAAGGTAAGGGACCACCTCCCGATTAGTTTACTCAAGAGGGGATACACTGGGGTTCAATACGAACATCTTACAACCCGACCATACATGACCGCCCACTCATTTAATTTGAGTGTGGCGAATATATTGTCACCCACGGTTGTTGGCCATCCAACCGTAATCCGTAAGATACAAAATCTAAAGAAGAACAAATAATGAATTTTCTCTAGATCGGTGACAAATATACCCTGCTTGGGTATGACCCAACTAGCCATGCTGCCTACCCGATTTTTGTCATTTCTTGGTTGTGAGGCTATGTTAATCTTTTAGAACATCTAGTCACCATTCACACAAAAGTCATATCGTCAAACCTGTGACGACCCCATTCCCGACAAGACGGTGGCAGGGGTAATCTTTGGAATATAACACATAAACAGATAACGACAGAACAGAAATAAATAAATACACCAGATAATGTACAATAGAATACACTGGATAAATAAAATCATCAGAGTTACGCAGTATATAGGATCATACTCAGTACAAAATACAGTTCAGTTATACATACAATGTCTACAGCGGAAAAGAAGACATAATATGTACAAACAGGAGCTGAACAGCATAAAAAGAGATAAATGATAGAATCCATCTTCAGCTCCAGCTATCTAGAAAGTGTCTGCTAAAAACCTGAATACAAGGCTTCCCTTGTAGAAAATGGGGCACCCGAATTCGCAAGTGAAACAAACTATGAGTCAGTCGTGGGACTGGTTTGAGAAATCTACTTAACACATTTTCAAATATGGCTGATCACAGGACCACGCCACTTTCGCGGAACGGGTTTACTCCATTGGATTGCCAGTGCTTTAAAACAAATAAATCCTTTAAACATTGCAATGCTTTTTATAAAAATGAAGCCATTATAAGACTCAGTTCCCATCACACAATGCAACACAAACCGGAGGATAGAGTTTACCTTATAATGGCCAAATATGCTTGATACGAGGAAAACAAATCATTTGAAATGTAAATTTTATCGTTTTATTCTTAACCAGACTCCAACCGTAAAACTAGTATGAGAACGATTCCCTAAGTATTACCCCGATGGCTGAAACCAACATCAGACCAATACCCAGGAAGCCATCCATCGTATCTCGTTTCCAGTTAGTTTCTAATTTTAGATACAATCATAAATATCAATCATAGACAGCATAAGTGCCCCATACCACTATGTCGCCATATATAGGTATACAATCAAAACCGCACGATGTCGTATTTGGAAATTGGAATTCCGTCTTGAACCAAGGAAAAAGATAGTTCTTACCAAATTCGAGACGCTCTAGCCCGCCCCTCAGGATCAGAACGCATTGACCCTTGGATCGTCAGGGCCGGTCCACCGATGTGGATTAAAATGCCTGAACACTGCGTTTCCCCGCCTTATGGGGTGTCACTGGTCATATCCGACCAAATCATCGGCTCCGAAGAGACCGAAGCAAGCCGAGGCCTCGCTTTCCGTCATCCACATAAGTAAAATACCTGGGCGTGTAAAACCCAAAGCACCACTCCTAGCTAGAAGGAAACACATCTCCTCCCTGAAGTCCGTCTCCCTTTTCTGGCTCATACCGGGTTGTGAGGCTCGCGAATTAACGTTATACACAAAGCGATGCCACACAGGCATTGCTTTGATCATCAACCACAAAGCTCTTCTTTTCAATAAAAGCTTTGATCATTGCATCTCAGCATGCCACACAGGCAATTCGCGCCATGCAACCGACATCTATCAATCACACAGAATGAAATCCAATGTCAGACACACAGTCCATTTACAAGTCCGTCCTGGGTCTGAATGGAACCGGTGGATCTTTATTCCTCGCACATCCGTACAATCAACATGTACGTCCGGACGGCTACTACTTCAACCCCTTCTAGGTAGCTACTCCTATCATGAGCATCAGTAGCCCCCCTCCATTCGACGTGAAGATCATCAGTCTTGCATCGTCTTCATATCTTCGACTTTCGATCGTCGATCAATTATTTGAAATGAGAATTAACTCGGCCTTTTCAAATAATTCACGTATATTTAGAATTTCAAATCAATTCATTTCAATGTTTAAATTATTCGATATCACTAATTCTGTTCTTTAGGGTAATTTTCACGCCAAGCACATTCAACCATCAAATATCACATAAACCAAGCAAATTCAGTTTATTTCCATTCCATATCGTTTATAATATTTTATCACGATTTATCTCTATTTTTATTAATTTAAAAATAGCCAATTTATTCAAAACAACGCTTCAGGCCATAACACGGCCGTGGCGCTGTTTTTCTCCAAATTTGATTTATACATATATGAAAATCTAACCATTGGATCATCAAAATTTTTATATCATTAGAAAGATCTTTTCAAATCGAATCCAACGGTTCCAGTTTTGGGAAAATCCGACGGTCGGATCTCCCACACTAATTGTTTGAAGTTACGATTTCAAATACGAACTGCAGCATCGTTATTCGATTTAATTTAATTATATTTATGTATATATAAATAAATATAATCGATTCTGGCGCTGTTTTTCTTCAGATTTGAATTAAACATTCCAGACAATCCAACCGTTAGATCTTTGGTGTTGTTGGAAAGATATTTCCAAAGCAAACCCAACGGTTGTGGTTTCGGGAAAATCCGATGGTCGGAACTCCCGCACTAATCGTTTGAAATCATGGTTTTAAAACACGAACTGCAGCTTCATTATTCGATTTATTTTGATTATATATATATATATAATCTATTCTTTGATTTCAAAACCATATTCCTTTCATACATTTGATAAAAATGATATTTTTATCCAACAGACATTTATTTCAACACTTCACTATTTTTAACAATTCATGTATATAGTAAAAATGTGATTTTTATTGTAAAACAATTTATTTCAAAACACAACTATTTTATATAGTTCATATAGATGATAAAAATATGATTTTTATTATAAAAATTTTTATTCCAAAACACGACTATTTTATATAGTTCATATAGATGATAAAAATATGATTTTTATTATAAAACAATTTATTTCAAAACACGACTATTTTATATAGTTCATATAGATGATAAAAATATGATTTCTGTTATAAAACAATTTATTTCAAAACACGACTATCATTCAACACATGAATTTCTATTCAACGAATGAATTTCTATTCAACACATGAATGTTTTCTATAGTTCGTATATATAATAAAAATGGGATTTTTATTGTTAAAGCAATTTATTTAAAACACGAATATCATTCAACACATGAATTTCTATTCAACGAATGAATTTCTGTTCAACACATGAATGTGGTTTCAACATATGAAAATAATTTCAATAAATGAAAATTATTCTAACACATGAATATTTCAGAAAATTTCGACAGCATAACGGCATGGTAGTTAAAACCGGGGCCATCCCTAGTACGGCTCCTCGCTCTACCTTAAAGCCTCGCAGCTTTTGACAATGGGGATTTCATGCATCTAGTTTGCACGCAGGCGGCATGTTTATTTTTATTTTTATTTTCCACAAACTAATCCTATGTGGTTTCAACCAAATAATTCCTAACCACAAACGAGTATTTTTCAACCACAATCAATCAATTTCAACCAAAAACAATTCTAATCAACCATTCGCTATCAATCAATTTTCACACCAATCACAACCAATAAATATCGTCCATGGTTTGTGGACGAGGGGCGTATATATATAAGTATATTTCAATTCACTTCAATTCATGTCAATGTCATTTCAATGCATATATAATTTTTACAACGCATATATAACTTATACATCGAACATACAACTTGTACAACGATTTTACTTGTGGTGTACAATGCTTATATAACTCATACATCGACTATATAATTTATACATCATTGTTTTCCATATTGTTTATAAATTAGTAATCTCACATTGGGTTCCACTCCACCAAAAATAGCAGAAGGCCCAGAAAAATATGCGGTCTCTTCTAAAATGTAGAAGGCGTCCACACGAGTCCACTGTCTCTTGTTTCGCTGAATTTCATCAAGAAACGAAAAAGATATGATTTTTATAGTGAAATCAAAAACCGTAGCGCTTTATAGTGCTATAATATATAAAATAATTTTAACTGCCGTTACCTCTATGATTCGTTCAAAACTAGGGTGCCATTTTGCGCTCAATCCAAAGCACTTCAGGCCGATCGGGTTCTACAGCGTCGTAGAGTTTCGAAGTAGCTTCCCGGCACCACCAACCATGCTTAGTTCGACGGCGTCCAGAGGGCACGGCGGCGGTTGGAAGTCGCTGACTTCACAGCGTCGATCCGACCAAAATACTCCACGATAGGTAGCAAAATTTATATGGATGTGAAGCCCTTGAGAATCTCTACAAAATCTTGAACTGGAGCTAGTGATTTAATTGAGTGTGGAAGGAGAAATCGAGGGGGGAAGCTACGAACGAATTCCGTCGTTCGTTATAGGGGAGGCGGCGCGTTTTTGATAAACGAGGGTTTTGACTGACCAATGAGAATTTTCCATTTATTTATATTTTTTCCCCAAAAATACCCTCTTTCACACACGAACCCCAATCCAGACGCAACGACTGTCGTCCCTAGCTAAATACCCCCATTCCGAACACAATAGGATATGTTTCGTAGGCCCATTCGACTGTGTCAGTCAGTTTTCCTTCATATTAAAATATAACACATTCAATATTTAATTTGAACGTACATTTCAATTTGCCGGGGCCATATACTGAATCGAAAAATTCCAGAAAAATAAATCCAGGTATGTTTTGACGATACGGTCCCAACAAAACTAATTTTGTCGAATTTTGAGACCGTTTGAAAAATGGCCATTTTCTGGTCGATCCAATTTAACTATAATTGACCAAAATACATTTTTCTTTGCCACGCTCACATACTGGCTTAAAAAATTATGAAATTTGAAACCTAGCAATAACTTCACATCCCGGATCCAACAAAAGTGGTTTCATCGAATTCCGAGGTCGTTTGCAAAATGTCTATTTTCAAGGGCGATATATTCCCTTTGGCGACCTTTCTGAAAATTCATTTGGCCATAACTTTTTGAATCCCGCTATGAAACTTCAATTTTTCAGATTCGTTAGAAAGATATTCACTAACAGATTTAAATATTTTTGGTTTCACTAAAATCCATTTTACCCGGTACAGTCAGTCGAAGTTTGAATTCCAATTTTGAAACTACCGCGCCATTTCAGGCCATGTTTATAATTCAAATTAATTTTATTTATTTTCAAACATCGATTCAAGCTTACTTTTCATTGTTATTATTTAAAATATTTATTTTAAATATTCAAAATCCACTAAAATAGCCAATTTAAAAATTTTAAACTGGTTCAGATTTTCCAGGTTGTTACAATCTCCCCCATTTAAAACTTTTCGTCCCCGAAAAGGAACAAAGTCCAAAGTGGTTTGATTAGTCAACTCTACTTTCAATCTGGCTTCCATTCTCCAACTTTTTAGTTTCTGAGAATTTTCAAATTCTTCAAAAATTTGGCTAACACCCTAAATTTTCGAAAAATTTCACCATAACCTCCTTTGTACGGGGAGGGGTTTGGAAATTTATTAGGCCGTATTAGGTGCCCAATAAATCCTAATAAGCATGCACATATTTATAGTGATATATTCCGGTGTCCATAGGGGAGTGTGTATAGATCCTAACTCCAGAGAATAAATTCTCGTCACCCTATAAATGGTTTTTGTGCCTTAATGACCAAAGAGGCGTGTTTATTGTCATCTCCAGACCCGTGTGGTTTTTTTTAATCTAGCAATTTACCGTTATATTTTATATGGTCCATATCAGTCATCAGTTCAACCTGTAAAAATATAGTCATCGCCATACAAGCCTCTCGCTCGTATGGTAAATCTTCAACCTCGTCACACAAGCTCCAAATGCTTATGTGGTATATGATGAAGTATGCCTATCTTCAAGAAGTATGCCATGTAGTGTAGTTCAAAATTAATTATTACTATCCTATGGCGACGTTTATTATTACACATAGAACAACCAGCACTTTGCATCCAATGGCATTCACAGGAGTTGATATAATAATAAAATTGCGCATCCAACTCATTAAGGTTTACCTATTTGTCGGGCACACAAATAAAATCTTTACTCAACAGCTAATCCATTTACCTGTTGAAACATATATAGTGCACATGTATATAGTTCTATCTATTTTTAACTCATTTCAATGTGTGATTTAATCGAATAAATTCTACCATTCATTCTCTTATTGATTAAATTAACTATCGTTCTAATAATTTAATTAATCAAATCCACTGTCACACAACACAAACAACAATCAATTTAATTTTTAACTTTTCAAAATCATACTAATTAATTCATATACTCTTTTAACATCATTCAGACTATATGATTAAAAATTTACATCCATGCAAAGAAAACAATAGCAAAGTGGAGAACATAATGGAAATGCAAAATATGGTAAATGTACCTGCACCAGAGTCAATCAGAGATATCCACCCTGCACTTAGGATAGGCTTTCTTAATGCTTTCCTCCGTTTCCCAAGTACAATCTCGCGGATCTCCACTCCATTGCACTTTGACTAAGTGAACCTTTTTGTTCCTCAGCTCTTTGGTTTCTTTGCCAATTATCTTTAGTGGCTCTCTTCTAACTGCCAATTCTGGAGTAATTTCTATATCCTGTTGCGCTGCTTCTTCCACGATCAAGTCTGGATCATGAACGTGCTTTCGCAGTTGAGATACGTGAAATACATCATGTACTCCAGGCAACCAATCAGGCAATTTAACCCTATATGAGAGAGTTCCAATCCGTTGAAGAATAGGAAACGGACCAATGAATTTGGGCGCCAGTTTCCCTGTTTTACCAAATTGGATGACTCCTCTCATCGGAGATACTTTCAAATATACATAGTTGCCAACAAAAAATGATATATCTCTTCTTCTCTTATCTGAATCGCATTTCCGTCGGCTTTGGGCGGCTAGTAATCGTTTCTTAACGAAATTGACTTTGTCTGCACCATCACGAATCATATCAGGCCCCAATACAAGTCTATTACTAGGTTCTACCCAACAAGCAGGGGATCGGCATGGTCTACCATACAATACTTCGAATGGAGACATTTTCAAGCTCGCCTGGTAGCTGTTATTATATGAGAATTCAGCCAAATGCAAATGGTCTTTCCATGATCCGCTAAAATCAATAATACAAGCCCGCAATAGATCTTCAAGAATATGATTCCCCCTCTCAGTTTGACCATCTGTTTGGGGATGATAAGCGGTGCTCAGGTTCAGTTTTGTTCCCAATTCTGCTTGGAATGCTTCCCAGAATTTACTGGCAAAAATCAGGTCATGATCACTAACGATGCTCATGGGAACTCCGTGCAGTCTAACAGTTTCTTTGAAATATACCTGCGCCAGACTCTGAGCAGTTCTGTTCGATCTGACAGGTATGAAATGGGCGGTCTTCGTGAAATGATCGACGATCACCCAAATACTGTCATTTCCTTTCCTGGTTTTGGGCAAACCATTTATGAAGTCCATAGAAATCTGTTCCCACTTTCCACCTGGAATTTCTAAGGGTTGCAACAATCCAGCGAGCTTCTGCTGATCGCTTTTAACTTGCTGACAGGTGGAACACCAGCTAACATATATAGAGATATCTCTTTTCATTGCCTTCCACCAGAAAGTTCGATAGAGGTCATTATACATTTTACTAACCCCCGGGTGGATACAAAACTTGGACTTGTGACACTCGTCCAATACTTCTCTTTTAATCTCAATGTTGTCGGGAACACAAATCCTTCCTTTCAGTCTCAGAACTCCTGCGCCATTTACTTGGAAACTGGAGACTTCGCCCTTTTGAATTCTTCTGATCAACTCCTTAATAAAACTATCGTATTTCTGAAGAATAGCTATTTTATCAATCAATGATGGTGTAATGATAATACTGGCGATGATCACATTCTTCCTGCCGAGCGCATCAACAACAACATTAGCTTTCCCCGGAGTATATAAGATGTCAAGATCATATGCCGCGAGAAATTCTAACCAACGCTGCTGCCTCATATTCAGATCTTTTCTGGGTGAATAAATATTTCAGTGATTGATGATCAGTGTATAATTCAAACTTCTCACCCAATAGATAATGCCTCCAGATTTTCATAACAAACACGATAGCTAGCAATTCAAGATCGTGAGTTACATAATTCTTTCCATGGGGTTTCAATTGACGGCTAGCATAAGCGACTACATGGCCTCTTTGCATTAACACTGCGCCAAGGACTTCTTTAGAAGCATTGGTCCAGATTTTCAAATCCTGATTGCCGTCGATAATTGTGAGCACTGGAGCAGTCATCAATTTTAACTTCAGCTCCCGGAAAGCTGCCTCACATTTGGGAGTCTAGTTGAATCTCGAATGTTTCTTAGTAAGCTTTGTTAAATGACTGGATATCTTCGAAAAATTCTTAATGAACTTCCGATAATAACTGGCCAATCCGAGAAAACTTCTAACTTCTGTGGGCGTACGAGGCTGTTTCCAATTCTGAATAGCAGTGATTTTACTGGGATCCACTGAAATTCCTTGTTTCGACATGACGTGGCCAAGAAATTTGACTTCTTTACGCCAGAATATACATTTGGAAAACTTTGCTTTCAACACATTCTTTCTGAGAATTTCTAACACTTGTTCCAAATGTTTTTCATGCTCGCTTTCTGACTTGGAGAACAGTATATCGTCAATGAAAACCAGAACGAATTTATTCAATACTCCTCTGAATACTCGGTTCATTAGATCGACAAAATATGATGAAGCGTTACATAAGCCGAACGGCATTACTAACCACTCGTAGAATAAGTCTGGGCCTTTGAATGCTGTCAAAGGAACACACTCTTCAGCAATACGGAGCTGATGGAAACCTGTAGCTAGGTCCATTCGGGAAAACACTTGTGCGCCATTCAATCGATCCAACAAATCATCTATCCGCGACAATGGATATTTATTCTTCAGTGTATGCTTATTCAAGTCACGATAGTCTACACATAATCTCAGAGTACCGTCTGACTTCGGGACAAATACCACTGCTGCTACCCAATCAGAGAAACTAGGCCTGATTAGACCTTTCCATACTAGCTGTCGTGTTTGATTATCCAACTCATCTTTCTCCTTCAAGGTCATTCTTCGAATAGCGTGAACTATTAGCCTTGCATTTGGAACTAAAGCGATCTTGAAATCAATTTCTCTCTGCGGAGGTAAGTCAACAACTTCTTCGAACATATCTGCATAGTTCTTGACAACTGGTATATTTTCAATGTTGACCGGAATATTCTCTGCGACGATAGGAATAGGTTCTATCTGAGCAGGAGAAACATCTAAAGCTGCCCAGAAGACTTTTCTATTAGAATTCGGTCCTTCACATGGAATTGTTATATATTCCCCGAACTTTGTTTTTGCCTTAACAACTTCTCGGAGCATTTAACTTCGACTTCATATTGGGTTAGCCAATCCAATCCCAGTATAAGGTCAAATTCTGTAAAATTCATTATGATCGCGATAGTGGGGAACCGATACTGGGATAAAGAGGCAGGCACTCCACAAACCCAATTAAGATCAAGGGAACCCCCAACCAGATTATGAACAATCATTGGTGCTTTGAGCTTCTTCAAATTCAGATCCAGTTTCTTAGCCACATTCTTTGCAACAAAGCTTCGCAACGCGCTTGTATCAAATAGTACTTTAACTGGAATATTTTTGACAGTAAGCGTGCCTTCTAACACATCTGGTCTTGCCTGACTAGCCGAGGGTTCCGAAGTTTCTGCTACTTCATTTACCTGAATGACTTCAGATTTCTTGAATAGCGGGCAATCCTTTTCAAGATGACCAGTCCGATGGCAATGACTGCATTTTCTATTCTCATGAAACTTGTTCTCAAGTCTAGATTTATTCTTCTTCCATTCATTCAAAGATTTACAGTTTATCGCCAAATGCCCTCGCCTATTGCAGCTTGAGCATGTGGCAGTCGTTACTAGTCCTTTCTCAGATATAACCTTTTCTCGATTTAACCTAGGCTTCTTTCTGACTCTAGACGTAGTACTGGCCTCAGGCTGTGTACTCGTCTCTAGGCTATCAGTTTCGAATTTTCTTTTGCTGCTAGAACTGGCTTCCTCTTCGTCTCGCAACATAACTTTCCTATCGAGATCCTCATACTGATAAGCCATGTATATCATTTTAGAAAAAGGAAGCTTCACATGCCCCATTACTTTATTCTGGTATTTCCTTTGCATACCATAAACAAACCTCACATTCTTCTGCTTTGGATATTGAATCAGATGCGGAGCAAAATGAGAAAGTTCATTGAATTTCTTATGATATTCCGGGATATTCATATCTCCTTGTATCAAATAGTAGAATTCATCACATAACTGCTCAGTTGCTTTTGGAGGAATAAATTTTTCACTGAAAAGCTCTTTGAATCTATCCCAGGTGATATCACCTTCTGGATTATCTTTAACAATCGAATCCCACCAGAACAAAGCTTCGTCTTTGAGTGCCCAAGATGCCAGTAATCTTTTTTGGTCATCCCTCAGCTTTAATCCTTCAAAGATTTTCTCAGGAGATCGAATCCAAGCTTGTGTTTTAGCAATAGATTCTTCGCTCAAGAATGGTACTCCACCTATATTTCTATATTTCTTAAGTAAAGCTTCTATATCTGGGTCTACATTCCTTCTGTTTCTGGCACTCATTTTCTAGTACTTCTGCAAATAGCAGACCAAGTGTCAGGTCAACAGAAAAGATATTATAAAGCATAGAGACATATACTTGAATGTAAATGTGTCTATCGAGGTGTATTTCAATCTTCTATACTCATACTAGGATATTACTGATCCTATCTGTAATGAGTTACTCGTCCTAGAAAACTACTGGTTCTATTTCTGACGAGTTCGTAAATATGTTGTATTTCAGAACTAAGCTTAACCAAAGCTCTGATACCACGTTTGTGACGACCCCATTCCCGACAAGACGGTGGAAGGGGTAATCTTTGGAATATTACACATAAACAGATAACAGCAGAACATAAGTAAATAAATACACCAGATAATGTACAATAGAATACACTGGATAAATAAAATCATCAGAGTTACGCAGTATATAGGATCATACTTAGTGCAAAATACAGTTCAGCTATACATAAATTGTCTACAGCGGAAAAGAAAACATAATATGTACAACAGGAGCTGAACAGCATAAAAAGAGATAAATGATAGAATCCATCTTCAGCTCCAGCTATTCAGAAAGAGTCTGCTAAAAAACTGAATACAAGGCTGCCCTTGTAGAAAAAGGGGCACCCGAGTTTGCAAGTGAAACAAACTACGAGTCAGTCATGAGACTGGTATGAGAAATCTACTTAACACATTTTCAAATATGGCTGATCACAGGACCACGCCACTTTCGCGAAACGGGTTTACTCCATTGGATTGCCAGTGCTTTAAAACAAATAAATCTTTTAAACATCGCAATGCTTTTTATAAAAATGAAGTCATTATAAGACTCAGTTCCCATCACACAATGCAACACAAACCGGAGGATAGAGTTTTATCTTATAATGGCCAAATATGC
Source organism: Allium sativum (assembly GCA_030737875.1). NCBI lineage: Eukaryota > Viridiplantae > Streptophyta > Magnoliopsida > Asparagales > Amaryllidaceae > Allium > Allium sativum. The sequence goes on from CM060924.1 coordinate 986,250,677, forward strand.
TTGATACGAGGAAAACAAATCATTTGAAATGTAAATTTTATCATTTAATTCTTAATCAGACTCCAACCGTAAAACTAATAAGAGAACGATTCCCTAAGTATTAACCCCGAAGGCCGAAACCAACATCAGACCAATACCCAGGAAACCATCCGTCCTATCTCGTTTCCAGTTAATTTCTAATTTTAGATACAATCGTAAATATCAATCATAGACGGCATAAGTGCCCCATACCACTATGTCGCCATGTATAGGTATACAATCAAAACCGCACGATGTCGTATTTGGAAATTTGATTTCCGTCTTGAACCAAGGCAAAAGATAGTCCTTACCGAATTCGAGACGCTCTAGCCCGCCCCTCAGGATCAGAACGCATCGACCCTTGGATCGTCAGGACCGGTCCACCGATGTGGATTAAAATGCCTGAACACTGCGTTTCCCCACCCTATGGGGCGTCACTGGTCATATCCGACCAAATCATCTGCTCCGAAGAGACCGAAGCAAACCGAGGCCTCGCTTTCCATCATCCACATAAGTAAAATACCCGAGCGTGGAAAACCCAAAGCACCACTCCTAGCTAGAAGGAAACGCATGTTCTCCCTGAAGTCCGTCTCGCGTTTCTGGCTCATACCGGGATGTAAGGATCGCGAATTAACGTTACAAATAAAGCGATGCCACACAGGCGTTGCTTTGATCATCAACCACAAAGCTATGCTTTTCAACAAAAGCTTTGATCAATGCATCTCAGCATGCCACACAGGCAATTCACGCCATGCAACCGACGTCTATTAATCACACAGAATGAAATCCAATGTCAGACACACAGTCCATTTACAAGTCCGTCCTGGGTCTGAACGGAACCGAAGGATCTTTATTCCTCGCACATCCGTACAATCAACATGTACGTCCGGACGGCTACTACTTCAACCCCTTCTAAGTAGCTACTCCTATCATGAGCATCAGTAGCACCCCTTCATTCGACGTGAAGATCATCGATCTTGCATCGTCTTCATATCTTCGACTTTCGATCGTCGATCAATTATTTGAAATGAGAATTAACTCGGCCTTTTCAAATAATTCACGTATATTTAGAATTTCAAATCAATTCATTTCAATTTTTAAATTATTCGATATCACTAATTCTGTTCTTTAGGGTAATTTTCACGCCAAACACATTCAACCATCAAATATCACATAAACCAAGCAAATTCAGTTTATTTCTATTCCATATCGTTTATAATATATTATCACGATTTATCTCTACTTTTATTTATTTAAAAATAGCCAATTTATTCAAAACAACGCTTCAGGCCATAATGCGGCAGTGACGCTGTTTTTCTTCAGATTTGATTTACACATATCTGAAAATCCAACCATTGGATCTTCACAAATTTTATATCATTAGAAAGATCTTTTCAAAACGAATCCAACGGTTCCAGTTTCGGGAAAATCCGACGGTCCGATCTCCCGCACTAATCGTTTGAAGTTATGATTTCAAAATACAAACTGCAGCGTCGTTATTCGATTTAATTTAATTATATATATATATATATAATCGATTCTAGCGCTGTTTTTCTTCAGATTTGAGGTAAACATTCCAGACAATCCAACCGTTGGATCTTTACAAAGTTGGTGTCGTTGGAAAGATATTTCAAAAGCGAACCTAACGGTTGTGGTTTCGGGAAAATCCGATGGCCGGATCTCCCGCAGTAATCGTTTGAAATCACGGTTTCAAAACACGAACTGCAGCTTCATTATTCGATTTATTTTGATTATATTTATATACATATATATATATAAATATAATCTATTCTTCGATTTCAAAACCATATTCCTTTCATACATTTGATAAAAATGATATTTTTATCCAACAGACATTTATTTCAACACTTCACTATTTTTAACAATTCATGTATATAGTAAAAATGTAATTTTTATTGTAAAACAATTAATTTCAAAACACGACTATTTTATTTACTTCATATAGATGATAAAAATATGATTTTTATTATAAAACAATTTATTTCAAAACACGACTATTTTATATAGTTCATATAGATGATAAAAATATGATTTTTATTATAAAACAATTTTTTTCAAAACATGACTATCATTCAACACATGAATTTCTATTCAACGAATAAATTTCTATTCAACACATGAATGTTTTCTATAGTTCGTATATATAATAAAACGGGATTTTTATTGTTAAAGCAATTTATTTAAAACACGAATATCATTCAACACATGAATTTCTATTCAACGAATGAATTTCTATTCAACATATGAATGTGATTTCAACATATGAAAATAATTTCAATAAATGAATTCTAACACATGAATATTTCAGAAAATTTCAGCAGCATAACGGCAGGGTAGTTAAAACCGGGGCCGTCCCTAGTACGACTCCTCGCTCTACCTTAAAGCCTCGCAGCTTTTGACAATGGGGATTTCATGCATCTAGTTCGCACGCAGGCGGCATGTTTATTTTTATTTTTATTTTCCACAAACTAATCCTATGTGGTTTCAACCAAATAATTCCCAACCACAAACGGGAATTTTTCAACCACAATCAATCAATTTCAACCACAAACAATTCTAATCAACCATTCACTATCAACCAATTTTCACACCAATCACAACCAATAAATATCGTCCATGGTTTGTGGACGAGGGGTGTATATATATATATGTATATTTCAATTCACTTCAATTCATTTCAATATCATTTCATCGCATATATAATGTTTATAACTCAGATTAATTTTATTTATTTTCAAACATCGATTCAAGCTTACTTTTCATCGTTATTATTTAAAATATTTATTTTAAATATTCAAAATCCACTAAAATAGCCAATTTAAAATTTTTAATTTGGTTCAGATTTTCCGGGTTGTTACAAAATCCATCAAATCACTAGTTGATCTTCCCAAAATATTACGGGTATAAAAAGCTAAGAGAAACGAATTCCTCCGCCACCAAATGCAATATCTCAAAAAGATCGTCATATGTGATCTGTTAGGAGTACTATGTCAGACATTCGTCCATACAAGTCGTCCTGGGACTGGACAACAAAAAAGCCCTTGCATTTTTCTCCATCTTCAATTATCTTCAGCATAATCTAATTCACAACGCCTATGTCTATACGGAGTGGTTTTCGGATATTAAATCCAACTGGTCTCTCTGTATTGACAATGATGGTCAAAAATATCCTTGATAGTCGGTGATTTAACTATCAAAGGAAAAACAAACATCCATCAAACAATTAAACAATCACTGGTCCTTTCAATTAATATTCATTCATGAACTATTTTCCAATTTCCTATCGAATTCCATATATATCCACATATTGATTTCTATTATCAAAATTTCTCAAAAATATTACAACTCCTTAAATTTCCAGAAAATTTTGCCAGCACCTCCCTTGTACTGGTCAATGGCTCAAATCCCAACTCGCCTCTTTAGGCCCTTTCCATTCAAAAAGAAAAATCAAAAAGCCAAGCGGCTTGCCTAGTGGGCTCATAAAATCTCATATGGAAATTTAACATGTACTTTTTTGTCAGGCACTCAAAATATAATCTTCATCCCTTCATTCCATACTTGTTTATAAATATTCAACCATCCCCCATTTGTTTCAGATCAATTCAACGTTTTTTAAAATCGATTTCCATTAGATAGTTAATTTCTAATTGGCATCTTTGCATAATCACGTTTGTATTCACTTATAAATCAAACTAATCTTCTTGCTCGCTTCCCAATTCTAATTCATGCCCCATATTCGAATTCCCAATTTCAATTTAACAAATTCAAATCACTTAACCAAAGTTAATTTTGGCCCAAACCTTTATTAACTAATTTCTTTTAAAATTACTTAACTTCATTCGATAATTAAAAATCTGATTTTTTATCCCAAAAATTAATCCATTTACTCTACTTGAGTTCAAATCTATTTCATAACTCAAATCTGGATTTTTCTGAAAAGATTCGGATTTTATTCACTCAAAATCCCTTTAATTTATTAAAGAAACCGTTATGGTTTAAAAACGATTATGGCGTTGTTGTTTTTTTTTTTGAAAATTTGATTTTGAAACAACTCAAAATCTATAAGATGAAATCCAGATTTTTCTCTTCCATTAGAAAACTATTATTAAATAGGTTCATCCGTTTCTTGTTTCATCGAATTCCGAGTTATATTGATCTTTATACACTCAATTGAACTTCAAATCGTCAAATTACGAACTTCCACGCTACGACGAGTTCGTTTTATTAAATTTAAATATGCACGTTTAAAAACTTCGTTTAGTAAATAAATTTCAATTTCGCTTCCCATATTTAAAATAAACCTGTTATCCAAATCCGACTTAACAATCCCGATTTATCAAACTCATTGATTATTTTATTCTATATTCAGAACTCTGTTATGAATTAACTCAACTCCAATTTTCTATATTCAATTCCAACTTACATGGAACTGAATTATTTATAAAATTCGAAATAATTGAATTTCAATTATAAATTTCTTTTATGGGAATAATCAATTTATTCAACATTCTTTACCATTACAAACTAAATTCATCCCTTGATATTAGTGAAGTCGTTCAAGTTGGGGTATTTTATTTACCTCTCAGACCTTGACCGACAACGTTCTTATCTTAAGATAGATAAAAGCTTGCAATATTAAAAATCAATTTAAATCTCTCCTTTAATTCCATTTCTATAGTAATATAAATTTAACTAATTTTATAAATCTATATTTAAATTTTAGAGTATCCAACATCGTCTATTACTTCGTTCAAAATTTATAACTTAGTTATGAATTCATTTTCAACTCGATTCTCTATATTAATTTCCAATTTCTTTGGAACTAAATTATTTTATAAAATTGGACAAAATCAAACTATACTTTTAATCCCTTGGGTTTATACTAATTCAATATATATATTCCGGGTTTCAGAATAAAATCTAATGTTCCCTTTTTGAAACGATTTTTTAATTCCTCTTTTTAGATTTATACTTGGATTAAAATTTCAGTTTATCTATAATAATTGTTTTCTTTATTTATAAATATCGTTAATAATTTCATTTCTTGTCTTAAATACTAAAATAAGTTTTCAGTTTCAAATTCCATTTGAAATCCAATTCCCCTTTCGAAAAATAAATTTTCCCTTTTAAATTCAGACTTGAATTTAAAAATTAATATTATCAAATGATAATTTGCCTTTTCATTTTTAAATATCATTTATAATTCCAATTACTTGTTTTTTTTTTACTAAAAACAGGTTAATATTTTCTAACTTGTTCGAAATTCAATTTCTATTTCAAAAAATAAATTTTTTTTTATAACTAAAAATCTCTTTCTATGATATTTTTGAATATAAATATTTAGGGCCGGTGATATTCTAATATCCAAACACACAAATCATCCATTCAATTCACACATCACACACACATATATATATATAAACAATAGTAAATAAATTTGAGGAATCCAGTTAGATTCCTCCAACTTGTTTTCCCTGCATCAACAAAGGTTAGAAAACATAAATAATACCAATCCTGCTTCAAGGCAGGATATGTGGTATGAAGGTCATCCACTATAATATATTATGGGTCGGATAGGGTCATCCGCTAATGATACCACGGTCATCCGCTAATGGTACTGCGGGAAATATCCAACAACCAATATATATATATATATAATAACAACAAACACCAAGCCTTTATACATAACTAACATATATTATAACCAAGATTGATAAACAATTTGTAAATGCAGCTAAGCAGCCAACAATTTTTTTTAATAAAAATAAATTTTAATGAGATTTACTCACCTTGTCTTTTTCAGTGCCGAATATCTTGTTCAATTCCATATCCTCATGCTGTGAATATACTCGAACTGCCAAGAATGAATTTTATTTTTCGCCTATGATTATTTATAATTTATTTAGCAATTAAGCGACTAACTATTGAATTAAATAATCAAATTATTCTATGTATATTAAATTTTTGAAACAATGTATACCTTATCGCCTTAACTAATCATGAAGCAACTTGAAATATCGCTGACTAACTCTGCTAAAATCAGCCCAAAATATTGGTTATTCCGATATCGATATTTCAGCAAACATCTTATAGTCAAAACTCCATTTTGTTTTCGATTGCTTAAACCCCCATCTATATCAGACCAACACATTACCCCCTTGCATTGCCATTACAATGTCTCTACTCGTCACTGTCCTTACTATTCAGACAAACCCATACTGTTCAAATGAAGCCTCCTCTACACAACCATTGACAGTACTTTGAGCTCCATTTCAAGTCCGAGCATTGCCAATCCCAAAGAAATAGACCTACTTCCCATATTTCCAATACACTACAGACTTGAGCTTCCCAATAAACGTTCAGACAATGCACCCAAAAAAATACATAGACCGCGCTTCAACAAACAACTACTGCCGAAACCCCTAAAACAAGTCGCGGCTTTAGCTTATCCATCTACATGCATGCGAAGCCTCTCACCTTCGAACCTTTCGAATCTTCACCCACACTTGCGCCTCTACTGTACAGAACCCACCGCACCTTAACCGACTATCGCTCCTAAAAATAATCCCATCGCGAATGCTACATATTTTTAGATTGATACTCCAGATCGATTTTAGTGCCAATGTTGGTTTTCATGAAATCGCTGTATCAAAAAATAGCCGGAATCCCCATAATCAATCTTTGAACACTCTGTGACAACCAATTCAAATGCCTCATTATACCAAAAATCACGAGCTCCTCCAGCTATGTCGAGATTCAGATTTCATCGCAGTTTGATTTCTTATTTCAAGAACGCTCCAGGCGTCGAGCTTCAAAAGACCTCTAGTTTGATTTGTGATTCCTATTTGTTTTTTTCTTCAGTGGAATAGTCTCTGGTTTGTTTTCATGACTGGAGAAAAAGGAACAAAGGGGGAAGAGTTGAAATGATTTAAAATGGGGAAAACAGGTAGGCGATGGACTGGATTTTATAAGCAAGTGAAGGAGACAATTGAGTACGAGGCCATTAAATTGTTGCCTCCCTGATATCAAAGTTGAAAGACAAAATAAACAGCTCGAAGAAATGGTCTGCGCGATGTTGAAAGAAGAACAACTGGGTTAGAATACCCTTTTGCATTGGAAAGGAAACAGTTTAGGTCGTCTTTGATTTAATATAAATTTATTTGATTTGATTTTAATTAATATATTATACTAAAATATCTCGTAGTCCCTCACTCTAAATTATGAACCACTATTTAATAATAATGACCCGACGTTTTTCAACGCTATTCTTTATTCTGAACTCAATGTAACGAGTTCTGAAATATGATTCAATTTTTATGGAGAAAATATCATTTTAAATTGATGATTTCTAAATTAAATTCAATTTAATTATTATCAGTTTTCATATTACGATATTTAATGTATTTGAAATTAAACCGCATATCAATTTAAATCGATAAATTCTATATTAAAAATTCGTTTATATTACAAATCAATATTTAGAATAAATTAAAATATTAAAATAAACGATTAAAAATATGGGACGTTACATTCGTTCCACCTTAAAAGAATTTCGTCCCCGAAATTACTAAGGTAGAAGAAATGATATATAACCGTTAATTTTTTCGAAAACCACTTATGTTGAAACTCAACATTTCATACCACCACAATTTCAGTTCTACCAAAACTTTTGGTTTTTATTCATATCGCATACCATATGCGCTTATATTCATTTTCTTTGAAAGGCTAACAATCAATTAATTCAAATTCAATTCATTTGCATTCAATTCATTTAATTTAATTTTAATCAATTTATTTATTGATTTCATTTATGATAACAAAGATTTCTGTTTGCATATTTGATACTCCTTAGTTAATAAAATAGCCATTGATTATTTTTAGCTGATTTCAATTGATTCCAAATTAAGCTATCCATTTCAATTCGTTTAACTTGCTTAAGTTAGATTTAGATTCTAGAATTTAAATTCCTGGGTTTTGATTTTAAGTCCTTTAGAAATCATATAAATATATACGTAGTTATATTTATAACCATCACAAATTCAAAACATTTGACCTTTAAAACAACTTATTTTCAAAAATAAATTTGTTTGGAAACCTCACTATGGTAGCAATCCATCACTTAGAAACTCGAAAATGAATACCGATGATGTGGCCATCCATCATCTGAATTATTTTCCAGTCACTGAAGTGATTTCAGTGCTTTAACCCTTTCAAAATCCATCTAAAGATGATTTTTATTTAAAAATCTTTCCAAAATAAAGCTATATTATTTTAATATATTTTGGAAAAATAATTTCCAACTTCCCGGGATTAAATTTTGAATTCTGGTCTGAATTCAACTTTAATTCATCTCATTTGTATTCACCAACTTTATTTGGTTATATATAACCGTTCCACTTTTATAATCTCATAATAGCAACCAACTCATCCATATACAAAAAATTATAGAAAATCATTTTTATATTAAAATATAATTTTGGGTAAAATTATTTCATTTACCCAGCTTTTTTTTAAAAACAATACCGCGTTGAATTATTCTGCTCAAGTGTTTATAAATACCTTTCGATACAGCTGATCATACTGTATCGACCAGAGTTCATAAACCACTCGACAAACTAATCAACACAATATAAAGCAGTTTCTATATCAACTTACAAATACGCTCTCTCATATACATACACTCAACTCATTCTAGGGTACTACTGACCCTATCTCTAATGAGTAAACCCCCGCCAAAGCCTAGGTGTCCGCTCAACCTAAGCTCTGATACAAACTGTGATGTCCCGCAAATCCGTACTACCTGAGTTGTCTAAACAACACATGTCCAACCCAAATAATACAGAAATACGAGTCATTAGGGTTAAAGAAATAAAAATAGATAGAGGATAGAACAAAAGAAACCCACAACATCTCACAGCGGAACGAATAAAATATATTATATAACATAATCTTTGAAATACAAAAATTTTGGTATTAGATATACATACCATCATCAGAGTATAATACAACATTTGATACAGCGGTAAATAACTCTGAAATATCCAACGATGAGGCCGCTTTCTTCAAACTCCTCCAAGTGTATCTGTAAAAGTCTGAAACACTTGACTGCCCGTACAAATTTGGGCACCCAAGAGTTTAGGAAAAACAAACAAAATAAACTCTAGTTCAGTCATGGGACTGGTGTGAGTAAACTACAACCATATTGTTTAACTTTGAAAAATCCTTTGAAAAAAAGGGTAATAGTAAGATCATCCCACACATAAACATGGATGGTTTTTGCCTTACGATAACCAAAACATTTTTTTAATGAAAATCCAGTGATATTATAATAATGTCTAATCAAATAAATAACCAAATAATAGAACGCTTGCATCTCACGCTCTATATACATAGTGTAAAATCAAAAACCGTAGGGCGCTTATTGGAGATTGGATTCCAACTATGACAAGGTATGGGACCACCTCCCGGTCAGTATACTCTAGAGGTGATACATTGGGGTTCAACAAGAACATCTTGCAACCCGGCTACATATGACCGCCCGCTCATTTAGCTTGAGTGTAGCGAATATAGTGTCACCCACGGTTGTCGGCCATCCAACCGTAAACCGTAAGATATAGAATAGAAAGGAGAACAAATAATGAATTTTCTCTAGATCGGTGACAAATATGCCTTGCTTGGGTATGACCCAACTAGCCATGCTGCCTACCCGATTTTGTCATTTCCCGGTTGTGAGGCTACGTTAATCTTTCAGAACATCTGGTCACCATTCACTTAGAATGCCACATCGTCAAACCCGTCTAATCACTAGTTGATCTTCCCAAAATATTACGGGTATAAAAAACTAAGAGAAACGAATTCCACCGCCACCAAACATAATATCTCGAAAAGATCGTCTTATGTGATCTGTTAGGAGTACTCTGTCAGACATTCATCCATACAAGTTGTCCTGGGACTGGACAACAAAACAGCCCTTGCATTTTTCTCCATCTTCAATTATCTTCAGCATAATCTTTTTCGCAATGCCTATTCCTATACAGAGTGGTTTTGGGATATTAAATCCAACCGGTCTCTCCGTACTGACAACGGTGGTCAAAAATCTTTGATAGCTGGTGATTTAACTATCAAAGACAATCACTGGCCCCTTTCAATTAATATTCATTCATGAACTATTTTCCAGTTTCCTTATTGAATTCCATATATATCGACATATTGATTTCTATCATCAAAATTTCTCAAAATTATTCTAACTCCTTAAATTTCCGAAAAATTTCGCCAGCACCTCCCTTGTACCGGTCAATAGCTCAAATCCTAACTCGCCACTTTTGGCCCTTTCCATTCAAAAAGAAAATAAAAAAGCCAATACCCAATGGGCTCATAAAATCTCATATGGAAATTTAACATGTTCCTTTTTGTCGGGCACTCAAAATATAATATTCATCCCTTCATTCTGTACCTGTTTACAAATATTCAACCATCCCCCGTTTGTTTCAAATCAATTCAACGTCTTTTCTTAAATCGATTTCCATTAGCAAGTTAATTCTAATTGGCATTTTTGCTTAATCACGTTTGTATTCACTTATAAATCAAAATAATCTCCTTGCTCGCTTCCCAATTCTAATTCATGCCTCATATTCGAATTCCCAATTTCAATTTAACAAATTCAAATCACTTAACCAAAGTTAATTTCGGCCCAAACCTTCATTAACTAATTTCTTTTAAAATTACTTAACTTCATTCGATAATTAAAAATCTGATTTTTTTATCCCAAAAATTTAATCCGTTTACTCTACTTGAGTTCAAATCTACTTCATAACTCAAGTCTAGATTTTTCTAAAAAGATTCGGATTTTATTCACTCAAAATCCCTTTAATTTATTAAAGAAACCGTTATGGTTTAAAAACGATTATGGCACTGTTTTTTCTGAAAATTTGATTTTGAAATAACTCAAAATCTATAAGACGAAATCCAGATTTTTCTCTTCCCTTGGAAAACTATTATTAAATAGGTCCGGTTGTTTCTTGTTTCCTCGAATTCCGACTTATATTGAGCTTTATACACTCAATCGAAGTTCGATTCGTCAAATTACGAACTACCGCACTACAACGAGTTCGTTTTAATTAAATTTAAATATAAACATTTAAAAACTTCGTTTAGTAAATAAATTTCAATTTCACTTCCCATATTTAAAATAAACGCGTTATCCAAATCCAACTTAACAATCCCGATTTCTCAAACTTGTTGATTGTTTTATTCTATATTCAGAACTCAGTTATGAATTAACTCAACTCCAATTTTCTATATTCAATTCCAACTTACATGGAATTGGATTATTTATAAAATTCGACATAATCGAATTTCAATTATAAATTTCTTTTATGGGAATAATCAATTTATTCAATATTCTTTACCATTACAAACTAATATCATTCCTTGATAATAGTGAAGTCGCTCCAGTTGGGGTATTTTATTTACCTCTCAGACCTTGATCGACAACATTCTTATCTTAAGATAGATAAAAGCTTGTAATATAAAAACTCAATTTAAATCTCGCCTTTAATTCCATTTCTATACTAATATAAATTTAAATAATTTTATAAATCTAGCTTTAAATTTTAGAGTATCCAACATCGTCTATTACTTCGTTCGAAATTTATAACTTAGTTATAAATTCATTTTCAACTCGATTCTCTATATTAATTTCCAATTTATTTGGAACTAAATTATTTTGTAAAATTCGACAAAATCTAATTATACTTTTAATCCTTTGGATTTATAATAATTCAATATATATATTCCAGGTTTTGGAATATAATCTAATGTTCCCTTTTTGAAACGATTTTTTAATTCCTCTTTTTAAATTCGTACTTGGATTAAAATTTCAATCTATCTAATAATAATTGTTTTTCTTTATTTATTAATATCGTTTATAATTTCATTTCTTGTCTTAAATACTAAAACAGGTTTTTGATTTCAAATTCCATTTGAACTCCAATTCCCCTTTCGTAAAATAAATTTTCCCATTTAAATTCAGACTTAAATTTAAAAATCAATATTATCAAATGATAATTTTCCTTTTCGTTTTTAAATGTCGTTTATAATTCCAATTACTTGTTTTATTACTAAAAACAAGTTAATATTTTCTAACTTGTTCGAAATTCAATTTCTATTTCTAAAAATAAAATTTTCTTTTTTTATAACTAAAAATCTTTTTCTATGATATTTTTAAATATAAATATTTAGGGCCAGTGATATTCTAATATCCAAACACACAAATCATCCATTCAATTCACACATCACACACATATATAAATATGTAATCAACAATAAATAAATTTGAGGAATCCAGTTGGATTCCTCCAACCTGTTTTCCCTGCATCCACAGAGGTTAGAAAACATAAATAATACCAATCCTGCTTCAAGGCAGGATATTTCGGTATGAAGGTCATCCACTATAATATATTGTGAGGCGAATAGGGTCATCTGCTAATGATACCGCGGGCATCCGCTAATGGTACTGCGGAAAATAACCAACTACCAATATATATAATAACCACAACCACCGAGCATATATATATATAACTAACATACATTATAACCAAGACTGATAAACAATTTGTAAATGCAACCAAGCAGCCAATAATTTTTTTTAATAAAAATAAATTTTAAGTGAGATTTACTCACCTTGTCTTTTTCACTGCCGAATATCTTGTTCAATTCCATATCCTCATGCTGTAAATCTACTTGAACCGCCATGAATGAATTTTATTTTTCGCCTATGATTATTTATACTTTATTTAACAATTAAGTGATTAACTACTAAATTAAATAATCAAATTATTCTATGCATATTAAATTTTTGAAATAATGTATACCTTATCGCCTTAACCCATTCACGAAGCAACTTCAAAGATTTCTGACCAAATCCACTAAAATCATCCCAAAATATTGGTTATTCCAATATCGATATTTCAGCAAACATCTTGTAGTCAAAACTCCATTTTGTTTTCGATCACTTAAACACCTACCTATATCGAACCAGCACATTACCCCGTTACATTGCCATTACAATGTCTGTAACACCCCGTAATTCTATTAATATTAATATTTGCAAATTAAAGAATAACTAATCTCAGATCTGAGAATTGTGGGAAACGGGTTGCACCATTGTGTTCGTCTCGGAATTCTAGTGGAAATAGAGTCCGAGTTTGCGGGAAACGAGTACCGGATGAAAAAGTTATGGACGAACGAAGTTTGGTGGCAAAGAGAGAAAAAAAATGCACTGGCGCACTTGGGAAGTGCGCCAGTACAAATTTACACTGGCGCACCTGCCAAGTGCGCCCAGGCCGAGGCTGGAGCCTGCACAGCTTTCTGGTTCAGGCTGACCCGTGTTGTTGAGTCCATTCTGACTCCTTGCTGAGTCATTAGGGCTGACTCATCACCCTATCATAATTAAATGGTTTTGATTTACCCTAAGAACATCCGACGGCTTAAATTAATTTATAACTATACAAAAAGACCCCTATACATAAACCCTAAATCAGAAAATAAACAAAGACCATGGCCGTCATGCTGATATTTAGAGACGTAGAGCAGCCGCCATCAAATTAAAGATAGAGAACAACAACCAAATCAGAACTACCCAGCCCTAACAGCGATTCTTCATCAAAAGAGCGCTAATTCGACTCTCTTTCTTCTCTAACTGTGAGTATGATAGTCTTAACAAGATTATTATCATTTTAATTAGGTTAAGTCATGAAAGGATTGTGAGTAGATGATGTGAATTGTCATATGCTATCATGTATGTTATTAATCCTATGCTATGTGGTGATGATATACTATATGTTGTAAATCATGCTATGTATGTTGAAAGTTTCTATGCTAAGTTGTGATGAATCATACATGTTAGAAAGCCATCTATGCTAGTTAGTTCATATTAATTAAATCATCATGTTTGGGCTATGTTGATCTATATGACAAGTTACATATGCAAGTCAAATTGATTAGAAAAGTTATGAACATATGCCATGACATCTATTATGACATCTAGAACTATGCTATGACATATGTGATATCCTATGCTAGTTCACACCATCATTATGTTGCTTAAAACCCCCATATGCAAGTTTATGTATAGATTTGGGCTATGATCATATCATGTAAATTGTGACATTTAACAATTTGACACCTTTTGATCCTTAACATGCGTAATTTATGCAAGTTTTACCCCTATTATGATTAGATTTATTTTTATTGTCTACATGTTGTGGTAATTTGTCCTTGTGTTATGCGTTAGACTATTCAATTCTAGCCTATATTATGCGTTGAATAAGCGAACGTATAAACGTGGGGTAGGGGTAATATTAAGGATTTAATAAGATGTTGGGGTGCAATTTATATGATTTTGCATATCATGAGTGGATGACCATAATTGAGTCAATTATGGGCATCAATAATAGTGGACTTAATTAATAATTTGATAGGGAATTATTAAAACTAGGGTAAAAGATTGAAAGTTGTCAATCAATGCTTAGAACACGAGGTTGGACTCGTTTGTGACGTAAACCTACCCGGAACCGCCCGACAAATCCAGTGGTCACAAATGTCAGCCCAATGTGAGAGGTCCTAGGCCTAAACTAAAGCATAACAAGTGGTAAAGACACGAGGTTAGACTCTTTTATGGTGTAAGACTGCCCGGACCCTCCCGGCAAACCCAGCTACCATAAATGCCAGTCTAATGTGAGAGGTCTTTATGAGGTTATGGCCTGAATGAATTAAGAAATACTTAATCAGATAAACATGTAAAGTGGGACATAGGGGTTAAGAAGGTGCCTTGGGTGGCATGAGGAATCTAGTGGGTGCCCTTAGTGGCATGTGAAATACGATTAGTAAGACTTAACCAAACACACATGTAAATGAACATGACTAAGAGTGTTAAGTGGGATATATTAATGCCAAGCTTAGGTGGGTAGCTTGTGGGGGCCCATTTCAACCAGTATCCCAAACGTATCTTTGTGGGCTCGACCCAAGTCGAGGACGGGACACGCATACTGGGCTTGACTATAAGAGGCCAAAACGGGGAGCGGTGGCAACGCAAGTCCAACGGGTTTCATATGCATGTGTGGACCCGGGCTGGTAGGTAAGACGTTGTTGCATCGTGTAGGTATAAGCCGTGCATTCTCTGTTGTATCGGGTTGCTACTTTAGGGGAGTGATACACCCCACTGTGGGGCCAGCACGGGTATCTACGAGTAGGGAGCCGATCGAAAGAGGGTAGTGGGGTACACCTAGTGGAGATAGGGGCAGACGGCACCTATGTAGTCAGCTAGGAGTACACGAAGTTACTTATAAAATTTCTAAGAGGGTAGTGGGGTACACTTAATGGAGATAGGGGCAGACGGCACCTATGTAGTCAGCTAGGGGTACGTAAGGCTATTTATATTGTTTCTGTGTGAAGCAAGTGGGATCAACCTTTAGGGTGACTGGTGCGGTGCAGTGTAGTAATTGGCGCGGTGTAGTGTAGTAATTGGCGCGGTGCAGTGCAGTAATTGGAGCGGTGCAGTGTAGTAATGTGCGGTGCAGTATAGTAATTATTCGTTAGTAATTAGGTATGCCTTTACCGTTATCTTCAACGTTATCTTAAATGTTATCTTTATCTGTTCATTCCATACCTAATAGTTCATAGACATTTACTTATCTTCCTGCTTATGCCTTAGTCTAGTTATTTTGATAATAGTATTGTTAGAATTATCATACTCGCCAGACTTTATGTCTGACCCCCTCTATTTCTATCCTTTCCCCCCTCCAGATCCTCAGGTTGGGCCTAACTCTAGTAGAGTTTGATTGGATTGCTTTATCTCTTTTTGGAAAACTTGGACCATTGAAGTAAAGTCCAACTTGTTATCTTCTTTAATGGCTATTTTGTAATGGGGTTATGTATTTTGTTTTATGAAGATGGATAATGTACTTGACTCTGATTAATGGTTTTGTGATGTAACAAACATGTTTCCGCTGCAATAAAATGAAGCTTTAGTTTTCAAGCACTACTTATTATCTGTCTTGTTGTAATTTTTCTGTTCTATATTCACTTATAACCTCCATGGAAGTTAATGCATTCCCTTTGTGAGTGACATTAATGGATGTGGGGTGTTACACGTGGTATCAGAGCTTAAGGTTACCAGAACAGATAAAAATACTTTAGAAAAATAGTTATTTTTGGAAGAAATGTTTTCAAAAACATGTTTTAATGAGAAATTTAAAGAGGAAGTTTTTATGCAAAACATAATCCCCAAATAGCCATATATCTTTATCTTTCGAATTCTCCATTTTGAATCTTTCCTTTTTCATTTCAGCATGGCTGAAGATCTTAACCTACCCGACGGTGTAACGATACCAGGATGGTACAGGAGGCTGTTAGAGGCTTGGGCCGCCGCAGGTCCGACCAATGTTCCTCCACCACCAGTTGCACCCATCCCTCCTCCTCCTCCTCGCGTAGATACTTTTGCAAAGACGTGCAAGGAATTTAAGGCTATGGGTGGAAAACCTTTTCAAGGGTCAGAAACGTTTGTGGAAGCTAAAGATTGGCTTAGGGAGGTGGAAGAATTGCTAGAAATCTTTGAAGTAGAAGAAGGGAGGAGAGTTCGTTTAGCAGCTTGGTTGATGAAGGGAGAGGCCTCGTTTTGGTGGGAGGTCACTAATGGGGAGCGTCCTGTTGACTCTTGGGCGGATTTTAGACATAGGTTCGATGCGAAGTTTCTCTCTAGGGCGGAAGAAAATCTATATATGGAAAGGTTCTTGGCATTGAAGCAAGGAAGCTCGTCAGTGGAAGAATATGTCAACAAATTTAATCAATTAGCAAGGTTTGGCTTGGACTTAGTAAACACGCCGGAGAAGAAGGCGCTGAGGTTCATTAATGGATTGAATGAACCATTGCAAGGGTTGGCTATGACCCGCATCCCTATGGGGGCCACCTTTGAGAAGCTAGTAGACATGGCACTCGTGCACGAGGAGAAAGGCACTAAAGCTGTTAAGGCACCCGAGAAGAAAGGAGATCAAAATAAGGGTGGCAAAGGCAACAATGCTAAGGGGAAGGAGAAATGTTTTAACTGTGGGACCCCAGGCCATCTCAGCAAGGACTGCCGAAAGAAAAAGAAGACTGGCTGTTTTCACTGCGGTGAAGCAGGACATCTAGTGAAGGACTGCCCAAAGAAGGGGCAGAGGACAGGGACTACCTCGGGAGGACAGGTGCAGGCTCTTCTGGCACCAGGGCAGGCAAGGGGACAAGTTCAGGCTCTCGTGGTCCCACCGCTGCAAGAACGAGGTAGAACCATTTTTGTTGAAAGCTTAGTTTTTCTGTTTGATCATCCTGTCCGTACCTTATTCGATTCGGGTGCATCGCATTCATTTATCTCTATATCATTAGTTGAAACACTGCACCTAGATACTAGTATTGTTACTGATTCCTTAGTAGTCTCAAATCCTATTGGTGGTTCGGCTCATCTTTCTATGATTTGTCGGGATTTGAGAGCGTTTATCTTGAGCGTTGAGTTTGAATGCAATGCCTTTGTCCTTGGTTTCACGGGCTGTAGTTTGATTCTAGGGGTGGATTGGCTAGCCAAGCGGGGTGCCATCCTAGACTATGAAAGGAGGGTAGTTAGACTATTGATTCATTGTAGAAAAACCCTCATATTTCTTGCGACCCTAGGGGTTCAGTGATGCTTAGTTGCCTAGAATCTTCTGACGCATCTAACGATGATTAGGAACCTGTTTGTATGGTCCGTGAGTATGGAGACATCGTTGATAAAGCGCGGGGTTTACCCATAGGCGCGGAATAAGTTTTCGTATGTGCTTAATAGATTAAGCGAAGCCCGTTATGTAATCAGCGGTAGTTTTGGAGCAAGACTGGCAAGGACGGCCAGAGTCGGTCAAGTGCTCAATTGATTGACCATCTTACTAGTATCATCTCACGTAGGTCGTCTGAATTCGAAGGAGGTATCCCTTGGGTGTTTGTCTGATATTGGTTTAGACCTTTGGGGCTTGCACTTGGGGGATGTCGAATTCAACTAGGATGGTCTGCGTGAGAGATGGATAGTTGTAACGATTTTACATGAGATAATATCCTGGTTTTCTCTAGAAGCAGAGAAGAGCATGCCCTATGTCTTAGGGAAAGCTTAGGGACCCTACAAGTGCACTAGCTTAAAGCTAAGTTCTCCAAGATACCATTTTTGGAGGAAGGAAGTGAGGAATTTAGGGCATGTGGTCTCTAGGGAAGGGAGATATGTTAAGGTGGATGGAGTTCTTAGCATCCTACGACTTAGAGATAGCATATACCCCTGGCAAGGGTAACGTGGTGGCGGATGCCTTAAGTAGAAAAAGCTTATCCTTAAGTCCTTTGTTTGTGGAGCGGCGAAGCTTAGAATTCATTTCGATGTTTGACTTTAGACCTTCCGTTGACTTTGTACCCGGTTTGCTAGCATCCTTGAAGGTCAGACCTACGCTTTCGGGATGGATTGGCGAGGCACAGCGAGACGACCCGCAGTTGGTTGAGTTAGTAGAAAAGCTCAAAGGAGGGGAGTCATCAAGCCATCTCCGTAGGTATACCCTAGATGATAAGGGTTGGTTACGTAGGGACGGTAGACTTTGTGTACCAAAAGACGATGACCTAAGGAAGACTATTCTTGACGAAGCACATCGCTCGAAGATGACCATTCATCCCAGCGGGGACAAGATGCTCATGGACATGAGACGAGTTTACTTTTGGGCCGGTATGAAGAGGGACGTAGCCGAGTATGTCGCTAGATGCTTGGTGTGCCAACAAGTAAAAGCGGAGCAAAAGAAACCCGGTGGGTTGCTTCACCCATTGGAGGTTCCACTATGGAAGTGGGAAAGTGTCTCGATGGATTTTGTGGATGGGTTACCGCGATCAAGGAAGGGTAATACGGGAATTTGGGTTATAGTAGATAGACTTACTAAGAGCGCCCATTTCATTCCCGTGAAGAGTAAGAGGACTGCTCCATGGTTAGCTTCTGTATACGTCCGAGAAATAGTTCGTTTGCACGGTGTTCCTTCTAGCATAGTGAGCGATCGTGATCCTATTTTCACTAGCGAATTTTGGAGAAGTTTGCAAGAGGCGGTAGGGACTCAGTTATGTTTGAGCACCGCATATCATCCTTAGACGGACGGCGAGACCGAGAGGGTGAATCGCATTCTAGAGGATCTTTTGAGGCTGTGTATCCTTGACTTTGGGGGTACATGGGAAGAGCACCTTCCGTTAGTGGAGTTCGCATATAATAACAGCTTTCAGTCTAGCATTGGTATGACACCATTCGAAGCTCTTTATGGACAGCCGTGTCGTTCGCCTATATGTTGGTGGGAATCTACCGATAAGATCTTACTTGGGCCCGATATGATTAGAGAGACTTCGGAGAAGATCGACTTGATTCGAAGGAGGATGAAAGCAGCGCAAGATAGGCAGAAATCTTATGCGAATAAGAGGAGGACGGATCTTGAATTTGAAGTTGGGGACATGGTCTTTATCAAAGTGTCTCCATTACGGAACGTTGTTCGCTTTGGGTCCGTTGGGAAGTTAGCACCAAGGTTCGTAGGACCGTTTCCTATTAAGGAAAGGATTGGACAATTGGCATATAGAGTGGAGTTGCCTGAGAGACTTAGTGGTGTACATGACGTATTCCATGTGTCACATTTGAGGAAGTGCTTGCACGAGACCGCGGAAGTGGTAGAGCCGAACTTGCTTAGAGAGGTGGAGATAGAGCGTGATGCGACGATTCGACGAGCTCCTACGCACATTCTTGGGTCGGAGATTAAGAGGCTGAGAAATCGAGAGGTCAGACTGGTCAAAGTACAATGGGGAGATGATGAGAGCAACGCTACTTGGGAGACAGAAGAGAAGATGCGTTCACGATACCCTTTCCTTTTCAAGGGTATGTCCTTTAATTTCTCCTTTATCGCTTATCTTGTACTTATCTTACCTTTAGAGTATCCTCTCGTTAGTATTCTTGACCTTTAGATAGGATAATCCTATGGTTGAAACATGTGTTTGAGACATGTTATGTATGATGAATGCAAAGTGGATGCAAGTGTTTGCTAGTGGTTGCTCGTGGACGCATATACACACACTATTAGGCACTAGATCGGCTCAGTCACTTCATACTGCATATTGCATGTAAATGGTTGTATTTAGTAAAATGGATGTATAATGGTTGTTCTATCATATGGATACTGCATTTTGGTGAATGGTTGTGCACGCATGTTGAAATAATATGTAGCATTAGGGAACTTTTGCATACATAATGGACGCATGGCACTATCATGGTTTGCATTAAAGGAGGTCAACTGAATCAGTGGACAGCCTGATTTTGCATTAGATAGGGACATATACACACACTGTGCATTTAAACATGAAAGCATTAGAAGTCTATAAGGACAATGGATGCCTGTGGTTGATGGTTGAGTAGATGGTTGGTTGGATGTTAGGATATACATTCTTCTTAACTTGAAGATTTCGGGGACGAAATCCTTTAAGGAGGGGAGAATGTAACACCCCGTAATTCTGTTAATATTAATATTTACAAATTAAAGAATAACTAATCTCAGACGTGAGAATTGTGGGAAACGGGTTGCGCCATTGTGTTCGTCTCGGAATTCTAGTGGAAATAGAGTTCGAGTTTGCGGGAAACGAGTACAGGATGAAAAAGTTATGGACGAACGAAGTTTGGTGGCAAAGAGAGAGAAAAAAATGCACTGGCGCACTTGGGAAGTGCGCCAGTACAAATTTACACTGGCGCACCTGCCAAGTGCGCCCAGGCCGAGGCTGGAGCCTGCACAGCTTTTTGGTTCAGGCTGACCCGTGTTGTTGAGTCCATTCTGACTCCTTGCTGAGTCATTAGGGCTGACTCATCACCCTATCATAATTAAATGGTTTTGATTAACCCTAAGAACATCCGATGACTTAAATTAATTTATAACTCTATAAAAAGACCCCTATACACAAACCCTAAATCAGAAAATAAACAAAGACCATGGCCGTCATGCTGATATTTTGAGACCTAGAGCAGCCGCCATCAAATTAAAGATAGAGAACAGCAACCAAATCAGAACTACCCAACCCTAACAGCGATTCTTCATCAAAAGAGCGCTAATTCGACTCTCTTTCTTCTCTAATTGTGAGTATGATAGTCTTAACAAGATTATTATCATTTTAGTTAGGTTAAGTCATGAATGGATTGTGAGTAGATGATGTGAATTGTCATATGCTATCATGTATGTTATTAATCCTATGCTATGTGGTGATGATATACTATATGTTGTAAATCATGCTATGTATGTTGAAAGTTTCTATGATAAGTTGTAATGAATCATACATGTTAGAAAGCCATCTATGCTAGTTAGCTCATATTAATTAAATCATCATGTTTGGGCTATGTTGATCTATATGACAAGTTACATATGCAAGTCAAATTGATTAGAAAAGTTATGAACATATGCCATGACATCTATTATGACATATAGAACTATGCTATGACATATGTGATATCCTATGCTAGTTCACACCATCATTATGTTGCTTAAAAACCCCATATGCAAGTTTATGTATAGATTTGGACTATGATCATATCATGTAAATTGTGACATTTAACAAGTTGACACCTTTTGATCCTTAACATGCGTAGTTTATGCAAGTTTCACCCCTATTATGATTGGATTTATTTTTATTGTCTATATGTTGTGGTAATGTGTCCTTGTGCTATGCGTTAGACTATTCAAGTCTAGCCTATATTATGCGTTGAATAAGCGAACGTATAAACGTGGGGTAGGGGTAATATTAAGGATTTAATAAGATGTTGGGGTGCAATTGATATGATTTTGCATATCATGAGTGGATGACCATAATTGAGTCAATTATGGGCATCAATAAAAGTGGACTTAATTAATAATTTGATAGGGAATTATTAAAACTGGGGTAAAAGATTGAAAGTTGTCAATCAATGCTTAGGACACGAGGTTGGACTCGTTTGTGACGTAAACCTGCCCAGAACCGCCCGGCAAATCCAGTGGTCACAAATGTCAGCCCAATGTGAGAGGTCCTAGGCCTAAACTAAAGCATAACAAGTTGTAAAGACACGAGGTTAGACTCTTTTATGGTGTAAGACTGCCCGGACCCACCCGGCAAATCCAGTTGCCATAAATGCCAGTCTAATGTGAGAGGTCTTTATGAGGTTATGGCCTGAATGAATTAAGAAATACTTAACCAGATAAACATGTAAAGTGGGTCATGGGGGTTAAGTAGGTGCCTTGGGTGGCATGAGGAATCTAGTGGGTGCCCTTAGTGGCATGTGAAATACGATTAGTAAAACTTAACCAAACACACATGTAAATGAACATGACTAAGAGGGTTAAGTGGGATATATTAATGACAAGCTTTGGTGGGTAGCTTGTGGGGGCCCATTTCAACCAGTATCCCAAACGTATCTTTGTGGGCTCGACCCAAGTCGAGGACGGGACACGCATACTGGGCTTGACTATAAGAGGCCAAAACGGGGAGCGGTGGCAACGCAAGTCCAACGGGTTTCATATGCGTGTGTGGACCCGGGCTGGTAGGTAAGACGTTGTTGCATCGTGTAGGTATAAGCCGTGCATTCCCAGTTGTATCGGGTTGCTACTTTAGGGGAGTGATACACCCCACTGTGGGGCCAGCACGGGTATCTACGAGTAGGGAGCCGATCGAAAGAGGGTAGTGGGGTACACCTAGTGGAGATAGGGGCAGACGACACCTATGTAGTCAGCTAGGAGTACACGAAGTTACTTATAAAATTTCTAAGAGGGTAGTGGGGTACACCTAGTGGAGATAGGGGCAGACGGCACCTATGTAGTCAGCTAGGGGTACGTAAGGCTATTTATATTGTTTCTGTGTGAAGCAAGTGGGATCAACCTTTAGGGTGACTGGTGCGGTGCAGTGTAGTAATTGGCGCGGTGCAGTGTAGTAATTGGCGCGGTGCAGTGTAGTAATTGGAGCAGTGCCGTGTAGTAATGTGCAGTGCAGTGTAGTAATTATTCGTTAGTAATTAGGTATGCCTTTACCGTTATCTTCAACGTTATCTTTATCTGTTCATTCCATACCTAATAGTTCATAGACATTTACTTGTCTTCCAGCTTATGCCTTATTCTAGTTATTTTGATAATAGTATTGTTAGAATTATCATACTCGCCAGACTTTATGTCTGACCCCCTCTATTTCTATCCTTTCCCCCCCTCCAGGTCCTCAGGTTGGGCCCAGCTCTAGTGGAGTTTGATTGGATTGCTTTATCTCTTTTTGGAAAGCTTGGACCATTGAAGTAAAGTCCAGCTTGTTATCTTCTTTAATGGCTATATTGTAATGGGGTTATGTATTTTGTTTTATGAAGATGGATAATGTACTTGACTCTGATGAATGGTTTTGTGATGTAACAAACATGTTTCCGCTGCAATAAAATGAAGCTTTAGTTTTCAAGTACTACTTATTATCTGTCTTGTTGTAGTTTTTCTGTTCTATATTCACTTATAACCTCCATGGAAGTTAATGCATTCCCATTGTGAGTGACATTAATGGATGTGGGGTGTTACAATGTCTCTACTCATCACCATCCTTACTGTTCAGACAAACCCATACCGTTCAAACAAAGCCTCCTCTAAACAACCATCGACAATCCTTTGAGCTCTATTTCAAGTCGCAGGCATTGTCAATCCCAAAGAAACATACCTACTTCCTCCATTTCAAATACACTACAGACCGGAGCTTCCCAATCAACGTTTAGACAACGTACCGAAAAAAACACAGAATGCCCTTCAATAAACAACCACTGCCGAAACCCCCAAAATAAGTTGCAGCTTTAGCTTACCCAACTACAGGCATGTGAAGCCTCTCACCTTCAAACCTTTTGAATCTTCACCCACACTTGCGCCTCTACTGTACAGAACCCACCGCACCTTAACCGACCATCGCTCCTAAAAAATCCCAACATGAATGTTACAGATTTTTACATTGATACTCCAGATCGATTTCAGTACCAATGTTAGTTTTCATGAAATCGCGGTATCAACAAATGGCCTGAATCCCTATAATCAGTCTTCGAACACTCTATGACCAGCAATTTGAACGCCTCATCGTACCAAAATCACGAGCTCCTCCAACTATGTTGAGATTCAGATTTCATCGCGGTTTGATTTCTTACTTCGAGAACACTCCAGGCGTCGAGCTTCAAAAGACCTCTGGTTTGATTTGCGATTCCTATTTGTTTTTTTCTTCGGTGGAATAGTTTCTGATTTGTTTCCATGACTGGAGAAAAAGGAACAAAGAGGGAAGAGTTGAAATGATTTTAGAATGGGGAAAACAGGTAGGCGATGGAATGGATTTTATAAGCAAGAGAAGGAGACAATTGAGTACGAGGCCATTAAATTGTTGCCACCCTGATACCGAAGTTGGAAGACAAAATAAACAGCTCGAAGAAATGGTCTGCACGATGTTGAATGAAGAACAACTGGGTTAGGATACCCTTTTGCGTTGGAAAGGAAACAGTTTAGATCGGCTTTGATTTATTATAAATTTATTTGATTTGATTTTAATTAATATATTATACTAAAAATATCTCGTAGTCCCTCACTCTAAAATCTGAACCACTATTTAACAGTAATGACCAATGTTTTAAAATGCAAAAGGTGTACGTGACGCGTTTTCGGGTCCGTGAGGCGAGGCGTAAGCCTCGAAGCGTTGAGGCGTAAGCCTTTTAGGTAAAGAAAAAGTGCGACACATGTACTTAACTTATAATATGGAATAATAATAAACTTCAAATAATAAGTAAAAACCATAGAAATTAACCTAGCCAACAATAGAAATTAGGAACAAGTCAAATAAGGACTGAAGAAAAAATATATAGTAAAAAAAACATAAAAAATACAATAAATTAAAAAATGGAACCAATTAAATAAGGACCGAATATTTGACCGATATGGCAAAAGACGGAGTGAAAAGCCTTTGAGGCGCACGTTTTTTGTGTTTTACAAGCCTCAATGGGTTGAGGCGTACTTTTTTTGCGTTTTTCACGCCTCAATGGGTTGAGGCTTAAGCCTCAAAGGTAAAACGTCTCCTGAGTTGCGCCTCAAGGCGTTTTTGCTCACGCCTCGCCTCGAGGCGCGCCTCAGGCGCGTTTTTTAAAACAATGGTAATGACCCGACGTTTTCCAATGTTATTCTTTACTCCGAACTCAATGTAACGAGTTCTGAAATTTAACTAAATTTTTATGGGGAAGATATCATTTTAAATTGAAGATTTCTAAATTAAATTAAATTCAGTTTTATTAGTTTTCATATTACGAGATTTAATGTATTCGAAATTAAACCGCATACCAATTTAAATCGATAAATTTTATATTAAAAATTCATTTATATTCCAAATCAATATTAAGAATAAATTTAAATATTAAAATAAACGATTAAAAATATGGGACGCTACAGAGAACTTCGTCTTAAGCTGATGCGCATGCAGTGTTTTCAAAACCTCCCTTATATGTAAGGCATGTTGTTCCTCGCTTTTCGAGAAAATTAAGATGTCATCAACAAAGACCACGATAAATTTATTTAGAAACTCTCGAAGCACCCTACTCATCGAACAACAAAATAGGCGAGTGCATTCGTCAACCGAAAAGGCATAACGAGCCATTCAAAGAAACCATCTGGAGTCCTAAAAGCGACCTTCTCTATACTGTCCTCGGCCACCCTCAACTGATGAAACCCCGTGGCCAAGTGTAACTGAGAGAATATTGATGCACCAACAAACTGGTCAAACAGATCATCTATCCTCGGGAGTGGGTGCCTATTTTTCTTGGTGAGTTTGTTAAACTCTCTATAGTCTACACTTAAGGGAAGCGAACCATCTGCCTTAGTTGCGAATGCAACCGGAGCACCCCACTCAGATATGCTTCATCTAAGAAACCCTTTCTCAGGTAGCTCCCCTATTTGCTTACTAAGCTCCCTCCTTCCCGTTGGAGCCATATGGCGCACAGGCAATGCAACTGGCTTTGAATTGTCTACCAAGTATATACGAAAGTCGATATCGCGCCTCGGAGGTAAGCCCCGAACCTCCTCAAAAACATCAAAATACTCACGGACTACTAGTACAAATCGTAGATCATCGATAGATGCATTAAGAAACTTTAGGAAACTAAGCAAGACAGACCCCTTTGGGGCACAAGAAATCTCGAGGGTCGTCCCATGGCAACTCAAAAGTCTAACGATCCTCCTCTCACAATCCAGAATGGCACCATACATGGCTAGCCAATCCGTCCCTAGAATCAATCCATAGCCCATGAAACCAAGCACATATGCGTCGCACTCAAAACTCGGCGCCTAACACACATCATCTCAAACCCTGACAAATTATGGACAAATGAGTCGTACCACCAATGAGGTTTGAGACAACAACGGGATCCACTACCATACTAGTATTGAGGTGTTGAGACTCAACCACAGAGTCAGATATAAAAGAATGCAAAGTGCCAGAATACAAAATGAGTTCTAATAGAATGGTTGGAAAGAGAAATCAAACCTTCCACGGAAACTTTCCTACCTCTATCTGGTGCACTAGCCACGAGAGCATGCACTTTCCCTTCAGAAGATCTTGCCCCTTGGCCTTGTCCTTGCTTCTTCGGACTCCTTAGAAAAGTGTCTGACCTCTCCACAATGGAAACAAACGTTCTTCCTTCTTCTGCATTAATTGACCAAATATTCCAAGTTCTCAAGACATTTCTTCCTGCCTTTATTTTAACTTTATCTATGTTACCTTCCTGGGCCATCATTTTCTCATCCTTGGGGTGTGCTCCTTAGCCCTAACTCCCTTATTATCCTTTTTACCATCCCTGTGTAACAAGCTAACAAGTCTCTCGAAAGCTACCTCCATCGCATGGAAATCCTTACGAAACTCGAGAAAATTAGCCGTAGGTGAAACTACTGCTGCTATAGATGGAGCTTAGGCACTTCATTGCCCTTCGACATGTGCCGTAGTTTTAACATGCCTGCAGAACCATGCCGTAATGGGGACACCTTTTAGGAAGAATCGTGAAACACCCCACCTCCGTTAGGGTCACTCTCAAAGGGAATGCCCTAATTTTGGTGGAGGTTTATAAGTATAAGTCACAGATATACAAGACAGATATAAGAACACATATTTGTAAACAGCGGAAAAACAACAACTTTTTATTTCATAATAAGCAAATACGTGTTACGACAACATCACCATGGTTGTCTTACATCCTTTCCAAAAACATAACATAACACTTTCATAATCTGTCTTGATTACATTATTTAAAGAAGCATAAAGAAAACATAGATAATCTGCAAAAGCCCCATAGTGGTTGTCCAAAGCCATAGTTCAAAAACGGAAAGGTCCAAGCAATACATTTTCCTCTTCAAGCTGGGTGCGAAGGCTGGTCAAGCTGCAGTGTTCCCTCCCTGTGGACCTGGGGGGGGGGAACGGAAGAAAAGAAGACGAAAGAAAAGTAGAGTCAGACATAAAGCCTAAGTAAGTCTAGGACTATTTTGTCTATGAATAAAGAACTGGGTATGATAAGTATAATCAAGAAGTGGGAAAGCACTATAAACTTAGTTAAGTTGTCTAGGGTCGAATATACTATCGTACCCCATGTTAATCTCTGAACCCATATAAACTAGTTTCCAACTGGCACCCCATAATCAGGGTGATGTGATCCATTCTATGATGATCGGCTCCTACTCGCATAGTTACATGTGTCTTACGGCCCCCGATGTTGTAGTTACCTATGCTGGTCCCACCATGGGGTGTATCAAGTCCCATGGTGGCGGCCCGACACAACCTTAGAATGCACAGGTATGCTACTGGTGCCCAGTGCTTTATTTTTCTGCGCCGGAGTGTGTGCACGCCCGCACCCCGTTAGAACCTACACTGCTACACCACCGCCGTCGATTTGACCTCTTACAATCAGCCCAGTAATCGTGCCCCACCCTGCCTAGTTTCAGGGTATCATGATACACCTTTTAGGGTTACTGCTGAAAAGGGTCCCCCGTTACTAGGTTTTCTATCTCTAGCCAACATGCTAAGTTGGTTAAGTGTTTTCTAACCTAACCCCCACCAGTCCGTTTAGTTTAGCATGTTCCATTTTGATTAAGTCTTTATTTCACTTAATCCTAACAATCCTGACTCAGCCTTAATTGTCTTATTAAGGCCCTGACCTCTCACATTAGACAGGTATTGTTGTGGCTGCCTGTTGCCGGTTGGTTCCGGGCAGTCTTACGCCACAACTCAGTCTAACCTCGGGTCCTTATTGGGCTCCATGTTTAACCTCCCACATTGGATAGGTATTGTTGTGACTACTGGACAGCCGGGCGGTTCCGGGCAGGTTTACATCACAACTCAATCCAACCTCGGGTTAAACACATCGTATTTTCTACATTTACATATTTTGTCTTTCTTCTTTATTTATATGTAAATATTTGCGGCCCATTATTAAGTAAATGGCGTAAAGGTTACACCAATCATGGGCCCAACCCATACTTGAATTTGGGCCCTTCTATTTTATATTTTCATTCATTAGTAATTTTAACCCAACGTTATTTTCCCCCGTTTAACACGTCCGTTTATTATATATATATGTTGGGCTTAGCCTTTTAAAGCCCAACTTAGCCATGCGAAAAGGGGAGGCTTAAAGCGTGATTATATACACAAAAAGGGGAAGGTGAGCGTATGAACTTGCAATATGACGTTGGAAATACAAAATAGAAACTGGTGTACTTGCATAGTGGTAACATATACTTTGGTCATAAAGCATAGGTGACATGAATCAAAGCATGTAAACTTGTAGTTGAGATAAGAATCTAAATTGGGTATCATTATTGACACATAGTCATAACTACAACATGAACCTATATTTTTATTTAGGCATAATGTCAAACATAAGCAAATCATGTTCATAAGACTACCACATGTTTACAAAGGTGTCTACTTTTGTTATTAACACAAAAGTATAATTCAACTATGGCATAAATATTTCTAACATGAAATCATGATTTTTTACTTTAGTCATGCAAACTTGCAAAAGGGATTTTTGAATCTAACCTAGCTATGTATCACATATGACATCATATAATATAGACCTAACATAGATTTCAATTATGCCAAATATCAATCATAGCCTAGTCATATTCATAAGTTTGCAAATAGGTTTTCTAGTATAAAAGCATGTCTTAATACATAAATCATGGTGCCAAAATTTCAACATAGTTTTATATGAACTATAACAACCAAGCTTGTTTCAATTACGTACAAAATGATTTATGTACAAAAATATACATCATGATGGCATAGTAGCAAAACCCCAAACTTGCATGAGTTTCAATTAAACAACTACATACATGTAGCTTCAACAAGGATTGCATAATTTGCGAATATTCCAAACGTATACTTGCATAGAACTACCGCATGTAGTTCTTTATAACATAATATGAGGATATCCAAACGTATACAATATTCCAAATCGATAAGAATCATAGTAACGCACAAATTATGAATTATTTATCACCACAATCAAGTGTACAAACCAACACAGTTATTTGTTCATACCAAAATAATACTCTACTTACAATCGTTGTGGCGAATTCTCAATTTTAGGGATTAGAAGATGCGGTTCCTTGTTGATTTGATTTGATTGAGTTACTTTATGCCTTAGAATTTGCCTCCTAATCCTCTCTCCAATTGGTGGCTACCCCTAGTCGTTCCTCAGCAACATGGCGGCTTTGTTCTTATTTTTGAATGAATAGATTAGGGTTAGTCTAGGGTTGTTTTTATAGGGGTAATGAACTGATTAGGGCCATTGATGTCGCTTGGATTGATCGTAGCCATTCATCCTAAGGAGAGACCAATTAGAGCCTGCCACCTAGCCCTAATGACAAAGCAGACCACAGAAAATCGACCAACATAGAATAGGCCAGCCAGGTTGGGCTGGGTTCGACCTGGCTCTCGACCAGGTCGACACCCCTGTCGACAGCCCTGTCGACAGGCCTGTCGACCTGGTTAGACCAGGTCGACAGCCCAGTCGACCTGGGTGCGTCAGGCGGGCCTTTTTCCGCCCTGGCCCATCGGGCCCCACTTCGGAATTTTTAATTGTTTTATTCTGTTTGAAACTTAATTTAAAAACTTCTGAAGGCCATATCTTCTTCATACGGACTCTGTTTTTCGAAAACTCGGACTCTATTTCGCGTATTTTTCCGAGACGAACGAAATGGCGTAACCCGTTTCCCTTAGTTCTTTGATTTGAATTTGATTATACTTTAATTTATGAATTTCACAGTTATAGAATTCTCGGGGTGTTACATTCTCCCCCCACTTAAAAGGATTTCGTCCCCGAAATCTTCAAGTTAGGAGGAATGTAAATCCTAACATCCAATAATCCATCTACTCATCCATCAAACACGAGCATCCATAGTCCTTAAAAGACTTCTAATGCTTCATGATCATATGCGAAGTGTGTGTGTACATGAACTTATCTAATGCAAAATCAGGCGGTCTACTGATTCAGTTGACCTCCTTAATGCGAATTATGTAAGTGCCATGAATCCATTATGTATGCAAAATTTTCCTATTCTTGATTCTACATGAGTGCACAATCATTCAATACAAATGCAACATCCACATGACAACACATTAATGTTCAACCATATACGAATGCAAACATATATGCATATGCAATATGAAGTGACTGAGCCGATCTAAACCCTAGATTGTGTGTGTATATGCAACCACGAGCAACCACTAGCAATCACTTGCAACCACTTGCAACCATCATCCATAACATGTTTCAATTACATGTTTCCATCCAAAGGGTTTCTACCTAAAAGACAAGGTCGAGGAAATATACCTAAAAAGATAGATAAAAGCGCAACTTAAGGAAAATGAAAGATCAAGGATGTACCCTCGAACAGAAAAGGGTAGGCAGTGCGTATTCTAGCTTCAGTTTCCCAAGTTGCGTCTCCCTCGGCGTCGCTCCACTGAACTTTGACGAGCTTGACTTCGCGGTTGCGTAGCTTCTTCACTTCTGTTCCTAAGATGCGGGTTGGAACTCTCCTTATGGTTGCTTCGCGTTCCACTTCGGCCTCTTCGAGGATATTTGGCTCTACCACTTCAGCAGACTCATGTAGACATTTTCGAAGATGTGAAACGTGAAAAACGTTGTGGACTCCGGCCAACTTCTCGGGTAGCTCTAATCTATAGGCCATTTTCCCAATCTTCTCGATAATAGGGAATGGCCCTACGAATCTTAGCGCTAGCTTTCCTGTGGTTCCAAAACGAACAACGTTTCTTAGCGGTGATACCTTGAGAAAAACTCTGTCTCCAACCTCAAATTCAAGGTCGGTCCTCCTCTTGTCGGCATAGGACTTTTGTCTGTCTTGGGCCGTCTTCATCCTTCTTCGTATTAAGTCTACTTTCTCTGAAGTCTCTCGGATCATATCTGGTCCAAGTATAAGCTTATCAGTAGACTCCCACTAACAAGTGGGCGATCGGCACGGTCTTCCATATAAAGCTTCGAAGGGCGCCATTCCTATGGTTGCTTGATAGCTGTTGTTGTAGGCAAATTCCACCAAAGGAAGGTGGTCTTCCCATGTCCCTCCGAAGTCAAGGACGCATAGTCTTAAAAGGTCTTCCAAAACTCTGTTCACTCTCTCCGTTTGGCCGTCGGTTTGGGGATGATAGGCTATGCTCAAGCATAACCGCGTTCCTACTGCTTCTTGCAGACTCCGCCAAAACTCACTGGTGAAGATGGGGTCTCGGTCACTAACAATGCTAGATGGTATTCCATGGAGTCGAACGATTTCCTTGAGGTAAAGTGATGCTAGGGATGAGGCAGTTCTTTTACTTTTGACAGGTAAAAAGTGGGCGCTTTTAGTAAGCCTATCCACTATTACCCAAATGCTAGTGTTGCCTCTCCTAGACCTAGGCAACCCATCGATAAAGTCCATTGAGATGCTATCCCACTTCCACTGCGGGACCTCTAGAGGATGCAGTAGTCCGCCAGGCTTTTTCTGTTCCGCTTTAACCTGTTGGCACACCATACACTTAGAAACGAATTCTGCCACGTTCTTTTTCATACCGTTCCAGAAGAAAGTCCTTTTTATGTCTTTGTACATTTTATCCCCGCCTGGGTGTATCGTCATCTTGGAGTGATGTGCTTCCTCGAGAACCTTCTTTACTAAATCTTTTGTCTGTGGGACGCATAGTCTTCCGTCTTGCCTTAGCAAACCCTTACCGTCGATGGAGTATCTGTTGAGGTGACTTGAAGTCTCACCCCTAATTAGCCTATCAATTATTTCCACAAGCTGAGGGTCTTCGCGTTGTGCTGTCCCTACTGAATCCACTAAAGTTGGGCGCACTTCGAGAGATGCTAGCAAGCCTGGTACGAAATCGGAGGAGGGCCTAAAGTCGAAACTGGCTATAAACTCTAGGCTTTGTCTTTCAACAAACAACGGGCTTAGGGTCAATTTCTTTCGGCTCAACGCGTCTGCCACTACGTTGCCTTTGCCCGGAGTGTAGGAGATTTCGAAATCGTATGAGGCAAGAAACTCCATCCATCTTTGTTGCCTCAAGTTAAGATCCTTCTGCGAGAAAAG
This sequence comes from Allium sativum, assembly GCA_030737875.1. Taxonomy (NCBI): domain Eukaryota; kingdom Viridiplantae; phylum Streptophyta; class Magnoliopsida; order Asparagales; family Amaryllidaceae; genus Allium; species Allium sativum. Next base: position 986,283,394 of record CM060924.1, read on the forward strand.
ATATTTCAACGATTTATGGTCAGTGTAAAGTTCGATCTTCTCACCTAGGAGATAGTGTCGCCAAGACTTGAGTGCAAAGACGATGGCGGCTAACTCAAGATCGTGGGTTGGGTAGTTCTTTTCGTGCACTTTCAACTGCCTCCCGCCATAAGCTACTATCCTTCCTTCTTGCATTAAGACGGCGCCTAGCCCTGTCCCACATGCATCCGTATAAACAGTGAACATCTTGCTCCCATCTGGCAGCGTCAAAACTGGGGCTGTTGTGAGAGCCCTTTTCAGTCGTTGGAAAGCAAACTCGCAATCCAAGTCCCAATTGAACACTAGATTCTTCTTGGTCAATTTCGTGAGCGGGGCGGAGATTTTCGCAAAATCCCTTATGAACTTTCGATAGAAACCTGCTAATCCTAGAAAGCTTCGGACCTCAGTTGCATTCCTTGGTGTCTTCCAATCCTGTACCGCCACTACCTTAGCAGGGTCCACTGCCAACCCTTGTTTGGATACTATGTGCCCAAGGAACCTCACTTCTTCTCTCCAAAAGTGGCATTTGGAGAATTTGGCTTTTAGTTGATGGACTCGCAAAGTTTCCACGATTGCCCTTAAGTGCTGAGCATGTTCCTCTTCACTCTTTGAGAAGATAAGGATATCATCTACGAAGACGACTACGAATTTGTTGAGGAAATCTCTAAATACCCTACTCATCAGGTCCACGAAGTAAGCAGGTGCATTTGTCAAGCCGAAAGGCATGACAAGCCATTCAAAGAAGCCGTCTGGGGTTCTGAATGCCGTTTTATCGATGCTATCTTCAGCCACCCTTAGCTGATGAAAACCGGTTGCTAAATCGAGTTGAGAGAAAACAGACGCTCCTACAAGCTGGTCAAATAAATCGTCAATTCTAGGGAGAGGGTGCCTATTCTTTTTCGTAAGCTTGTTGAGCTCCCTATAGTCAACACATAGACGGAGTGAACCATCCGCCTTTGTAGCGAACACCACTGGAGCGCCCCATTCTGAAATGCTCCTCCTAATGAACCCCTTCTCTAGAAGCTCTTTAATCTGTTTACTGAGCTCTTTTCTTTCTCGTGGAGCCATGTGTCTAACGGGCAACGCAACGGGCTTTGCATTATCTACAAGATATATGCGGAAGTCTATTTCCCGCTTCGGAGGCAAGCCCTTCACCTCTTCGAAGACATCCGGATATTCCCGGACCACTCTAACTGATTGCAAATTTTCAACAGAGGCATCTAGCGATTCAAGATAACTAAGCATAACCGCATACGAGGGATTACAAGAAATTTCCAAAGTATTACCGAGCTGGGTTAGGAGCCTAACAACCCTTTTCTCACAATCAAGGATGGCCCCATTACTGGATAGCCAATCCATACCCAAAATCAAACCATACCCCGAAAAGCCCAAAACAAAGGCACTACATTGAAATTCTACACTTAGAATAGAATTTTTTAATCCCAAACAGATCATAGACAAATGAGCTGGGCCCCCAATTGGGTTTGAAACAATTAAGGGGTCCTCTACCATACTAGTTTTTAGGTGCAGAGATTCTACTAACGCAGACGAGATAAAGGAGTGTGATGCGCCAGAATCAAATAAAGTGCGAACGGGGTGATCATAAAGATAAACTACACTTTCTACAGAAGTATTTATACCTCGTTTCTTTGGGCAGTCCTTAGCCATGTGGCCTGTCTCATCGCAAGAAAAGCACCCACCATTCATCTTGGCCTTCTTTTTCCGGCAATCTTTCACTAAGTGCCCCATTTTGTCACAGAATTTACACTTCCTCTTCTCTCGGGACTTGTTATCTTTTCCGCCCTTCTCAAAGTCTGTCTTCTCAGGGCAGTCTTTGCTGATGTGTCCAGTCTCCCCACAATGAAAACATTCTCCTTGCTTTCTTTTCCTCTTTCTACAATCCTTGGCTATGTGCCCTTCCGTACCACAAAAATTACATTTCCTTTTTTCTCGTTTCTTATTATTACTGTTACGATCCTTTCTTGTTTGACTATTATTCGTCTTCCTACTCTGGGACTCTTCCGCTTGTTGGTTCACGTGGAGGAGGAGGAGTGAAAGCGTCAGCAGCTGGGGAGTAAGGTCTCCAGACATGCTGAAACAGAAAGGATAGATTCAAAACGAAGGATAGAAGAGAGTACCTATGGCTTTTGGGGGGGGGGACTTTGCCTTTTTAAAATAAAATAATATTTCTCTTTTTAAAAATGCTTCTTTAAATTTCCTTTTTGAAAAATTATTTTCAAAATTTTTTATCTTATCTGGTAAACCTATGCTCTGATACCAAGTGAAACACCCCACCTCCGTTAGGGTCACTCTCAAAGGGAATGCCCTAATTTTGGTGGAGGTTTATAAGTATAAGTCACAGATATACAAGACAGATATAAGAACACATATTTGTAAACAGCGGAAAAACAACAACTTTTTATTTCATAATAAGCAAATACGTGTTACGACAACATCACCATGGTTGTCTTACATCCTTTCCAAAAACATAACATAACACTTTCATAATCTGTCTTGATTACATTATTTAAAGAAGCATAAAGAAAACATAGATAATCTGCAAAAGCCCCATAGTGGTTGTCCAAAGCCATAGTTCAAAAACGGAAAGGTCCAAGCAATACATTTTCCTCTTCAAGCTGGGTGCGAAGGCTGGTCAAGCTGCAGTGTTCCCTCCCTGTGGACCTGGGGGGGGGGGGGGAACGGAAGAAAAGAAGACGAAAGAAAAGTAGAGTCAGACATAAAGCCTAAGTAAGTCTAGGACTATTTTGTCTATGAATAAAGAACTGGGTATGATAAGTATAATCAAGAAGTGGGAAAGCACTATAAACTTAGTTAAGTTGTCTAGGGTCGAATATACTATCGTACCCCATGTTAATCTCTGAACCCATATAAACTAGTTTCCAACTGGCACCCCATAATCAGGGTGATGTGATCCATTCTATGATGATCGGCTCCTACTCGCATAGTTACATGTGTCTTACGGCCCCCGATGTTGTAGTTACCTATGCTGGTCCCACCATGGGGTGTATCAAGTCCCATGGTGGCGGCCCGACACAACCTTAGAATGCACAGGTATGCTACTGGTGCCCAGTGCTTTATTTTTCTGCGCCGGAGTGTGTGCACGCCCGCACCCCGTTAGAACCTACACTGCTACACCACCGCCGTCGATTTGACCTCTTACAATCAGCCCAGTAATCGTGCCCCACCCTGCCTAGTTTCAGGGTATCATGATACACCTTTTAGGGTTACTGCTGAAAAGGGTCCCCCGTTACTAGGTTTTCTATCTCTAGCCAACATGCTAAGTTGGTTAAGTGTTTTCTAACCTAACCCCCACCAGTCCGTTTAGTTTAGCATGTTCCATTTTGATTAAGTCTTTAGTTCACTTAATCCTAACAATCCTGACTCAACCTTAATTGTCTTATTAAGGCCCTGACCTCTCACATTAGACAGGTATTGTTGTGGCTGCCTGTTGCCGGTTGGTTCCGGGCAGTCTTACGCCACAACTCAGTCTAACCTCGGGTCCTTATTGGGCTCCATGTTTAACCTCCCACATTGGATAGGTATTGTTGTGACTACTGGACAGCCGGGCGGTTCCGGGCAGGTTTACATCACAACTCAATCCAACCTCGGGTTAAACACATCGTATTTTCTACATTTACATATTTTGTCTTTCTTCTTTATTTATATGTAAATATTTGCGGCCCATTATTAAGTAAATGGCGTAAAGGTTACACCAATCATGGGCCCAACCCATACTTGAATTTGGGCCCTTCTATTTTATATTTTCATTCATTAGTAATTTTAACCCAACGTTATTTTCCCCCGTTTAACACGTCCGTTTATTATATATATATATGTTGGGCTTAGCCTTTTAAAGCCCAACTTAGCCATGCGAAAAGGGGAGGCTTAAAGCGTGATTATATACACAAAAAGGGGAAGGTGAGCGTATGAACTTGCAATATGACGTTGGAAATACAAAATAGAAACTGGTGTACTTGCATAGTGGTAACATATACTTTGGTCATAAAGCATAGGTGACATGAATCAAAGCATGTAAACTTGTAGTTGAGATAAGAATCTAAATTGGGTATCATTATTGACACATAGTCATAACTACAACATGAACCTATATTTTTATTTAGGCATAATGTCAAACATAAGCAAATCATGTTCATAAGACTACCACATGTTTACAAAGGTGTCTACTTTTGTTATTAACACAAAAGTATAATTCAACTATGGCATAAATATTTCTAACATGAAATCATGATTTTTTACTTTAGTCATGCAAACTTGCAAAAGGGATTTTTGAATCTAACCTAGCTATGTATCACATATGACATCATATAATATAGACCTAACATAGATTTCAATTATGCCAAATATCAATCATAGCCTAGTCATATTCATAAGTTTGCAAATAGGTTTTCTAGTATAAAAGCATGTCTTAATACATAAATCATGGTGCCAAAATTTCAACATAGTTTCATATGAACTATAACAACCAAGCTTGTTTCAATTACGTACAAAATGATTTATGTACAAAAATATACATCATGATGGCATAGTAGCAAAACCCCAAACTTGCATGAGTTTCAATTAAACAACTACATACATGTAGCTTCAACAAGGATTGCATAATTTGCGAATATTCCAAACGTATACTTGCATAGAACTACCGCATGTAGTTCTTTATAACATAATATGAGGATATCCAAACGTATACAATATTCCAAATCGATAAGAATCATAGTAACGCACAAATTATGAATTATTTATCACCACAATCAAGTGTACAAACCAACATAGTTATTTGTTCATACCAAAATAATACTCTACTTACAATCGTTGTGGTGAATTCTCAAATTTAGGGATTAGAAGATGCGGTTCCTTGTTGATTTGATTTGATTGAGTTGCTTTATGCCTTAGAATTTGCCTCCTAATCCTCTCTCCAATTGGTGGCTACCCCTAGTCGTTCCTCAGCAACATGGCGGCTTTGTTCTTATTTTTGAATGAATAGATTAGGGTTAGTCTAGGGTTGTTTTTATAGGGGTAATGAACTGATTAGGGCCATTGATGTCGCTTGGATTGATCGTAGCCATTCATCCTAAGGAGAGACCAATTAGAGCCTGCCACCTAGCCCTAATGACAAAGCAGACCACAGAAAATCGACTAACATAGAATAGGCCAGCCAGGTTGGGCTGGGTTCGACCTGGCTCTCGACCAGGTCGACACCCCTGTCGACAGCCCTGTCGACAGGCCTGTCGACCTGGTTAGACCAGGTCGACAGCCCAGTCGACCTGGGTGCGTCAGGCTGGCCTTTTTCCGCCCTGGCCCATCGGGCCCCACTTCGGAATTTTTAATTGTTTTATTCTGTTTGAAACTTAATTTAAAAACTTCTGAAGGCCATATCTTCTTCATACGGACTACGTTTTTCGAAAACTCGGACTCTATTTCGCGTATTTTTCCGAGATGAACGAAATGGCGTAACCCGTTTCCCTTAGTTCTTTGATTTGAATTTGATTATACTTTAATTTATGAATTTCACAGTTATAGAATTCTCGGGGTGTTACAAATCGGTTAACCAAATAAAAAGGAAAAAGGAATGAAGCGGAGAATCGAGAGATATTACATATGGCTTTGGGGAATACTTTTTCAAAACAGACTTTTCTTTTGAAAATGCTTTCTTTTAAAACCATTTTGAAAACAATTTTCAGAATCTTTTAACCGATATGGTAACCTTCAGCTCTGATACAAAGTGTGACACCCTATGTCCGTTAATGTCATTTATTAAGAGATGCATTAAGTTTCGTGTAACAACCCAGATTTTGGAACAAGTTTAAAATTTTATTTTTAATTGATTTAATGGACTTTAAGAATTTAAAATGGTTTATTTCAATAATTAACAATTTAAAATTTACTTAATCGAAGTTATAACATATAAATTTAAAATTTAATTAAAACGAACTCGAAATGGCGTGGTAGTTTGAAAATTTGGCTTTAAACTTCAAATGAATGTACATACTTCAATATAAATCAGAATTGAATAAAACTAGAAACACTAGAATCTATTTAACTATATCTTTCTAATGAATGTAAGAAGATGAGATTTCACTTTATAAAATAAAGGTTATGTCCAGTTTAAAATTCAGAATAGTCGCTATAGAATTTATATATATTTTTAATATATATATAGCCCTTAAAAATAGCCATTTTGCAAATGACCTCCTTTTATGATGAAACCACTTTTGTTGGATATGGAATATCAAATTATTGTCAAGTTTAAAATTTCATAATTTTTGGAATTGATATGTGAGCGTAGTGAATTTAAACGCATTTTGAATTTCAGTTTGAATTTAAATAAGCCAGTTAAAAGGCCATTTTTTCCAGACTTTCTCCAAATTCGATGAAATTAATTTTGTTAGGACCGTAATTGAAAAACATAGCTAGATTTCAATTTTATATAGTTTTTTGAGTCAGTATGTAGCCACGGTAAATTTAAAAGGTACGTTCAAATTCAATATTGACCGTTATATTAATTTATATTTTAATTTTGATAAAAACTGATGAAAATAGTCGAATTGGCTTACGAAACATATTCCATTGTGTTCGGAATGGGGGGACTTAACTAGAGGCGATAGTTGTTGGGTTTAGTTTGGAGATCGGACGAAATAGAGCTAATAAGGGAATTAAAAATTTATAAATTAAAGGTATAAATACACAGTCAATAACCCTAAATTTTCATTTGCCCTGGTCAACCTCGTTCAGCCGCTACTCACAAAATCCATGGCCGATTTTATCCTGATTTCTATCCCAAATTTCTCCAAATCAATCGTTAGTTTTCAAAACTCAAAACGTGAGAATTAAGGAGCTCACTACGATATGTAAACTCAAAGGTTAAGATCTGAATTGGGGCTACGGTTTGCTCGAATTTTGGCTACAAAAAGCCGACGTTCGTGGTCAGTCTGGAGGCTCATAGTGGAGCCGAGTTGCATAGGGATGGGGGCGATAGTGGAGGACAGTGGTAGCTGTGTCGTGGTGACTTTGGATCGAGGTGCAGGTGGCTCCTTGGCGTGCGCGTGGGTGAAGTTTGGAGCCAACATTGGGTTCTTGGATGCTTCAATATTTTGAATGGTGGAGAAAATATTAAGTATAATTAATTAATTAATTATATAGTTAATGTCGTATTAATGTAATTAGTATTTGAACAGTTGTATCTTTTTCATATGACATCGGAATTCAGTGAAATTGGGTGCGTTGGAATCATGGGATCGAACTCTACAGCATGAACTGACCAGGATTGAAACCGAAGTTGTTGCAGTTTTTGGTAAGATTAAACACTCGTTTAATTTTATTTAAACAATCTTCAAATAAAGACTGACGGAGTGAAAACCAAAGTGAGAATTCTCTCACTCAAAATTTTGTATAGTTATTTATTTTTATAACTACATGTATATTGTTTGCCTGTGATTATAATGTCTATTTGGTGGCTGATGATTGTTTATAGTTTAATGTTATCATTATTAAACTATGATTATAAATAACAAATAAATTCACGTGGACTGTGATGTAAACCCCACACGGGTATTGGAACGATAATTTTACACATCGCTCAATTATTTGTTGATGGTTGAAAACCCCACACGGGTCTGGGATGATAATTATTTCACATCTCCCTTAGATTTAATTGTATGTCAACCAATTGATTGACAGACTATTATAAGCGTTATTTAATTATTTAATGCTTATACACTCTTAAATTGCACTCTGGATGTGAATTGATTGTTTAATAGTTGTTTATCACTATTTATACATGCGATGTATGAAATCCATATAAATAAAATTATATGGTAATTGATTGAGTCTGATACCAATTCAGAAATAATGAATATATTAAAATAATATTCAGTGAAAGATCAAAATATGATTTTGATGTCCAATTTCGGATGGACATGAAAATATTGAAATATACGAAGCCGAGTTAAGTAGATATACACCATTTTAACTCAAACAGATTTTTCTGTCGATTTTATTCATTTTATAATTAATATAAAAAGGATTTGATTTAAAAATCTGATATTTTGAAAATATTATCATTTTAATATTATAATGACATAGAACATTCAATTTTGATTTAAAATTGAAAATGAATTTGAAATCATTTTAAAATGAATTTATAAACGATTTATAAAATACGTTTTAAACGAAAATCGACGAAATATATTATATATATTTAAATGGCCTGAATAGAACGCGTTGCGCAGTGATCGTTCAAGAATTTCGACCATGAACTTCGAATTGACGTAACGGGAGATCCGATCGTCGGATTCTCCTAAACCCGGAACATTGGGTTCGTATCGAAAAAATCTTTCCAATGAATATAAGAGATTTAAATTTGAATGGATGGATTTTAAATTATGTCCAAATCAATTTTGGAAAACGTCACTATGGATGATGTTCAGTGGCCGTTATTGGAAACAGGCTGTAAGGGCCTTAATAAAATTATTAAAAATGTGGAAAAATTGTGTAAAATCATAATAAATGATTTGGAAAGATTTTGGATGAAAAATCCCAAGTTTAAAATGATAAAATATATTTTTATCGAAATGAACTAGTTAATAACTAGAATAATAATCCAATGATTTTTAGAAGTAATAAATTGGATTGAGAAATGGTTTTAATAAAACCATAATTTTCCAATGTAAAAATGGGAATGGATTTGAATGGAAATAATCTTCGGAATATTTCGATATTGGATTCCGTGTTTATACGGATATTGTCAAGGAATTTGGAAGATATAATATATATCGTTATTCCGAATATGATATCCGTTGGTTTCAGAATTTGATATTGATTATAAGCCGATATGATTTATATTTAGAGCCTCGTATTTAATATCAAATGGGATTTTGGGTTCATCGTGATTGGTTTCTTCAATAACACTGACTTAAACCCAGTTGAGAAGAGAATAAATCTTTTAGTTAAGATTTAGAGAAGTCTGCCAATTAAGTAATGTAAGTAGAACTAAATAGAAGATGATTTTGGGTTCATTGTGAATGATGTTTTAAATAACTTTTATTCTTAAAACCCATTTAACAATGAAGATATGATTTGGAATTTATAAATCTTTTTATTAAGATTTATTGGAAATTTTCCAAAGTAAAGTTTTCCAATTTAATACATTAAATTGGATTTGAATGGAATTCAATTTAATAATAATCGAGATGAGCTTCGGTGAATGAAGACCGTTACTATATATGGAATTTAAAAGGCTTTGCCATTATTCCATTTATATTATTAGTCTGATACGGTGTAACACCTGGAAAATCAGAACCAATTTAAATTTTTTATTTTGGCTATTCCAATGAATTTTGAATAGTTAAAATAATTTATTTTAAATAATAACGATTATAAATTTATTTAAATCGAAGTTAGAACGAATTTATTTATTTTAATTTTAAAAGGAATTAGAAATAGCACGGTAGTTTATAGAGTTGAATCTGAACCTTGACTGAATGTACAGGATTCAAAATGAAATGGATTTTAGTGAATCCAAAAATATCTAAATCTGTTTAAAAATATCTTTCCAACAAATCTGAAAAATCGAAATCTCATAGCAGGAATAAAAAGTTATGGCCAGTTGAATATTCAGAATAGTCGCTATGGAATATAGTATATTTTATAGCCCATATAAAAGGCCATTATACAAATGACCTCCGTTTTCGACAAAACCGCTTCTATCGGATCCGGAATGTCAAATTATTACTAAGTTTAATTTTCCATAATTTTTGGCATTTATTTGTGAGCGTAGTAAATTAAACTGTGATTCGATAATTTTTATTGAATTTAATCGACCATTAAAAAGGCCATTTTTCAAACAGCCTCCAAAGTCAATGAAATTAATTTTATTAGGACCGTATCATCAAAACGTAGCTAGATTTATTTTTTGGGAATTTTCAAGTCCGTATGTGGCCCAGTGAATTTAAATGTACGATCGAATTAATTTAATAAAGGATTTAAATTTTAAATTAAAGAAATCAGGCCAAAAACAATCGTTTGGGCTGACGGGACCTAGCCCATTGGTTCTGGAACAGGGGAAATTAGGCGGGGACAACTACTGTTGGACTGAAATTGGAGTTGTCAAGGATTTACGGGTTTATTTGCAAAATGGGTAATTAAATATTATAAAAATACATTCATTTTTTAAAACCCTAGTACTGTTCACTACAGAGAACGCCGCCCCCTTGAAATCCATGGCCACCGAACTCCCATTTTGATTCCTAAACCACGATTAATCCACAACAAATTGGACCAAGGTTCTTAAGACAATATCGTTGTGCTCCTTTCACACTTCAGTTCTGTACGATTTCATCTTTCCTTAGTGGCACGAACTCCGTGAACCGACGCCCCGAAGTCTCGGTGTTCAAACTGCCGCACCCACCTATACCCGCGTTCGAGTTGGGCCCCACCACCCTCGTTGGAGGCATGCCTCCTAGCTCTACACCGTGGCCTGGTCGGATCGTGTCCAAGCTGGTCGGATTTGGGGAAAACCTTAAACCTAAGTCTGAAAAACTCTGAAAGGTCACGGACGTGTTTTGATTTTGAAAGTGTCGATAGACGACTTTAGGCAGGATCAGTAATATGGATATGCGGAATATATGATATATACTAAGAAAGATCTCACAGTAGCAATATCACAAATAAGTAAATGCAGTAATAGAAAAATCACACCAGGGATTTTTATACTGGTTTGGAGCACCGTCCTACGTCCAGTCCCAGATCTCCTATCTGGAATTTCATTAAACACTATCCTCACTTAACCCTGAGGAAAACAGGTTCACAACACCCGAGCAGCCGATTGGGATTTCACGCCTCTATCAACACGAGGACTTCACAACTCGCCTCTTAAAACACCGAGGACTTCAAACAAGATATAAACTTGTAGTTTGACAATGTGTGTTCTTAATAACACAAATTTGTCAATTCTTTTACAACCTTCCTATAATCTTATCCTCAAATATGATTTTGATATTATGAAGATTTGGAAGATGATATCGTTGTTTGAATCTAAAGAATTATATACAGATTCAAGGATTCAAATAACGATATATGAGAATAGTGAGCTTTTGAAAGCTCTTAAAGAGTAAGAATGAAATTGGCACTTAGATAGCAAGAATAGAAAGAATTGTTGTAATTAAAATGATGATTTCATGTTGCTTTTATAGAGGATGGAGAGATGTAATCATTGGTGAAGAGAAGCAATGAATAGAGATGATTTTTGGTGAAAAGAAAGGATCATAACCATTGATGAAATAGGGTGTCTATTCGAAAAGATGGCTTCAGTTCGTAGACCAGTGGACTGGTAAAAAATGACCAGTAGACTGGTATTTGAATATATGTACGTTATATACATGTGTGCACGTTCATTGTGCATTCTGCCCAGAAACGGTCGACCGTCTAGAATGAAACCGGTCGACCGGTTTCAGGCAGTATGCACAATGAATGTGCATACATATATTCACATATATATTCAAAAAACATTGATGTATATGATTATTTGAGGATAGATTTTAACAAATATAACTCAACTAAACACTAAATAATCAACCTCTAACATTGAATACCATCGAATCTCTTCTTTTTGTCGATCTTGAATTTCTCCTTGTCATTGATCAAAACATCTTGAATTCCTTGACTCAATAGATTTAAGAGGAAGAAGGGCATTGATGTAATTAAATTATTTACTTATTTAAATTTAAATTATTATCATCACAAATTAAATCATAACTCGCTCATACTGAATCAGAATTGAACGATTTTCGAAGTGTTGCAATTGTGAGTCCGAGATCTACGCCTTTGGACTTACTAGGACCAATTCTGAGCTGACCAAATTTTGGCCAAAATTTTAGATTTGAAAAATTCAAATTTAAACGACTATGAGAAATCTATTTATTTCTTTTTTTAAATAATTAGAAATAATTCTGATTTTATTTTCTCCAATCTACGGTTAATTCCTATTTGTTATTATTCATGATTTGTTCTGTGCTGAATGTAATATATAGATCTGTTTATTCAGTTATGTTATGTGGTGATAAAGTTGTTCAACATATTGATCTATAGTGATATAGTTTGTTAGAAACGTATAGATCAATTTGTAGTTATAAATTGAGTAAAACAAAAATATATAATTTTTGTTTGGATAAAATGAACAAACATGAAAACATCAATTTTTGGCTATTTGCTGAATTAGAATTTTCAACGATTATGAAAGCATCAATTTTTATCTATTTGTTGAATTAGAATTTTCAACAAATATGAAAACATAAATTTTGTCTATTTGTTGAATTGGAATTTTCAATAATTATGAAAACGTCAATTTTTGTCTATTTGTTGAATTAGAAGTTTCAACAAATATGAAACATCAATTTTTGTCTATTTGCTGAATTAGAATTTTCAATAAATATGAAATATCAATTTGGTCTATTTGTTGAATTAGAATTTTCAGCAAATATGAAAACAACAATTTGTTCTATTTGTTGAATTAAAATTTTCAACAAATATGAAAACATCAAATTTTGGATATTTGTTGAATTATAATTTTCAACGAATATGAAAACATCAATTTTTGTCATTTTGTTGAACTAAGAGTTTTTAACAAAAATGAGGTATCAAATTTACCATTGTGTTGAACAAGAAGATTTACCAAAAATGAAATATCACCTTATATACATTTTGTTGAATCAAATTTAATAATAAAAATGAATCATACATTTTTTGTAATGACCCGCATTTTTACTGTTGAATAATTAATTAATTTAATTATTAAATATCGATTTGGCAATATTGGTAACTGGAATTAAATAACTTTGAATATTTAATTCATATAATAATTAAATAATATATTTAATTCTGAAATAATCAGAATTAGCTGAAATGGCGATATGGTGTGAATTGGGAAATTCAAAATATATAATTCAGTTTAGAATTTGATTTACGATAACGAATATATTTAATTAACGATGGTTGAACGTATAAATTATATTATAATTATAATCGAGCTCGAAATGGCGCGGTAGTTCGCGATTTAGCGATTTGAACTTCAACTGGAAATACAGGATCCGTTTTAAGTCGGATTTCTGTGAAACAAGAAACGTTAGAAGCTGGTGAAGTATATTTTTCTAGTGAAAGAGAAAAATCGGGATTTTGTTGTGTAGATTTTGATTTATGTCCAAATCAAATTTTGGAAAAGTCGCTATGGAATTTCCTTTATAATTTATAACGATATATAAAAGGAATTTCAATACAAATTTGAATATCGATTCAACCGGGATTTGAATATCGAGTTGTAAATCCCAATGGAGCTGTATGATATTCTGTTGTGAATATATACGATAATATTAAATTATTAATATTAAATTTAATTGTTTTTAAGTATATTTATATATTTAAAAGGGTTATTTAGAGCTTTAAAAATAGCCAGTTTTGCAAATGAAGTCAAAATTAGACGAAACTAATTTTGTTTGATCCGCAATAGCAAATTATTGCTAGATTTCAGTTTCCGTGATTTTTGAAGTCAGTATGTGGCCGTACGGATTTTTAATGTGAAAAACAGTCATTATTTTGACGGTTAAAAATACGCTGTGTGAGCAAATGGAGTCGAAATTCGATGAAACCAGTTTTGTTGGAACCGTAATGTCGAACTCTAGCTGCATGTCAATTTTCATGATTTTTAGATATCGTATGTGCTCGTAGAGATTTTTAGAATGTAGAAATGAATATAAAATAAATAAAACTAAAATATCTAAACAAATGAGTGGCCAACACTAGTCCAAGTTTCGTTGAATACAAGCCACACACTTCTCTTCCCTTCTATAAAATATACCTTACTTCCACCGCATTCTCTTCATATTTCAGAAAAATCAAAACGCAAAAAGAAAATTCACCACAAATCAAAGAAATTCTCTTAAATCCTGAAGTTGGATTCGTTGAGTTCCTCATCTCGAGAGATTCCTCCTGTTGTACGTTTTGTCGAGTCCGGTGAATAGCTTGGTGGCTGCGTCTCTTCCAGCAACACCTAGGGCACATCGTTGCCGAAGCATAGGTGGTCGGAGGGTCGATTAGGTGGCGCGGGTGGACTCCTGGCAAGGGGGCGCATGGGTTTGTGGTGTCAAGAGGGATTCCAGTTGGCTATGGCAGAAAGCGAACGCGGATTTTATTGTTTTAGGCAGTAGGTCGGTTTTCAGCTTGGGACGTCGGAGCATTAGTGAGGGGGTCGAGCAGGTGCGAATTCAGGTGGGGAGTGGATTGGTGGAGGCGGCGCCAGAGTTTGGTGATCGTGGGGGGTGGTGGCTGTTGGTCAACAATGGGTAAAATGGGGTGTTGGAGTTTTTGGATCGCGGAAAGAAAATTAAATCAGGGAAGGAAGGTTATCGAGTGCGGGTTGGCATTTTAAAGGGGGTGGGCCTTGTTTTAAAAGGTTAAGCCCATTTAGGATAATTAATTAGTTTATTTTTGATTAAATTAGTATATAAATTTTAAAAATGCATAACTCTCTCTTATGATAATGAAATTCAGCGAAACAAGATCCGTTGGGATCGTATGGACGAACACTAAAGGATGGCACTGACTGAAAGTCCATCAGAGCTCGTCACAATTTATAGCAAAATAAATTGTCCGTCTGAATCAAGCGATGGTTATCGTTTTTAATGATGATCGTCCAATGTGAGTAAAACTCACCAACTCAGGACAATTATATTTTTATAACGCATTCTTAGAACTGATAATTATCTGTTTATTACTGTGTGTTAACTGTTGGGTTGAATTGCTTATGTATTGGTTAATCTAATATCGATTCTGTTTAGCAGAATATTTCGTAGTGAAATATTATCGATGTTAATGATATTGTTTAACATCTGTGATGCAGGGAAACAGGTCGGAGTATTCTAACTGGATTCCTCAACATTTATTTTACTGTTTTCGTATATGGTGATATATGATGTGATATATATAATCTGTTGTTGATTATGTTTGTTTGAATTATATCGATCATTGTTATTTGGTATTTTAAACACCGTAAGAAATACTGGGATGTAAAAAGGGGATTTTCAAAGTATATTTTGAAAATAAATTATTTATATAAAATCATTGGATTTTATATATAAAAGGAAAAAGGATTTTTTATAAGGAAATAATTATAAAATCAAAAGAGTTAAAAAGGAATATATTTGTAAAACAAATATAAAGGGAAATTATTTGTAAAACAAATATAAAGGGAATATATTTGTAAAACAAATATAAAGGAAATTATTTGTAAAACAAATATAAAGGGAATAAACAAATACAAAGGAAGATATTTGCAAAACAAATAGAAAGAGAAATGTTTGTAAAACATTTACAGATAGAATTTAAAAGGAAATATTTGTAAAACATTTACAAATAGATTAAATGGAAATATTTATTTATAGGAAATAAATAGAATGTTATAAATGAGATATTAATTTGTTAAATAAATAGGAAATATAAAAGAAATATTTATTTGTTAAATAAATAGAATTGAAAAGGGAATAGTTAATTTTTAAGTAAACAAATAGAAAAGGAGATAATCCAAAGGAGATAATCCAAAGGAGATAATTCAAAGGAGATAATTCAAAAGGAAATGATTCAAAGGAGTTAATTCAAAAGAGTAAATCGAAATGAGTTAATCGAATATTAGTTATTCGGTTAGAGTTAATCAGTTAGAGTTAATCGATTAGAGTTAGAGTTAACCAGTTAGAGTTAATAAGCTAGAGTTAATCAGTTAGAATTAATCAGTTAGAGTTAAACAGTCAGAGTTAATCAGTTAGAATTAATCAGTTAGAGTTAACCAGTTAGGGTTAACTAGTTAAAGTTAGAGTTAACTAGTTAGAGTAATTCAAATGGAGTAAATCGAGTAGAGTTATCGAATATCGCTTATTCGAAGTAGAGTTATCGAATATCACTTAATCAAGTAGAGTTATCAAATATAGTTTATTCGAGAAGAGTAATCGAATATAATTTATTCGAGATGAGTAATCGAATATAGTTCATTCGAAGAGGAGTTATCGAATATAATGTATTCGAAGAGGAGTTATCGAATATTGGTTATTCGAAGTGAGTTAATCGAATATTGGTTAATCAAAGAGGAGTTATCGAATCTAGTTATTCGAAAGGAGTTATCGAATCTAGTTAATCGAAAGGAGTTATCGAATATAGTTTATTCGAGAAGAGTAATCGATTCGAGAAGAGTAATCGAATATAGTTCATTCGAGAAGAGTTATCGAATATAATGTATTCGAAGAGGAGTTATCGAATATAGTTTATTCGAACCGAGTTAAGTGAAAATATTTAATCAAAAAGAGTTAATCAAATAGATTTAATCGATTAGAGTTAAATCAAAAAGAGTTAATCAAATAGAGTTAATCTATTAGAGTTAAATCAAAAGGAGTTAATCCAGTAGAGTTAATTGATAAGAGTTAATTGAACAGAGTTAATCGAATATAGTTTATTCGAAAGGAGTTAATCCAATAGAGTTAATTGATAAGAGTTAATTGAATAGAGTTAATCGAATATAGTTTATTCGAAGAAAGGTTTTCGAATCTAGTTATTTGTAAGAGAGATTATCGAATATAGTTATTCGAAGGGAGGAGTTATCAAATAGAGATTATTCGAAAGAGAGTTACGTAAGGAAGTTTGTTAAAGGTTTAAAAGATAAACTTTGTCTATTCCGAAGTTAAAACGTTGTTCAGTTAAGGTCTGAGAGGTAATTATGCCCCAACTTGATTGACTACCTTCGTAACTAAGGAATGGTAAGCTTTGATAGTGAATGATGGTTAACTAAATTTAGTAAACAGTATGAGTTGGCATAGCGATGTTTTATTTAAACATCTATTTAAAACCAAATGAAGGAGATTTGGAAATGTTTTCCAAATAAGAATCAGAAATGTTTTCTAATATAGAAAATAAGAAATGAGAATGTTTTCCATTGTTAATAACGCACATTTTCTAAATTTAGAAAATAAGAAATGTTGAATATATGGAACCAGGAGATGAGTAAATTAATGAATTAAAGAGATAAATGTGAAATGATGATTGATCGATATAATTTCCATCTGGAAATAATATCGTTGTTTGCACACGTGGTTTTCTTTGATAGTTAACTCACCCGCTAACGAAGTTTTGACCATTTTAACGTTGTTAATATGGAGAGACAAGTTGGTTATTATCCAAAGAACCACTCCATATTGGCATAAGAGTTGCGAATCATATATGCCAAAGACAATTGAAGATGGAGTAAAATGCGAGGGATGTTGTATAAATTTTATGTAAAGATTGCCTAACATGGATGTACTGAATAGTGCCTTCGGTTTGTCCAGTCCAAGGACAACCTGTATGGAAGAATGTCTGACAGAGTATATTTAATAGATCGGGTAAGTTGATCTCTTCAAACGTATTTATGTTTGGTGGCGGAGGAATTTGTTTCTCTTAGCTGTATACCCGTGGTATTTTTAGGGAAATCAATTTGTGATTTGGCGGGTATGACGATGTGACATTCAAAGCGAATAAATGTGTGATCTGTCAGAGATAAGCGTGGCCTCCAGCCTCACAACTGGGAAATGACAAAAATCGAGCCGGTAGCATGGCTATGTAGGTCGCACCTATTAGGGTGTATAATCACCTGATCTAGAGTTTCATTTACTTCTAAAAATCTATTGTCGATGCTGTCCCATTCGGGAAACGGTTGCTGATCCCAACCGTTGGTGATATACATTCGATACAATCAAGCGAAATGAGTGGTCGGTCATGTTTGGCCGGGTTGCAGGATGTTCTTGTTGAACCCAGTGTATTCCTCTCTAGAGGTACACTAGCGAAAGGTGGTTCCATACCTTGTCATAGTTGGAAATCCATTATCCAATACGTGCTTGCAGTTTTGATTGTATACTATATATGTAGAACGTGAGATGAAAGCGTTTCTGCTAGATGATTATTATATTGTGTTTGATATACATTATTATAATATCAAATGGGTTTTTGATATAAAGATATTTTGGATTCTCATAAGGGAAAAACCCGTTCCGTTATACGGCGTGGTCTTATGAGATATCGTTTACTTGTTCAAACCGTTTAAACTATTTTACTCACACCAGTCCCATGACTAACCCGGAGTTTATTATTTTTTTGTTTTCCCTAAACTCTTGGGTGCCCAATTTTATACGGCAGTCAAGTAGTCAGGATTTTACAAGTATACTTGGAGAGCTTGGAGCAGGAGGCTTCAGTATTATATATCTATTGTTATTTCCGCTGTATTGTAAGTGTTGTACTCTGATAAATGTTACCGTATACATATACTGATTTTATTTCAAGGATATGTTATCTATTATATGTTGTTCGTTCCGTTGTGAGATTCGTGTTACTATGATGTTGTATCTTCTTCTTCTATTCTAAGTTTCTATCTTATCTATTCTCACCCTCTAACTTCTTTCATTAACTACCGATTTTTTTTTGATGTTTGGTTAGTCGTCATTGAGTTTTTATCAATAACTAAAGTCACTAAAAACCGGGTCATTACAGTTTGTATTAGAGTTGGTGCTTAACTGGTACGTCTGATAGGGGGTTCTCGCTTTGCGTTAGGTGGAGAATGGGAGACTCTTACCCCTACAGATCCTGCAATATAGCGGGTTGGTCGAGTCGTGAGGCTGGCCGTAAAAGCAATTATGAGGTGTCAATGTAAGCCACGGTGGGATATTATCCTGCTGCTTGGGGGGTTGAGGGATGGTTGCAAAGCCTGCCGAAATCGTCGGGCCATTACAGTTGGTATCAGAGCTTAAGGTTAAATATTACCTTGGATATGTGGCGTAACTTAGTAGAGATGGGGTTAGTAATACCCTAGATTGAGTTGAGTGTATATATACAAGACATCGTATTTGTTATTCAATATAAAATTGTTTTATATTGTGGAGATTTATTGGTTGAGTTGGTTAGGAGTTCTGATCGGTCAGTTTGATCCACTGTATCGGTAGGAGTTGATAAACACTTGAATACGATGAACCGGCATGGTATGTTTTGAAAAGAGGGTAAACGAAATAATTTTACCCAAATTATATTTTTGATATAAAGAAATTATATTGAAATGATTATAATATATTGGATATATTGGTTGTTATTATAATCGAGTAAGATTATAAAGTGAACTGGTTATTTATATATAACCAAATAAAATTCGTATAAGTGTTACGTAATGAATTGAATCTGAAATTAAAATCAGAATTGAAATTAAACCCTGGAAATTTGAATAAGAGTTCGTAAATGGACTTGGATTAAATATATGGAAATTTTAAGATCCTGGGATAGTTGGAAATGTTTTCCAAGCTTTATGAAAGATTTTTGAATTGTATTTCCAAATGGAAATGGTTAGAAATTGTTTTGAAAGTGATATAGTATTGAACTCACTTCGATAACTGGAAAATAATTCTGATAATGACTGCAGCATCATCAGTGTTCATTTTCGAGTTCTAAGTGACAGATTACTACCAAAGATTTTGTTTTCGAATTATTTTGAGAAAACATGTTGTTAATTCCGAAAGGAAATATTTGATTTGTGAAAAAACAAAGTTATTTAAAACTCCCAGTAAAAGATTGTTCGAATTAAAACAAATTTTAAATAGAAATTTATGAAACCAAGCTGGAACTGAATTGAAACCCATTAACTGGAAATTGAATTGGATACGATATATCAAGTAGAATTAGATTTTGAATTATGAGATAGAATCTGAAATGGTATTGGATTGATGAGTTAAGAATTTGAAAATCGGGAATAGAACCTTGATTTGAGATTAAATTTGGCTTAAATAAGCGAATGGTTGTGTTGAGGATAAATTGATCAGAGTTTGATTGGGTTGATATTGGTATATGCTGAAATGGGTAACAGGTGGAAGGGATATAATAATATGCCCGACAAAAGGGTACAAGTTTATATTTATATTAGGTATGAGATTTATGAGCCGATTTGGCAAGCCGTTTGGCTGTTTGATTTTCTTTTGGGTTGGAGAAGGCTTAGAGAGGCGAGTTGTGGTTTTACCGATAGGACTGTACAAAGGAGGTTACGACAAAATTTTCCGAAAAGTTAAGGTGTTAGAAAATTTTCAGGATTTTTGAAAATTTTAGTTAGTTGGAATAAATTAATATTTTAGTCGATATTAATTGGTTCAGTTTAAACTGAAGTTAAGTGGTAAATAGATAAATTTTTATCCAGTAGATAGGGTCGTCCTCTACCTTAGCAATTTCGAGGATGAAATTAATTTAAGGGGGAAAGATTGTAATGACCCGCATTTTTACTATTGAATAATTAATTAATTTAATTATTAAATATCAATTTGGCGATATCGATAAATGGAATTAAATAACTTTGAATATTTAATTAATATAATAATTAAATAATATATTTAATTCTGAAATAATCAGAATTAGCTGAAATGGCGATATGGTGTGAATTGGGAAATTCAAAATATATAATTCAGTTTAGAATTTTATTTACGATAACGAATATATTTAATTAACGATGGTTGAACGTATAAATTATATTATAATTATAATCGAGCTCGAAATGGCATGGCAGTTCGCGATTTGGTGATTTGAACTTCAACTGGAAACACAGGATCCGTTTTAAGTCGAATTTCTGTGAAACAAGAAACGTTAGAAGCTGGTGAAGTATATTTTTCTAGTGGAAGAGAAAAATCGGGATTTCACTGTGTAGATTTTGATTTATATCCAAATCAAATTTTAGAAAAGTCGCTATGGAATTTCCTTTATAATTTATAACGATATTTAAAAGGAATTTCAATATAAATTTGAATATCGATTCAATCGGGATTTGAATATCGAGTTGTAAATCCCAGTGGAGCTGTATGATATTCTGTTGTGAATATATACGATAATGTTGAATTATTAATATTAAATTTAATTGTTTTTAAATATATTTATATATTTAAACAGGTTATATAGAGCTTTAAAAATAGCCAGTTTTGCAAACGAAGTCGAAAGTAGACGAAACTAATTTTGTTTGATCCGCAATATCAAATTATTGCTAGATTTCAATTTCTGCGATTTTTGAAGTCAGTATGTGGTCGTACGGATTTTTAATGTGAAAAACAGTCAGTATTTTGATAGTTAAAAATACGTTGTGTGAGCAAACGAAGTCGAAATTCGATGAAACCATTTTCGTTGGGACCGTACTGTCGAACTCTAGCTGCATGTCAATTTTCATGATTTTTAGATATCGTATGTGTTCGTAAGGATTTTTAGAATGCAGAAAAGATTATAAAATAAATTAAACTAAAATATCTAAAAAATGAGTGGCCAACACTAGTCCAAGTTTCGTTGAATACAAGCCACACACTTCTCTTCTCTTCTATAAAATGTGCCTTACTTCCACCGCGTTCTCTTCATATTTCAGAAAAATCAAAACAAAAAAGAAAATTCACCACAAATCAAAGAAATTCTCTTAAATCCTGAATTTGGATTCGTTGAGTTCCTCATCTCGAGAGCTTCCTCCTAATGTACGTTTTGTCGAGTCCTGTGAAGAGCTTGGCTGCTACGTCTCTTCCAGCGGTGCCTAGGGCACATCGTTGTCGAAGCATAGGTGGTCGGAAGGTCGATTAATTAGGTGGCGTGGGTGGACTTCTGGCAAGGGGGGGCGTGGGTTTGTGGTGTCGAGAGGGATTCCGGTTAGCTATAGCAGAAAGCGAACGCCGATTTCATTGTTTCAGGCAGTAGGTCGGTTTTCGACTTGGGACGTCGGAGCATCAGTGAGGGGGTCGAGCAGGTGCGAATTCAGGTGGGGAGTGGATTGGTGGAGGCGGCGCCGAAGTTCGGTGATCGTGACGGGTGGTGGCAGTTGGTCAACGATGGGTAAAATGGGGCATTGGAGTTTTTGGATTGCGGAAAGAAAATGAAATAGGGGAAGGAAGGGTATTGGGTGCGGGTTGGAATTTTAAAGGGGGGGCCTTGTTTTAAAAGGTTAAGCCCATTTAGGATAATTAGTTAGTTTATTTTTGATTTAAATTAGTATATAAACTTTAAAAATGCGTAACTCTCTCTTATGATAACAAAATTCAGCGAAATAAGATCCGTTGGGATCGTATGGACAGACACTACATGATGGCACTGACTGGACGTCCATCGGAGCTCGTTACAATTTATTGCAAAATAAATTGTTCGTCTGAATAGGGCGATGGTTATCGTTATTAACGATGATCGTCCAATGTGAGTAAAACTCACCAACTCTGAACAGTTATATTTTTATAACGCATTCTTAGAGCTGATAATTATCTGTTGATCGCTATGTGTTAACTATTGGGTTGAATTGCTTATGTGTTGGTTGAAAGTATAGATAACGATATATATATATATATATAAATCGTTAATCTAATATCGATTCTGTTTAGCCGAATATTTCATAATGAAATATTATCGATGTTAATGATATTGTTTAGCATCTGTGATTCAGGGAAACAGGTCGGAGGAATCTAACTGGATTCCTTAACATTTATTTTACTGTTTTTATATATGGTGATATATGATGTGATATATATAATTTGTTGTCGATTATGTGTGTTTGAATGATATCGATCAATGTTATTTGGTATTTAAATACCATAAGAAATACTCGGATGTAAAAAGGGGATTTTCAAAGTATATTTTGAAAATAAAATATTTATATAAAATCAATGGATTTTATATATAAAAGGAAAAAGGATTTTCTATAAGGAAATAATTATAAAATCAAAAGAGTTAAAAAGGAATATATTTGTAAAACAAATATAAAGGAAATTATTTGTAAAACAAATATAAAGGAAATATATTTGTAAAACAAATATAAAGGAGAATATATTTGTAAAACAAATATAAAGGAAATTATTTATAAAACAAATATAAAGGGAATATATTTGTAAAACAAATACAAAGGAAGATATTTGCAAAACAAATAGAAAGAGAAATATTTGTAAAACATTTACAAATAAATTAAATGAAAAAAATTATTTATAGGAAATAAATAGAATGTTATAAATGAGATATTAATTTGTTAAATAAATAGGAAAGATAAAAGAAATATTTATTTTTTAAATAAATAGAATTGAAAAGGGAATAGTTAATTGTTAAGTAAACAAATAGAAAAGGAGATAATCCGAAGGCGATAATCCAAATGAGATAACCAAAGGAGATAATTCAAAGGATAATTCAAAAGGAAATGATTCAAAGGAGTTATTTCAAAAGAGTAAATCGAAATGAGTAAATCGAATATTAGTTATTCGGTTAGAGTTAATCAGTTAGAGTTAATCGATTAGAGTTAGAGTTAACCAGTTAGAGTTAACCAGTTAGAGTTAATCAGTTAGAATTAATTAGTTAGAGTTGATCAGTCAGAGTTAATCAGTTAGAATTAATCAGTTAGAATTAACCACTTAGAGTTAAAGTTAACCAGTTAAAGATAGAGTTAACCGGTTAGAGTTATTCAATTAGAGTAAATCGAGTAGAGTTATCGAATATCGCTTATTCGAAGTATCGCTTATTCGAAGTAGAGTTATCGAATACCACTTAATCGAGTAGAGTTATCGAATATAGTTTATTCGAGAAGAGTAATCGAATATAGTTTATTCGAGAAGAGTAATCGAATATAGTTCATTCGAGAAGAGTTATCGAATATAATGTATTCGAAGAGGAGTTATCAAATATAATGTATTCGAAGAGGAGTTATCGAATATAATGTATTCCAAGAGGAGTTATCGAATATTGGTTATTCGAAGTGAGTTAATCGAATATTGGTTATTCGAAGAGGAGGTATCGAATCTAGTTATTCGAAAGGAGTTATAGAATCTAGTTATTCGAAAGGAGTTATCGAATATAGTTTATTCAATAAGAGTAACTGAATATAGTTTATTCGAGAAGAGTAATCGAATATAGTTTGTTCGAGAAGAGTAATCGAATATAGTTCATTTGAGAAGAGTTATCGAATATAATGTATTCGAAGAGTATTTATCGAATATAGTTTATTCGAACGGAGTTAAGTGAAAAGAGTTAATCAAAAAGAGTTAATCAAATAGAGTTAATCGATTAGAGTTAAATCAAAAAGAGTTAATCAAATAGAATTAATCAATTAGAGTTAAATCAAAAGGAGTTAATCCAATAGAGTTAATTGATAAGAGTTAATTGAATAGAGTTAATCGAATATAGTTTATTCGAAAGGAGTTAATCCAATAGAGTTAGTTGGTAAGAGTTAATTGAATAAAGTTAATCGAATATAGTTTATTCGAAAGGAGTTAATCCAACAGAGTTAATTGATAAGAGTTAATTGAATAAGTTAATCGAATATAGTTTATTCGAAGAAAGGTTTTCGAATCTAGTTATTCGTAAGAGAGATTATCGAATATAGTTATTCGAAGGGAGGAGTTATCGAATAGAGATTATTCGAAAGAGAGTTACATAAGGAAGTTTGTTAAAGGTTTAAAAGATAAACTTTGTCTATTCCGAAGTTAAAACGTTGTTCAGTTAAGGTCTGAGGGATAATTATACCCCAACCTGATTGATGTCCTTCTTAACTAAGGAATGGTAAGGTTTGATAGTGAATGATGGTTAAGTGAATTTAGTAAATGGTCTGAGTTGGCATAGCGATGTTTTATTTAAACATCTGTTTAAAACCAAATGAAGGAGATTTGGAAATGTTTTCCAAATAAGAATCAGAAATGTTTTCTAATATAGAAAACAAGAAATGAGAATGTTTTCCATTGTTAATAACGTATATTTTCTAAATTTAGAAAATAAGAAATGTTGAATATATGGAAACAGGAGATGAGTAAATTAATGAACTAAAGAGATAAATGTTAAATGATGATTGATCGATATAATTTCCATCTGGAAATAATATCGTTGTTTGCTAAGTGTTTTTCTTTGATAGTTTACTCACCAACTATCGAAGTTTTGACCATTTTAACGTTGTTAATATGGAGAGACCAGTTGGATTATTATCCAAAGAACCACTTGTATTGGCATAAGCGATGCGAATCATATATGCCAAAGACAATTGAAGACGGAGTAAAATGCAAGGGCTATTGTCTAAATCTTTGGTAAAGATTGCCTAAGATGGATATACTGAATAGTGCCTTCGGTTTGTCCAGACCTAGGACAACCTGTATGGAAAAATGTATGATAGAGTATATTTAATAGATCGCGTAAGTTGATCTCTTCAAATGTATTTACGTTTGGTGGCGGAGGAATTCATTTCTCTTAGCTGTATACCCGTGGTATTTTTGGGGAAATTAATTTGTGATTTGGCGGGTATGACGATGTGACATTCAAAGTGAATAAATGTGTGATCTGTCAGAGATAAGCGTGGCCTCTAGCCTCACAACTGGGAAATGACAAAAATCGGGTAGCCAGCTTGGCTATGTAGGTCGCACATATTAGGGTGTATAATCACCTGATCTAGTGTTTCATTTACTTCTAAAAATCTATTGTCGATGCTGTCCCATTTGGGAAACGGTTGCTGATCCCAACTGTTGGTGATATACATTCGATACACTCAAGCGAAATGAGTGGTCGGTCATGTGTGGCCGGGTTGCAAGATGTTCTTGTTGAACCCAGTGTATTCCTCTCTAGAGGTACACTAGCAAAAGGTGGTTCCATACCTTGTCATAGTTGGAAATCCATTACCCAATACGTGCTTGCGGTTTTGATTGTATACTATATATGTAGAACGTGAGATGAAAGCGTTTCTGCTAGATGATTATTATATTGTGTTTGATAGACATTATTATAATATCGAAAGGGTTTTTGATATAAAGATATTTTGGATTCTCATAAGGGAAAAACCCGTTCCGTTATACATCGCGGTCTTATGAGATATCGTTTATTTGTTCAAACTGTTGAAACTGTTTTACTCACACCAGTCTCATGACTGACCCGGAGTTTATTTTGTTTTGTTTTCCCTAAACTCTTGGGTGCCCAATTTTATATGGGCAGCCAAGTAGTCGGGATTTTACAAATAAACAGATAACAACATAAAAAGAGATAACCCCATTCCCCATTCCTCGATACCAAAGCGCTGATACCACGTTTGTGACAACCCCATTCCCCGATAGGACGGTGGTAAGGGTAATCTTTGAAATATAACACATAAAAAGATAACAGCAGAACATAAATAAATAAATACACCAGATAATGTACAATAGAATACACTGGATAAACATAATCATCAGGGTTACATAGTATACAGGATCATACGTAGTTCAAATACAGTTCAGCTATACATAAATGTCTATAGCAGAAATCTAATCATAATATGTAAAATAGGAGCTGAATAGCATAAAAAGAGATAAACGATAGAATCCATCTTCAGCTCCAGCTATCTAGAAAGAGCCTGCTAAAACCTGAATACAAGGCTGCCCATGTAGAAAAAAGAGGCACCCGAGTTTGCAAGTGAAACAACTACGAGTCAGTCATGGGACTGGTATGATAAATCTACTTAACACATTTTACAATATGGCTAATCACATGACCACGCCACTTTCGCGGAACGGGTTTACTCCATTGGATTGCCAGTGCTTTAAAAAAAAATCTTTTAAACATCGCAATGCTTTTATAAAAATGAAGCCATTATAAGACTCAGTTCCCATCACACAATGCAACACAAACCGGAGGATAGAGTTTTACCTTATAATGGCCAAAATATGCTTGATACGAGCAAAACAAATCATTCGATATTATTGCTAGTGTATATATGTTTCAAAAACAATTTCAATCATAACTATCAATCATAGGCAGCATGGGTACCATATATCATGTCGCCATATATATATATATATATATATATACAATCAAAACCGCACAGTATCGTATTTGGAAATTGGATTTCCATCATGAACCGAGGCAAAAGATAGTCCCTACCGGATTCGAGACGCTCTAGCCCGCCCCTTAGGATCAGAACGAATCGACCCTTGGATCGTCAGGGCCGGTCCACCGATGTGGATTAAAATGCCTGAACAATGCGTTTCCCCGCCCTATGGGGCATCACTGGTCATATCTGACCAAATCATCGGCTCCAAAGAGACCGAACTAACCGAGGTCTCGCTTTCCATCTTCCACATAAGTAAAATACCTGGGCGTGCAAAACCCAAAGCATCACTCCTAGCTAGAAGGAAATACATGTCCTCCCTGATGTCCTTCTCCCATTTCTGGCTCATACCGGAGTGTGAGGCTTGCGAAACAACGCTATACACAAAGCTATGCCACACAGGTCGTGCTTTGATCATCAACCACAAGACTTTTCTTTTCAACAGAAGCCTTGATCATCTGCCACTTAGGCATGCCACACAGGCAATTTACTCCATGCGACTGATTTCTATTTATATATAACCTCTAAGCTTGTACGTCTCAGAGAAAGGCGTTAAGCAAGAGAATAAATTCTCCGCCGCCAAACAGATATATATATTTAATAGAGTTCAATCAGGACAGAACAAAATCCAATGTCAGACACACAGTCCATTTACAAATTCGTTCTGGGTCTGAACGAAACCGTAGGCACACAATACCTCGCATACCCGTACAATCAACAAGTACGTCTGGACGACTACTACTTCAGCCCCTTTAAGGTAGCTACTCCCATCATGAGCATCAATAGCACCCCTCCATTCGACGTGCAGATCATCGGTCTTGCACCATCCTCATATCTTCGAGTTTCACTCGTCGATCAATTATTTGAAATGAGAATCAACTCGGCCTTTTCAAATAATTCACGTATATTTAAAATTTCAAATCAATTCATTTCAATGGTTAAATTATTCGATATCACTAATTCTGTTCCTTGGTCTAATTTTCACGCCAAACACATTCAACCATCAAATATCACAACAACCGAGCAAATTCAGTTTATTTCCATTCCATATCGTTTATAATATTTTATCATGATTTATTGCTATTTTTATTTATTTAAAAATAGCCAATTCATTTAAACAATGCTTTAGGTCATAACGCCGCTGTGGCACTGTTTTTCTTTAGATTTGATTTACACATATCTGAAAATCTAACCGTTGGATCTTCACAAATTTTGTATCATTCGAAAGATCTTTTCAAAACGAATCCAACGGTTTCAGTTTTGGGAAAAATCCGACGGTCAGATCTCCCGATACAATCGTTTAAAGTTACGATTTCAAAATACGAACTGCAGCGTCGTTATTCGATTCAATTTAATTATAATTATATAAAAATATAATCGATTCTGGCGCTGTTTTTCTTCAGATTTGAATTAAACATTCCAGACAATCCAACCGTTGGATCTTCACAAAGTGGATGTCGTTGGAAAGATATTTCCAAAGCGAACCCAATGGTTTTGGTTTCGGGAAAATCCGATGAACGGACCTCTCGCACTAATCGTTTGAAATCACGGTTTCAAAACACGAACTGCAGCTTCGTTATTCGATTTATTTTAATTATATTTTATATATATATATATATAAGTAAAATTCATTCTTCGATTTCAAAACCATATCCACTTCATATATTTGATAAAAATGATATTTTTATCATCAAAAATATTTATTCAACACATGAATATTTTTAGCACTTTATACTCACAATAAAAATGTAGATTTTATTGTTTAATCTATATATTTAACACATGAATGTTTTCAATTTCACACACACGATAAAAATATGATTTTTATTGTTCTAGCCTTTTACTCAACACACGAATATTTTCTATAGTTGATATATATAATAAAAATGTGATTTTTATTGTAAAACAATTTATTTCAAAACACAATTATTTTATATAATTCATACATAAGGTAAAAATGTTATTTTTGGTGTTAAAACAATTTATTTAAAATGCTAATATTTTATATAGTCTATATACATAATATAAATGTTATTTTTATCTTTCAAAGAATTTATTCAACACATGAACTTCATTCAACACGTGAATTTCTACTCAACACATGAATTTCTATTCAACATATGAATATAGTTTTCAACACATGAAAATAATTCTAACACATGAATATTATTGAAAATTTCGGTAGCACAATGGCAGGTTAGTTAAAACCGGGACCGTCCCTAGTACGGCTCCTCGCTCTACCTTAAAACCATGCGGTTTTTGACAATGGGGGTTTCATGCATCTAATTCGTATGCAGACTAGAATGTTTATTTTTCTTTTCGACAAACTAATCCTATGTGGTTTCATCCAAAATAATTCTCAACCACAAACAGGTATTTTCCAACCACAATCGATCATTCATGAATTTCACCAAATTTCACATCAATCAATAATCCAAACAATATCACAACCAATAAATATCATCCATGGTCTGTGGACGAGGGGAGTGTATATATATATATTTCAATTTCATTTCACTTCATTTCAATCATTTCAACGCATATATAATTTTTACAACACATATATAACTTATACATCGAATGTACAACTTATACAACGCTTATACATGAGGTGTACAACGCTTATATAACTCATACATCGACTATATAATTTATACATCGTTATTTTCATATCGTTTATAATTCATAAATATCACATTGGGTTCCACTCCACCAAAAATTGCAGAAGGCTCAGAAAAATATGCGGTCTCTTCTAGAATGTAGAAGACGTCCACACGAGTCCACTATCTCTTGTTTCACTGGATTTCGATAAGAAATGAAAAAGATATGATTTTTATTGTAAAATCATAAACCGTAGCGCTTTAAAGTGCTATTAAACCATTTAAAATAATTAAAGCCGTTACCTTTCTGATTTCTTCAAAACTAGGTTTTAGTTTTTCGATCAATCCGTGCAACGATATTAAGATCCAGTCGCACCACGGTGTAGAGCTTCGGAAGGGCTTCTCAAAGACCTCCCTCGCGTTTAACTCGAGCTCAGGTGGATGGAGGTTTCTGACGTCGAACGACGTCCGTTCTGGGGGTATTTCTCGATGTAGACAGCACGGTTGAGGGCGAATCTAGTATGGATTCGTAGCTCTTGTCGAGCTCTACAAAAAACTCTAAAGAACATATATCTGATTTTTCGTGTAGGAGGAGGAATGGAGGAGAGAAGGTGGTGAGCCTTTTCCGTCGTGCGCTGTATAGAGGATCGGGGAGAGAGTATTGCCTGGCCAGTGAGAATTTTTTTTATATTTATATATTTTTAAAAATCCAAAAATACCCCTTATCTCATACGAACTCCAATCCAAACCCAACGACTGTTGTCCCTAGCTAAATACCCCCATTCCGAACACAATGGGATATGTTTCCTAGACCCATTCGACTGTTTCAGTCAGTTTTTCTTCAAATTAAAGTATAAAACATTCAATATTTGTTTTGAACGTACATTTCAATTTGTCGGGGCCACATACTGATTCTAAAAATTCCTGAAAAATAAATCTATCCATGTTTTGATGATACGGTCGCAACAAAACTAGTTTCGTCGAATTCTAAGACCATTTTGAAAAATGGCCTTTTTCTGGTCGATCCAATTTAACAGAAACTGACCAAACACATTTTCCTTCGCCACACTCACATATTGACTTCAAAAATTATGAAATTTGAAACCTAGCAATAATTTGACATCCCGGATCGAACAAAAGTTGTTTTGTCGAATTCTGAGGTCGTTTGCAAAATGTCTATTTTCACGGGCTATATAAATTCTATAGCGACCTTTCTGAAAATTCATTTGGCCATAACTTTTGATTCCCGCTATGAAACTTTGATTTTTCAGATTCGTTAGAATGATATTCATAAACAGATTTAAATATTTATGATTTCACTTAAATCCGTTTTATTTTGCACCCGGTACAGTCAGTCAAAGTTTGAATTCCAATTTTGAAACTGCCATGCCATTTCAGGCCTTGTTTATAATTTAAAATAAATATATTTATTTTCAAACATCGATTCAAACATACTTTTCGCCGTTATTATTTAAAATATTTAAAATCCACTAAAATAGCCAAATTCAAATTTTAAATTGGCTCAGATTTTTCGGGTTGTTACAGTAATCGTATATAGTTCATTCGAGAAGAATTATCGAATATAATGCATTCGAAGAGGAGTTATTGAATATAGTTTATTCGAACGGAGTTAAGTGAAAAGAGTTAATCAAAAAGAGTTAATCAAATAGAGTCAATCGATTAGAGTTAAATCAAAAGAGTTAATCAAATAGAATTAATCGATTAGAGTTAAATCAAAAGGAGTTAATCCAATAGAGTTAATTGATACGAGTTAATTGAATAGAGTTAATCGAATATAGTTTATTCGAAAGGAGTTAATCCAATAGAGTTAATTGATAAGAGTTAATTGAATAGATCAATCGAATATCGTTTATTCGAAAGGAGTTAATCCAATAGAGTTAATTGATAAGAGTTGATTGAATAGAGTTAATCGAATATAGTTTATTCGAAGAAAGGTTTTCGAATCTAGTTATTCGCAAGAGAGATTATCGAATATAGTTATTCGAAGGGAGGAGTTATCGAATAGAGATTATTCGAAAGAGAGTTACGTAAGGAAGTTTGTTAAAGGTTTAAAAGATAAACTTTGTCTATTCCAAAGTTAAAACGTTGTCCAGTTAAGGTCTGAGAGACAATTATACCCCAACTTGATTGACTTCCTTCTTAACTAAGGAATGGGAAGGTTTGATAGTGAATGATGGTTAAGTGAATTTAGTAAATGGTCTGAGTTGGCATAGCGATGTTTTATTTAAATATCTGTTTAAAACCAAATGAAGGAGATTTGGAAATGTTTTCCAAATAAGAATCAGAAATGTTTTCTAATATAGAAAACAAGAAATGAGAATGTTTTCCTGTGATGACCCCAAACTTCCGTGGTTCGAAAGTAAGGATAATCATTTTGGAATACAACATATTTACAACAAAAACGGATCTTAGATAATTATCATAACACATAAACCATTGCAGCGGAAATAAATGTCATCAGCATCATAATATCCAATACATCAGAGTACGCAGTACAGGATACAACTTAGCCCAATAGAGAGTCTCAACAAAAAGGGAAATAAGTTTTCAAATGGAAAAGAAACAAGTCTCAAACTCCATCACATACATCAAAGCTACAAAAGGTAAAATGTCTCAAGCAGAAGTAAAAACTAGAGGAAAGGTCTTTTTCTTCTTCCGTCCAAGCAAGCTCCAACCAGAATGTATCACACGAACCTGTCAATTGGCTGCCCGTGTGGAAAGAGGGCACCCGAGTTTGCAAAAGTGAAACAAACTACGAGTCAGTCATGGGACTGGTGTGAGAATTCTTAAGTAAACTATCTAACAATGTGACAAATCTCAGGACCACGCCGCTAACTCGGAACGGGTTTACTCCATTGGATTGCCAGTGCATAATTTTATAAAGTTTGTATAAAACAGCGAAATGACTTTTGAAAAAATGAAATCATCATAAGACTCAAGTCCTATCACACAATGTAATGCACACAGGAGGATGGAGTTTTCCCTTATGACGATCAAACATGCTTAATACGTGAAAAGTAATATTTTAATATTATTATTAGTGTTTAAGCAGTATTAAAATACTTCAATATAAATATATCAATCCTAGACGGCATGGTACCCCATCCTACTATGTCGCCGTATATAAGTTTACAATCAAAACCGAAATGTTGTCATATTGGGAATTGGTTTTCTGTCATGAAATCGAGGCTAGGGATCATCCTCTTCTGATTCGAGACACTCTAGCAAATGCCTCAGGATCACACCTATGGGCAACTCTTGGAACGGTAGGGCCGGTCCCCACCTAACGGTAGTGGATTGGCAATTCCTTAGCATACGTTTAGCGGCCCTTTTGGACCCATAATATGACCACTTCCGGCCTATACAAAAGACGAGGTACCTCAATCCACATAGTAAAATGCCGGGACGTGTCAAAGCCCAAACAACACTTCTAGCTAGAAAGAAACGTATGCACTCCCTACGGTTCATATCCTGTTTTTGACTCATTCCGGGGTGTGAGGCTTGCGAAGTCAGGTTATATACAAAGCTATGCCTGAACAGGCTATACTTTGATCATCAACCACAAGGCCTGCTTTTCAACAAAGCCTTGATCATTGCATCTTGGCGTGCCACATTGACAATTCACGCCATTCAATCGATAATTATTACTATATATCCGGGTGTTAAGCAGTGAATAGATTCCCCACCACCAAATAGACATATATTAATACAAATCGATTTAATTACATGGGATGAACTCCAATGTCAGACACGCATCCATTTACAAGTCCGTTCTGGGTTTGAACGAAACCGGAGACACCAAAAAGGCGCTCGCTTATCCGCACGACCAACACACATGTCTGGAAAATTACTGCTACAACCCCATCCTGGGAGCAAGTCAGTCCAAGGCATCAGTAGTCGTCGTCCATTCGATGTGAAGATCGCCGGTATTCAACCATCGTCATCATACATCTTTGATTTAATCGCCGTGCAATTATTTGAAATGAGTTAAACTCGGTCTTTTCAAATAATTGTCGCATAATTATAGTTTAAAACATTTCACCTATATTTATAACTATTTATCGCTATTTTTATTTATTTAAAATAGCTCGAAATAAATAAACGACGTTTCGGGTCAATGGGCGGCCCTAGCGCTATTTTTACCAAAATTTGATTTACACATATCTTAAATCTAACCGTCAGATTTGGATGAAATTTATATCGTTGGAAAGCTCTTCCCAAAGCGGTCCTAACGGTTCTAGTTTTGGGAAAAATCCAATGGTCGGATCTTTCTATATAATCGTTTGAAGTTACGATTGTCGATACGCGAACTACTGCTCTCGTTTCGTTAAATTTTGTATTTATATTTATATATATAAACCACTTAACGATTCCCTTTATTAAGATTCATTCCTTTATTCTACAAAAACAATATTTTTGTTTGCCAATTCTAATGCGACAAAAATGACGTTTCTACATTGTATATTTTTATATTCAATAAAAATGACATTTTTGTTCGCCAATTCTAATGCGACAAAAATGATGTTTTCAACATTGTATATTTTTATATTCAATAAAAATGACATTTTTGTTCGCCAATTTAAATGCAACAAAAATGATGTTTTCAACATTGTATATTTTCATATTCAATAAAAATGACATTTTTGTTCGCCAATTCTAATGCGACAAAAATGATGTTTTCAACATTGTATATTTTTATATTTAATAAAAATGACATTTTTGTTCGCCAATTTTAATGCCACAAAAATGATGATTTCAACAATAGATATTTTTATATTCAATAAAAATGACATTTTTGTTCGCTAATTTTAATGCAACAAAAATGATGATTTCAACAATATATATATATTTTTATATTCAATAAAAATGACATTTTTGCTCGCCAATTTTAATGCAACAAAAATCATGATTTCAACAATATATATTTTTATATTCAATAAAAATGACATTTTTGTTCGCCAATTTTAATGCAACAAAAATGATGTTTTCAACAATATATATTTTTATATTCAATAAAAATGACATTTTTGTTCGCCAATTTTAATGCAACAAAAATGATGTTTTCAACATTGTATATTTTTATATTCAATAAAAATGACATTTTTGTTTGCCAATTTTAATGCAACAAAAATGATGATTTCAACAATGTATAAAATTACATAAAATGTTCTTTTTCCAATTCATTTTATAACATAAAAATGTACATCTTATCCTATTCGTTTTTAATAAATGAAAATAGACTTTTTATCTAAATCATTTTAAATACACAAAAAATGTACTTTTTAAAGTAATTCATTTTAATAACATAAAGATGCACTTTTTATGTTTTTATAAAATGTAAATATTTTATCTCCTTTTCTTTTACAATGAAAATTGTAAATTCTTTACCTTTACATTGAAAAATGTAAACCTTCCATTGTTACAAGGAAAAGTGGTAAATCTTTCATCATCACACAGGGAAATGTAAATCTTATATTTTTACATAGAAAAATGTAAAACTTTTAATTATCTTTATTACATTGGAATGTAAATTCTCTAATTATCTTTAATACATTGAAAAAAATGTAAATTTTCTATTTATCTTTATTATATTGGAAGAATATAAATTTTCTACAATAGAAAAATGTAAATTTTCTATTTCTCTTTATTACAATAGAAAAATGTAAATTTTCTATTTCTCTTTATTACAATAGAAAAATGTAAATTTTTTCCTAATTGTCTTCTTAATGCACATCTTTCCTATAGGGGGTATTTCCTATCTAATCAACTCAATTTGGTGTCAAAATATGATAACAAAAAATAATGGTTTTTGTCTAACCATTTCTATTTACCCAACATCGTCATTTCAATGTCCACACATACAACACAACATATGATTTGGTGTATAAATCTGATGAATCACAATAAAAGGTCTCATCTTTGTTTTATTTGTAAATCGAATAAAATATCTAATCTTTATTTGTAAATCAAATAAAATACCTAATCTTCATTTTATATTGTAAATCAAAATAAAATATCTAATCTTAATTATCCTTTAATTAAAATTTAAAAGATTTAAATATATTTATTTTAAAAATCATAAACAAAATAAAGATTCAATCTTTTGTTCTTTTTATGTAAATCAAATTAAAGATTCCACCTTTATTATTACTTTGCAAGTCAAAAATAAAGATTCAATTTTTTTTTGTATATAAAAAAAAAAATAGAAATTTAACTTTTGTTTTATTTTGTAAATCAAAAACAAAGATCAAACTTTTGTTTTATTTTGCAAATCAAAATAGAAATTTACCTTATGCTATTATTTTACAAATCAAAATAAAAATTTACCTTTCTTTTATTTTGCTAATCAAAACAAACACTCAACTTTTCATTTTATGTGTAGAGCCAAAAATGAAGATTTAACTTTTCTTCTTTGTTGTAAAACAAACAAAGATTCAATTTTTCATTTTATTTTGTAAAATCAAATTAAAGATTCAAAATTTCATTTTCGTTTGTAAAGCAAACAAGATTCAATTTTTCATTTCTATACAGGAATAAAAATAAAAATAAAAATAAAATAAAAACAAAAACAATAAAGATGAGAACTTTATAGAGATTACATCAGAATTTCATAGATCTAAACTGACATACTATATCATGATATCACAACGAATATAGATCAACCATACAACAATCACTAATCACAGATCAGAAATAACATACAATGATTCACATAACGAATATAATTAAATTATTTAATTATCAAAATCTAGAAATCTCACAGTTGTTGCAGATTTTGGACAAAATTCAAACTGTTCAGAATGGTCCCGTTTCAGACTCAACACGTTCTATTCCCTGTTACGTTTCCAATGCTTCCGAAATCGTCAAATTCTGAGTTGAAACGAATCAGTTATGGTTAAATCAAATTTTAAAACAATTTAATTAATTAATTAATTAATTAGTTAAGAAATAACCTCTCTTCTTCCTCCAGTAAAACAGGCCGATGGGTTTTCTATTTCGTTCGATCTTCGGGTTGGAATTTGCTCGAGAACCGGGGCACCTGCTGACGATCGGACCAGACCACGGTAGAGGGCTACGGGAGGCGCACGGGGGGGGGGGGGGGGGGGGGGTTGGCTGAGCTCGGTCGAGCCAAGGGGGCCCACGGCGGTGTGACGCGGCGGTCTTTGGGGTGTTGCTGCTCTGATTTCAGGCGACGAGAGGACGATCAACTCGTATGAAATTGAAGAGGAAGGAAAGGGCTTCAATTTGGTATGTGGCTTGGGTTCCAATTCGAATAAATGAGGGAGAAATTAGGAGGAGAAGGTCAGACAATTTCAGCCATAGATTTATGAAGGAGGCGGCGACTGATAGAAGGAATAGGGTTAGGGTTTAGAAGATGGTCCTTTTTTATAATATTTTAATGTATTTTTGCAAAAAAAACATATCTTTCAAACCGATTCAATTTCAGTCCAGCAGAAAGTGACCCTAGCCAATAACCCATATTCCTGATCCAATGGGACAGGTCCCGTCAGCCCAAATGGCTGTCTGTGGCCTGTATAATTTAATTTAATATTTAATTCCTTTATTAAATTAATTCGTTCACACAAATAAATTTACTAAGTCCACATACAGGCTCAGAAAAATCCAGATAAAATATATTTGTCTATGTTATGACGATACAGTCCTAACAAAACTAATTTCGTCGAATTCTGAGGCTTTTTGAAAAATGACTATTTTTCAGTCGATTAAATTTGATTGTAATCGACCAAACACATTTTCCGTCGCCCCGCTCACATATTAATTCAAAAAATTCTAAAAATTGAAACCTAGCAATAATATGACATTCCGGTTCTAATGAAAGTGGTTTCGTCGAAAACAGAGATCGTTTGAAAATTGGCTATTTTCACTGGCTTTAATATTATTTAAAAATGAAATTTTTTAATTTCTGCCACAATTTTCCACCAAATAATTTAAAATAAAAATTTTAAATTGGTTCGGATTTTCCGGGTCGTTACAATCTCCCCCACTTAAGAATTTTCGTCCACGAAAAGGAAACAAAGTAAAGTAGGAAACAAGACGGAAAATGTAAATTGGGGTAAACGTACCTTAATACAAGAGTTACTCGGATATATCCACTCTGCACTTGGGGTAAGCCTTTTTGATGCTATCCTCTGTCTCCCAAGTATAGTCTCTAGGATCCCCACTCCATTGAACCTTGACTAGGTTGATCCTCTTGTTCCTCAAAATTTTGGTTTCTTTGCCAATGATCTTAATCGGGTCCTTTCTCACTGTCAGATTTGGAGCAATATCCAGGACCTGTTGATTTAATTCATCCTCTATCAGATCTGGATCATGAACATGCTTGCGGAGTTGAGACACATGAAATACATCATGCACCCTTGGCAACCAGTCAGGCAGCTGCACTCTATAAGCGAGAGTACCAATCCTTTCGAGGATAGGAAATGGACCAATGAATCTCGGTGCCAACTTTCCCGTCTTCCCAAAACGAATCACGCCTCTCAAAGGAGAAACCTTCAAGTATACCCGATCACCCACAGAGAATTCTAGATTTCTTCTTCACTGGTCCGCATAGCTCTTTTGTCGGCTCTGAGCAGTCAACTAGCGCTTCTTAATCAAGTCAACCTTATCCGATGCTTCACGAACCATGTCGGGGCCCAAGACTAGTCGAATGCCTGACTCCAACCAACATGCCGGAGATCTGCATGGCCTGCCATAAAGTAATTCAAATGGTGACATCTTCAAGCTTTCTTGGTAGCTATTATTATAGGAGAACTCCACCAAGTTCAAGTGGTCCTCCCATGAACCGCCATAATCAAGAATGCAAGCTCGCAACAAGTCTTCCAAAACACGATTCACTCTCTCAGTCTGGCCATCTGTCTGAGGGTGATAGGCAGAGCTCAGATTCAACTTGG
This sequence comes from Allium sativum, assembly GCA_030737875.1. Taxonomy (NCBI): domain Eukaryota; kingdom Viridiplantae; phylum Streptophyta; class Magnoliopsida; order Asparagales; family Amaryllidaceae; genus Allium; species Allium sativum. The sequence goes on from CM060924.1 coordinate 986,321,841, forward strand.
TCCCAAGTTCTTCTTGAAAGGCTTCCCAGAATTTGCTGGTAAATAATGGATCCCGATCACTGACAATGCTTTTGGGAACCCCATGCAGTCTGACTATCTCTTTAAGATAAAGCTGTGCCAAACTACGAGCTGTTCTATTGAACCGAATAGGGATGAAATGGGCAGACTTTGTTAAGCGGTCGACAATCACACATATACTATCGTTGCCTTTTCTGCTTTGAGGCAAGCCATCTATAAAGTCCATAGAAATTTCCTCCCACTTCCAACCAAGAACTCCTAGCGGTTGCAACAAACCGGCCAGCTTTTGCTGATCACTTTTAACTTGCTGACAAGTGGGACATCTAGCAACGTAAATAGAAATATCTCTCTTCATCGATTTTCACCAAAAGGTGCGCTTGAGATCATGGTACAGCTTGTTTACACCTGGATGGACGCTGATTTTTGATTTGTGGCACTCATCCATCACTTCTCTTTTTAGCTCAGCAATGTTCGGCACACAAATTCGCCCTTGCAATCTAAGAGTCCCATTATTGTCAATCTGGAAACTTGAGGCCTCGCCCTTATGAACTCACTCACAAAGCTTCTGAATAGATTTATCATTCTTCTGAAGAGCAGAAACTTTATCAATCAAAGTAGGATTGATAATGAGACTAGCGATAATGAGATTGTTGCATTCGGCATTCTTTCTACTGAGCGCATCGGCTACAACGTTGGCTTTTCCCGGAGTATATAGAATATCCAGGTCGTATGATGCAAGAAATTCAACCCAGCGTTACTGCCTCATATTCAAATCTTTTTGGGTAAAAAAGTGTTTCAAGGATTTGTGATCTGTGTAAATTTCAAATTTCTCACCCAAAAGATATTGCCTCCATATTTTAAGAGCAAACACAATGGCCATTAGCTCAAGGTCATGCGTGACGTAATTCTTCTCATGCGGTTTCAGCTGGCGGCTAGTGTATGCGACTACTCTGCCTCTTTGCATCAACACTGCATCAATACCTTAAATAAATAAGGGATAACATGTTAAAATGAGATTTGACATTAAAGGAAAAATGTTATGTATGACATGTTAATTTATAAAGGAAACAACCTAGCTTAGAAGCGTCGGTCCAGACCTTCAAATCCTGATTGCCATCTATGTTGGTCAACACAGGAGCATTGGTCAACCTCTTCTTTAGCTCTTGGAAAGCTGTCTCGCATTCCTGTGTCCACTTGAATTTCGTATGCTTCTTGGTCAGGTTTGTCAATGGGAAAGCTACCTTCGAAAAATCTTTGACAAATTTCCGACAATAGCCAGCCAGTCCTAAGAAACTTCTGACCTTTGTGGGAGTTCTAGGCTGTTTCCACTCTTGGATGGCTGAGATCTTTCCTGGATCTACTGAGATGCCTTCCTTTGATACAACATGGCCGAGGAATTTCACCTCTTATTGCCAGAATATGCATTTAGAAAATTTTGCTTTCAGCACATTTCTTCGCAAAATCTCTAAGACTTCTCTCAGATGTTGTTCGTGCTCAGCAGTGGATTTACAAAAGATGAGGATGTCATCGATAAACACGAGCATAAATTTATTTAAAACATCTCTGAACACTCTATTCATCAGATCAACAAAATATGCTGGAGCATTACATAGACCGAAGGGCATTACTAGCCATTCATAAAAGATATCCGGTCCTCTGAAAGCATTTAAAGGCACACACTCTTCTGCAATGCGAAGTTGATGGAAGCCTGTAGCTAGGTCCATCCTAGAGAATACTCGTGCCCCATGCAAGCGGTCAAGCAAGTCATTTATACGAGGCAGTAGGTACTTGTTTTTCAGAGTTTGTTTATTGAGATCACGGTAGTCTATACATAGCCTGAGAGTACCATCTGATTTTGGGACGAACACCACTGCTGCTCCCCATTCTGAGAAGCTGGGCCTGATCAGACCCTTCCACAAAAGCTGCTTGATTTGATTTTTCATCTCCTCCCTTTTTTTGGCGACATTCTCCAAATAGGATGTACGACAGGCCTTGCATTCGCAGCTAAATCAATTCGGAAGCTGATTTCTCTATGCGGAGGTAAGCCCTCAACTTCTTTGAATACATCAGCGTAATCTTTGACGATAGGGATATCTTCAATAGAAGTAGGGGTAACTTCTAGATAAGACCAGAATGTTTTTCTGTCGGTGGCGGAGCCATGGCAGGGGATACATACATTACCGAGATTAGTTTTAACTTTGACAATTCTTTCGGTACATTTGACTTCGGCCTCATATTTTGTCAGCCAATCTATCCCAAGAATAACGTCATATCCGGAGAAACTCATAACGATCAAGTCAAAGGGAAATTTGTAGCGAGAATAAGAAACAGTTACTCTACAATACTGATCAAGAATAAGAGAACCTCCTATCGGGCTATTAGCTCTAATCAAATTTTTGAATTTCCTTGGTTTTAGTTTCAACTTTTTAATTGCATCTTTAGAAATAAAGCTTAGTGCAGCACCAGTATCAAATAAGACAGTAATAGGGATGTTCTTAATATTAAGCGTACCTCCTAAGACGTCGGGTTTACCTGGCCCCTCGGCAGAAGCTGGTGCATCTGCTCCCTCATAAACATGTGCCACTTCAGTTTTCTTCAACAGGGGACAGTTTCTGGCAAAGTGCCCCGGCTTATGGCAGTTATAGCAATCCTGGGTGTTCCTGGGGTTCTGACCACGATTCTGAAAATTCTGGCCACGATTCTGACTAGGGCCTGAATCATTTCTCTTGATCTTTTTAGGTGCTCTACACTCGTAATCAAAATGCCCAATCTTGCCGCAGTTATAGCAGGTCACCTTGCTCCTATCCCTCTTCTTCCCTTGGGTCTTAGCTGTAGAAGAATTGCTCGCCTCCGGTTTCTTGTTAGCCTGTTCCTTCTGGTTGTTGCCTTGACTTTTCCCTCTATCCTGCGGTCCAGACTCGTCATTTTCCTCGTAGCGGCACGCCATCTCTACTACTTCATTGAAAGGAAGCTTGATATGGGCAGTGACTCGGTTCAAATATTTCTTGGACAGCCCCTTGATAAACTTTTTATTCTTCTCTACCGGATCTTGTATCAAATTAGGAGCATATCGTGAAAGCTCATCAAACTTCCTCACATACTCGGAAACGGTCATACTCCCTTGCTGTAGGTTAACGAACTGCTTGCGCAGGCGCTCTCTAGCTTGTGGGGGTATATACTTCTCATTGAAAAGTTCCTTAAATCTGGCCCAAGACATATTTGCCACATCATTGCATATCTTGATCATATCCCATCAATGCCCTGCTTCCTCTTTTAGTTGCCATACTGCCAGGTAACGCTTTCGCTGATCTTCCAGTTCTAAGCCCTCTAGGATCTTTTCGCAATCTTTAAGCCATGCTTCTGCCTGAATCATAGACTCTCGCCCTGTGAAAGGTACGCCTCCTAGGTTTTTAAATTTCTTTGTCATTCTCTCCAAATCGAAGGGCTATGGAGGAGGAGGTGGTTCGGCTACGACCTCTGAAGTATGCTGTTCCTGAGTGATGGGGGTCTCGTCTCTAGCTTTCCCTCCAGCTCCTACTCGTGCTCCTCCTCTAGCCCCGCCTCGAGCTCCACCTCGGGCTCCGCCTTGGGCTGTTCTTGCTCTAGTATCCATTTAAATCAGTCTGTACCATCAAGGAAAGAGTCAGACCAACAAAAATGAGAATTTCCAAGAAAAGGTAAGATAAGGACAAAGTGAAAAGATGATGTAATGACTAATAAATATGTGCTATTCTGCTGTGCTCATTCTAGGACATTACTAGTCCTATCTCTAATGAGCTACTCGTCTTAGAATAATGTGGATTCTATCTAGACGAATTGTTGTAAATATGTTATATTCCGAAGCTAAGGTTAACCTTAGGCTCTGATACCAACTGTGATGACCCCAAACTTCCATGGTTCGAAAGTAAGGATAATCATTTTGGAATACAACATATTTACAACAAAAACGGATCTCAGATAATTATCATAACACATAAACCATTGCAGCGAAAATAAATGTCATCAGCATCATAATATCCAATACATCAGAGTACGCGGTACAGGATACAACTTAGCCAAATAGAGAGTCTCAACAAAAAGGGAAATAAGTTTTCAAATGGAAAAGAAACAAGTCTCAAACTCCATCATATACATCAAAGCTACAAAAGGTAAAATGTCTCAAGCAGAAGTAAAAACTAGAGGAAAGGTCTTCTTCTTCTTCCGTCCAAGCAAGCTCCAATCAGAATGTATCACCTGAACCTGTCAATTGGCTGCCCGTGTGGAAAGAGGGCACCCGAGTTTGCAAAAGTGAAACAAACTACGAGTCAGTCATGGGACTGGTGTGAGAATTCTTAACTAAACTATCTAACAATGTGACAAATCTCAGGACGACGCCGCTAGCGCGGAACGGGTTTACTCCATTGGATTGCCAGTGCACAATTTTATAAAGTTTGTATAAAACAGCGAAATGACTTTTGAAAAAATGAAATCATCATAAGACTCAAGTCCTATCACACAATGTAACGCACACAGGAGGATAGAGTTTTCCCTTATGATGATCAAACATGCTTAATACATGAAAAGTAATATTTTAATATTATTATTAGTGTTTAAGCAGTATTAAAATACTTCAATATAAATATATCAATCCTAGACGGCATAGTACCCCATCCTACTATGTCGCCGTATATAAGTTTACAATCAAGACCGAAATGTTGTCATATTGGGAATTGGTTTTCTGTCATGAAATCGAGGCTAGGGATCGTCCTCTTCCGATTCGAGACACTCTAGCAAATGCCTCAAGATCACATCTATGGGCAACCCTTGGAACGGTAGGGCCGGTCCCCACCTAACGGTAGTGGATTGGAAATTCCTGAAAATACGTTTCCCGGCCCTTTTGGACCTATAATATGACCACTTCCGGCCTATAAAAAAAACGAGGTACCTCAATCCATAATCCACATAGTAAAATGTCGGGCCGTGTCAAAGCCCAAACACCACTTCTAGCTAGAAAGAAACGTATGCACTCCCTACGGTCCATGTAACACCCCACCTCCGCCAGGGTGGCTCTTGCAAGCACTCTGACTTTGGAGGGGTGTTTGAATCAGGTAAACATGCATAATGATATATCAAGGCAGAACAAGAACATATGTATATATGTAAATAGAGTAAATAAGATAAGTAAAACAGCGGAAGATTTCAAACTATTTCAAAACAAGTCTGGTACAACATAATGTCAACTTTCCAAATACACAAGTCTAGATAAAAACAACATCACTGAAAAACTGAAATACATAAGTACTATCCCTAAAATAAGTGATAACCATAGCTAGCTTCATGTCAAGACCGTACATGAGCTAAAATCCCACAAGCAAGCGATCAGAAATCCAAGCTAACCTCCAATATTCCCACCCTGAGAACCTGAGGGGGGGGGGAAACGGAAGAAAAGAGGCGAAAGAAAAATAGGTCAGTCAAAAAGATTGAGTAAGCCCTACTACAATCAATGTAAACTGATAAAGTTAACTGGCATGAGAAGCAGGGATGAACATAAGGATAACTACATACTGGCATGATAGATAAAGGTGTCATCGCATAATCAGGTTTAAGGTTTTGCACCACAGGTGTACTAGCAAACTAACATGACTTGAATAAACACGTATTGATCCCTTGGCCCAAGCTTTGACCCAATAACATGAAATGACCCTAATACGAGGTCCAACCAAACGGTCTAATCGATCGGCTCCCTAAGCCTAACTCGTCACGTGTTGGTGTCAATACAGCCCAAACATAATTGTAGTCGGACTGTGCCGGGTCTCCCGTCGGGTGTATCAAGCCCTAGGGTGTCAACCCCTGGACACCATAAACATGAGTGCACAGTCTCGATCTACTGGTACCCATGCTTGACTTCTCCAAATACGGACTACGTGCACGACCATAGTCCGTCCGGAACTACATCGGCGTACCACTCGACCGTCGTTTTGGTCACTTATACCAGTCCAGTAATCGTGCCCCCTCCCTAGCCTAGTCCCTAGGGTCTTAATGATACAAACTTGGGATTACTACTGGAGTGGACCCCCATTGCTAGGATTTTCTAGTGGGTTAGGTACGGTTTAACCCTTTTACTAATCATGGATTAACTTGGTTAAGTGTAACGATGGGTTCACGACTTAACCCCGATTAATCCATCAAGCCCAAATTGATTAAGTATTAAGTGGACCATGACTTAAACCCTAATCATGAGGCATTAATTAATTAATGTGCCTTAACCTCTCACATTAGACTTTGTTGCGGTTACTAGTTAAGCCGGTCGGTTCCGGGTAGCTTTACACCACAACTTGGTCTAACCTCGGGTTCAAGGTACAACATGACCAACTTCTCACATTGGGTCCTATCGTTTGTAGCAACTAGTTAAGCCGGTCGGTTCCGGGTAGTTTTACGCTACAAACTCAACCCAACCTCGAGTTGGTCACACTTATATTTTCTAAGTGTCATGTCCATCATGTTTCCAAAACATATTACAAGTTTTCAAGAATTTGGGTAGACCTAACTTAATAGGTAAATTCCCAATGGGTAGACCTAACTTAATAGGTAAATTCCCAATCTTATGTTTTTATGTCTTTTAAGTTTACCCAACCCCAAACGCAATCCCATCGCTTACATAATCGCAATAGCGCATAAAGGATAGAAAGAAGGAACTTGACATAAAGATGACAAATGGTGTTGAAGCCACAAGTTTAACATGGTGGCATATGAAATATACATATGTTCATATACTTGCATATTGCATCATTAGGCCTCAAAAGTATGCATAAAACCAAACTTAGCATATAAGTGATACATGGTGATAAATGACATGTAGAAGTTGCCATAAGTTCGCATTTAGCCTCACGTGCAAGTTATCATAAGGGATATGATAACTTACATGTTGCCCAAAATGCAACCTTTAGCATAAAGCTTGAAGCTTTAAGTTCATAAACCCAAGATAAGCTTGCATAACATGATAACATGAACAAAATGATCAACCCAAACTTGCATAACATAACTTGCATATCATATGACAAACTTGCATATCAAACTTGCATAACATAACATGATAAACTTGCATATCATAACATGGCAAACTTGCATAACATAACATGATAAACTTGCATATCATAACATGGCAAACTTGCATAGCATAACATGGTAAACTTACATAACATAACATGATAAACTTGCATATCATAACATGACAAACTTGCATAGCATAACATGGTAAACTTGCATATCATAACATGGCATACTTGCATAACATAACATGATAAACTTGCATATCATAACATGGCATACTTGCATAACATAACATGATAAACTTGCATATCATAATGATCAAACACAACTTGCATCATTCATTAACTTTAGAGTTTAAAAAAGAAGGTAAAAGGGCTTACAAATTCTTATGAAGACACAAATATATTAATAGATTGAGACAAGCCCTTATGAAATCAAATAAACCCAATATGAAAGCTCCAAATCAATAAAAACCCTTGCTTTATGATGTAAATATGTAAACTTGACTTGAATGCAAGCTAATGACACTCATACAAGCTTGAAAACACTTGTATGCATGGAAAATCTCTCATAGAAATAACTTAGAAATTTTATGAAGAGAGTGGAGGCCATGAGAGGAATGATTTTGCCATAGTTTAGTTGTAGGGTTGAATAATGATGATTTAGGGTTAGGTTAGGGGCTTATTTATAGAGATTAGGATTAGTTTCAACCTTAGGATTAAACCCTAATTCCAATCTCAACCCTTAAAACCGAATCTGGCCCCAAAACCTAACCAAAACCCCAAAATGGTGCACCAGGCAAAACTGCTCGGCTGAACCAAATCGACACCCAAGTCGACAGGGCTGTCGACTTGGGCCTAACCATGTCGACTGCCCAGTCGACAGGGCTGTCGACATGGGTGGTCTGGCGGGAAATTTCCCGCCTGCGCCCAACTGTCCTAATTTCCAAATTCAAACTTGAATTTGAAATCTGTTTTTACTTTGAAATTTTCTGAAAACTTCGTTGGGCCTTAATCGGGTCATACAGACTCCGATTTTCGAAAACTCGGACTCTATTTCGCGTATTTTTCCGAGATGAACGCAATGGCACAGCCCGTTTCCCTTGATTCAGATTTATAAATTAAATTCTGCCTCGATTTATGTTATAACAGGTTATTGAAAATACGGGTTGTTACATTCTCCCCTCCTTAAAGGATTTCGTCCCCGAAATCTTCAAGTTAGGAAGGACGTATCCTACCATCCAACATCCATCCACTCAAAGCATCATCCACGAGCAATCATTGTCCTTACAAAATTCTAAATGTTGTATGAACATATGCAAAGGTGTGTGTATATGTACTTATCTAATGCAAATATCATCAATGCAAATTATGTTAGTGAAATGAATCCATATGTATGCAATTCCTAACATAATGCATAACATCTATATGTGTGCACATAACATACATCCATATGCAACATCCATGTGATAACACAAAAATTTTCATCCATGAATAAGCGTAAACACTCATGCATATGCAATATGAGGAGTGTGTGAGCCGATCTAGTGCCTAATGTGTATAATGCATCCACGAGTAACCACTTGCAAACACTTGCAACCACTTGCAAACATCAAGCATAACATGTTTCAAACACATGTTTCATCCAAAGGGTTTCTACCTAAGGTTCTCACGACAAGATTAACACGATATAGATAGCAAAAGAAAGATATGCTACACAGAGATCAGGAAGATAAGCAAGATATACTCCTTTTGGATTACAAGGAATCCCTTCCTAACCCAACCCATATTCTATAAAAGCCCAAAAGGTTTAGTCAACCTAACGGACCCCTTCAAACCCTGACATGCATTACTAACCGATGAGTCATACCCCCCTTATGGAGTTTACAACAGAAATGGGATCGAGTATGGGACCGAGAGGATATACGTAAAAGATAACATGCGAGTAAGCTCCACAGGAAAACAAGGATCAAGGATATACTCATAATAAAAAGATATGATGCGCGTATCCAGCCTTCAATCTTCTAAGTCACGTTTCCTTGAGTTCAACTCCACTGTGCTTTGACCGTCTTTTACTTCATGATTCCTTGGCTTCTTAACTCTTATTTCCAAATATGAGTTGGAACCCATTTCATTGTCGCCTCTCGTCTTCCTTTTTCACTTACTCTTCTATCATTCTTGGCTTAAACACAACTATGACCTCATGGTTTCATGCAAGCTCTCCAAAATTCACCAGTGAATCCTGGATCTCGTCTACTTACTATAAAGTATTCCACGCAGCAGAACTTTTCTTGAAAATACCAATCCACGTTGCCAATTGCTCTTACTAACGTGATTTTCTATAACTCATGCTTGAACGAAATGAACCATCCGCCTGCGAATGATAGGCCATACTTAGATTCAGTTGCTTGCCCATGACTTCCCGTAGACTATCCCAAAACTGGCTAGTGAAGGTTGAGTCATGGTTACTAACTATACTTTAGGGAACCTCGTGCAACCGCTTTATTTCTTGAAAGTAAACTGTCTCTAGCTATGATGCAGTCCTTTCGCTCTTTACCGGAGTGAAATGAGCACTCTTCGTGAGTCTACCTACTATGACCCACATGCTCGTATTCCATTTTCTTGATCTAGGCAGTCCATCCACGAAATCCTTCGTGACGCTTTACTACTTCCATTGCGGGGACCTCCAATGGATGTAATAGCCCACCGGGCTTTTTATGACTCAGCCTTAATCTGTTGGCACAACATGCACCTTGGGACAAACTCGGCCACCTCCTCGAGTGCTGTGCATCTTCAAGAGCCTTCTTTCTCTCATTGCGTCTTAGCCATCCCTTGTCATCTATAGCGAGGTGTCTTAACATCTCGCCTCGAATCAACTTGTCCATGATCTCGACTAACTGCGGGTCTTCTTTCTGTGAAGTCCCTACTTGATCTAGAAGGGTAGGTCTAAGCTCAAGGGACGCTAACTAACTAATTAAACTGAGAGAACTTCTTACTTCAATTGTCCACGTCGGAGCTTTTCGGTTTTGAACCGCGACCACTTTAGCAGGATCCACCACTAAGCCTTTCTTAGAAACTATGTGCCCAAGAAATCTAACTTCTTTTCTCCAAAATGACATTTGGAGGACTTGGCTTCCAACTGATGGGCTCTAAGCGTATCCATCACCTCCTTGAGATGTCTAGCATGTTCTTCCTCGTTCTATAAGAAAGTCAGGATATCTTCTACAAAGACTACCACAAACTTGTTCAGGAACTCCCTAGGCACCCTACTCATCAAGTCCACGAAGTAGGCGGGTGCATTAGTCAAACCGAATGGCATGACTAGCCATTCTAAGAATCCATCTGGAGTTTTGAACGCAGTTTTGTCTATACTATCCTCAGCTACTCTGAGCTGATGGAATCCAGTAGCAAGATCAAGAGAAAACAGATGTTCCTACAAGCTGATCAAACAAATCATCGATCCTTGGTAATGGTTGTCTATTCTTCTTGTTCTACTCACGATAATTAACATACGGGCGAAGCGAACTGTCCACATTACTAGCGAATATTACTAGAGCACCCTCCTCGGAAATGCTTCATTGTATGAAGTTCTTCTCAAGCAACTCCTTGACTTGCTTTCTTAACTCTCATCTTGCGGGACCATGTGCCTACCCGGCCACGTAACTGGCTTGGCATTATCAACCAGATAAATGCGAAAATCTATCTCGCGTTTAGGGGTAACCCCTTCACTTCACCCAAGATATCAGGATATTCTCGGACCACCCTCATAGATTGCAAACTATCGATAGACGAGTTGAGGGATTCAAGATAACACAACGTGACGGGACCCATAGGGTTACAAGAAATTTTTAGGGTATTACCGAGGCGAGTCATGAGCCTCACAACCCTATGCTCAAAAATCAAGGATGGCTCCAAAACTGGACAATCGATCCATGCCCAAAATCAACCCATACCCCATGAAACCAAGAATATAAGCATCACACGAGAACTCTACACTAAAGATAGAGATTTTCAAATCCACGTAGATAATAGACAAATGGTCGGAAACCCCAATTGGATTTGAAACACACACGGGATCATTAACTAGACTAGTACTTAGGTGCAAACTTTCAACTAGATCAGATGAAATAAACTATGCGATGCACCAAAATCAAACAAGGTACGAACTGAAAAATCAGAAATATATACAAGGCTTTCAACAGAAATACTACCTCGATCGGGAACTGGAGCGGCATTGAGAGCATGAACTTGCCCTCCTGAAGGCCCAGCACGCTGAGTCTGACCCTGGCCTTGCCCTTGCTTCTTCAGGCAATCTTTGCTGAAATGTCCAAACTCACCACAATGAAAGCATTCATCACTCTTCCTTTTTCTCTTCCTACAATCCTTAATAAGATGCCCAACTGAACCGCAATAATGGCACTTCCTCTTGTCGTTATTTCCCTTGCTATTGTTCCCCTTGTTGCCTTGACTCTTGTTCTTGCGGTTTTTGGAGTTCTTGCCTTGCTTCCCGGAATTCACCGTTCCTTCCGACGTAGGCCCTCCCTTCTTCGGGCAGTCCCTAGTGAAGTGTCCCATTTCTCCACAGTCAAAGCAAGTGCCCTTCCTCTTTCTGCAATCCTTGTTTAGATGAGTCAAGCTTCCACAAGTAAAGCACTTCTTTTCCTTCTTATCTTCAGACTTCTCCTCCTTCTTTTTCATTTCCTTTTTGGGCTCCGTTTCCTTGTTTTGAGACTCATTCATCTTGACCTCCTTCTTGTCACTCCTATTCTCTTCATTGAGTAGGGCCATATTCACCAAACTCTCGAAAGTTGCCCCCAAGGGTATATGAGATATGGCCAAACCATGTAATGGCTCGTTTAATCCTAGAGCAAAGTATAGGGCCTTCTTCTGAGCTGTGTTAACCAAGTCTAAACCGACCCGAGCCAGTTGATTAAACTTATCTATGTATTCCCTAATAGTCATGTCCCCTTGCTTCAGTGATAGGAACCTTAGTCCAAACTTTCCCCGAAAGTCATCCCAAGTCTCAATTGGCCTAGTAGCGGTGGTGACCACCCATCAACGTGCAGCTTCTTCCTTTAGCAACCACACTGCTAATAAAACCTTCCTACGGTCATCTATATCTAAGATAGCAAAGAGGTTTTCAGTTTCCTTTAACCAGTTTCTTGCCTCAACAGAAGTCTCCATCCCAACAAAATTCTTGCAACCCATCGCCTTAAAGTCTTTGCAAATCTCGGCGAAATCCTCTTGTGGATGCTGAGGGGGAGGAGGAAGATGAACCTCAGCGACAGGAGGAGGAGGAACATTAACTACCGGAGGAGGAGGAACATCGGCGGGGCCGGCTTCGGTCGCCCTAGCCTCCAAAAGTCTCCTATACCAAACAGGTACGTGTACTCCCTCCGGAATAGCAAAGTTATCAGCCATACTGAAAACGAAGAAAAAGACAGATTCAGAATGGAGAAAACCGAAGGAATTTTGCTAATGGCTTTTTGGGGAATAACCTTTAAAATAAACTAGATAGCAAAGTTATCAGCCATACTGAAAACGAAGAAAAAGACAGATTCAGAATGGAGAAAAACGAAGGAATTTTGCTAATGGCTTTTTGGGGAATAACCTTTAAAATAAACTAGACTTTTCTTTGGAAAATACTTTATACTTGGTTTTGAAAATAGTTTTCCAAAAGTTTTAAAAAAACTTTTTTGTTCCTTCTCGTAAACCATATGCTCTGATACCAAATGTAACTCCCCACCTCCGCCAGGGTGGCTCTTGCAAGCACTCTGACTTTGGAGGGGTGTTTGAATCAGGTAAACATGCATAATGATATATCAAGGCAGAACAAGAACATATGTATATATGTAAACAGAGTAAATAAGATAAGTAAAACAGCGGAAGATTTCAAACTATTTCAAAACAAGTCTGGTACAACATAATGTCAACTTTCCAAATACACAAGTCTAGATAAAAACAACATCACTGAAAAACTGAAATACATAAGTACTATCCCCAAAATAAGTGATAACCATAGCTAGCTTCATGTCAAGACCGTAAATGAGCTAAAATCCCACAAGCAAGCGATCAGAAATCCAAGCTAAGCTCCAATATTCCCACCCTGAGAACCTGGGGGTGGGGGGGGGGGGGGGGGGAACGGAAGAAAAGAGGCGAAAGAAAAACAGGTCAGTCAAAAAGACTGAGTAAGCCCTACTACAATCAATGTAAACTGATAAAGTTAACTGGCATGAGAAGCAGGGATGAACATAAGGATAACTACATACTGGCATGATAGATAAAGGTGTCATCGCATAATCAGGTTTAAGGTTTTGCACCACAGGTGTACTAGCAAACTAACATGACTTGAATAAACACGTATTGATCCCTTGGCCCAAGCTTTGACCCAATAACATGAAATGACCCTAATACGAGGTCCAACCAAACGGTCTAATCGATCGGCTCCCGAAGCCTAACTCGTCACGTGTTGGTGTCAATACGGCCCAAACATAATTGTAGTCGGACTGTGCCGGGTCTCCCGTCGGGTGTATCAAGCCCTAGGGGGTCAACCCCTGGACACCATAAACATGAGTGCACAGTCTCGATCTACTGGTACCCATGCTTGACTTCTCCAAATACGGACTACGTGCACGACCATAGTCCGTCCGGAACTACATCGGCGTACCACTCGACCGTCGTTTTGGTCACTTATACCAGTCCAGTAATCGTGCCCCCTCCCTAGCCTAGTCCCTAGGGTCTTAATGATACAAACTTGGGATTACTGCTGGAGTGACCCCCATTGCTAGGATTTTCTAGTGGGTTAGGTACGGTTTAACCCTTTTACTAATCATGGATTAACTTGGTTAAGTGTAACGATGGGTTCACGACTTAACCCCGATTAATCCATCAAGCCCAAATTGATTAAGTATTAAGTGGACCATGACTTAAACTCTAATCATGAGGCATTAATTAATTAATGTGCCTTAACCTCTCACATTAGACTTTGTTGCAGTTACTAGTTAAGCCGGTCGGTTCCGGGTAGCTTTACACCACAACTTGGTCTAACCTCGGGTTCAAGGTACAACATGACCAACTTCTCACATTGGGTCCTATCGTTTGTAGCAACTAGTTAAGCCGGTCGGTTCCGGGTAGTTTTACGCTACAAACTCAACCCAACCTCGAGTTGGTCACACTTATATTTTCTAAGTGTCATGTCCATCATGTTTCCAAAACATATTACAAGTTTTCAAGAATTTGGGTAGACCTAACTTAATAGGTAAATTCCCAATGGGTAGACCTAACTTAATAGGTGAATTCCCAATCTTATGTTTTTATGTCTTTTAAGTTTACCCAATCCCAAACGCAATCCCATCGCTTACATAATCGCAATAGCGCATAAAGGATAGAAAGAGGGAACTTGGCATAAAGATGACAAATGGTGTTGAAGCCACAAGTTTAACATGGTGGCATATGAAATATACATATGTTCATATACTTGCATATTGCATCATTAGGCCTCAAAAGTATGCATAAAACCAAACTTAGCATATAAGTGATACATGGTGATAAATGACATGTAGAAGTTGCCATAAGTTCGCATTTAGCCTCACGTGCAAGTTATCATAAGGGATATGATAACTTACATGTTGCCCAAAATGCAACCTTTAGCATAAAGCTTGAAGCTTTAAGCTCATAAACCCAAGATAAGCTTGCATAACATGATAACATGAACAAAATGATCAACCCAAACTTGCATAACATAACTTGCATATCATATGACAAACTTGCATATCAAACTTGCATAACATAACATGATAAACTTGCATATCATAACATGGCAAACTTGCATAACATAACATGATAAACTTGCATATCATAACATGGCAAACTTGCATAGCATAACATGGTAAACTTGCATAACATAACATGATAAACTTGCATATCATAACATGGCAAACTTGCATAGTATAACATGGTAAACTTGCATATCATAACATGGCATACTTGCATAACATAACATGATAAACTTGCATATCATAACATGGCATACTTGCATAACATAACATGATAAACTTGCATATCATAATGATCAAACACAACTTGCATCATTCATTAACTTTAGAGTTTAAAAAAGAAGGTAAAAGGGCTTACAAATTCTTATGAAGACACAAATATATTAATAGATTGAGACAAGCCCTTATGAAATCAAATAAACCCAATATGAAAGCTCCAAATCAATAAAAACCCTTGCTTTATGATGTAAATATGGAAACTTGACTTGAATGCAAGCTAATGACACTCATACAAGCTTGAAAACACTTGTATGCATGGAAAATCTCTCATAGAAATAACTTAGAAATTTTATGAAGAGAGTGGAGGCCATGAGAGGAATGATTTTGCCATAGTTTAGTTGTAGGGTTGAATAATGATGATTTAGGGTTAGGTTAGGGGCTTATTTATAGAGATTAGGATTAGTTTCAACCTTAAGATTAAACCCTAATTCCAATCTCAGCCCTTAAAACCGAATCTGGCCCCAAAACCTAACCAAAACCCCAAAATGGTGCACCAGGCAAAACTGCCCCGGCTGAACCAAGTCGACACCCAAGTCGACAGGGCTGTCGACTTGGGCCTAACCATGTCGACTGCCCAGTCGACAGGGCTGTCGACATGGGTGGTCTGGCGGGAAATTTCCCGCCTGCGCCCAACTGCCCTAATTTCCAAATTCAAACTTGAATTTGAAATCTGTTTTTACTTTGAAATTTTCTGAAAACTTCGTTGGGCCTTAATCGTGTCATACAGACTCCGATTTTCGAAAACTCGGACTCTATTTCGCGTATTTTTCCGAGACGAACGCAATGGCAAAGCCCGTTTCCCTTGATTCAGATTTATAAATTAAATTCTGCCTCGATTTATGTTATAACAGGTTATTGAAAATACGGGTTGTTACAGTCCATATCTCGTTTTTGACTCATACCGGGGTGTGAGGCTCGCGAAGTCACGTTATAGACAAAGCTATGCCTAAACAGGCTATGCTTTGATCATCAACCACAAGGCCTGCTTTTCAATAAAGCCTTGATCATTGCATCTTGGCGTGTCACATTGACAATTCATGCCATGCGATCGATAATTATTACTATATATCCGGGTGTTAAGCAGAGAATAGATTCCCCACCACCAAACAGACATATATTAATGCAAATCGATTTAATTACATGGGATGAACTCCAACGTCAGACACACATCCATTTACAAGTCTGTTCTGGGTCTGAACGAAACCGAAGACACCAAAAAGGCGCTCGCTTATCCGCACGACCAACACACACGTCCGGACAATTACCGCTTCAACCTCGTCCTGGGAGCAAGTCAGTCCAAGGCATCAGTAGCCATCGTCCATTCGATGTGAAGATCGCCGGTCTTCAACCATCGTCTTCATACATCTTTGATTTAATCGCGGTGCAATTATTTGAAATGAGTTAAACTCGGTCTTTTCAAATAATTGTCGCATAATTATAGTTTAAAACATTTCACCTATATTTATAACTATTTATCGCTATTTTTATTTATTTAAAATAGCTCGAAATAAATAAACGACGTTTTGGGTCAATGGGCGGCCCTAGCGTTGTTCTTACCAAATTTTGATTTACACATATCTTAAAATCTAACCGTCAGATTTTGATGAAATTTATATCGTTGGAAAGCTCTTCCCAAAGTGGTCGTAACGGTTCTAGTTTTGGGAAAATTCAACGGTCGGATCTTTCTATATAATCGTTTGAAGTTACGATTGGCGATACGCGAACTGCCGCTCTCGTTTCGTTAAATTTTATATTTATATTTATATATATATAAACCACTTAACGATTCCCTTTATTAAGATTCATTCCTTTATTATACAAAAATAATATTTTTGTTCGCCAATTCTAATGCGACAAAAATGACGTTTCTACATTGAATATTTTTATATTCAATAAAAATGACATTTTTGTTCGCCGATTCTAATGCGACAAAATGATGTTTTCAACATCGTATATTTTTATATTCAATAAAAATGACATTTTTGTTCGCCAATTTTAATGCAACAAAAATGATGTTTTCAACATTATATATTTTTATATTCAATAAAAACGACATTTTTGTTCGCCAATTCTAATGCGACAAAAATGATGTTTTCAACGTTGTATATTTTTATATTCAATAAAAATGACATTTTTTTTCGCCAATTTTAATGCAACAAAAAAGATGATTTCAACAATATATATTTTTATATTCAATAAAAATGACATTTTTGTTCGCCAATTTTAATGCAACAAAAATGATGATTTCAACAATATATATTTTTATATTCAATAAAAATGACATTTTTGTTCGTCAATTTTAATGCAACAAAAATGATGATTTCAACAATATGTATTTTTATATTCAATAAAAATGACATTTTTGTTCGCCAATTTTAATGCAACAAAAATGATGTTTTCAACAATATATATTTTTATATTCAATAAAAATGACATTTTTGTTCGCCAATTTTAATGCAACAAAAATGATGTTTTCAACATTGTATATTTTTATATTCAATAAAAATGACATTTTTGTTCGCCAATTTTAATGCAACAAAAATGATGTTTTCAACAATATATATTTTTATATTCAATAAAAATGACATTTTTGTTCGCCAATTTTAATGCAACAAAAATGATGTTTTCAACATTGTATATTTTTATATTCAATAAAAATGACATTTTTGTTCGCTAATTTTAATGCAACAAAAATGATGATTTCAACAATGCATAAAATTACATAAAATGTTCTTTTTCCAATTCATTTTTATAACATAAAAATGTACTTTTTATCCTATTCGTTTTTAATAAATAAAAATAGACTTTTTATCTAATTCATTTTAAATACACCAAAAAATGTACTTTTTAAAGTAATTCATTTTAATAACATAAAGATGCACTTTTTATGTTTTTATAAAATGTAAATATTTTATCTCTTTTTCTTTTACAATGAAAATTGTAAATTATTTACCTTTACATTGAAAAATGTAAACCTTCCATTGTTATAAGGAAAAATGGTAAATCTTTCATCTTCACACAGGGAACTATAAATCTTATATTTTTACATAGAAAAATGTAAATCTTTTAATTATCTTTATTACATTGGAAAAATGCAAATTCTCTAATTATCTTTATTACGTTGAAAAAAATGTAAATATTCTATTTATCTTTATTATATTGGAAGAATATAAATTTTCTATACAATAGAAAAATGTAAATTTTCTATTTCTCTTTATTACAATAGAAAAATGTAAATTTTCTATTTCTCTTTATTACAATAGAAAAATGTAAATTTTCCATTTCTCTTTATTACAATAGAAAAATGTAAATTTTCTCCTAATTGTCTTCTTAATGCACATCTTTCCTATAGGGGGTATTTCCTATCTAACTCAACTCAATTTGGTGTCAAAATATGATAACAAAAAATAATGGTTTTTGTCTAACCATTTCTATTTACCCAACATCGTCATTTCAATGTCCACACATACAACACAATATATGATTTGGTGTATAAACCTGATGAATCACAATAAAAGGTCTCATCTTTGTTTTATTTGTAAATCGAATAAAATATCTAATCTTTATTTGTAAATCAAATAAAATACCTAATCTTCATTTTATATTGTAAATCAAAATAAAATATCTAATCTTAATTACCCTTTAATTAAAATTTAAAAGATTTAAACTTTCTTTATTTTAAAAATCATAAACAAAATAAAGATTCAATCTTTTGTTCTTTTTATGTAAATCAAAATAAAGATTCCACCTTTGTTATTACTTTGCAATTCAAAAATAAAGATTCAATTTTTTTTGTAAATAAAAAAAAATAGAAATTTAACTTTTTGTTTTATTTTGTAAATCAAAAACAAAAATCAAACCATTGTTTTATTTTGCAAATCAAAATAGAAATTTACCTTATGCTATTATTTTACAAATCATAATAAATATTTACCTTTCTTTTATTTTGCTAATCAAAACAAAAACTCAGCTTCTCATTTTATGTGTAGAGCCAAAAATGAAGATTTAACTTTTCATCTTTGTTGTAAAACAAACAAAGATTCAATTTTTCAATTTATTTTGTAAAAACAAATTAAAGATTCAAAATTTCATTTTCGTTTGTAAAGCAAACAAGATTCAATTTTTCATTTCTATAAAGAAATAAAAATAAAAATAAAAATAAAATAAAAATAAAATCAATAAAGATGATAACTTTATAGAGATTACATCAGAATTTCATATATCTAAACTGACATACTATATCATGATATCACAACGAATATAAATCAACCATACAACAATCACCAATCACAGATCAGAAATAACATACAATGATTCACATAACGAATATAATTAAATTATTTAATTATTAAAATCTAGAAATCTCACAGTCGTTGCAGATTTTGGCCAAAATTCAAACTATTCAGAATGGTCCCGTTTCAGTCTCAACACGTTCTATTCACTGTTACGATTCCAATGCTTCTGAAATCGTCAAATTCTGAGTTGAAACGAATCAGTTATGGTTAAATCAAATTTTAAAACAATTTAATTTAATCAATCAATTAATTAGTTAAGAAATAACCTCTCTTCTTCCTCCATTAAAACAGGCCGATGGGTTTTCTATTTCGTTCGATCTTAGAGTTGGAATTTGCTCGAGAACCGGGACACCTGCTGACGATCGGACCAGACCACGGTAGAGGGCTACGGGAGGCGCACGGGGGGGGGGGGGGGTTGGCTGAGCTCGGTCGAGCCTAGGGGGCCCACGGCGGTGCGACGCGGCGGTCTTTGGGGTGTTGCTGCTCGGATTTCAGGCGACGAGAGGACGATCAACCCGTATGAAATTGAAGAGGAAGGAAAGGGCTTCGATTTGGTGTGTGGCTTGGGTTCCAATTCGAAGAAATGAGGGAGAAATTAGGAGGAGAAGGTCAGACAATTTCAGCCATGGATTTATGAAGGAGGCGGCGGCTGATAGAAGGAATAGGGTTAGGGTTTAGAGGATGGTCCTTTTTTTATAACATTTTAATGTATTTTTGTAAAAAAATGATATCTTTCAAACCGGTTCAATTTCAGTCCAGCAGAAAGTGACCCTAGCCAATAACCCACATTCCGGATCCAATGGGACAGGTCCCGTCAGCCCAAACGGCTGTCTATGGCCTGTATTATTTAATTTAATATTTAATTCCTTTATTAAATTAATTCGGTCACTCAAATAAATTTACTGAGGCCACATACGGGCTCAGAAAAATCCAGAAAAAAAATATTTGTCTATGTTATGATGATACAGTCCTCACAAAACTAATTTCGTTGAATTCTGAGGTTGTTTGAAAAATGGCTATTTTTCAGTCGATTAAATTTGACTGTAATCGACTGAACACATTTTCCTTCGCCACGCTCACATATTAATTCGAAAAATTCTAAAAATTGAAACTTAGCAATAAATGACATTCCGATTCCAATGAAAGTGGTTTCGTCGAAAACAGAGATCGTTTGAAAATTGACTATTTTCACTGGCTTTAATATTATTAAAAAATGAAAATTTTTAATTTCTGCCATAATTTTCCACCAAATAATTTAAAACAAAAATTTTAAATTGTTTTGGATTTTCCGGGTCGTTACATTTCCATTGTTAATAACGTATATTTTCTAAATTTAGAAAATAAGAAATGTTGAATATATGGAAATAGGAGATGAGTAAATTAATGAACTAAAGAGATAAATGTTAAATGATGATTGATTGATATAATTTCCATCTGGAAATAATATCGTTGTTTGCACATGTGTTTTTCTTTGATAGTTAACTCACCAACTATTGAAGTTTTGACCATTTTAACGTTGTTAATATGGAGAGACCAGTTGGATTATTATCCGAAGAACCACTTCGTATTGGCATAAGCGTTGCGAATCATATATGCTAAAGACAATTGAAGACGAAGTAAAATTCAAGGGATGTTGTCTAAATCTTAGGTAAAGATTTCCTAAGATGGATGTACTAAATAGTGCCTTTGGTTTGTCCAGTCCCAGGACACCCTGTATGGAAAAATGTCTGACAGAGTATATTTAATAGATCGCGTAAGTTGATCTCTTCAAACGTATTTACGTTTGGTGGCAGAGGAATTCGTTTCTCTTAGCTGTATACCCATGGTATTTTTGGGGAAATCAATTTGTGATTTGGCGGGTATGACGATGTGACATTCAAAGTTAATAAATGTGTGATCTGTCAGAGATAAGCGTGGCCTCTAGCCTCAGAACTAGGAAATGACAAAAATCGAGCAGGCAGCATGGCTGTGTAGGTCGCACCTATTAGGGTGTATAATCACCTGATCTAGAGTTTCATTTACTTCTAAAAATCTATTGTCGATGTTTTCCCATTCGGGAAACGGTTTCTGATCCCAACTATTGGTGATATACATTCGATACACTCAAGCGAAATGAGTGGTCGGTCATGTGTGGCCGGGTTGCAAGATGTTCTTGTTGAACCTAGTGTATTCCTCTCTAGAGGTACACTAGCGAAATGTGGTTCCATACCTCATCATAGTTGTAAATCCATTACCCAATACATGCTTGTGGTTTTGATTGCATACTATATATGTAGAACGTGAGAATAAAGCATTTCTGCTAGATGATTATTATATTGTGTTTGATTGACATTATTATAATATCAAAAGGGTTTTTGATATAAAGATATTTTGGATTCTCATAAGGGAAAAACCAGTTCCATTATACGGCGTGGTCTTATGAGATATTGTTTACTTTTTCAAACTGTTGAAACTGTTTTACTCACACCAGTCCCATGACTGACCCGGAGTTTATTTTGTTTTGTTTTCCCTAAACCCTTGGGTGCCCAATTTTATACGGCAGTCAAGTTGTCAGGATTTTACAGATATACTTGGAGAGCTTGGAGCAGGAGGCTTCAGGATTATATAGCTATAGTTATTTCCGCTGTGTTGTAAGTGTTGTACTCTGATAAATGTTACTGTATACATATACTGATTTTATATCAAGGATATGTTACCTATTATATGTTGTTCCTTCCGTTGTGAGATTCGTGTTACTCTGATGTGGTATCTTCTTCTTCTACTTCTATTCTAAGTATCTATCTTATCTATTCTCACCCTCTAACTTCTTTCATTAACTACCGGTTTTTTTTCAATGTTTGGTTAGTCGTCATTGAGTTTATGTCGATAACTAAAGTCGCTAAAAACCGGGTCGTTACATTTTTAGTCATTTTGATTGAATTAGAATTTTCAATCAAAATGAAATATCACTTTTGCCATTTTGATTGAATTAGAACTTCCAATAAGAATGAAATATAAATTTCTATCATTTTATAGAATTGATATAAAAATAGAAATGTTCGTGTTTTTAAAATAAGAACATGAGTATATTAAAAAGTTCACATTTTTAATGTAAGGTTCGAGCATAGAAAATATTCATGTTTTAAAAATGAAAACATGTGTTACATAAAAAAAATCACTTTTTAATGTAATAATAGAAAAATAGAATAAGATTCATGTTCTAAAGCAAAACATGTGTTACATTAAAAATTCACTTTTTAATGTAATAATAGAAATATAGAAAAAGATTCGTGTTCTAAAGCAAAACATGTGTTACATTAAAAATTCACTTTTTAATGTAATAATAGAAATATAGAAAAAGAGTCATGTTTTAAAGCAAAATATGTGTTACATAAAAAAATTCACTTTTTAATGTAATAATAGAAATGTAGAAAAAGATTCATGTTTTAAAATGAAAACATATTTTACTTTATAAATTCACTTTTAATGTAATAATAGAAGTTGGACAAACATGCATGTTTTCAAAATAAAACATGTTTACATTAAAGACTTTGTTTTTAATGAAATGGATAAATCACATTTATATTTACATTGCATATATTAGAATTTATATGCATTGTTAAAATTACATTTATATTTACATTGCATATATTAGAATTTATATGGATTGTTAAAATCACATTCAAATTTACATTGTATATATTAGAATTTATATGCATTCTTAAAATTACATTTATATTTACATTGCATATACTAGAATTTATATGCATTGTTAAGATCACATTTATATTTACATTGCATATATTAGAATTTATATGCATTGTTAAAATCACATTCATACTTGCATTGCATATATTAGAATTTTTGTGCATTGTTAAAATTACATTTATATTTACATTGCATATATTAGAATTTATATGCATTGTTAAAATCACATTTATATTTACATTGTATATATTAAAATTTATATGCATTGTTAAAATCACATTTATATTTTCATTGCATATATTAGAATTTATATGCATTGTTAAAGAATTTATATTTACATTGCATATATTAGAATTTATATGCATTGTTAAAATCACATTTATATTTACATTGCATATATCAGAATTTATATGCATTGTCAAAATTACATTTATATTTACATTGCATGTATTAGAATTTATATGCATTTTTAAAATCACATTCACATTTACATTGCATATATTAGAAAATATATGCATTGTTAAAATCACATTTATATTTACATTGCATATATTAGAATTTATATGCATTGTTAAAATTACATTTATATTTACATTGTATATATTAGAATTTATATGCATTGTTAAAGTCACATTTATATTTACATTGCATATATTAGAATTTATATGCATTATTAAAATCACATTTATATTTCCATTGCATATATTAGAATTTATATGCATTGTTAAAATTACATTTATATTTGCATTGCATATATTAGGATTTGTATTGTAGTGTCCCGAAATTCCGGTCCGATTTGAGCTGACCAAATAACACAAGTCCAACCCACATTACACTGGAAATCAGAAAACTAATAGAAAGAAAACTGAGAGTGAGCAAAGATTAGATAGAAACTTAGAATAGAATAAGAAGAAGAACATACAACATCAGAGTAAACACGAATCTCACAGCGGAACGAATAAATATATGTCATAACATAACTTTGAAATACAAATTTGTACTTGAATATACATATCATTTCCAAAGTACAGTACTTACAACATAGCGGAAATAAACAATAGCATATGACCCTGAAGCCTCCTGCTCCAGCTCTTCAAGTATCTGTGAATCCCGACTACTTGACTGCCCATACAAAACTGGGCACCCAAGAGTTTAGGAAAAACAAAACAAAATAAACTCTGGGTCAGTCATGGGACTGGTATGAGTAAAACAGTTTAATACAGTTTGAACAAGTAAACGATATCTCATAAGACCACGCCGTATAATGGAATGGGTTTTTCCCTTATGAGAATCCAAATCAGTTTGATTCAACTTTCAAATCATTTTGAAAGTAACGATAAATCTTTATATCAAAAACCTTTTGATATTATACTAATGTCTATCAAACACAATATAATAATCATCTAGCAGAACGCTTTCATCTCACGTTCTACATATATAGTATACAATCAAAACCGCAAGCATGTATTGGGTAATGGATTTCCAACTATGACAAGGTATGGAACCACCTTTCGCTAGTGTACCTCTAGAGAGGAATACACTGGGTTCAATAAGAACATCTTGCAACACGGCCACACATAACCGACCACTCATTTTGCTTGAGTGTATCGAATGTATATAACCAACGGTTGGGATCAGCAACCGTTTCCCGAATGGGACAGCATCGACAATAGATTTTTAGAAGTAAATGAAACTCTAGATCTGGTGATCATACACCCTAATAGGTGCGACCTACATAGCCATGCTACCTGCCCGATTTTTGTCATTTCTCGGTTGTGAGGCTAGAGGCCACGCTTATCCATGACAGATTACAAGTTTATTCACTTTGAATGTCACATCTTCATACCCGCCAAATCACAAATTGATTTCCCCAAAAATACCACGGGTATACAGCTAAGAGAAACGAATTCCTCCGCCACCAAAAGTGAATACGTTTAAAGAGATCAACTTACGCGATCTATTAGATATAATCTGTCAGACCTTCTTCCATACAAGTTGTCCTGGGACTGGAAAAACCGAAGGCATTATTCAGTATATCCATCTTAGGCAATTGTTATCTAAGATTTATACAACAGCCCTTGCACTTTACTCCGTCTTCAATTATCTTTGGCAGATATGATTCGCAACGCTTATGCCAATACGGAGTGGTTCTTCGGATAATAATCCAACCAGTCTCTCCATATTAACAACGTTAAAATGGTCAAAAACCTCGATAGTCGATGAGTTAACTATCAAAGAAAAACACGTGTGCAAACAACGATCTTATTTCTAGATGGAAATTACATCGATCAATCACTAGTCAACTTTCATCCTTTAAATTAATTTATCATTAATTTATTTCATTTGTCATTTCCTGTTCCCATATATTCAACATTTCTTATTTTCTAAATTTAGAAAATATATGTTATTAACACTGGAAAACATTTCCATTTCTTGTTTTCTATATCAGAAAATGTTTCTTATTCTTATTTGGAAAACATTTCCAAAGCTCCTTCATTGGATTTAAATAGATGTTCAAATAAAACATCGCTATGCTAACTCCAACCTTTTACTAAATTCACTTAATCATCATTTATTATCAAACCTTACCTTTCCTTAGTTAAGAAGGAAGTCAATCAAGTTGGGGTATAATTACCTCCCAGACCTTAACTAAACAACGTTTTAACTTCGAAATATTCAAAGTTTATCTTTTAAATCTTTAACAAACTTCCTTGCGTAACTCTCTTTCAAATAAATCTCTATTCGATAACTCCTCCCTTCGAATAACTAGATTCGATAATTTCTCTTACGAATAACTAGATTTGAAAACCTTTATTCAAATAAACTATATTCAATTAACTCTATTCAATTTACTTTATCAATTAACTCTATTAGATTAACTCTATTAGATTAACTCTATTGGATTAACCTTTTCCACTTAACTCCTTTCGAATAAACGATATTCGATAACTCCTTTAACTCTATCCGAATAAACTGTATACGATAACTCCTTTAACTCTATTCGAATAAACTATATTCGATAACTCCTTTTAACTCGATTCGAATAACTAATATTCGATAACTCCTTTTAACTCAATTCGAATAACTAATATTCAATAACTCCTTTATTCGACTAACTCTAATTGATTTATTTTAATTCGATTAAATCTATTTAATTACTCTATTGGTTAACTCCAACCCTAACTGGTTAACTCTAACTGATCAACTCTAACTAGTCAACCCTAGTTGATTAACTCTAACTGGTTAACTCTAACTGATCAACCCTAATTGATTAACTCTAACTGGTTAACTCTAACTGGTCAACCCTAAATGATTAACTCGAACTGGTTAACTCTAACTGATTACACTAATCAATTAACTCTAATCGAATAACTAATATTCGATTAACTCTGTAATGACCCGCATTTTTCGGCAGTATAATAATTAATTAATTTAATTATTTAAATAGAGTTAGAGGATTTAATGGTCGTTGAATTAAATAAGAGTGAATATTTAATTAAAATAATATTTAATTCTAAAATAATCAGAATTGGCTGAAATGGAAATATGGTGTGAAATGATCATCTGTGATATTTAATTTAGTTTAGAATTGAATTAGATTAACGAATATATTATTTGAACGAAGTTTGAACGTAGAATTTATAATATAATTAAAATTGAACTCAAAATGGCGCTGCAGTTCGTAAATTGGCGATTTGAACTTCAACTGAATGTACAGGGTTCGTTTTAAATCGGATTTCTATGAAACAAGAAATGTGTGGGGCTAGTGGAGTATATTATTCTAATGGAAGAGAAAAATCTGGATTTCATCGTGTAGATTTTGATTTATGTCCAAAGCAAATTTCAGAAAAGTCGTTATGGAATTCCTTTGAAATTTATAAATATTTATTTATATTTTAAAAAGGAATTTCATTATAAATTGAGTATCGATTTGTCCTGAAAGTGAATATCGAGTGAGAAATTCATATAGGAATATTCTGAAGCTATATGGTATTCCACTGTGAATATATACGAAAATATTTATTTTTAAATATTAAATTTAATTGTTTTTAAATATATTTATATATTTAAAAGGGTTATTTAGGGCTTTAAAAATAGCCAGTTTTGCAAACGACCTCAGAATTCGACGAAACTAATTTTGTTGGATTCGAAATATTAAATTATTTGCTAGATTTCTATATCCGTGATTTTTGAAGTCAGTATGTGGCCGTACGGGATTTTAATGTGAAAAACAGTCGATATTTTGACCGTTAAAAATACGCTGTGTGAGTAAAAGGAGTCGGAATTCGACGAAACCAGTTTCGTTGGGACCGTAATGTCGAACTATAGCTACATGACCATTTTCGTGATTTTTGAATATTGTATGTGATCACACGGATTTTTAGAAGGAGAAATGATAATAAAAACTAAAATATCCTAAGTTATGGGTGAACCAAAACAAGCCACACACCCATCTTTCTCAGCCACACAAAACATTTTTCCCGTTATATAAAATCTCTTGAAGCCGCCAGTGATTTTTCTTCCAAACGTGAATAATCTTCCTCGAAGAAAAATCAAAACAAAAGAGTTAAATCCCTATAAATCCTAATACGTATATACATGGATCCTATGGGTGATGCTCTTCGATTTGGAGTCATTTTGAAGTGGTGCGATCAACTTATGGCGCTCGTTGGTTTTCAGCAGTAAGTCCAGGGTTTTACTTCTTGGGACGATTGGTTATCGGGGTGCAAAACTGAGTTGGTATTTGGGTTGTATGGTGTATTTCAGTCTGATGTGGAGTTTTTGGTGAGGATCTAAGGGGGAAAAGGGCATGCGATCTTGTACAGTGGAGGAAAACTGGGGAAAACCACAACGGGGCGGTGGAGATCAAGATGAACAAAAGTGTTGTAGGAATGGGTATTTCGAGATGAGAATGTTGTTGATAATGGTGGTTTGAAATATTGTTGAATGCTGATGAAGAATATGGTGGAGGAAGCACCCGGAATGGCCACTGTGTATTTCAGGAGACCATGGTATATCGATTTGAGGAAGAGAGAGTTCAACGCGGGTTTGGGCTTCTTGATGGTAGTGGGCTGGTTTTTATTTAAAGGGGGGTAAGGCCCACGGTAAATTAAATTAATTTGGTTTTAATTTAAAACAGTTTATAACTTGTACAATGTATAACTTGAGCATACCTTATCAGAATCACGAACCGTCAGTCACGTTGGAATCGTATGGACGAGGGCAATACCATGGAACTGACTGGAAGTCCATTGGAGCTCGTTTGAATTTATGGCAAAATAAATTGTATGATTCAAATCGAACAAACAGTTTATTGTTCTTTAACGATGAACTGCCAAAGTGAGTAAATCTCACTAACTCTGAACAGTTTATAATTTCATGTTGTATTTTTAGAACTGTCAAATATTGGTTGATTGACTGTGTGTTGACCGTTTGATTGAACTGATATTCAGTTAATTATTTCTATATTGATTCTGTTTATCAGAATATATCATATGGAACTGAAAGTGATGTTGATTTTATTGTGTAACATCTGTGGATGTAGGGAAACAGATTGGAGGAATCCGACTGGATTCCTCAACAGCTATTTTATTATTTTCATATATTGTGATATATGACGTGGTTTATAATCTGTTGTTGATTATATGTGTATGAACGATATTTGGCATCATGACTTGATATGTTAAACACCATAACACACCAGAATGTGAAAAAGGGGAATTTTCAAATGGTATTTGAAAATAAAATATTTATAAAATCAAAAGGTTTTTGTAAATGAAATGTTTATAAATGAAATATTTATAAATGAAATATTTATAAATAGAAATCTTTATAGGTGATGTTATATAGAAAGGGGAAATCTTTATAAATGAAATATTTATAAAGGAAAG
This sequence comes from Allium sativum, assembly GCA_030737875.1. NCBI lineage: Eukaryota > Viridiplantae > Streptophyta > Magnoliopsida > Asparagales > Amaryllidaceae > Allium > Allium sativum. The sequence goes on from CM060924.1 coordinate 986,350,814, forward strand.
GGGATATTTATAAAATCATAAGATTTTATAAATGAGATATTTATTGGTTAAATAAATAGGAGATGTTAAACGAGATACTTATTTGTTAAGTAAATAAGTTATAAAAGAGATATTGACTTAGGAAATAGAATAAGTTATTAAAAGGATTATTTATTTGTTAAATAAATAGAATAAGAAAAGGAGATATTTATTTGTTAAATAAATAAGATAAGATATAAGGAATATTTATTTAGAAAATAAATAAGATATTAATAAAGGAAATACTTAGGATAAATTAATAAGGTTAATAAAGGGAATACTTGGAAATAGAACCCTAAAAGGGAATATTTGCAAACCATTTGCAAATAGAATTTGAAAAGGAAATATTTGTAAACCATTTACAAATAGGATTAGAAAGGAAACATTTGTAAAGGAATTTAGAAATAAATAGATTAAAAAGGAAATATTTGTCTTTGGATAAATAGATATATAAATAAGTCTGAACTTATATATGAAGAAGTAAACAGATAAAAGGAGCATATTGATTTATAAATGATATTTATAAATTAAGTTAAATATTTTTCATTTGGATAAATAGAATATATAAGTCAAGACTTATATAAAGAAGTAAGAATCGATTTCAACATCGATGTTTGAAACTGAATAAGGACAAAGAGTTAATCAGTTAGGGTTAACCAGTTATAGTAAAACCATTAGGGTTAACTAACTAGGTTAAACTGTAGAGTTAAACCAGTTAGAGTTAATCAATTAGGTTAAACTGTAGAGTTAAACCAGTTAGAGTTTGAGACGACCCGAACTTCCCCGTTAAGGAAAGCACGGATAGAATTGAGTACAAGACAAAATAGAACGCATACGGAAGAACATTTCATTGTTATTACAACAATTCCATCAGATACAAGAATATACAGAGTATAAATGAATAAATTACATTCAACAAATATCAGAGATTACAATAAATTACATAGCAGCGGAAAAATATACAAGACACAACTAGAAGTGATACACGGATACAGAGCTTTCCGAGCATCGTTCCAGCTGTAAATCAGGAACCTGTGAATATAAATCTGCAAAACCAAAACTACTAGCTGCCCGTGCGGAAAATAGGGGCACCCAGAGTTTAGGTTAAAACAATAAACTCCAGGTCAGTCATGTGACTGGTGTGAGAACTAAAACAGTTATTAATACTGGTTTCAAAGTTAGGTAAATCAAGGGACCACGCCGTATAACACGGAACGGGTTTCCTCCCAAGAATACCAGTGCATAAAACAAACAGCGCAATGCTAAATAAAGAAAAATGAAGCTGTTATAAGACCCAGGTCCCATCACACAATGCAACGCAAGCCGGAGGATAGGGTTTTCCCTTATAACAGCCAAAGCATGCTTGATACGTTTAAAACACATTATTTGATACTATTATAAGTGTATAGTGTCAAAACAATTTCTATCATAAATATCAATCATAGGCGGCATGGGTACCATCTATCATGTCGCCATACTAGTTCTACAATTAAAACCGCAATACACGTATTGGAAATTGGATTCCGTCATGAGCCGAGGCAAGGGGCAAGCTCCTCTCCGCGTTCGAGACACTCTAGCAAATGCCTCAGGACCCCACTATGATCCTTTGGAACCTCCAAGGCCGGTCCTCTCTTACTTTTGAGGATTGGCAATTCCTGAACACACGTTTCCCGGTCCTTACAGACCTATATCCGAGGCGCCTCGTATCCAACAACCACACAGGTGAAAAGTATATAAATGTCAGGGCTGGTAGGTCACTGACACCACCCTAGCTAGAAAGAAACGTCATGCACTCCTTGGGTCCGTCTCCCGTTTTTGACTCATACCGAGGTGTGAGGCTCGCGAATTCACGTTATACACAAAGCTACGCCACACAGGCCGTGCTTTGATCATCAACCACAAGACTTTGCTTTTCAACAGAAGCCTTGATCAATTGCCACTTACGCATGCCACACAGGCAATTCACTCCATGCGTTTGATATCCATCAATATATAACCCCTGAGCTCGTACGTCTCAGAGAAGGGCGTTAAGCAAGAGAATAAATTCTCCGCCGCCAAACAGATATATATTTAATAGAGATCAATCACACGGACTAAAATCCAATGTCGGACACACAGTCCATTTACAAGTCCGTTCTGGGTCTGAACGAAACCGGAGGCACTTTCCTCGCATATCCATCCATCTCCAAGTACGTCTGGAAGATCACCAACTGATTCCCTCATCCTGGGTGTACAGCCCAATCAAGATCATCAGTAATCACCCAAACGATGTGAAGACTTCCGGTCTTCAACCACCGTCTTCATCTTCGACATCTCGTCGAATCGGTTATTCAGAATGGGTATAAACCCGGCCTTTCTGAATAACCCACGTATAAAATAAACGAATGTTACACAAACACAACAAACGCCTCATCCCAATTCAGAATATTCTTTTATTCACAATATCACATTCTTAGGGAAATGTTCCCATTAATTTTATCCAAGATAAATTCTTCTAAATTTATCCTATAATCTTCCTTTGGATATCATTTCAAACTAGTCGGGATTAACGAACCACACCGAAGTAATTATTTAGTTTATTTCCCAATCCCAACCTATATATCCCCTGGAGAAAACTGGTAATACTCCACATCTAACACCACTGTGTTATCGGTAAAATTAATTACCATTTCACGTTCAAATCTAATTAAAGATTTAACTATCGCTTTGGAGCAAAACTGGTGGTACTCCACTCTCGATCACTTTTCAGATTTGATAATTTAAATCATCAATTCACATTTTAATCTAATTAAAGATTCATTAAAACTCCACTTAGTTTTAATCTTTTCAAAAATCAATATTCTGTCTTTAACTGGGTTAAAGAACCAATGTCATCAAAAACACGATTCACGTTAAACCAAATCACATTTGATATTAAATACAAGGCTCTGAATAGAAAATATATCGGCTTATATTCAATATCAAATTCTGAAACCAACAAATATCGTATTGGAAATAACGATATAAAATATCTTTCAAATCCCCATAACAATATTTGTATAGTCACGAAATCCAACATCGAAATATCCCGAAGATAATTTCGATTCAGCTCCAGTCCAATCCACGTATTGGAAATTATCGATTATTCTCAAAATCACTCTCAAATTCAATTTATTTATTTTAAAAATAAATTGATTTCACTTCTAGTTCAAAACTAGTTCATTTCGATAAAAATCTATTTTTATCTTTTCAAATGTGGAATTTTTCACCCCAGTTCTTTCCAATTCACATATTATAATTTTACACAAATTATAGATATTTTTAATAATTTTATCAAGGCCCGTACAGTCGATTTCCAACAACGGCCATCGAACTGCACTTATAGTGACCTTTTTCGAATTTGATTTGGACATAATTCCAAATCCAACCGTTAGATTTCAAATTTCTAACATTCATTGGAAAGCTCTTTTCGATACGAACCCAACGGTTCCGGTTTTAGGAGAATCCGACGGTCGGATCTCCCGCAATGTCCGTTTGAAATAAATGGTCGAAATTCACGAACTGCCGCGGCGCGGCGCGTTCTATTCAGGCCATTATATTATATATATAATATATATAATATATATATTTCGTCGATTTCCTTTTAAAACGAATTTTAAAAATAGTTTTGAATTCGTTTCAAAAGCAATTTCAACTTCCATTTCAATTCAAATCAAAATTGAATTCTTCTCTATAAATTCGTTTTAAAATTCATTTCTATTCAATTCAAATTTCAATTCAATTTGAATTCATTTCAATTCACTTTCAAATCAATTTGAATTCGTTTTCACTTCAATTCATTTCGAAATCGTTTTCAATTCAATTCATTTCGAAATCGTTTTCAATTCAATTCATTCCTATTTTATTCAAATTCAAATTCACTTCCTATTTTATTCAAATTCAAATTCACTTCCTATTCAATTCGAATTTTAATCTAATTCAATTGAATTTCATTTCAAAATATTTAGTTTTGAAATCACTTTTCAATATTCGTTGTAAAATGAATAAAATCGATATAAATATCGTTCACGTCAAAATAGCGCATCTCTAATCCACACGGCTTTATATATTTCAAAAACTTCTATTCAATTCAACACATGAACCTATATTTCTTTCAACACACGACTAATCTCAACACATGAGTACTGTCAACACCTCACTATTTTTGTTATGTAAAATATTTTATAAAACTATGGTATCTATCGTTTGATTTTAATTAGACTCCACCGTAAAGTAGATTCTAATCGTAAATATGATAAAGATGTAATTTATTTTATTTAAAATATTCTACTCAACACATGAATAGTTTCAACACATGATCACCGTCAACACATGACTATTTTTATATTCAACACATGAATTTTCTTTTATGATATTCATTGTTTTCCCGATTGGAATGAGGCCCAATCAATCACCATATAGTGTTAATTATATGGATTCCATACAACACATGTATATAATAGCATTGAAAAATAATCAACCATCAACCAAAGTGCACTACACTGTATAAGCATCAAATATAGGTATCCGACGCTTATAACAGCCTGTCAATCCACCGATCGACATATTTAATCAATCAGGATGAGTGAACTTCAAATTTCATCCCAACACCCGTGTGGGGTTTCAAACAATCAAACACAGATTTTATTTGTGCAGTTGGGCGATGTGTAAAATTTATCAACCCAATCAATATCAGTCAAATCAGTGTATATAAACAAATCGGCCGATTTGTTTATAAATATTTTATTTATTCACTTTCACGTTAAAAATTATATTTTTAACGATAAAATATTCTATTTCAACACTTGAATTTCTATTCATTTCATTTACACAATACAAATGATATTTTTATTTTTCTAACTTATTTTAGAAAATTTCGGCGGCATAACGGCACGATACTAGAAACGGGACAAGGCCTAGCCTTATCCCCGGTCTAGTGAAGGCCCACGCCATTCACACATCAATCAAATCACTTTCGTTATGCAAACCACAAAATTTGGAGTAAGAGTCTAACCTAGTCTTACTCCTTCGCCTTATAACGGCGCACGTCTAATCCTAACCAATTTATCGATTCGATTTTTCACACCACAAACCACATTCAAACCAATATCTCAATCAATCACCAAATATCCAAACAAACAAGTCCATGGTATGTGGACGGGTGTCGGGTGCTTCTAATAAGCACCGTCTGCATCCTAGTATATATATATAACTAGAAAAAGAGAATTTGAGTGAGAAGTTCTCACATATAGCTATCCTAGCTCCACGGCACTTCATTTGCAGAAGTCTTCGCCGTTTTCGCATCTTCGTCAGCTTCGTCGCCCGTAGCCACTGTATATATAAAAATCGAATTTTTATTTCGCTATTCAATATATAAAAATCGAATTTTTACTTTGACGCTATATGGATAAAAATGCTATTTTTACACCGCTACTATATAGATAAAAAATGAATTTTTACTATGCTATTCAATATATAAAAATCGAATTTTTACACCGCTACTATATAGATAAAAATCGAATTTTTACTATGCTATTCAATATATAAAAATCGAATTTTTATTATTATGTTATATAGATAAAAATTATATTTTTATCACGCTATTTTCTATATAAAGATTTCGCCTTTTTAAATTTAAAGATTTCACCCTTTTAAATTTCATCACTTGATTTCAACGTATATAAAATAAAAATCAGATTTTTATTTCGTTACATATACAAAGATGATATTTTTATGTTCTCAATCCTATAAAGATTATATTTTTAATACTTTAAAAATATAAAAATCATATTTTTAATATTCCTAAATAGTAAAGACTATATTTTTAATCCTTTAAAAATATAAAAACTATATTTTTATCACTTTACAAAATAAAGTAAAAATCAGTTAAAAAAAAATAAAGTAAAAACCAGTTTTAAAAAAATAAATAAAGTAAAAATCAGATTTAAAAAATAAAGTAAAAATCAGATTTTATTCTCTAAAAAAAAAAATTCAGTTCTGTACCTAAAATAAAATAAACTAAAATAAAATCAACTTACATTGATTTGTTTAGGAGGAGGGGATCGTCGGAGCAGTGGTGGTTGGCTGCGTTGGTCGTAGGAGGGGCGTCGATGTCGGCTGCAGGTGGTTGCGGCTTCTGGGATTCGGCGGAGGGGGATGTGGGTTCATCGACGGTGGGGGTTTCGAGGGGAGCGGCTAGGGTTCGGAGGTATCGCGGAGGGGTTCAGGGCTTCGGGGTTTCGTTCGAGGCTGGAAGGAAAGAAGGAGAAGGCGGAGATTGAGGGAGGGAGGCGCGCCAGAGGTGGGTGGCTCCATCGCGACGGCGACGGATGTAGGGTGGAGGCGGCGGCTCGATTTCTTTTTTTTTTTTTTTCCTTATTTTTATTTTCTGTTGAATGATCAGGGGGGGCCAGCGGGTTAATGGAAGAGAGATATTTTTTTTTTATTTAATTATTTCCTTTTACCCTAAAGAGTTGACTTTTACATATGACCTCGAAACGAGGCCCACCGCCTGTCGTCCATAGCGTTTTACCCCCATTCCGAACACAATGGGCTATGTACCGCAAGCTGATTCGACTGTTTGAATCAGCTTTCGTTGAATTTACATTTAAATCACTATATTGAATTTCAAACGTACATTTCAAATTACCGGGGGCACACACTAACTCTAAAAATTCTCGAAAAATATTTTCTAGCTTCGTATTGACGATACGGTCCTAACAAAACTAGTTTCGTCGAATTCTGAGACCGTTGGAAAAATGGCCAATTTCCAGTCGATTAAAATCAACTGAAACTGGTCAAACGCGTTTTCCTTGGCCACGCTCACATATTGATTCGAAAAATTATGAAATTTGGAATCTAGCAATAACTTGACACTGCGGATCCAACAAAAGTGGTTTCGTCAAAATCCGAGGTCATTTGCAAAATGTCCATTTTTAAGGGCCTGAATTCCATAGCGACTATTCAGAATTTTCAACTGGACATATCTCTCAATTTTTAAAGTGAAATCTCAGTTTCTTACATCCGTTAGAAAGATGTTATCAATTAGATCCTAATGTTTTTGGTTTCACTAAAATCCGGTTTGTTTTGCACCCGGTACATTCAATTGAAGTTTGAAATCGAATTATCGAACTACCGCGCCATTTTCAATTCTATTTATAATTATATATAAATATATATATTCTAACGACGACGCGTATAATATATACGTCGAATTATATTCAAAATAAATTTTCTCGTCGATATTATTTAAAATAATCCATTTTAAATATTCAAACTTCGCTAAAATTGCCAAAACAAAAATTTCAAACTGGCTCGCATTTTCGGGTTATTACAATCTCCCCCACTTAAAACTTTTCGTCCCCGAAAAGGAACAAAAGTCGAAAGTGGTTTGATTATTCAGCTCTACGATCGATCAGGCTTCCATTCTCCAACTTTTCAGTTTCTGAGAATTTTCAAAATTTCAAAAATTTGGCTAACACCCTAAATTTTCGAAAAATTTCGCCATAACCTCCCCTGCACCGGGAGCATCGGGGAATTTCAAATAGCTTCCCCGGTCCTTCAGATCTCAAAAAGAAAAAGAAAAAGCCAAGCGGCTAGCCAATAGGCTCACAAAATCATCATCACCCAAACAAAACAGGAAATTATGTAGTAAACATGTACCTATTTGTCGGGCAAACAAATTTTATTCTTCGGCTCTAGCCTCCTTGCTATGACCTGTTCAATGTAAGTACATGTATATGCAAGCAAATGCGACCAATTATCAATACAAATCAATATTTGATTATATTAGGCATAATGGTTAAAAATTATCAAACAATTAAACGAACAACACAAACATCAATCAATTAGTGAATTAGAGTTGCAAATTCATAATTTTGATACATATACAAAAATCATGTTTTTGATGCCAATTCACAACAATGTGTTCTAACTATATAAGTTTTGGTTCTCACACCAGTCTAATGGAATTATATAGAAATCACACCTTCGAAACACGAACATAAATTCTGATGATGATATATCAATCATCAGAACCATCTCCGAGTGTCTAGAATGTGATTCTATATCTACCCAGTATATTAAAACTTCGAATATACGTTCATGACGCGTATACGCGAAATCTATATATACTCGATTGTCCATATTCAAAATAAATAAATAATCAAATACGTATAAAGCGATTTAAATTTTCAAAACAAAATTGTTTTCTTTTGAAAAATATACTCTTCACACTCGTTCTAGGACACTACTGATCCTATCTCTAACGAGTCATCCTAATTGGATATTACTAATCCAATATCTGATGAATTCTTTCGTATGGTTCCAATGTGTCTTGTTCTCGAGCTCTGTAAACCAAAGCTCTGATACCAAAATGAGACGACCCGAACTTCCCCGTTAAGGAAAGCACGGATAGAATTGAGTACAAGACAAAATAGAACGCATACGGAAGAACATTTCATTGTTATTACAACAATTCCATCAGATACAAGAATATACAGAGTATAAATGAATAAATTACATTCAACAAATATCAGAGATTACAATAAATTACATAGCAGCGGAAAAATATACAAGACACAACTAGAAGTGATACACGGATACAGAGCTTTCCGAGCATCGTTCCAGCTGTAAATCAGGAACCTGTGAATATAAATCTGCAAAACCAAAACTACTAGCTGCCCGTGCGGAAAATAGGGGCACCCAGAGTTTAGGTTAAAACAATAAACTCCAGGTCAGTCATGTGACTGGTGTGAGAACTAAAACAGTTATTAATACTGGTTTCAAAGTTAGGTAAATCAAGGGACCACGCCGTATAACACGGAACGGGTTTCCTCCCAAGAATACCAGTGCATAAAACAAACAGCGCAATGCTAAATAAAGAAAAATGAAGCTGTTATAAGACCCAGGTCCCATCACACAATGCAACGCAAGCCGGAGGATAGGGTTTTCCCTTATAACAGCCAAAGCATGCTTGATACGTTTAAAACACATTATTTGATACTATTATATGTGTATAGTGTCAAAACAATTTCTATCATAAATATCAATCATAGGCGGCATGGGTACCATCTATCATGTCGCCATACTAGTTCTACAATTAAAACCGCAATACACGTATTGGAAATTGGATTCCGTCATGAGCCGAGGCAAGGGGCAAGCTCCTCTCCGCGTTCGAGACACTCTAGCAAATGCCTCAGGACCCCACTATGATCCTTTGGAAACTCCAAGGCCGGTCCTCTCTTACTTTTGAGGATTGGCAATTCCTGAACACACGTTTCCCGGTCCTTACAGACCTATATCCGAGGCGCCTCGTATCCAACAACCACACAGGTGAAAAGTATATAAATGTCAGGGCTGGTAGGTCACTGACACCACCCTAGCTAGAAAGAAACGTCATGCACTCCTTGGGTCCGTCTCCCGTTTTTGACTCATACCGAGGTGTGAGGCTCGCGAATTCACGTTATACACAAAGCTACGCCACACAGGCCGTGCTTTGATCATCAACCACAAGACTTTGCTTTTCAACAGAAGCCTTGATCAATTGCCACTTACGCATGCCACACAGGCAATTCACTCCATGCGTTTGATATCCATCAATATATAACCCCTGAGCTCGTACGTCTCAGAGAAGGGCGTTAAGCAAGAGAATAAATTCTCCGCCGCCAAACAGATATATATTTAATAGAGATCAATCACACGGACTAAAATCCAATGTCGGACACACAGTCCATTTACAAGTCCGTTCTGGGTCTGAACGAAACCGGAGGCACTTTCCTCGCATATCCATCCATCTCCAAGTACGTCTGGAAGATCACCAACTGATTCCCTCATCCTGGGTGTACAGCCCAATCAAGATCATCAGTAATCACCCAAACGATGTGAAGACTTCCGGTCTTCAACCACCGTCTTCATCTTCGACATCTCGTCGAATCGGTTATTCAGAATGGGTATAAACCCGGCCTTTCTGAATAACCCACGTATAAAATAAACGAATGTTACACAAACACAACAAACGCCTCATCCCAATTCAGAATATTCTTTTATTCACAATATCACATTCTTAGGGAAATGTTCCCATTAATTTTATCCAAGATAAATTCTTCTAAATTTATCCTATAATCTTCCTTTGGATATCATTTCAAACTAGTCGGGATTAACGAACCACACCGAAGTAATTATTTAGTTTATTTCCCAATCCCAACCTATATATCCCCTGGAGAAAACTGGTAATACTCCACATCTAACACCACTGTGTTATCGGTAAAATTAATTACCATTTCACGTTCAAATCTAATTAAAGATTTAACTATCGCTTTGGAGCAAAACTGGTGGTACTCCACTCTCGATCACTTTTCAGATTTGATAATTTAAATCATCAATTCACATTTTAATCTAATTAAAGATTCATTAAAACTCCACTTAGTTTTAATCTTTTCAAAAATCAATATTCTGTCTTTAACTGGGTTAAAGAACCAATGTCATCAAAAACACGATTCACGTTAAACCAAATCACATTTGATATTAAATACAAGGCTCTGAATAGAAAATATATCGGCTTATATTCAATATCAAATTCTGAAACCAACAAATATCGTATTGGAAATAACGATATAAAATATCTTTCAAATCCCCATAACAATATTTGTATAGTCACGAAATCCAACATCGAAATATCCCGAAGATAATTTCGATTCAGCTCCAGTCCAATCCACGTATTGGAAATTATCGATTATTCTCAAAATCACTCTCAAATTCAATTTATTTATTTTAAAAATAAATTGATTTCACTTCTAGTTCAAAACTAGTTCATTTCGATAAAAATCTATTTTTATCTTTTCAAATGTGGAATTTTTCACCCCAGTTCTTTCCAATTCACATATTATAATTTTACACAAATTATAGATATTTTTAATAATTTTATCAAGGCCCGTACAGTCGATTTCCAACAACGGCCATCGAACTGCACTTATAGCGACCTTTTTCGAATTTGATTTGGACATAATTCCAAATCCAACCGTTAGATTTCAAATTTCTAACATTCATTGGAAAGCTCTTTTCGATACGAACCCAACGGTTCCGGTTTTAGGAGAATCCGACGGTCGGATCTCCCGCAATGTCCGTTTGAAATAAATGGTCGAAATTCACGAACTGCCGCGGCGCGGCGCGTTCTATTCAGGCCATTATATTATATATATAATATATATAATATATATATTTCGTCGATTTCCTTTTAAAACGAATTTTAAAAATAGTTTTGAATTCGTTTCAAAAGCAATTTCAACTTCCATTTCAATTCAAATCAAAATTGAATTCTTCTCTATAAATTCGTTTTAAAATTCATTTCTATTCAATTCAAATTTCAATTCAATTTGAATTCATTTCAATTCACTTTCAAATCAATTTGAATTCGTTTTCACTTCAATTCATTTCGAAATCGTTTTCAATTCAATTCATTTCGAAATCGTTTTCAATTCAATTCATTCCTATTTTATTCAAATTCAAATTCACTTCCTATTTTATTCAAATTCAAATTCACTTCCTATTCAATTCGAATTTTAATCTAATTCAATTGAATTTCATTTCAAAATATTTAGTTTTGAAATCACTTTTCAATATTCGTTGTAAAATGAATAAAATCGATATAAATATCGTTCACGTCAAAATAGCGCATCTCTAATCCACACGGCTTTATATATTTCAAAAACTTCTATTCAATTCAACACATGAACCTATATTTCTTTCAACACACGACTAATCTCAACACATGAGTACTGTCAACACCTCACTATTTTTGTTATGTAAAATATTTTATAAAACTATGGTATCTATCGTTTGATTTTAATTAGACTCCACCGTAAAGTAGATTCTAATCGTAAATATGATAAAGATGTAATTTATTTTATTTAAAATATTCTACTCAACACATGAATAGTTTCAACACATGATCACCGTCAACACATGACTATTTTTATATTCAACACATGAATTTTCTTTTATGATATTCATTGTTTTCCCGATTGGAATGAGGCCCAATCAATCACCATATAGTGTTAATTATATGGATTCCATACAACACATGTATATAATAGCATTGAAAAATAATCAACCATCAACCAAAGTGCACTACACTGTATAAGCATCAAATATAGGTATCCGACGCTTATAACAGCCTGTCAATCCACCGATCGACATATTTAATCAATCAGGATGAGTGAACTTCAAATTTCATCCCAACACCCGTGTGGGGTTTCAAACAATCAAACACAGATTTTATTTGTGCAGTTGGGCGATGTGTAAAATTTATCAACCCAATCAATATCAGTCAAATCTGTGTATATAAACAAATCGGCCGATTTGTTTATAAATATTTTATTTATTCACTTTCACGTTAAAAATTATATTTTTAACGATAAAATATTCTATTTCAACACTTGAATTTCTATTCATTTCATTTACACAATACAAATGATATTTTTATTTTTCTAACTTATTTTAGAAAATTTCGGCGGCATAACGGCACGATACTAGAAACGGGACAAGGCCTAGCCTTATCCCCGGTCTAGTGAAGGCCCACGCCATTCACACATCAATCAAATCACTTTCGTTATGCAAACCACAAAATTTGGAGTAAGAGTCTAACCTAGTCTTACTCCTTCGCCTTATAACGGCGCACGTCTAATCCTAACCAATTTATCGATTCGATTTTTCACACCACAAACCACATTCAAACCAATATCTCAATCAATCACCAAATATCCAAACAAACAAGTCCATGGTATGTGGACGGGTGTCGGGTGCTTCTAATAAGCACCGTCTGCATCCTAGTATATATATATAACTAGAAAAAGAGAATTTGAGTGAGAAGTTCTCACATATAGCTATCCTAGCTCCACGGCACTTCATTTGCAGAAGTCTTCGCCGTTTTCGCATCTTCGTCAGCTTCGTCGCCCGTAGCCACTGTATATATAAAAATCGAATTTTTATTTCGCTATTCAATATATAAAAATCGAATTTTTACTTTGACGCTATATGGATAAAAATGCTATTTTTACACCGCTACTATATAGATAAAAAATGAATTTTTACTATGCTATTCAATATATAAAAATCGAATTTTTACACCGCTACTATATAGATAAAAATCGAATTTTTACTATGCTATTCAATATATAAAAATCGAATTTTTATTATTATGTTATATAGATAAAAATTATATTTTTATCACGCTATTTTCTATATAAAGATTTCGCCTTTTTAAATTTAAAGATTTCACCCTTTTAAATTTCATCACTTGATTTCAACGTATATAAAATAAAAATCAGATTTTTATTTCGTTACATATACAAAGATGATATTTTTATGTTCTCAATCCTATAAAGATTATATTTTTAATACTTTAAAAATATAAAAATCATATTTTTAATATTCCTAAATAGTAAAGACTATATTTTTAATCCTTTAAAAATATAAAAACTATATTTTTATCACTTTACAAAATAAAGTAAAAATCAGTTAAAAAAAAATAAAGTAAAAACCAGTTTTAAAAAAATAAATAAAGTAAAAATCAGATTTAAAAAATAAAGTAAAAATCAGATTTTATTCTCTAAAAAAAAAAATTCAGTTCTGTACCTAAAATAAAATAAACTAAAATAAAATCAACTTACATTGATTTGTTTAGGAGGAGGGGATCGTCGGAGCAGTGGTGGTTGGCTGCGTTGGTCGTAGGAGGGGCGTCGATGTCGGCTGCAGGTGGTTGCGGCTTCTGGGATTCGGCGGAGGGGGATGTGGGTTCATCGACGGTGGGGGTTTCGAGGGGAGCGGCTAGGGTTCGGAGGTATCGCGGAGGGGTTCAGGGCTTCGGGGTTTCGTTCGAGGCTGGAAGGAAAGAAGGAGAAGGCGGAGATTGAGGGAGGGAGGCGCGCCAGAGGTGGGTGGCTCCATCGCGACGGCGACGGATGTAGGGTGGAGGCGGCGGCTCGATTTCTTTTTTTTTTTTTTTTCCTTATTTTTATTTTCTGTTGAATGATCAGGGGGGGGGGGCAGCGGGTTAATGGAAGAGAGATATTTTTTTTTTATTTAATTATTTCCTTTTACCCTAAAGAGTTGACTTTTACATATGACCTCGAAACGAGGCCCACCGCCTGTCGTCCATAGCGTTTTACCCCCATTCCGAACACAATGGGCTATGTACCGCAAGCTGATTCGACTGTTTGAATCAGCTTTCGTTGAATTTACATTTAAATCACTATATTGAATTTCAAACGTACATTTCAAATTACCGGGGGCACACACTAACTCTAAAAATTCTCGAAAAATATTTTCTAGCTTCGTATTGACGATACGGTCCTAACAAAACTAGTTTCGTCGAATTCTGAGACCGTTGGAAAAATGGCCAATTTCCAGTCGATTAAAATCAACTGAAACTGGTCAAACGCGTTTTCCTTGGCCACGCTCACATATTGATTCGAAAAATTATGAAATTTGGAATCTAGCAATAACTTGACACTGCGGATCCAACAAAAGTGGTTTCGTCAAAATCCGAGGTCATTTGCAAAATGTCCATTTTTAAGGGCCTGAATTCCATAGCGACTATTCAGAATTTTCAACTGGACATATCTCTCAATTTTTAAAGTGAAATCTCAGTTTCTTACATCCGTTAGAAAGATGTTATCAATTAGATCCTAATGTTTTTGGTTTCACTTAAATCCGGTTTGTTTTGCACCCGGTACATTCAATTGAAGTTTGAAATCGAATTATCGAACTACCGCGCCATTTTCAATTCTATTTATAATTATATATAAATATATATATTCTAACGACGACGCGTATAATATATACGTCGAATTATATTCAAAATAAATTTTCTCGTCGATATTATTTAAAATAATCCATTTTAAATATTCAAACTTCGCTAAAATTGCCAAAACAAAAATTTCAAACTGGCTCGCATTTTCGGGTTATTACAGAGTTAATCAGTTAGAGTTAAACCAGTTAGAGTTTATCAGTTAGAGTTAATCGATAGAGTTAAATCGAACTAGAGTTATTCAAATGGAGTTAATCGAATTTAGTTTATTCGAATAAAGTTGAAGTGAGTTAATCGAATTTAGTTATTCGAAGAAGTGAATCGAATCAGAGATATTCGAAGTGAGATAATCGAATAGTGGATATTCGAAGTGAGATAATCGAATCAGAGATATTCGAAGTGAGATAATCGAATCAGAGATATTCGAAGTGAGATAATCAAATCAGAAATATTCGAAGTGAGTTGATCGAATCTAGTTATTCGACAGGAGTTAAATCGAATAAGATTTATTCGAAGAAAGAGATTTTCGAATATAAGTATTCGAAAGTAAGCAAATCGAATATAAGTTATTCGAATAAGAGTTAATCCAGTAAGAGTTATTAGGTTGTAGTTATTCAAATAAGAGTTACTGATTACAGTTAACCGAATAGGAGTAAATAAATTAGTTGTCGTTATATTATTCGAGTTAGGAAATAAAAGTCATATTAAAGATAATATATTTCGGATGCAGGAGATTATAACACCATTGTTATAATCACGTAAACTTGTAAAAGAAGGGGGTTCGTAAATAGAATCCGATGGTTCATAAGGAAGTGTTAAAGGGTTAAAAGATGAACTTACCCTATTTCGAGATTTGAAATGTTGTTCAGTTAAGGTCTGAGAGGTAGTTATACCCCAACTTGATTGACTTCGTTTTTAATTTAGAAATGGTTAAGGTTTGATAGTGAAAGTGGTTAAGTGATTTTAGTACATAAGTATAGTTGTTTGAGTTGTTGTCGCGATGTTGATTTAAACATCTGTTTAAATCCAAGTAAAGAAGATTTGGATATGTTTTCCAAATAGAAGCAGAAACGTAATCAAATATTGAAATTTGAATTAGAAAAGGAGGTTTTCATGTATATGGAGTTAAGAAATGGAGTTAAACTTAATCAGAATTTGATTGGAGACTTGTTAAGTTGAATGGTTTCCTAAGTGTCTATCTGATGTTGGTTTCGACCTTCGGGATTGGTACTTAGGGAATTGTTCTTATACTAGTTTACAATCAGAGACTGATAGTTGTAGAAGAATAGTGATACGTAAATAAGTTATGGGAATGTTTTCCAGCGTTAACGTATATTTTCTAAACATAGAAAATAAGGAATATATGAATATATATATATATATATGATTGATGACTGATTTGATAGAAGTTCCATCTGGAAATAATATCGTTGTTTGCACACTTGTTTTTCTTTGATGGTTAAATCACAGACTATCGAAGTTTTGACCATTTTAACGTTGTTAATATGGAGTGAGCGGTTGGATTTTTATCCAAAGAATCACTCCGTATTGGCATAAGCATTTAAAATCATATATGCCAAAGATAATTGAAGATGGCATAAACTGCAAGGGCTATTCTATAAGTCTTAGATAACAGTGCCTAAGATGGATGTACTGAATAGTGCCTTCATTCATCCTGTTCCCGGATGACTTGTATGGATGAATGTCTGATAGAGTATTTCCAAAAAGGTCACGTACATTGATTTCTTCAACCGTACCAAGAGTGGAAGCAGAGAAGGAAACTTCTTTAGCTAACACGTAATGTACTGTTGTAGACGTCAATTAGTGATTTTCGATGGATCTGACAATGTGGCATTCGAAGTGAATCTGATGTGATGATAGAGCGTAACCTCAAGCCTCATTAACCGGGAAATGACAAAAATTGGGCAGGCAACATGGCTATCTAGGTTGCACCTATTAGGGTGTATAATCACCTGATCTAGAGTTTCATTTACTTTTAAAAATCTATTGTTGATGCTGTCCCATTCGGGAAACGGTTGCTGATCCCAACCGTTGGTGATATACATTCGATACACTCAAGCGAAATGAGTGGTCGGTCATGTGTGGCCGGTTGCAAGATGTTCTTGTTGAACCCAGTGTATTCCTCTCTAGAGGTACACTAGCGAAAGGTGGTTCCATACTTTGTCATAGTTGGAAATCCATTACCCAATACGTGCTTGCGGTTTTGATTGTATACTATATATGTAGAACGTGAGATGAAAGCGTTTCTGTTAGATGATTTATATATTGTGGTTGATAGACATTATTATAATATCAAAAGGATTTTGATATAAAGATATTTTGGATTCTCATAAGGGAAAAACCCATTCCGTTATACGGCATGGTCTTATGAGATATCGTTTACTTGTTTGAACTGTTTAAAACTGTTTTACTCATACCGGTCCCATGACTGACCCGAAGTTTATTTTGTTTTGTTTTCCCTAAACTCTTGGGTGCCCAATTTTGTACGGGCTGTCAAGTAGTCGGGATTTACAGATACTTGAAGAGATGGAGCATGAGGCTTCAGGATCATATAGCCATTGTTTATTTCCGCTGTGTTGTAAGTGCTGTACTGTGATAATGATGTATATTCAAGTACAGATTTATATTTCAAAGTTATTTTGTATATATTATATGTTATTCGTTCCGCTGTGAGGTTCGTGTTACTCTGATGTTGTGTTCTTCTTCTTCTTCTATTCTAAGTTTCTATCTTATCTATTCTCACCCTCTAATTTCTTTCTATTAGTTCCTGGTTTCCTGTGCAATTTGGGTTGGACTTGTGTTATTTAGTCAGCTAAAATTCTACCGGATTTTCGGGTCACTACAATTGGTATCAGAGCTTAAGGTTAAGTGAATTACCTTGGCTCTATGGCGTAACTCAGTAGAGATATGGTTAGTAAAACCCTGGATTGAGTTTGAGTGTATATATACAAGTGAACGTATTTGTTATTCGATATAAAAATATTGTTTTATATTGTGAAGATTTATTGGTTGAGCTGTTTATGAACTCTGGTCGATCAGTTTGATCCACTGTATCGGTAGGAGTTTCTAAACATTTGAATATGATGAACCAACATGGTATGTTTTTAAAAGAGGGTAAATGAAATAATTTTAGCCAAATTATATTTTAGTATCTATTTGGCAATAATATAGTATATTGGTTGTGTTGGTTGTTATTATAATCGAATGAGATTATAAAAAGGTGAAATGGTTATAAGTAACTAATCAGAATTCATATAAGTAAAGTACGTGAAATAAGATGAATTAAATCTGAAATTTAAAAATCAGAACAGGAATTAAGAGTAAGAAAATTTTAAAATTCTGGGAGATTTTAAATTGGTTTGGAAACATTGTGAATGGTATTTTGAAATGTTTTTCAAAATGGGAATGTTTAAGAAATGAGTTTTGAAAATGTTATAGTACTGAACTCACTTCGATCGCTGGGAAATAATTCTGATGATGGTGTACACATCATCAGTGTCATTTTCGAGTTTCTAAGTGATGAATTACAACCAAAGATTTTGTTTTTGAAATGTTTTGAGAAAACAAGTTGTTTATAAATTCAAAGGTTTTGAATTGGTATTATGGTTTCAAATTGATTTTGAAATAAACCCAGGAATTTAAATTCTGGAATATAAATTTAACTGATTAAGTTAAATAGATTGAAGTGGTAAAAGAAAATTAGAATTTAACTTAAACCCAAATTAAATTAAAACTAAATGGGATTCGTGCGTGCGTGCGTCAATCTCTTATGAGATTTGGCTCAGGTTCGTGGTAGCCTGGCTATAGAACAGAAAGAAGAGAGATACGGAATAGTTACAATAGCATAGATCTAAAAAGAACAGAATATGCATAACCTCAGATTTAGATTTACAACCATGTCACGATCATAATTAAAATTCATATCTAAAAATAACTGTGCTTGCCTTGATTGGATTATAGAAGAAGAGTTGCAGTAGTTCTCTTTTAACCTAATTCAGATTTGGAAGAAGATGCACTATTTCTTGTTTTGATTCCAGCAGAGTAGCGACGCCATTATTTTATTTATTTATAATATTTCAGAGGCAGCATAAGGAGAGAATAAAATGGTGTAAAGAGAATGAGGCTAGGAGGCTGTTTATATAGGATTAGGTGGACAAATCTAGACAGAAAACGTGACCAGATACATCAGAATGAACCCAGACTCAGAACTGGGTTCTGTCACCAGGCCGACCCCCAGGTCGACCATAGGGTCGACCTGGTCCCTGGAAGGTCGACCATAGTGTCGACCCCCAGGTCGACCTGGCCCTGGGCGGGAAAATTCCCGCCGAGTCTGCGCTTGCGTTTGAATTCGAATTTCGAATTTCAAGATGTTTTCGGTTCTGAAAATGCCTAAAACTTCGAAGGGTCATAAAGATATTTTGGATATAAAGATATTTTGGATTTCAAGATGTTGATAGACATTATTATAATATCAAAAGGTTTTTGATATAAAGATATTTTGGATTCTCATAAGGGAAAAACCCATTCCGTTATACGGCGTGGTCTTATGAGATATCGTTTACTTGTTCGAACTGTTTTAAACTGTTTTACTCATACCAGTCCCATGACTGACCCGAAGTTTATTTTGTTTTGTTTTCCCTAAACTCTTGGGTGCCTAATTTTGTACGGGCAGTCAAGTAGTCGAGATTTACAGATACTTGAAAAGTTGGAGCAGGAGGCTTCAGGATCATATAGCTATTGTTTATTTCCGCTGTGTTGTAAGTGTTGCACTGTGATAATTATGTATATTCAAGTACAGATCTATATTTCAAAGTTATGTTATATATATTATATGTTATTTGTTCCGCTGTAAGGTTCGTGTTACTCTGATGTTGTGTTGTTCTTCTTCTTCTATTTTAAGTTTCTATCTTATCTATTCTCACCCTCTAACTTCTTTCTATTAGTTCCTCGTTTCCAGTGCAATTTGGGTTGGACTTGTGTTATTTAGTCAGCTCAAATTCTACCGGATTTTCGGGTCACTACAAACTCATTTCGATTTACTCTTTTGAATTAACTCCTTTGATTTATTCCTTTGAATTATCTCCTTTGATTAATTCCTTTGAATTAACTCCTTTGATTAATTCCTTTGAATTAACTCCTTTGATTAATTCCTGTGAATTATCTCCTTTTCTATTTATTTACTTAACAAATAACTATTCCCTTTTCAATTCTATTTATTTAATAAATAAATATTTCTTTTTTTATAAAATCCTTTGATTTTATAAATATTTCCTTTTCAATATAACATTGAAAATTTCCTTTTATAATTATTCTATTTATATTCTAAATAGATATTCCTTTTTTAATTATATTTACTTTGATTTAATCCTATTTATTTAAAAAATAAATATTCTTTTTTATCTTTCTATTTATTTAACAAATATATATTTTCCTTTTCTATTCTGTTCCACAAATCTTTTTCCTTTATAACTCTTATTTATTTCCCAAATAAATAATCCCTTTATACTTCTATTTATTATTCCAATAAATATTCCTCTTTATAAAATCCTTTGATTTTATAAATAATCCCTTTTTTCCTTATCATATTTATTTCCAATAAACATTTTCTTTTCAAAACCCTTTTGATTTTATAACTGTTTCCTTTTATAAAATTCCTTCTTCCTTTTCTATATAAAATCCATTGATTTTATATAACTAATTTAATTACAAAATATACTTTGAAAATCCCCTTTCTACATGCCAGTATTTCTTACAGTATTTAAAATACCAGATCACAATAATCGACATCATTTAAACACACATCATCATCAACAGATTTTGTATCACATCATATATTACAATATACGAAAATAATAAAATAAATGTTGAGGAATCCAGTTGGATTCCTCCAACCTGTTTCCCTGCATCACAGATGTTAAACAATATCATTAACATCGATTTCATTTCAATATGAGATATTCTACTAAACAAAATCAACATTTGATTAAAGATTTATATATATATCATTATCTAAAATTTCAACCAATACACAAACAATTTAACCAAACAGTCAGCACACAACAATCAACAGATAATTATCAGTTCTAAGAATAGGTTGTAAAGATATAACTGTTCAGAGTTGGTGAGTTTTACTCATATTTGTCGTAATCGTTTAATAACAATTTACGATTGTCGATTCTGATCAGACCATTTATTTTGCAATAAATTCCAACGAGCTCCAAACCACCCCAAACCAGTTTGAAGATGTAGTATTTTCTGTTAGGAATCCAACGCACTCGACCGTTCGTTGATCCGACGTCGTATGAGCTAGTTATGGCATTAACAAGTTAACACATATTTTAAACAAAAACAAAAAAACTTGAATTATAATTAATCTATTGGGCTTCACCTATATTTCCTGGCCCAACTCCCTCCGTCCTAGCCTATACCCGTCCGTTTAATCCTTCTTCCCCAAAGCCAGTAACGAACCCGACAGCTCCTGTTGCCATTAACGCAACTTCCCCCCTCCGAACTCGTTCATCACTTCATGGAAATTCAAACCGAGAATACCAACATCTCCCTCTTTGAATCCTCCTTCTCCTTCACCACAGAGTATTCATCCGCACCCCCCTACAAAAACCGACTTCAGCACCTCTCCGCACCCTACAGTCACACCACCGAACTTTTTGACACCAAAGCCCCCAACTCTTTGCAGCAAGGTGAGAAATCACCTTCTAATCCCAAAAATCTACTTGAAAAACACAATCGATCCCTATAATACCCAAATACCCGAACCCTAGTAGTCATTGGAAAAATGAAGACACCCCAAATCAAAACCGAGCCACTCGAACTTGTACCAGACCATGGATAATTGGTCTACGAACTCAATTCTATAAGCTTGCTAATTTATAGGAATTTATTTCTATTTCTATAGATTTTTAAACTTCCATTTTTTTTTACGTTTGCTTTTGGTGAAGCATGTTTTAAACGGTGAGGGTATGGTAGAGAATAGAGGGGACGTGGCTTCTCTTTTGATCAGTTATAAATTTTAGGATATTTTATATTTATTATTTTATTCATCGTTGTTTATATTTACCGTTTAAAAATCCATACCAAAACATAATATAACCAAAAATCATGAAATCGGACATGCAGCTACAGTTCGACATTACGGTCCTAACGAAACTTGTTTCGTTGAATTCCAACCCTGTATGCTCACACAGCATATTTTTAAAGGTCAAATTATCGACTGTATTTCACATTAAAAATTGGTACGACCACATACTGACTTCAAAAATCACAAAAACTGAAATCCAGCAATAATTTAATATTGCGGATCCAACAAAATTAGTTTTGTCGAATTTTGAGGTCATTTGAAAAACTGGCTATTTTTAAAGCTCTAAATAACCCTTTTAAATATTAAATATATTTAAAATTAATTAAATTCAATATTTATAAATAAATATTATCGTATATATTCATAGTGGAATACCATACAGCTTCAGAATATTCCCATATAAATTTCTAACTTGATATTTCAAAATTCCAAGTTATATCGTTATTCGATTTATATTAAAAATCCTTTTATAATATAAATAAATCAATATAAATTATAAAGGAATTCCACAGCGACTTTTCTAAAATTTGATTTGGACATAAATCGAAATCTACATAACGAAATCTCGATTTTTCTCTTCTACTAGAAAAATATACATCACCAGCTCCTAATGTTTCTTGTTTCACAGAAATCCGATTTAAAACGGCTTCTGTATATTCGTTTAAAGTTCGAATCGCCAAATTGCGAACTGCCGCGCCATTTCGAGCTAGATTTTAATTATAATATAAATTTTATGTTCAAACTTCGTTTCAATAATATGTTTGTTATTCTAATTCAATTTTAAACTGAATTATATATTTCGAATTGCCCAATTCACACCATATCGCCATTTTAGCCTATTCTGATTATTTCAGAATTTAAAATATTATTTAATTATTATATTAATTAAATATTCACTATTATTTAATTAACCGACCATTTAAATTCTCTACTTCACTATTTAAATAATTAAATAAATTAATTATTATATTGCTGAAAATGCGGGTCATCACATTCTTCCCCATATAAAATAATTTCGTCCTCGAAATTGCTAAGGTAGAAGACAAACCCTGTCGACCGGTTAGAACTTATTTGTTCACTTCTTAACTTCAGTTTCAACTGAACAAATTTAAATTTAATTAAAATATTAATTAATTCTTATTAACGAAAATTTCCAAAAATCTTGAAAATTTTCGAACACCTTAACTTTTCAAAAAAATTCGCCATAACCTCCTTTGTACGGCTCAGTCGGTACAATCACAATTTGCCTCTCTGGGCCATCTCCAACCCAAAAGAAAATCAAACAGCCAAGCGGCTTGCCAATTCGACTCATCAAAATCTCATACTATATGAAATATAAACTTGTACCTTTTTGTCGGGCATATCAACTCTATCTCTTCCATATGCTATCAACTCAGCATATACCAATGTCATCCCAATCAAACTCCGATCAGTTTTTATACTCAAACCAAATCATAGGCTTATACCCAATTCAAACTTCATTTCAAATTCTAGTTCCAGTCTCGATTTTCCTACTTCATATCAATTCCCACTTACGGGTTACAATTCAATTTCAATTTCTAGTTGCTTTTACAAATTCTAATTCAATTTGGTTTTAATCCAAACACCCTTTTTCCTGGGAGTTTTAAACACCTTGGATTTTTCTAAATCAAACAATCCTTTTTGAATCTCAAACAACTTGTTTTTCCAAGGGATTCGAAAACAAAATCTTTGGTAGTAATCCATCACTTACATACTTGAAAATAAATACTGATGATGCTGCAGTCATTATCAGTTTCCAGTGAAGGAAGTGAGTTCAATACTGTATAACTTTCAAAATCATTTCTAAACATTTTATTTTGAAATATATTTCAAAATACCATTCTCAGAACAATTTAAAATCTCCCAGATTTTAAAATTCTCAGATAAGTACTCCATATTCATTTACCAACACTTTTCCAATTTCCCGGGTTTTCAATTTCAATTCTGATTTAAAATTTCAGATTTAATTCATTTTCTTTCATATATTTCACTTATGTGAATTCTGATTGGTTATTTACATAACCATTTAATTTATAATCCTACTTGATTATAATAACAACCAATATAAACCTTTATATCAAAATACAATTTGGGTAAAATTATTTCGTTTACCCCCTTTTCAAAACATACCATGTCGGTTCATCGTATTTAAGTGTTTAGTAACCCCTATCGATACAGTGGATCAAACTGATCGACCCGAATCCATAAACAACTCAACCAATAAATCTCCATAATATAAAATCATTTTATATTGAATAACAAATACGCTCTCGTATATATACACTCAACTCAATCTAGTGTATTACTAACCCCATCTCTACTGAGTCATGCCACAGAGCCAAGGTAATTCACTAAACCTTAAGCTCTGATACCAGATGTAGTGTCCTGAAATTCTGGTCCAATTTGAGTTGACTAAACAACACAAGTCCAACCCATATTACACTGGAAATCAGAAAACTAATAGAAAGAAAACAGAGGGTGAGGAAAGATAAGGTAGAAACTTAGAATAAAAGAAGAAGAACATACAACATCAGAGTAAGCACGAATCTCACAGCGGAATGAATAAATATAATTCATAACATAACTTTGAAATACAAATCTGTACTTGAAAATACATATCATTTCCAAAGTACAGTACTTACAACACAGCGGAAATAAACAATAGCTATATGATCCTGAAGCCTCCTGCTCCGGCTCTTCAAGCATACGTAAATCCCGACTACTTGACTGCCCGTACGAAATTGGGCACCCAAGAGTTTAGGGAAAACAAAACAAAATAAACTCTGGGTCAGTCATCGGACTGGTATGAGTAAAACAGTTTAAAATAGTTTGAACAAGTAAACGATATCTCAGAAGACCACGCCGTATAACGGAATGGGTGTTTCCCTTATGAGAATCCAAATCAGTTTGATTCAACTTTCAAATCATTTTGAAAGTAACGATAAATCTTTATATCAAAAACCTTTTGATATTATACTAATGTCTATCAACCACAATATAATAATCATCTAGCAGAATGCTTTCATCTCACGTTCTACATAAAAAGTATACAATCAAAACCGCAAGCATGTATTGGGTAATGGATTTCCAACTATGACAAGGTATGGAACCACCTTTCGCTAGTGTAAATCTAGAGAGGAATACACTGGGTTCAACAAGAACATCTTGCAACCCGGCCACACATCACCGACCACTCATTTCGCTTGAGTGTATCGAATGTATATCACCAACGGTTGGGATCAGCAACCGTTTCCCGAATGGGACAACATCGACAATAGATTTTTAGAAGTAAATGAAACTCTAAATCAGGTGATTATACACCCTAATAGGTGCAACCTATATAGCCATGCTGCCTGCCCGATTTTTGTCATTTCTCGGTTGTGAGGCTAGAGGCCACGCTTATCTCTGACAGATCACACGTTTATTCACTTTGAATGTCACATCGTCATACCCGCCAAAATCAAAAATTGATTTCCCCAAAAATACCACGGGTATACAGCTAAGAGAAACGAATTCCTCCGCCACCAAACGTGAATACGTTTGAAGAGATCAACTTACACGATCTATTAGATATACTCTGTCAGACCTTCTTCCATACAAGTTGCCCTAGGATTGGAAAAATCGAAGGCACTATTCAGTATATCCATCTTAGACAATTGTTATCTAAGATTTATACAACAGCCCTTGCACTTTACTCTGTCTTCAATTATCTTTGGCATATATGATTCGCAACGCTTATGCTATACGGAGTGGTTCTTCGGATAATAATCCAATCGGTCTCTCCATATTAACAACGTTAAAATGGTCGAAAACCTCGATAGTCGATGAGTTAACTATCAAAGAAAAACACGTGTGCAAACAACGATCTTATTTCCAGATAGAAATTACATCGATCAATCACCAATCAACTTTCATCCTTTAAATTAACTTATCATTAATTTATTTCATTTGTCATTTCCTGTTCCCACATATTCAACATTTATTATTTTCTAAATTTAGAAAATATATGTTATTAACAATGGAAAACATTTCCGTTTCTGGTTTTCTATATTAGAAAACATTTCTAATTCTTATTTGGAAAACATTTCCAAAGCTCCTTCATTGGATTTAAACATATGTTTAAATAAAACATCGCTATGCTAAATCCAACCTTTTACTAAATTCACTTAATCATCATTTAATATCAAACCTTACCATTCCTTAGTTAAGAAGGAAGTCAATCGAGTTGGGGTATAATTATCTCTCAGACCTTAACTGAACAACGTTTTAACTTCGAAATAGTCAAAATTTATCTTTTAAATCTTTAACAAACTTCCTTGTGTAACTCTCTTTCGAATAAATCTTTATTCGATAACTCCTCCCTTTGAATAACTAGATTTGATAATTTCTCTTACGAATAACTAGATTCGAAGACCTTTATTCGAATAAACTATATTCAGTTAACTCTATTCAATTTACTTTATCAATTAACTCTTATCAATTAACTCTATTGGATTAACTTTTTCCACTTAACTCCTTTCGAATAAACTATATTCGATAACTCCTTTTACTCTATTCAAATAAACTATATTCGATAACTCCTTTAACTCTATTCGATAACTCCTTTTAACTCGATTCGAATAACTATATTTGATAACTCCTTTTAACTCGATTCGAATAACTAATATTCGATAACTCCTTTACTCGACTAACTCTAATTGATTTATTCTAATTCGATTAACTCTGTTTAATTACTCTATTGGTTAACTCTAACTCTAACTGGTTAACTCTAACTGATCAACTCTAACTGGTCAACCCTAACTGATTAACTATAACTGGTTAACT
This sequence comes from Allium sativum, assembly GCA_030737875.1. Taxonomy (NCBI): domain Eukaryota; kingdom Viridiplantae; phylum Streptophyta; class Magnoliopsida; order Asparagales; family Amaryllidaceae; genus Allium; species Allium sativum. Next base: position 986,377,618 of record CM060924.1, read on the forward strand.
CTAACTGATCAACCCTAATCGATTAACTCTAACTGGTCAACCGTAATTGATTAACTCTAACTGGTTAACTCTAACTGATTACTCTAATCGATTAACTCTAATCGAATAACTAATATTCAATTAACTCATTTCGATTTACTCTTTTGAATTAACTCCTTTGATTTATTCCTTTGAATTATCTCCTTTGATTAATTCCTTTGAATTAACTCCTTTGATTAACTCCTTTGAATTAACTCCTTTGATTAATTCCTGTGAATTATCTCCTTTTCTATTTGTTTACTTAACAAATAACTATTCCCTTTTCAATTCTATTTATTTAACAAATAAATATTTCTTTTTTATATAAAATCCTTTGATTTTATAAATATTTCCTTTTCAACATAACATTGAAAAATTCCTTTTATAATTATTCTATTTATTTTCTAAATAGATATTCCTTTTTTAATTCTATTTACTTTGATTTAATCTTATTTATTTAACAAATAAATATTCCTTTTTATCTTTCTATTTATTTAACAAATATATATTTTCCTTTTCTATTCTGTTCCACAAATCTTTTTCCTTTATAACTCTTAAATAATCCCTTTATACTTCTATTTATTGTCCCAATAAATATTCCTCTTTATAAAATCCTTTGAATATAAAAATAATCCCTTTTTATCCTTATCATATTTATTTCCAATAAATATATTCTTTTCAAAATCCTTTTGATTTTATAACTGTTTCCTTTTATAAAATCCCTTTTTCCTTTTCTATATAAAATCCATTGATTTTATATAACTAATTTATTTTCAAAACATACTTTGAAAATCTCCTTTCTACATGCCAGTATTTCTTAGGGTATTTAAAATACCAAATCAAAATGATCGATATCATTTAAACACACATCATCATCAACAGATTTTATATCACATCATATATTACAATATATGAAAACAATAAAATTAGTGTTGAGGAATCCAGTTGGATTCCTCCAACCTATTTCCCTGCATCACAGATGTTAAACAATATCATTAACATCGATTTCATTTCAATATGAATATTCTACTAAACAGAATCAACATTTGATTAACGATATATATATATATATATATATATATATATATATATCGTTATCTATAATTTCAACCAATACACAAACAATTTAACCAAACAGTTAGCACACGACAATCAACAGATAATTATCATTTCTAAGAATGCATTGTAAAGATATAACTGTTCAAAATTGGTGAGTTTTACTCACATTTGTCGTAATCGTTAAATAACGATTTACGATTATCGATTCTGATCAGACCATTTATTTTGCAATAAATTCCAACAATCTCCAAACCATCCCAAACTAGTTTTTAGATGTAGTATTTTTCGTTAGGAATCCAACGCACCCGACTGTTCGTTGATCCGACGTCGTATGAGCTAGTTATGGCATTAACAAGTTAACACATATTTTAGACAAAATAAAAAAAACTTGAATTATAATTAATCTATTGGGCTTCACCTATATTTCCTGGCCTAACTCCCTCCGTCCTAGCCCAGACCCATCCGTTTAATCCTTCTTCCCTAAAAGCGGTAACGAACCATACAGCTCATGTTGCCATTAACGCAACTTTCCCCCCTCCGAACTTGTTCATCACTTCATGGAAATTCAAACCGAGAATACCAACATCTCCCTCTTTGAATCCTCCTTCTCCTTCACCACACAGTATTCAACCCGCATCCCCTACAAAAACCGACTTCAGAACCTCTCCGCACCCTACAATCACACCATCGAACTCGTTTGACACCAAAACTCCCAACTCTTTGCAACAAGGTGCGAAATCACCTTCTAAACCCAAAAATCCACTTGAAAAAAACAATCGAGCCCTATAATACCCAAATACCCAAACCCTAATAGTCACTGGAAAAATGAAGACACCCCAAATCAAAACCGAGCCACTCGAACTTGTACCAGACCATGGATAATTGGTCTACGAACTTAATTCTATAAGCTTGCTAATTTTTAAGAATTTATTTCTATTTCTATAGATTTTTAAACTTCCATTTTTTTTCTACGTTTGATTTTGGGGAAGCATGTTTTAAACGGTGAGGGTGTAGTAGAGAATAGAGGGGATATGGCCTCTCTTTTGATCAGTTATAAATTTTAGGATATTTTATAGTTATTATTTTATTCATCGTTGTTTACATTTACCGTTTAAAAATCCGTACCGTCACATAACATACCCAAAAATCATGAAACTAGACATGCAGCTATAGTTCGACATTACGGTCCCAACGAAACTGGTTTCGTAGAATTCCAACCTTGTATGCTCATACAACGTATTTTTAAAGGTCAAATTATCGACTGTATTTCACATTAAAAATCGGTACGGCCACATACTGACTTCAAAAATCACGAAAACTAAAATCCAGCAATGATTTAATATTGCGGATCCAACAAAATTAGCGTCGTCGAATTTTGAGGTCGTTTGGAAAACTGGCTATTTTTAAAGCTTTAAATAACCCTTTTAAATATTAAATATATTTAAAATTAATTAAATTAAATATTTACACATAAATATTATCGTATATATTCACAGTGGAATACCATACAGCTTCAGAATATTCCCATATGAATTTCTAACTTGATATTTCAAAATTCCCAGTTACATCGTTATTCGATTTATATTAAAAATCCTTTTATAATATAAATAAACCAATATAAAATATAAAGTAATTCCATAGCGACTTTTTCAAAATTTGATTTGAACATAAATCAAAATCTGCACAACGAACTCTCAATTTTTCTCTTTCACTAGAAAAATATACTTCACCAGCTCCTAACGTTTCTTGTTTCACAGAAATCCGATTTAAAACGGCTTCTGTATATTCATTTAAAGTTTGAATTGCAAAATCGCTAACTGTCGTGCCATTTCGAGCTCGATTTTAATTATAATATAAATTTTACGTTCAAACTTCGTTTCAATAATATGTTTGTTATTCTAATTCAATTTTAAACTGAATTATATATTTCGAATTGCCCAATTCACACCATATAGCCATTTCAGCCAATTCTGATTATTTCAGAATTTAAAATATTATTTGATTATTAAATTAATTAAATATTCACTATTATTTAATTAACTGACCATTTAAATTCTCTAATTCACTATTTAAATAATTAAATAAATTAATTATTATATTGTTGAAAATGCGGGTCATCACATGTATGCATTGTTAAAATGTCATTTTATTTACAATACGTGCATTAGAATCTGTACGAATTATTTTGTTGTAAAAACATTTACTGAAAACTTTATATAAATAAAATATTCCTTTTTTATTTGTTAAAGTTAAAAATAGAAATACAAATAAAATTATCTTTTATTTGTTATTGGTTCTATTTTCATGCGAATGAAATATATTTTGTTTGACATGATGAATATGTAGGTATGATATACCAATAAATCATACTTTTATTTGGTATGTTAAATACGTTAGAGAAATCGTTGAATGATTTATATTTATATATAATTATATAAATGAATATAAATTAAAATTAAAACGAATCGCGCGAGGTATTTCGCGTTTCAGAATCATAACGTTAAACGATTATATCGAAAGATCTAATGGTCGGATTTTCCCAAAACTAGAACCATTAGGACATCTTTAGAAAGATCTTTCCAACGATATAAACTTAGTTGAAATCCAATGGTTAGATTTCAAGATAAGTGTAAATCAAATTTTGATAAAAATAGCGCCAGGGCCGCCTATTGACCCGAAGCGTCATTAAATTAATTTAGCAATCTTTATATATATAAAAATAGCGACAAACCATTATTAAATACTATTAACGATATGAAATGTATTTAAACTATGTATATGCGAGAATCATTTGAAAAGATCGAGTTTAATCTCATTTCAAAGATTATACGACGATTTAAATCGAAGATATTGAAGACGGCGATTGAAGACCGGCAATTTTCACATTGAAAGGATAACTACTGATGCTCGACATTGGTTAGCTCCCAGTAAAGGGTTAAAGTGGTAGTTATCCGGATGTACTTGTTGATTGTCCAGATATGCGAGCACCTCTCTTCTGTATTGGACATACGGGACGAGGAATAAGTGTCTTCGGTTTCGTTCAGAACCGGAACAGACTTGTAAATGGATGTTTGTCCGACATTGGATTTCATTCCATGTAAATTGATTTATATTTAATATATATCTGTTGGTGGCGGAGGATTTATTCTCTTGCTTAACACCCTTCTCTGAGGCACATGAGCTCAGAGGTTGTATATTGGTAGTTATCGATCGCTTGGCGTGAATTGTCAATGTGAAATGCCAAGATGCAATTGATCGAGGCTTTTGTTGAAAAGAAGAGCCTTGTGGATGATGATCAAATCATAGCCTATTTCGACATAGCTTTGTGTATAACGTTACCTCGCGAGCCTCACACCCGGTAAGAGTCAGAAACGGGACAAGGGAATGTAGGGAGTGCAAACGTTTCTTTCTAGCTAGAAGTGATATCAGGGTTTTGCAAGCCCTGACATTTTACTTATGTGGTTGATGGAATGAGGCATCTCGGTTATATTTGTTGATAGTGACCATTTTATAGGTTCAATAGGACCGGGAAGTGTGTGTTCAGGCATAACTAATCCACTAAGGTAATTTGTGGACCGGTCCTGCAGGATCCAAAGGTTCACTGCGGGGGACCCTGAGACATTGCTAGAGTTTCTCGAATCGGTAAAGAGATCGTCCCTAGCCTTGACTCATGATGGAAACCCAATCTCCAATACGACACTACAGTTTTGATTGTAAACCTATGTATGGCGACATAGTATATGGAAGCTATGTTGTCTAAGATTGATACATTTACTTTGAAGTATTTTTTAAACTGATTAGACACTAATAATAATATTAAAATATTATTTTCTATGTATCAAGCATGTTTGATCATCATAAGTTAAAACTCTATCCCCAGTTTTGCGTTGCCTTGTGTGATGGGACTTGAGTCTTATAATGATTTCATTTTCTAAAAAGCATTACATTGTTTTTGAAATAAAATTTATTAAACATATGCACTAGAAATTCAATGGAGTAAACCCGTTCTGCGTGAGCGGCGTGGTCCTGTGATTAGCCATATTGTTAGTTAAGAAAGATTTCTCATACCAGTCCCATGACTAACTCGTAGTTTGTTTCACTTTGCAAACTTGGGTGCCATCTTTCCACACGGGCAGCCAAATGATAGGTTTAGGCATGGATGCATTCTGGATTGGAGTTGCTTAAGGAATGAAGTTGAAGAACATTTTTCTTTTATCTTTTATTGCTACTTGAGACATTTAGAAATTATTGATCTTTGATGTATTTGATGGAGTTGAGACATATTTCTTTCTTTGTTGAGACTTCTATTTGCTAAGTGTATCCTGTAACTGCGTACTCTGATGTCTTCGATGTTGTGATGTTGATGACATTCTTATTTCTGCTGCAATGATTATGTGTTATGATGTTATCTGAGATCTGCTATTGTTGTAATTATGTTATACTCCTATGATTATCCTTACTTTCGCACCATGGAAGTTTGGGGTCGTCACAGTTGGTATCAGAGCTAAAGGTTAACCTTAGCTTCGGAGTACAACATTTTTAGAACCATTAGTCTAGATAGAATCAGTAGTATTCTAAGACGAGTAGCTCATTAGAGATAGGAATAGTAATGTCCTAGAATGAGAACAATAGATTAGCACATATTAATCAGTCATTATATCATTATCATCTTATTATATGTCTCTACTTTTAGCCTTTCCTTTAAAATTGTCATTTCTGTTAGTCTGACTCTTTCCTTGATGGTACAGAACTAACTAGAAAATGAGCACTAGAGCAAGAGCTAGAGCCCGACGCAGAGGTGGTGCTAGAGGACTAGCTAGAGATGAGACTCCCACAGCTCAGGGGCAGCCAACTCCAGAGGCTGTAACACCTCCACTCCCGCAGCCGTTTGACTTGGATAAAATGTCCAAGAAGTTCAGAAATCTAGGGGGCATATCATTTACCGGGTGAGAGACAGTGATTGAAGAACAGGCATGGCTAAAGAACTGTGAGAAAATATTTGAAGGCCAGGATTTGGAAGATTAACGCAAGTGCTTTTTCGAAACATGGATATTGAAAGACGAAGCTGAAAACTGGTGGGATAGGGTCACATTGGCAATAATGTGGCCGACATGTCTTGGGTCAGATTAAAAGAACTCTTCAACGATAAGTTTATCCCTCCGCAGGAACTAGAGCGGCTCCACGATCAATTTGCTAATCTGCAGCAGGGAGATATGATTATTTGAGAATATGTGCGGAAGTTCGAGGAACTCTCATGCTACGCTCTAGAGTTAATTCAGGAACCAGTGCAGAAGAACAAAAGATTCATCAATGGCCTCTCCAAGAAATACCTGAATAGAGTCACAGCTCACATCAAGCTCCCCTTTAAAGAAGTGATCGAGATGGCTTACCGCTATGAGGATAATAACAAAAATGCACAGCAAGAGCGTGAAAAGAATCATAATAATAACAAAAGAAAACAAGCTGACAGGAAACTAGAGGCGAGCAGCTCTTCAGCCTCCAAGCCCCAAGGGAAAAAGAAAAGAGACAAATCCAAGGTGAGATGCTTCAATTGTCAGAAGCTGGGACACTTCAATTACGAATGCCGAGCTCCAAAAAGGCCAAGGAGAAATGAGTCTGGGCCTAGTCAAAGTTCTCAAGATAAGAGGGAGTGCTATAATTGTCACCAAAAGGGGCACATCAAGCCAAACTGCCCGTTGCTGAAGAATTCTCAGGTGGCACATGTCTATGATGGAGCGGCTGCACCGGCTTCTTTTGAGGGAGCAGGTAAACCTGATGTTTTAGGAGGTACTCTTAACATTAAGAACATTCCTATTACATTTTTGTTTGACACTGGTGCATCAAGAAGTTTCATTTCTAGTTACACGATTAAAAGCTAAAACTGAAACCAAGAAAACTTAAAGAACCGATTAGAGCCCATAGTCCGATAGGAGGTTCACTTATTCTCGATCAGTATTGTAGAGTGCCTGTTTCTTATTCCTATTTCCAATTCCCTTTTAATTTAATCATCACGAATTTCTTCGGGTATGATATCATACTTGGAATGGATTGGCTACAAAGTATGAGGCTGAGGTACTATGCACTGAAAGAGCAGTCAGAATTAAAACCAAATTCAGGGATATTATTGCTATACCATGCCACGGCTCGGCCACAGATATGAAAGAATTCTGGTCTTCTCTAAAAGTCACTTCTGCTTCTATTGAGGATATTCCTGTCGTCAGAGATTATGCGGATGTGTTTGAAGAAGTTGACAGCTTACCTTCGTGCAGAGAAATTGACTTAGTTGCGAATGCAAGGCCCATTGTGCATCCTATTCGGAGAATGACGCTGAAAGAAAAAGTGGAGCCGAGCAAGCGAACTAGAAAACTTTTGTGGAAGTATCTGATCAGGCCTAGCTTCTCAAATTAGGGTGCAGCAGTGGTGTTTGTCCCGAAGTCAGACAGTACACTCAGACTATGTGTGGACTACCGTGACCTAAATAAGCAGACACTGAAAAATAAATATCCACTGCCACATATTGATGATCTGTTGGACCGCTTGAGTGGAGCACAAGTATTTTGTAGGATGGACCTAGCTACAGGTTTCCACCAATTATGCATTGCCAAGGAATGTGTTCCTTTGACAGCTTTCAGAGGGCCAAACTTATTCTATGAATGGCTAGTAATGCCCTTCGGTTTATGTAATGCTCCAGCATATTTTGTTGACCCGATGAATAAGTATTCCGAGATGTTTTAAATAAATTCGTGCTGGTGTTCATCGATGATTTCCTAATCTTTTCTAAATCCACTACTGAACACGAAAAACATATGAAAGAAGTCTTAGAGATTTTGCGAAAGAATGTGTTAAAAGCCAAATTCTCTAAATGTATATTCTGGCAAGAAGAGGTAAAATTCCTCGGCCATGTTGTATCAAAGACAGGCATTTCATTAGATCCAGGAAATATCTCAGCCATCCAAGATTGGAAGCAGTCTAGCACTCCTACAGAAGTCAGAAGTTTCTTATGATTGGCCGGCTATTATCGGAAATTCATTAAAGATTTTTCGAAATTATCTTGTCCATTGACGAAGCTGACTAAGAAGCATACAAAGTTCATTTGGACACCCGAATGTGAGGTAGCTTTCCAAGAGCTAAAACGGAGGTTGACAACTACTCCTGTGTTGACCATTATTGATGGCAATCAGGATTTGAAAGTCCAGACAAATGCTTCCAATGAAGGTTATTCCTTTTAAACATGTTATCCTTTTTATCTGTTTAAGGTATTGGTGTGATGCTAGTGCAAAGGGAAAAGTAGTTGCACATGCTAGCCGTCAGTTGAAACCACATGAGAAGATATACCCCACTCATGATCTTGAGTTGATGGCCATAGTATTTGCTCTAAAGATATTGAGGCACTATCTCTTGGGTGAGAAGTTCGAACCGTATACTAATCACAAATCCTTAAAGTATCTGTTCACCCAAAGGGATATGAACTTGAGGTAGCAACGTTGGATTGAATTTCTTGCAGTCTATGACCTGTACATCCTATATACTCCAGGGAAAGCCAATGTTGGAGCCGATGCACTCAGCAGAAAGAATATGGCCAGCACCAATCTTATCCTCGCCAACCTCACTATTACACCTTCCTCGATCAATAAGATCTTTTCTCTTCAGAAGAATGATGAATTTATTTAGAGAATTAGCAAAATGGTTAGGGAAGGCGAACCCACGAGTTTCCAGATTGACGACAAAGGGGTTTTGAGGCTATTAGGCCGAATTTGTGTTCCAAACCTTTAGAGCTCAGAAGGGAATTAATGGATGAATGTCACAAAACTAAGCTCAGAATTCATCCAGGGTTGAGAAAGATGTATCATGACCTCAAGCGCACATTTTGGTGGAGATCTGTGAAGAGAGACATTTCTATATATGTTGTTAGATAAACCACCTACCGGCAAGTCAAAAGCAATCAACAGAAGCTAGCAGGATTGTTGCAACCGCTAGAGGTTCCAGGTTGGATGTGGGACCAAATTTCTATGGACTTCATTGATGGCTTGCCCCGAACTAAAAGGGAATGACAGTATATGGGTGATTGTAGATCGCTTTACAAAGACTGCCCATTTTATCCCTGTTAAATCTAATAGAATAGCTCGAAGTCTGGCACAACTTTATTTCAGAGAGATTGTCAGACTACATGGAGTTCCCAGTAGCATCGCTAGTGATTGCGATCCTATATTTGGTTGCAAACTCTGGGAGGCTTTCTAAGAAGAGCTTGGGACCAAGTTGAATATGAGCACCGCTTATCATCCTCAGACAGATGGCCAAATTGAGAGGGTGAACTGCATATTGGAAGACTTGTAGCGAGCATGCATTCTTGATTTTGGTGGTTCATGGGAAGTTCATTTACACTTGGTTGAATTCTCTTATAATAACAATTACCAAGCAAGCTTGCAGATGTCGCCATTCGAAGCAATATATTGCAGGCCATGTAGATCTCCCGCATGTTGGGTGGAACCCGGCAATCGATTAGTATTGGGTACCGACATGATTCGTGAAGAATCAGATAAAGTTGATTTTATAAAGAAGCGATTACTGGCTGCTCGAAGCTGACAGAAGAGCTATGCAGACTCACGAAGAAGGGATTTATAATTCTCTGTTGGTGATCTTGTGTACTTGAGGGTTTCCCCACTAAGAGGTGTAATTCGATTTGGGAAGACTGGGAAATTGGTGCCAAGATTCATTGGTCCATTTCCTATTCTTGAATGGATTGGAACTCTCACTTATAGGGTGTAGTTGCCTGACTGGTTGCCAGGGGTTCACGATGTATTCCATGTGTCTCAACTCCGGAAGCATGTTCATGATCCAGACTTAGTTGTGGAGGATAGCAGCACAACAAGATTTGGAGGTTACCCCGAGCTTAGTAGTGAGAAGAGAGCCAGTAAAAATTGTTGGCAAAGAGACCCGAGTTCTGAGGAACAAGAGGATCCACTTAGTCAAAGTGAGTGGAGCGAGGATCCTAGAGACTATACATGGGAGGCTGAGGATAGCATCAAACAGGCTTATCCCAAGTGCAGAGTGGACATCTCCGAGTAACTCTTATGTTGAGGTACATTTAAAATACCTTGCATTTTCCATTTTGTTTCCTGCTTTACTATTGTTTCTTTTTCGGGGACGAAAAGCTTTTAAGTGGGGGAGATTGTAACAACCCGGAAAATCAAAACCAATTTAAAATTTTTATTTTGGCTATTTCAATGAATTTTGAATAGTTAAAACAATTTATTTTAAATAATAACCATTAAAAATTTATTTAAATCGAAGTTAGAACGAATATATTTATTTTAATTTTAAAAGGAACTAGAAATAGCATGGTAGTTTGAAAAGTTGAATCTGAACTTTGATTGTACAAGATTCAAAATGAAACGGATTTTAGTGAAACCAAAAATATCTAAATTTGTTTAAAAATATCTTTCCAAGGAATCCGAAAAATCAAAATTTCATAGCGGGAATAAAAAGTTATGGCCAATTGAATATTCAGAATAGTCGCTATGGAATATAGTATAATTTATAGCCCGTATAAAAGGCCATTATACAAACGACCTCCGTTTTCGATGAAACCACTTTTGTCGGATCATGAATGTAAACTTATTGCTAAGTTTAATTTTCCATAATTTTTGGAATTTATTTGTGAGCATAGTAAATTAAACTATGATTCGATAATTTCTGTTGAATTTAATCGACCATTAAAAAGGCCATTTTTCAAACGGTCTCCAAATTCGACGAAATCAATTTTGTTAGGACCGTATCGTGAAAACATAGCTAGATTTAATTTTCGGGAATTTTCGGAGTCCGTATGTGGCCCCGGTGAATTTAAATGTATGATTGAATTAATTTAATAAAGGATTTAAATTTTAAATTAAAGAAATCAGCCAAAAAGAATCGTTTGGGATGACAGGACCTAGCCTATTGGTTCCGGAACAGGAGCAATTAGGTAGAAACAACTCATTTTCAACTGAAATTGGAGTTGTTAAGGATTTACGGGTTTATTTGCAAAATGGGTAATTAAATACTATAAAAATACATTCATTTTTCAAAACCCTAGTACTGTTCACTACAGAGCCGCCGCCCCCTTGAAATCCATGGCCACCGAACTCCCATTTTTATTCCTTAACCACGATCAATCCATAACAAATTGGACCAAGGTTCTTAAGACAATATCGTTATGCTCCTTTCACTCTTTAGTTCTGTACGGTTTGATCTTTCCCTGGTGGCACGAACTCCGAAAACCGACGCCCGAAGTCTCGGCATTCAAACCATCGCAACCCCTATACCCGCCTTCGAGTTGGGCCCCACCACTCTCGTTGGAGGCATGCCTCCTAGCTCTACACCGTGGTCTAGTGGGATCGTGTCTAAGCTGATCGTATTTGGAGAAAACCTTAAACCTAAGTCTTAACAATTATGAAAGGTCACGACCATGTTTTGATTTAAGAGGAAGAAAGGTATTGATGTAACTAAATTATTTATCTATTTAAATTTAAATTATTATCATCACAAATTAAATCATAACTCACTCATACTGATTCAGAATTGAACGATTTTCAAAGCGTTGCGATCGTGAGTCTGAGATCTACGCCGTTGGACTTATAAGACCAATTCTAAGGTGACCAAATTTTGGCCAAAATTTTAGATTTGAACCATTCATATTTAAACGACTGTGAGAAATCTATTTATTACTTTTTTTTATAATTAAAAATAATTCTAATTTTATTTTCACCAATCTACGGTTAATTCATGTTTGTTATTATTATTCATGATTTGTTATGTGCTGAATGTAATATACAGATCGGTTTGTTTGGTGATGTTATGTGGTGATAAAGTTGTTAAACATATTGATCTGTAATGATATAATTTGTTAGAAACATATAGATCAATTTGTAGTGATAAACTGAGTAAAACAAAAATATATAAGTTTTGTTTAGATAAAATGAACAAATATGAAAACATCAATTTTTGGCTATTTGTTGAATTAAAATTTTCAACAATTATGAAAGCATCAATTTTTATCTATTTGTTGAAATAGAATTTTCAACAAATACGAAAACACAAATTTTATCTATTTGTTGAATTGGAATTTTCAATAATTATGAAAACATCAATTTCTGTCTATTTGTTGAATTAGAATTTTCAACAAATATGAAACATCAATTTTTGTCTATTTATTGAATTAGAATTTTCAATAAATATGAAATATCAATTTGGTCTATTTGTTGAATTAGAATTTTCAACAAACATGAAAACATCAATTTGGCCTATTTGTTGAATTAGAATTTCCAACAAACATGAAAACATCAAATTTTGGATATTTGTTGAATTAGAATTTTCAATGAATATGAAAACATCAATTTTTCATTTTGTTGAACTAAGAGTTTTCAATAAAAATGAGGTATCAAATTTACCATTGTGTTGAACAAGAAGATTTACCAAAAATGAAATATCACCTTTTATACATTTTGTTGAATCAAAATTAATAATAAAAATGAATCATACATTTTTGGTCATTTTGATTGAACTAGAATTTTCCATCAAAATGAAATATCACTTTTTCCATTTTATTGAATTAGAACTTCCAACAAGAATGAAATATAAATTTCTATCATTTTATGGAATTGATATAAAAATAGAATTGTTCGTGTTTTTAAAATAAGAACACGAGTACATTAAAAAGTTCACATTTTCAATGTAAGGTTAAAATATAAAAAATATTCATGTTTTAAAAATGAAAACATGTGTTATATAAAAAATTCACTTTTTAATGTAATAATAAAAATATAGAAAAAGATTCATGTTCTAAAGCAAAACCTGTGTTACATTAAAAATTCACTTTTTAATGTAATAATAGAAATATAGAAAAGATTCATGTTCTAAAGCAAAATATGTGTTACATTAAAAATTCACTTTTTAATGTAATAATAGAAATATCGAAAAAGATTCATGTTCTAAAGCAAAACATGTGTTACATTAAAAATTCACTTTTTAATGTAATAATAGTATAGAAAAAGAGTTATGTTTTAAAGCAAAATATGTGTTATATAAAAAAAATTCACTTTTTAATGTAATAATAGAAAAGTAGAATACGATTCATGTTTTAAAATGAAAACATGTTTTACATTAAAAATTCACTTTAAATGTAATAATAGAAGTTGGACAAACATGCATGTTTTCAAAATAAAACATGTTTGCATTAAAAACTTTTTTTTAATGAAATGGATTAATCACATTTATATTTACATTGCATAAATTAGAACTTATATGCATTGTTAAAATCACATTTATATTTATATTGCATATATTAGAATTTATATTCATTGTTAAAATCACATTTATATATACATTGCATATATTAGAATTTATATGCACTGTTAAAATCACATTTATATTTACATTGCATATATTAGAATTTATACGCATTGTTAAAATCACATTTACATTTACACTGCATATATTAGAATTTATATGCATTGTTAAAATCACATTTACATTTACACTGCATATATTGGAATTTATATGCATTGTTAAAATCACATTTATATTTACACTGCATATGTTGGAATTTATATCCATTGTTAAAATCACATTTATATTTGCATTGCAAATATTAGAATTTATATGCATTGCTAAAATTGCATTTATATTTGCACTGCATATATTAGAATTTATATGAATTGCTAAAATTGCATTTATATTTGCACTGCATATATTAGAATTTATATGCATTGTTAAAATATCATTTTATTTACAATATGTACATTAGAATCTATACGAATTATTTTTGTTGTAAAAACATTTACTAAACACTTTATACAAATAAAATATTCCTTTTTTATTTGTTAAAGTTAAAAATATAATTACAAATAAAAATTAGCTTTTATTTGTCATTGGCTCTATTTTCATGCAAATGAAATATATTTTGTTTGACATGATGAATATGTAGGTATGATATCCCAATAAAACATTCTTTTATTTGGTATGTTAAATATGTTAGAAAAATCATCAAATGGTTTATATTTATATATAATTATATATATAAATTAAAATTAAAATTAAAACGAATCATGCGCGGTAGTTCGCGTTTTGGAATCGTAAATTTAAGCGATTATACTGAAAGATCTAATTGTTGGATTTTACCAAAACTGGAACCGTTAGAATCGCTTTGGGAAGATCTTTCCAACGATATAAACTTAATTAAAATCTAATGGTTAGATTTCGAGATAAGTGCAAATCAAATTTTGATAAAAACAACGCTAGGGCCGCCTATTGACCCGAAGCGTCGTTAAATTAATTTAGCTATATATATATATATATATAGAAAAAATCGTTATTAAATACTATTAACGATATGAAATGTTTTTATACTATATATATGCGAGAATCATTTGAAAAGACCAAATTTAATCTCATTTCAAATGATTATACGACGATTTAAATCGAAGATATTGAAGACGGCAATTAAAGACCGGCGATCTTCACATCGAAAGGATAACTACTAATGCCCGACATTAGTTAGCTCCGAGTAAATGGTTAAAGTGGTAGTTATCCGGACATGCTTCTTGATTGCTCGGATATGCGAGCACCTCTCTTCCGTATTGGACATACGGGACGAGGAATAAGGTGTCTCCGGTTTTGTTCAGACCCAGAACGGACTTGTAAATGGATGTGTGTCCGACATTGGATTTCATTCCACTTAAATTGATTTCTATTTAATATATATCTGTTGGTGGCGGATGATTTATTCTCTTTCTTAAGACCCTTCTCTGAGATGCATGAGCTCAAAGGTTATATATTGATAGTTATCGATCGCATGGCGTGAATTGTCAATGTGACATGCCAAGATGCAATTGATCGAGGCTTTTGTTGAAAAGCAGAGCCTTGTGGATGATGATCAAAGCATAGCCTATTTCGACATAGCTTTGTGTATAACGTTACCTCGCTAGCCTCACACCCAGGTATGAGTCAAAAACGGGACAAGGGAACGCAGGGAGTGCACACGTTTCTTTCTAGCTAGAAGTGGTATCATGGTTTTGCAAGCCCTGACATTTTACTTATGTGGTTGATGGAATGAGGCGCCTCGGTTATATTGGTCGATAGTGACCATTTTATAGGTTCAATAAGACCGAGAAGCGTGTGTTCAGGCATATCTAATCCACTAATTTATATTTGTGGATCGGCCCTGCAGGATCCAAGGGTTCATTGCGGGGGACCCTGAGACATTGCAAGAGTGTCTCGAATCGGTAAGGTGATAGTCCCTAGCCTTGACTCATGATGGAAACCTAATCTCCAATACGACATTATGGTTTTGATTGTAAACCTATGTATGGCGACAGAGTATATGGTAGCAATGTCGTCTAAGATTGATACATTAACTTTGAAGTAATTTTAAAACTGATTAGACAATAATAATAATATTAAAATATTATTTTCTAAGTGTCATGCATGTTTGATCATTATGAGGTAAAACTCTATCCTTCGGTTTGTGTTGCATTGTGTGATGGGACTTGAGTCTTATAATGATTTCATTTTCTAAAAAGCATTACGTTGTTTTTGAAATAAAATTTATTAAACTTATGCACTGGCAATCCAGTGGAGTAAACCCGTTCTGCGTTAGCGGCGTGGTCCTGTGATTAGCCATTTTGTTAGTTAAGAAAGATTTCTCATACCAGTCCCATGACTGACTCGTAGTTTGTTTCACTTTGCAAACTCGGGTGCCCTCTTTCCACACGGGCATTCAAATGATAGGTTTAGGTATGGATGCATTCTGGATTGGAGCTTTCTTAAGGAAAGAAGTTGAAGAACATTTTTCTTTTATATTTTATTGCTGTTTGAGACATTTATACATTATTGATCTTTGATGTTTTTAATGGAGTTGAGACTTATTTCTTTCTTTGTTGATACTTCTATTTGCTAAGTGTATCGTGTAACTGCGTACTCTGACGTCTTTGATGTTATGATGTTGATGACATTCTTATTTCTGCTGCAATGATTATGTGTTATGATGTTATCTGAGATATGCTATTATTGTAATTTTGTTATACTCCTATGATTATCCTTACTTTCGCACAACAGAAGATTGGGGTCGTCACATACGGAAATTTACATCAGTTGTATATACTGATCAGATTTCCATGAAGATTCCATTTTAATGGACGATGATTTTGGGTCTATCATGAGTGATGTTTTTAACGACATTAGTTCTTTAACCCAATTATAAACAAGATTAATTTCTTAAAGTTGAATAATCATAAAGTAATGATTTTTGATATTAAAACCAAGTTGGAGTTTTAATGCATATTTAATTAGATTGGGATGTGAATGAGGTAATTAAATTACCGAATTCAATAAATGATTGAGAATGGAGTACCACCAGTTTTACTCCATGCAATAGTTAAATCTTTAATTAGATTTGAAACGTGAAGTGGTAATTAATTTTACCAATAACACAGTGCGTGTTAGATATGGAGTACGACCACTTTTTCTCCATGCTATGAACAGGTTGGGATTGGATAACAAAATAAATGGTTACTTCAACAAGGCTCGATAATCCCGAATAGTTTTACAAACCTTAATTTGGTTTAGAATTGTTAAAGGATAAAATAAAATCTTTCGAAAACGATATCCAAAGGAAGATTAAAGAGAAAATTTAAAAGAATTTATCTTTGACAAAATTAACGGGAACCTTTCTCTAAAGATGTGAATATTTGAATAAAAGAATATTCTGAATTGGACTGAGGCGTATGATGCGTTTTTTTAGCACTTGATTATTGATTATAAAATACATGAGTTATTCAGAAAGATCGGGTTTATCCCATTTTAAATTACTAATACGACGACTAAAATTCTATGATATGAAGATGGTGGTTGAAGACCGGAAGTCTTCACATCATTTGGATGATTACTGATGTCTTGATTGGGATGTACACCAAAGACAACGTAATAAGTGGTGATCATCCAGACGTACTTGGAAATTGACCGAATATGCAAGGGCCTCTCTCCTGTACTGGACATATGGGACGAGTAATAAGGTGGCTCCGGTTTTGTTCAGACCTAGAACGGACTTGCAAATGGATGGTATGTCTGACATTGTATTCCTTTATACTATATTTGTTGATCTCTGCTAAATATATATCCGTTTGGTGTCGGGGAATTTATTCTCTTGTTTAACACTTTCTCTGAGACGTACGAGCTTAGAGGTTATATATCAGTGCAAATCAGTGGTACAGTATGGATTGACAGTGTGACATGCTGAGATGCAAATGATCAAGGCTTTTGTTGAAAAGAAGAGCCTTGTGGTTGATGATCAAAGCATAGCTATAAATAGCCCATCTTTGTGTAGCGTTAATTCGCGAGCTTCACCCCTTGGTATGAACCAAAAAAGAGATGAGGACTGTAGGGAAATGAACATATGTTAGTTTCTAGCTACGAGTTACTACATGATATGGAGCACATTTTGCTCATGTGGATGTTAGAAAAAATTTATGGCAGAAAGAGAGGTACCTCGGATATGATTCGAGTCCCTAGTGGCTCTTGAGTGGTCGAAGATACTAACCCATTTTGGAGGTTCGATAGAACCGACTAACATATAGTTTATGGTATTACCAATCATCGATGGATGACCAACCCTTTCGCTAACCTAGGGTCACGAGAGTGTGATTCCTAAGGCATTGTTAGTGTGTCTCGAATCGGTAAGGATGATCGCTTGCCTTTGTTCATAGATGGAAACCCAATTTCCAATACGATATCTTAAGGTTTTAGTTGTAAACATATATAGCGACATAATATAATGGTACCTACACCGCCTATGATTGATACGTTTATATTTGAAGTTGATTTATTCACTTATAGTAAAAATAAAAAATGAGTTTCACTTATCAAGCATATTTAGATATTATAAGGTAAAACTCTATCCTCGATTGCATTCATTGTATGATGGGTCCTGAGTCTTATAATAGCCTCATTTTTCTATTTAGCATTACACTGTTTATTTTATGCACTAGTATTCTTGGGGGTAAACCCATTCCATGTTATATGGCGTGGCCTCGTGATTTACCTAACTTTAAAATCAAGTTAATAACTGTTTTAGTTCTCACACCTGTCACATGACTAACTCGGAGTTTACTGTTTTAACCTAAACTCTGGGTGTCCATATTTTTCACATAGGCAGTTAGTAGTTTTGGTTTTGCATATTTCTATTTAATAGGATCCTGGTTTATAGCTGGAGCTATATTCAGAAAGCTTTGTATTAGTGTATTCCCTTAAGTTGTGCTATTTGATATATTTCCACTGTGCATTGTATTTATACATTTTAAATTTCCGTTGCTATGTATTTTAATATTTGATATTAATTTTCCGCTATATATTATTTATTTGTGCTTTGAAATATTCTTGTACTTTGATGTAAATTGTTAATAGCAATGAAATGTTCTATTGTTTGTGTCTGACGTGTCGTGTTCTCAAAACAATCCGGGCTCCTCTGTCTCTTCGGGGATCGGGGAAGTCTACGTCGTCACAGTTGGTATCAGAGCTTTGGTTTACATAGCTCGAGAACAGGACCCATTAGAACCGAATGAAAGAATTCATTAGAGATATGATTAGTAATATCCTATAAAAATGACTCGTTAGAGATAGGGTTACTAATACCATAGAATCAATTTGAAGAGCATTATTTTAAAAAAATGAATTTAGTTTTGAAAATTATATCTTATAATACGTATTTGAATATTTTATTTTATATTGAATTTGGACTATCGAGTATAAGAAGATTTTGCATACGCCCCTTGCAAACGTGTATACGAGGTTTCAAATATACTAGGTAGATATAGAATCACACTATAGTCGCCCGGAGATGATTCTGATGATCTAGCCACATCATCATCATTTATGTTCGAGTTTTGAAAGTGGATGTCTATTTATTTCCAACTGATTGGTGTGAGAACCAAAACTTAGTTTGTGTCTCTATTGTTTGTGATTTGGCATTGAAAATATGATTTTTGAGTATATATGAGATGTATATTTGAAAAGCTAATAAACTAATTGATTGCTGGTTGTGATGTGTGGTTATTAGTTCAAATAACTAAAATATTGGAATAATAAAACTAATAAGAGAATGAAAGGTAAAATTTAGCCAAATCGAATTTAATATTGAACTGAACTGAAAATAGATTGGAATCGCATACATATACAAGTATATATATTGAACAGGCCAGATTATGGATTCACTGTTAAGTAAAGAAATAAATTGCTGCGCCCGACAAACAGGTGCACCTTTGTTATGAATAGAGATTTTCGACCTCGAAAATTGACACCAAAAAACCATGTTGAACATTCAAGCACCGAAAACACCATATCATTATTAGAAAGAAATTAGAGGGTGAGATAAGAAAGAAAATTAAGAATAGAAGAATAATAAGAACTAATATAACACAGAGTCTCACATCGCAGCGGACCAAAATATAATATAGAAATAACTTTTATTGGGAGCTTGAAATAATACTTACAATATCAGAGTACATCAATACATATGGACAGTTACAATAGCCCGTCCTCATATAACACACAACAAAATAATAATGGTATAATATCATACGTCTAAACTCCCTCAGCTCGTCTTTGGACTTCACGGCATCCGATAACCTGAACCTATTCGGGGTCTAACCCGAGCATTACAAACACTGGGTCAGTCTGGTGAACTAGAGTGAGAAAAACTCGCTAAGTTTAAATACACCCATATTGATTTTAAAGATCAAAATCCTTTCGAAAGAAAAGGATAATAGTAAGACCAGCCCATAAATAAAAACGGACGGTTTTTACCTTACTATAACCCAAAACGTTTTTGAAATCATATCTTATTCTTATATTATGATAGCGTCTAAATACAAATAAATAGAATCTAGTAGAACACTGGCATCTCACGCTCCACATATATAGTATACAAACAAAACCGTGGGCGCTTATTGGAGATTGGATTCCGTTTATGACAAAGTATGGAACCACCTGCCGATAGTGTATCTCTAGAGGGGAACACACTGGGTTCAACAAGAATGTCTTGCAACCCGGCCCACACATGACTGCCCACTCATTTCTCTTGAGTGTATCAAATATATTGTCACCTACGGTTGCTAGCAACATAGCCGTTCTTGGGAGATATAGAAGCAAAAAGAAGTAACAAATATGAATATTCTCTAGATGGTGATAATACACCCTAATGGGGGCGACCCACATAGCCATGCTACCTGCCCGATTTTTGTCATTTCCCGGTTGGTGAGGCTTGAGATTATAATCGACTTTTGGAACATCTGGCTACCATTCATTTTTGAATCCTACATCATCCATACATGTCATCCAGGAATAGGATGAACCGAAGGCACCCTCCTACCACATCCTAGGAATCACCCTATAGATCAGTAGCGAGTAGTCCTTGCAATCCATAGATTTCAACCACGACAGAATAAAAGTATATCCATATGGATCAACCATAGATTGTAAGTAATTCTTCCGTTTTATGAAGATCTACGGTCTTCAATTGCTCCATCTCGATCATCTTTTACATATTCGTATTTATTGGTCGGAATGGTTTTCTAATATAAATTCGTTCCCGGTCTTTCCGTACCAATAGCGCATTGGGCATGATTTTGATAGTCGGTTATTTAACTATCAAAATAGACAACCATAAAGAATAAAACAGATCCATTGGTTCATTACACAACGTTATTTCGCCATTATACATCAGTTGTAATACCAAAAATAATATATTAGTTTTAAAATATAAATGTTCTCAAAATGTTTTACTTAAATACTTAAAATAAATACCTTAAATTTATCTCCAATTTCCCGTTAACTACCATTTAAAACATTTTTGCAACATTTATTTATTACCTATACTTAGAAAATCAATTCAATTTATTATCGTAAACAATTCGTTACGAAATCCCCTTTTTGTTTCGTTAATTAAACAAAATAATTGTCACTTATCCTTTAATAATAAACCCATTTTAAATCTCATTTCGTTACTTCAAAATTATCGTTATATTTACACAAATCTCCTTTATTTCCTTTACTATGGAAATATCATTTCATATACTCAAGCTCCTTTTCCTTCCGCTAATTTGGAAATGTCCATATGCATTTCTTCAAATTCTTTTATATCCTATATTTTGGATTCTCATTATCTATCCTCAAATCTTTCAAATGATGTTGCATTATAAATTATCAAAATAACTCTCTTCTAACATCTTTACCATTACAACTAGTCTCATCTTTCGATATTCCTGAAGTTATTCAAGTTGGGGTATTCTAATTACCTTTCAGACCTTGATCAACATCATTCTTATCTTAAGATAAATATGAATTGTAATTCTAAGACCCCTATTAACACCAACGATTATCATTTCACTATTTCATTTAACATGTGGTTTTACAACCCTTCTTACTTTTGAAATCTCCTTTTTAAATATATTATTGTTACTAAATTTTGATAAATACAATATCAACTTCCAACCCTCACCTTCTTTAAAACTTTTTATTTCATTATCCGGATTTTATTACAAATCCAGTTACTCAATCTTTACCAAATTCAATTTCAAGAATCTTTTTTCTAAATCTTTCATTTATTCCCTCTGGAAAAATCTTATTTCAAAACTCGCCTGATTCACTTGATGCTATTATTAATTAACGTTAATTTAAAATTAACGCTTTAACTTCCCATCTCTTTTATACACGCATTTATACAACTCTGGGTTAACATAATCCCTTTTCGTCTCGATTTCTCTTTCCCTTTCTTAACTCAAACATTTTATTTAAGCTTATCGTATTCGCTTAAAATCACTTTTATAACTTAATTTACCAACTCGGTTTAAATATAAATCCGTCCATAAATTCACATGGAATTAAGTTATATTACATTCCTACTTCGATTACTTAAATGAACTCCATTTAAGAAATAATAAAATTTATCATTAACTGGAATTAATTATTTTTAAATGTCATTAAGTTAAACAACTATTTGCTAAATTATTTCATTCGATTGATCGGCACAACAAATTTAATTTAACAATCAATTTAAATCAATTGACTTGGTAAATTCTAATACATGATCAACTCTAAATCATCTTTTTATTTAAATTAATATAATTAATTTGAATTATCCCCTTTGCTTCAATTATTATTTAAATTACTAATAATCATTCCAGAATAATCCCATTTTAAATACTTAAAATAATTAATCTCAATTATAAATCGTTACATTGGTCCTTGCTCACTTGCTTATCCATCCTAGTAATATAGGAATTAGCTTTTTAAATTATTTAAAAATTTAGATGAAGCACGTGCTTCAGACGCGGTAAATTTTGAAAAAATGGTGGTTGGTGGTTAAAACAATCAATATATATAGGTGGTTGGTTTGTCTCCTTTTATAAAAAATAATATATTTGATAAATCTATATTGAATTATAAAATTAATTTATAACTACATTTCTATCACTTCACCAGACGGTAAATCAAACTTTATAAACAATGTCTCAGTTGGCCATCTGCTATTGTTTCTCAACCCATATCACATATTGTTTAATAACAAATAACATTGAATTCATATTCAATAATCGATAATCAAATCAATAATCCAATCATATCGATTAAACAGTCCATATAACGATCATATGCAAATAAACAGTCAGTTCAACTGATATCGGTCAATCAATAATAATTCAAGCCATCCAATTTAATTTAAATACATTTATATTATTATAAACATAACCAACAAGGTAAGTTACTTCTATTGGAAGTAATGGCTAAAAATAACAATGGGGTTTCGATTAAATTAAACAACCGTTTAATTTAAATCAGTTATATAAAGATATTTAGCCTATATGCAAACAATCACCAAATCAACCAATAGTTAGTAACCATAACACATAAAAAATAAACCCGACTTATATGAAATATAAGTGGGAGAACTGAGTGAGTTTAACTCACCTTTTTATTCTGTCGTTTGTCGTCAAAATGCTTCAATTTATTTAAATTAAAACAGCGTTTAATTTAACTGACAATTCCAGCTGCTTTCATCCCAGACTGGACCAGTTCCAGAACATAGTGTTTCTCAATATGGCTTTGACGCCTCTCACTTTTTATTTTATTGAATTTTGCGTGAAAAGGTTATGCATTAAATAGACTCAGCGGTTTAATTTATAAATAATTGCCTACTTAAATACAAAATGCATTCATGGCAGCTAATTACCTAACAAGTCGCCACATGTTCCTTCTCACATCTTTGGTTTTACTGTCTTCAATTTGTAACGTAATGGTGAAGCTACCATCCTTTTTTTCCTTCCTCCCGCACCGGTTAGTGGACAGTACCTTGCTTGCTACATTCCCATACTTAACATCCACCCTCCCAAGAAGAACAGTGCCTGAAGCTCCATTTCAACACCATCTTTTGTTTATTTACCATCTGCTCGACATTTTTTTATGTGAACGGTCCAAAGCCCATCCATAAAACCAAGCCGACTATGCCTCAAAAGCCCACGTCACCTTAAACCACATCTACACGAATTCGTCTCCTCCTAATCCCCCCCCCCCGTAGCTCCTGCGTTATAATCCTCCTGTGCACGCTCCCTTATTTTCCTTCGCTGACACTTCATTTTCTTTTCCAAAGTACCCTATAACTTCGCCAACAATTGCGCTACCACCCTTCATAATGCAGACATCGTCACCCTGAACTTTCCCCGTAAACTTCCTTTCACCTCTCAAAATGCCATCCAACATACCATACATGCTACAACACTTATATTCCACATCCCTGACCACTGTGCCTAGCCCCATGACTTCCCCATCCACTGGTAACAACTGCAATGTTAGAGCGCCACCCATCAGCATCCTAACCGCATGCTCCTATCTCCATTGTTCAAACCCATTTTCTTCTTTATGTTAAAAGAAAAACTAGCCGCTTCGAACTCAAGAACCCAACCTGTTGCCATCGACTGCTCAACCATCACGACTCCGGACCATATCCAGCTATCACCACTAGCGCTGCCTACTCCCCCTCGATCTCCGACCGACACCACATAAAACACAGTGCCCACGTTTTCCTAGAAAATGCCCCTTAAGATCCATCTTTAAATTTATTTTTCGGTCACCAGCGACGAGTGTGCCACATCCCGCTTCCGCCGTGAGTCGTGAACACCTCCATCTTCATTTTCCATGTTGACACTATTGGCTCATACTTCATGGTTAGAGGGTTTCGATTTAATTATTTATCTGAGTTGCCATTTTTGTTCGAGAAGACGAATGATGCTGCTTCGTTTATATAGGCTCCAGATCCTTGACAAGCGCGGTTCACAATACCTTGATAGTGAAGGAATTCACTGGTAGGATGGGCAGGCAAGTTAGCTTGATTGATCTCTTCTTTTTATTAGCTTGTGATTTAAAATATTGGAGTACGGGTAATGTTCTTTCATTTCATATGTGCAGTGCAGCATGATATTTCTTATCATATGTACAGGTAGCACGCGTTGGGTAGGATAGGATTTCAGCCTTTCCATGTTCCCCTATGTGCAATTCGCTGGGTTTGTTCATGGCATGGTGTAGATGTGAAAAGAATAGGTAGTTGTGCCTTATAATCTGCATGAATTTTCTTTCCCCATGGCTTGCTTAGTGATGAAGAATTCAGATTTGTATAGTATTTTAGGTTTGCAGATAGGTTATCATGCAATTGTTTCTTTACGTCAATAAAGAAAAGACTGGGTAGGATTGCAGAGAGTTATGGGCATTTGTGTTCCTAGTAACTTGAAAAGTAGATTAGGTGGAAAAACAAAGAAAAAGGCTATATGGCGTTGGGGTGTGCTTGTACTTCAGCAGGCAAAAGAAGAAAAGGGCGTAAGCTGTAGAAGAAAATGCAAAAGAAATAGGGTAGTCTACACATGCATTTTCTCTACGTTCATATATGTAGTAGTTATATGATATGAGAAATAGTTTAGGGTAGCAAGTGATTAGGATAGGCACGTCCAAATTATGTACATATATATGTAGGAGAAACCAGTTAGGTTAACATGTTGTTTTATGTGTACGAAATTGATGAAAGACCATTAATTTAGGAATGAGAGTTTTTTTTGGACAAGTTCGAAATATAATAAAAATAGTATTGTCATATATATCCATATAGAATAATATATCACTTCGAACCAGACCAATATGAAATTATAATTCGACGTTAACCTTCTTTTGAGTTTTAAACGATATTCGAATTATATATATATTTCTTTTTAATTATTAAATAAACGTTATAATTTATAAACGATTTCTATAGCGACTATTTTAAAATTTGATATGGATATAACTTACAATATGTAAGCCGAAAATCTCAAAATTTTCTTTTTCATTAGAAAATTATAATCAATCTGATTCTAACGTTTCTTGTTTCACAACATTCCGACTCAAAATGGATTATGTATATTCAATTGAAGTTCAAAACTCAATTATACGAATTACCGCGCCATTTCGAGTTCATTTTAAATTAAATATAAATATAAATGTTTAGTCGCCTTTAATTAATGAACTAAATATTAAAATCCTTTAATATTCTAATTATAATTTTTAAAATAGATTTAAATATTCGAAATCAAATAGCCAAAAAATCAAGGTCGTTACATTCTTCCCCCCTTAAAAGAATTTCATCCCCGAAATTACTAAGTTAAGAAGAATGCTCCAAACCCCATTTATTATCGAAATAATTACTAAAAATTATTATAAAATAATATTTTATTAGTTTAAAATTTCAAAAAAAAATCGCCAACACCTCCTCCATACTGTTCGATCTAAAAATCTACAAATGCTACTTCGGGCCTCTCATATCGATCAAAATGAAAATAAAGCTAAGTGGCAACCTGACGAAGGGGTATAAAACCAATTTCCCAAATCAATATAATTAAGGTTTACCTATTTGTCGGGCAACCAATCTCCAGCAAAACCACTAGCAGCTTTTCCAAACTGTACTTAACTCATTCTCCAAATCTAACAACCATTACGTAGTTAAATCATCTAGTTTTATTTCATGTGTGATCTCCTTTAAATTCATTATATTGGAATTTATCTCTTCATCTTCCAACTCATTCAATATTTGGTGAATTTTATATTTAACCAATTCTATCATCTAATAAACAAACAATCACAGTACACAACCAAGTCATTTCATTTTCCTTACCGATTTTATTTAACTTATTTTTAATTAAATTCTAGTTTATTTAATCATGGTTATAGTAAACCATTTGAATTCGCAATCTCCTTTGAATACCCATTCAAATTAATCAAACAAATCAATATTCCAATAATTTGATAAAATTGTTTCTTTATATATGAAATTATATTTTAAATTCTCTTCTGATTTTATTAAACCATTCAATTTTACAATCTTATTTGAATTTCCTTTCAAATCAATCAACAAAACAATATCCAAATAATTTGATAAAATTATTTCTTTTTAATATACAAAAATATATTTTAGGCAAAATGATTTCATCTACCCATTTTACAAAACAATATTGTATTAATTTGTCAGTCCAGTTTGAACCGATCAACCAACACAATACAAAACATTTGTATACAAATTTTACAAATACGCGCTCTTATATATATATATATAAACAAACTCAATCTAGGGTATTACTAACCCCATCTTTAACGAGTTATGCCACAAAGCCAAGGTTTTTACTAAACCATCGCTCTGATACCACTGTAACGAACATGGATTTTCGATCTCGAAAATCGACATCAAAACGCCATGTCGAACATTCAAGCATCGAAAACACCATATCGTTATCAGAAAGGAATTAGAGGGCGAGATAAGAAAGAAAGAAAATTAAGAATAGAAGAATAAGAAGAACTAATATAACACAGAGTCTAACATCGCAGCGGAACAAAATATAATATAGAAATGAGTTTTATTGGGAGCTTGAAATAATACTTACAATATCAGAGTACATCAATACATTTGGACAGTTATAATAGCCCGTCCTCATATAACACACAACGGAATAATAATGGTATAATATCATACATCTGAACTCCCTTAGCTCGTCTTTGGACTTCGATGTCCCCAAACCCCCGTTCCACGGTGGCAAGGGTAATCTTTGGAATATAACACATAAACAGTAACAGAAAAACAGAAATATATCATTACACCAAATAATGTACAACAAAATACACTGGATAAATATAATCATTAGAGTTACACAATATATCAGGATCATACTTATTACAAAATACAATTTCAGCTTTACATAAAACGTCTGCAGCGGATCAAACATAATATACATAAAAAAAATTTGAACAGCAAAAATAGAAATGATAGAACCCATCTTCAGCTCCATAGCTATCCAGATTGAGCCTGCTAAAACCTGAACACAAGGATGCCTGTGTAGAAAATAGGGCACCCGAGTTTGCAAGTGAAACAAACTACGAGTCAGTCATAGGACTAGTATGAGAAATCTACTTAACTTATTTTATAATAAAGCCAATCACAGAACCACGCCGCTAACGCGGAATGGGTTTACTCCATTGGATTGCCAGTGCTTAAAACAAGTAAATCATTTAAACATCGCAATGGTTTTCACAAAAATGAAGCCATTATAAGACTCAGGTCCCATCACACAATGCAACACAAGCCGGAGGATAGAGTTTTACCTTATAATGGCCAATATATGCTTGATACGTATAAAACAAAAGCATTTGATATTATTACTATTGTTTATATGTTTCAAAAACAATTTAAATCATAAGTATCAATCATAGATGGCTTAAGTGCCCCATACCACTCTGTCGCTGTGTATAGGTTTACAATCAAAACCTCACAATGTCGTATTGGAAATTAGACTTCCGTCATGAACCAAGGCAAGAGATCGTCCCTACCGCTTCAAGACAATCTGCCCCATGTCTCAGGATCAGAACACATCGACCCTTGGATCGTCAGGGCCGGTCCACACGGAGTGGATTAAAATGCCTGAACAGTGCGTTTCTCCTCCCTATAGGGCGTAAAACTGGTCGGTATGTCTACCAAACCATCCATCGGCTCCTGTAACAACCCGAAAATCTGGGCCAGTTTAAAATTTTTTATTTTGGCAATTTTAGCGAATTTTGATTATTTAAAATGAATTATTTTAAATAACATCGACGAGAAAATTTATTTCGAATAAAATTCAATCGTATATAGTTATATAGATCAATGTTAGAATATAAATAATTATATATAATTATAAAAGGAATTGAAAATGGCGCGGTAGTTCGATAATTCGATTTCAAACTTCAATTGAACATACCGGGTGCAGAATAATCCGGATTTTAGTGAAACAAAAAATAATGGGATCTAATTGAGAATATCTTTCCAACGAATCCGAAAAATTGAAATTTCATAGCGGGGATCAAAAGATATGTCCAGTTGAAAATTTTGAATAGTCACTATGGAATTCAGGCCCTTAAAAATGGAAATTTTGCAAACGACCTCGGATTTCGACGAAACCACTTTTGTTGGGTCCATGATGTCAAATTATTGCTAGATTCCAAATTTCACAATTTTTCGAATCAATATGTGAGCATGGCAAAGGAAAACGCGTTTGACCAGTTTCAGTTGATTTTAATCAACTGGAAATTAGCCATTTTTCAAACGGTCTCAGAATTTGACGAAACTAGTTTTGTTAGGACCGTATCGTCAATACGAAGCTAGAAATTATTTTTCGGGAATTTTTCTAGTTAGTATGTGGCCCCGGTAAATTGAAATGCGCGTTCAAATTCAATATATAGAGTTATATGTTGATTTTGACGAAAACTGATTGAAACGAGCGAATCAGCCTACGATACATATCCCATTGTGTTTGGAATGGGAGTAATTAGCTATGGGCGACAGGCGGTGGGCCTTGTTTCGAGGTCAAATGAAAAGGTTACCTTTTGGGATTAAAATAAAATTATAATTAAAATTAAACTCCCCCCTCTCCTTTATTTACTCAGGTCCCCCCGATTCATTTCCCATTTCAGAACAAAAAAAAGGGGGGGGGGAGGAGCTCGTCGCTCCTCCGATCGATCCCCTACCGCCGATCCTCCTTCCCAGGCGGCGCGCCGACCGAAGTCCCCCCCTCCCGCGATTGTCGTTCGAAGACCCCCCTCCTCCTGGAGCCTCACGATACCCCCTCCTCCTGGAGCCTCGCGATACCCCCCTCCTCCTGGAGCCTCGCGATACCCCCCTGCCTCGACTGACGCGTAGCACCCCCCTCTCCAGTTTTCGTCTGTAAGTTTTATTTATTTATTTTATTTTATTTATTTTTCAAATTTTCAGTTATCGTTCTATTTGATTTTAAAACTGATTTTTAGATTTGAAAACTGAAATCTATTTGATTTTTAAAAATCAAAATCAGATTTTTAACATGAAGTTAAAGCGATAAAAATTAGATTTTTAACATGAAGTTAAAGCGATAAAAATCAGATTTTTAACATGAAGTTAAAGCGATAAAAATTCGATTTTTATATATTGGATAGCGAAGTAAAAATTCGATTTTTATATAATGGATAACAAAGTAAAAATATGATTTTTATATATTAAATAGCAAAGTAAAAATTAGATTTTTATATATTGAATAGCAAAGTAAAAATTCGATTTTTATATATTGAATAGCAAAGTAAAAATTCGATTTTTATATATTGAATAGCGAAGATTAAAAATTCAATTTTTATATAATGGATAACAAAGTAAAAATTCGATTTTCATATATTGAATAGCATAGTAAAAATTCGATTTTTATATATTGAATAGAATAGTAAAAATTCGATTTTTATATATTGAAAAGAAAAGATTAAAAATTTGATTTTTTATATATTGAATAGCGAAGTAAAAATTCGATTTTTATATATTGAATAGCATAGTAAAAATTCGATTTTTATATATTGAACAACGTAGTAAAAATTCGATTTTTATATATTGAATAGCAAAGTAAAAATTCGATTTTTACATATGTAGTGGCTACGGGCAACGAAAGTGACGAAAGGCGAGAACGGCGAAGATTTCAACATATGAAGAGTCGTGGCGTTGGATTAGCAATTCGGTGAGAATTTCTCACTCTTTGATTTAATTTTCTAGTTATATATATATATACTAGGATGCAGACGGTGTTTAGTAGCACCCAACACCCGTCATCCACAGACCATGGATGGCTTGTTTGTTTAATTGTTTAGTTGTGGAGTTGGTTAGATTATTTGGTTTGAATTGAATTGTTGGGTGAAATGAAATTGATTTGATTGATGTGTGAATGGCGTGGGCCTTCACTAGACCGAGGATAAGGCTAGGCCTTGTCCCGTTTCTAGTATCGTACCGTTATGCCGCCGAAATTTTCTAAAAATAAGTTAGAAAAATAAAGATAACATTTTATTTAATAAATGAACCAAATAGAATATTTCATAGGTTGAATAAAATAGTTTGATCGTTAAAAATATAATTTTTAACGTGAATGTGAATAAATTAATATTCATTTACAAACCGGACGGTTTGTTTATGTATACCTATTTGAAGGACATTGATTGGGACGATAAATTTTACACATTGCCCAACTGCACAAGTAAAAATCTGTGTTTGATTGCTTGAAACCCCACACGGGTATTGGGATGATATTTGACGTACACTAATCCCAATTGTTTAGTTGTATGTCGATCGATTGATTGACAGGCTGTTATAAGCGTTGAATATTTATATTTGATGCTTATACTGTGTAGAATGCACTTTGGATGATGGTTGATTATTCATCGTTGTTATTGTATACATATGTTGTAGAAAATCCATATAATTAACATTATATGGTAATTGATTGGGCCTCATTCCAGTTTTGAAAAAGAAAGTTTTGAAAAAGAAAGTTTTGAAATAGAAAGTTTTGAAATAGAAATATTTGAATAGAAATATTTGAAAAAAGAAATATTTGAAATAGAATATTTGAAAATAGAAATATATGAAGCCGTGTTGATTAGATTGACGCCATTTTGACGTGAACGATATTTATATCGATTTTATTCATTTTATAATGAATATCGAAAGTGATTTCAAAATCTGATATTTTGAAAAGAATTGAAATTCGTATTGAAATTGAATATAAATGAATTCGAATTGAAATTGAATATAAATGAATTCGAATTGAAATTGAATTGAACTGAAAACGAACTGAAATTGAATTAGAAATCAAGTTGAATTGAAATCAATTTGAAATGAATTTAAAACGAATTTATATTGGAATATTCAATTTTGATTTGAAATTGAATATGAAGTTGAAACCGTTTTGAAAACGAATTTAAAACGATTTATAAACTACGTTTTAAAAGGAAATCGACGAAGTATATATTATATATATTATATATATAATATAATGGCCTGAATAGAACGCGCCGCGCCGCGGCAGTTCGCGAATTTCGACCATTGACTTCAAATGGATATTGCGGGAGATCCGACCGTCGGATTCTCCTAAAACTGGAACCGTTGGGTTCGTATCGAAAAGAGCTTTCTAACGATTTTTAGAAATTAGAAATCTAATGGTTGTATTTGGAATTATGTCCAAATCAAATTTGGAAAAGGTCGCTATAAGTGCAGTTCGATGGCCATTGATGGAAATCGACTGTACGGGCCTTGATAAAATTATTAAAAATAGTAATAATTTGTGTTAAATCATAAGAAATGATTTGGGAAGAATCGGGATGAAAAACTCCATATTTGAAAAGATAAAAATAGATTTTTTATAGAAATGAACTAGTTTTGAACTAAAATAGTAATTTATTTATTTTTAAAATAAATAAATTGGATTTGAAATGGTTTTGAAAATAACCAGAATTCCCAATAATTGAATTGGAATAGATTTGAATCGAAATTATCTTCGGAATATTTCGATGTTGGATTTCGTGATGATACAGATATTGTTATGGAAATTTGAAAGATATATTTATATCGTTATTTCCAATATGATATTTGTTAGTCGTAGAGTTTGATATTGAATATAAGCCGATATAATTTCTATTCAGAGCCTTGTATTTAGTATCAAATGTGATGTGGGTTTATCGTGAATGGTATCTTCATTAACACTTTTCTTGAAACCAGTTGAGAAAAGATTAAATCTTTTTATTTAGATTTAATGAAGTGTACCAATATTTAATTGGAATTGAATTGATATTGATTTTTAGGTTTATCGAGAACGGTGTTTTAAATAACACTTGTTCTTTAACCCGATAATTAATGAATGTGATTTTGCGTTTATTGTGGACCGTGTTTTAAATGACACCGATTCTTTAACTCAGTCGCAGATTAAAACTAAGTGGAGTTTTAATGAATCTTTAATTAGATTGAAAAGATCGAGAATGGAGTATCACCAGTTTTGCTCCAGGCGATAGTTAAATCTTTAATTGGATTTGAACGTGAAATGGTAATTGAATTTACCGATAACACCGTGGTGTTAGATATGAAGTATTACCAGTTTTACTTCATGGGATGAATAGGTTGGGATTGGGAAATTAAAACAAATGATTACTTCGGTAAGGTTCGTTAATCTCGACTAGTTGAATCGAAATTCAAAAGGAGATTAGAGAATAAATTCAAGGAATTTATCTTGGATAAAATTAATGGGAACCTTTTCCCTATGAATGTGAAATTTAGAAACTAACTGTCGGTTAGCCAAGCAGAATGGTTTTCTGGATATTGATCTGATGTTGGTTTCGGCCTTCGGGGTTAATATTTGGGGAATTGTTCTCTTGTTAATTTACGGTTAGTGACTGATGAATTGGAATGAGGCGTATGTTGTGTTTGTGTAACACTTATTTAAAATATACGCGAGTTATTCGGAAAGACCGGGTTTATCCCATTCTGAATAACTGATACGACGATAAGTCGAAGATGAAGACGATGGTCGAAGACCGGAGGTCTTCACGTCGTTTGGATAATTACTGATGATCTTGATTGGGTTGTACACCCAAGAAGATGGAAACAGTTGGCGATCGTCCAGACGTACTTGGAGATTGATGGATATGCGGGGTACTAGGTGCCTCCGGTTTCGTTCAGACCCAGAGCGAACTTGTAAATGGACTGGGTGTCTGACATTGGATTTTAGTCCGTGTGATTGATGTCTATTAAATATATATCTGTTTGGCGGCGGAGAATTTATTCTCTTGCTTAACGCCCTTCTCTGAGACGTACGAGCTCAGGGGTTATATATTGATGGATATCAAACGCATGGAGTGAATTGCCTATGTGGCATGCCTAAGTGGCAATTGATCGAGGCTTCTGTTGAAAAGCAAAGTCTTGTGGTGATGATCAAAGCACAGCCTGTGTGGCACAACTTTGTGTAACGTGAATTCGCGAGCCTCGCACCCCGGTTGTGAACCAAAAACGGGAGAGGACCTCAGGGAGGGCATGCGTTTCTTTCTAGCTAGGGTGGTGTCAGTGACCTACCAGCCCTGACATTTATATACTTTTCACCTGTGTGGTTGTTGCTGTTGCGAGGCGCCTCGGTTTGATCGGACGATCCGGGTCCGATGGAGTCATTCAGTTGGCTCACCTACGCCCCAAAGGGCGGGGAAACGCAATGTTCAGGCATTTTAATCCACATCGGTGGACCGACCCTGTCGCTCCAAGGGACGATGCGTTCTGTTCCTGAGACACGGGCTAGAGCGTCTCGAATCAGTAGAGGACGATCCCTGGCCTCGGTTCATAGATGGAAATCCAATTTCCAAATACGTGCCATTTGCGGTTTTATTTTAAACCTTATATATGGCGACATAGTGGCATGGGACGCTCATGTCGCCTATGATTGATACTTATGATTTGAAGTTGTTTTATACACTATGCACCTATAATAGTATCAAATGATTTGTTTTTCAACGTATCAAACATTCTTGTCTATTATAAGGTAAAAACCCTATCCTCCGGCTTGCGTTGCATTGTGTGATGGGAATTGGGTCTTATAATAGCTTCATTTTTCTTTATTTAGCATTGCGCTGTTGTTTTATGCACTGGTATTCTTGGGAGGAAACCCGTTCCGTGTTATACGGCGTGGTCCCTTGATTTACCGAACTTTAAAATAAAGATTAATAACTGTTTTAGTTCTCACACCAGTCCCATGACTGACCTGGAGTTTATTGTTTTAACCTAAACTCTGGGTGCCCTTATTTTGGCACGGGCAGCTAGTAGTTTTGGTTTTGCAGATTTATATTCACAGGATCCTGGATTACAGCTGGAACGATATCCGGAAAGCTTTGTATCCGTATTTCTCTTCTAGTTGTGTATTGTATTATTTTCCGCTGCTATGTATTTAAATGTAATTTAAATCTCTGATATTTCTGTATAATATTCATTTATACTCTGTATATTCTTGTAATCTGATGCATTGTTGTAATTATGCAATGAAATGTTCTTCCGTCTGCGTTCTATTTTGTCGTGTTCTCAAAACAATCCGCGCTTTCCCTTCTCTTTGGAGACCGGGGAAGTTCGGGTCGTTTCATCGTGCTATCAGAGCTTTGGTTTACAAAGCTAAGAGAACAAA
Source organism: Allium sativum (assembly GCA_030737875.1). NCBI lineage: Eukaryota > Viridiplantae > Streptophyta > Magnoliopsida > Asparagales > Amaryllidaceae > Allium > Allium sativum. The sequence continues at coordinate 986,412,252 of CM060924.1, forward strand.
ACACATTAGAACCATACGAAAGAATTCATCAGATATTGGATTAGTAATATCCAATTGGAATGAATCGTTAGAGATGGGATCAGTAGTATCCTAGAACGAGTGTGAAGAGTATATTTTTAAAATGAAAACAAATTTTTGTTTTGAAAATTTAAATCAACTATTCGTGTTTGATTATTTATTCTATATTGATCGGGACAATCCGATATATAAAGATTTTGCATATATGTCTTGCAAACGTGTATTCGAAGTTTTAATATACTGGATAGTTATAGAATCATACTCTAGTTGCCCGGGGATAATTCTGGTGATGGGGCACTGTCGCCAGTATTTATTTTCGAGTAACGAAAGTGAGATTTCTATATATTTCCTATTGACTGGTGTGAGAACCGAAACTAGATAGGATTTATTGTTGTGATTTGGCATCAAAAACATGATTTTTGTATGTGTATCAAAATTATGAATTTGAAACTCTAATTCACTAATTGATTGATGTTTGCGTTGTTTGTTTATTTGTTTGCTAATTTTTAGCCATTTAGCCTAATTGAATCACATATTGAATTATATTGAAAATTGGTCGCATTTGCTTGCATATACATGTGCTTACATTGAACAGGTCATAGCAAGGAGGCTAGAGCAGAGAATAAAATTTGTTTGCCCGACAAATAGGTACATGTTTACCACATAATTTACTGTTTTGTTTGGGTGATGATGATTTTATGAGCCTATTGGCTAGCCGCTTGGCTTTTTCTTTTTCTTTTTGAGATCAGAAGGCCTATATGGCAATTTTCGAGATTTTCCCGTGGCTCCCGGCGCAGGGGAGGTTATGGCGAAATTTTTCGAAAATTTAGGGTGTTAGCCAAATTTTTGAAGAATTTGAAAATTCTCAGAAACTGAAAAGTTGGAGAATGGAAGCCAGATCGAACGTAGAGTAGACTAATCAAACCACCTTCGACTTTGTTCCTTTTCGGGAACGAAAAGTTTTAAGTGGGGGAGATTGTAACAACCCGAAAATCTGGGCCAGTTTAAAAAATTTTATTTTGGCAATTTTAGCGAATTTTGATTATTTAAAATGAATTATTTTAAATAATATCGACGAGAAAATTTCTTTCGAATAAAATTCAATCGTATATAGTTATATAGATTGACGTTAGAATAAAAATAATTATATATAATTATAAAAGGAATTGAAAATGGCGCGGTAGTTCGATAATTCGATTTCAAACTTCAATTGAACATACCGGGTGCAGAGTAATCCGGATTTTAGTGAAACCAAAAATAATGGGATCTAACTGAGAATATCTTTCCAACGAATCCGAAAAATTGAAATTTCATAGCGGGGATCAAAAGATATGTCCAGTTGAAAATTTTGAATAGTCGCTATGGAATTCAGGCCCTTAAAAATGGAAATTTTGCAAACGAACTCGGATTTCGACGAAACCACTTTTGTTGGGTCCGTGATGTCAAATTATTGCTAGATTCCAAATTTTACAATTTTTCGAATCAATATGTGAGCGTGGCAAAGGAAAACGCGTTTGACTAGTTTTAGTTGATTTTAATCAACTGGAAATTGGCCATTTTTCAAACGGTCTCAGAATTTGACGAAACTAGTTTTGTTAGGACCGTATCGTCAATACGAAGCTAGAAAATATTTTTTGGGAATTTTTCTAGTTAGTATGTGGCCCTGGTAAATTGAAATGCGCGTTCAAATTCAATATATAAAGTTATATGTTGATTTTGACGAAAACTGATCGAAACGAGCGAATCAGCCTACGATACATATCCCATTGTGTTCGTAATGTGGGTAATTAGCTATGAGCGACAAGCGGTGGGCCTTGTTTCGAGGTCGAATGAAAATGTTACCTTTGGGGATTAAAATAAAATTATAATTAAAATTAAACTCCCCCTCTCCTTTATTTACTCAGGCCCCCCCGATTCATTTCCCATTTCAGAACAAAAAAAAGGAGGGGAGGAGCTCGTCGCTCCTCCGATCGATCCCCCACCGCCGATCCTCCTTCCCAGGCGGCGCGCCGACCGAAGTCCCCCCTCTCGCGATTGTCGTTCGAAGACCCCCCTCCTCCTGGAGCCTCGCGATACCCCCCCTCCTGGAGCCTCGCGATACCCCCCCCGATTGACGCGCAGCACCCCCCTGCCTCGACTAACGCGCAGCACCCCCCCTCCAGTTTTCGTCTGTAAGTTTTATTTATTTTATTTTATTTATTTTTCAAATTTTCAGTTATCGTTCTATTTGATTTTAAAACTGATTTTTAGATTTGAAAACTGAAATCTATTTGAATATTAAAAATAGATTTTTAAAAATAAAAATCAGACTTTTAACATGAAGTTAAAGCGATAAAAATCAGATTTTTAACATGAAGTTAAAGCGATAAAAATCAGATTTTTAACATGAAGTTAAAGCGATAAAAATCAGATTTTTAACATGAAGTTAAAGCGATAAAAATTCGATTTTTATATATTGGATAGCGAAGTAAAAATTCGATTTTTGTATAATGGATAACAAAGTAAAAATATGATTTTTATATATTGAATAGCAAAGTAAAAATTCGATTTTTATATATTGAATAGCAAAGTAAAAATTCGATTTTTATATATTGAATAGCAAAGTAAAAATTCGATTTTTATATATTGAATAGCGAAGATTAAAAATTCGATTTTTATATAATGGATAACAAAGTAAAAATTCAATTTTTATATATTGAATAGCATAGTGAAAATTCGATTTTTATATATTGAATAACATAGTAAAAATTCGATTTTTATATATTGAATAGCAAAGATTAAAAATTCGATTTTTATATATTGAATAGTGAAGTAAAAATTCGATTTTTATATATTGAATAGCATAGTAAAAATTCGATTTTTATATATTGAACAACGTAGTAAAAATTCGATTTTTATATATTGAATAGCAAAGTAAAAATTCGATTTTTACATATGTAGTGGCTACGGGCAACGAAAGCGACGAAAGGCGAGAACGGCGAAGATTTCTACATATGAAGAGTCGTGGCGTTGGATTAGCAATTCGGTGAGAATTTCTCACTCTTTGATTTAATTTTCTAGTTATATATATATACTAGGATGCAGACGGTGTTTAGTAGCACCCAACAACCGTCATCCACAGACCATGGATGGCTTGTTTGTTTAATTGTTTGGTTGTGGAGTTGGTTAGATTATTTGGTTTGAATTGAATTGTTGGGTAAAATGAAATTGATTTGATTGATGTGTGAATGGCGTGGGCCTTCACTAGACCGGGGATAAGGCTAGGCCTTGTCCCGTTTCTAGTATCGTGCCGTTATGCCACCGAAATTTTCAAAAAATAAGTTAGAAAAATAAAGATAACATTTTATTTAATAAATGAACCGAATAGAATATTCATAGGTTGAATAAAATAGTTTGATCGTCAAAAATATAATTTTTAACATGAATGTGAATAAATAAATATTCATTTACAAACCGGACGGTTTGTTTATGTACACCTATTTGAAGGACATTGATTGGGACGATAAATTTTACACATCGCCCAACTGCACAAGTAAAAATCTGTGTTTAATTGCTTGAAACCCCACACGGGTATTGGAATGATATTTGATGTACACTAATCCCGATTGTTTAGTTGTATGTCGATCGATTGATTGACAGGCTGTTATAAGCGTTGAATATTTATATTTGATGCTTATGCAGTGTAGAATGCACTTTGGATGATGGTTGATTATTCATCGTTGTTATTGTATACATGTGTTGTAGAAAATCCATATAATTAACATTATATGTTAACTGATTGGGCCTCATTCCAGTTTTGAAAAAGGAAGTTTTGAAAAAGAAAGTTTTGAAATAGAAATATTTGAATAGAAATATTTGAAAAAAGAAATATTTGAAATAGAATATTTGAAAATAGAAATATATGAAGCCGTGTTGATTAGATTGACGCTATTTTGACGTGAATGATATTTATATCGATTTTATTCATTTTATAATGAATATCGAAAGTTATTTCAAAATCTGATATTTTGAAAAGAATTGAAATTCGAATTGAAATTGAATATAAATGAATTCGAATTGAATTGAAATTGAATATAAATGAATTCGAATTGAAATTGAATTGAACTGAAAACGAACTGAAATTGAATTAGAAATCAAGTTGAATTGAAATCAATTTGAAATGAATTTAAAACGAATTTATATTGGAATATTCAATTTTGATTTGAAATTGAATATGAAGTTGAAACCGTTTTGAAAACGAATTTAAAACAATTTATAAACTACGTTTTAAAAGGAAATCGACGAAGTATATATTATATATATTATATATATAATATAGTGGCCTGAATAGAACGCGCCGCGCCGCGGCAGTTCGCGAATTTCGACCATTGACTTCAAATGGATATTGCGGGAGATCCGACCGTCGGATTCTCCTAAAACCGGAACCATTGGGTTCGTATCGAAAAGAGCTTTCTAACGATTATTAGAAATTAGAAATCTAATGGTTGTATTTGGAATTATGTCCAAATCAAATTTGGAAAAGGTCGCTGTAAGTGCAGTTCGATGGCCATTGATGGAAATCGACTGTACGGGCCTTGATAAAATTATTAACAATAGTAATAATTTGTGTAAAATCATAAGAAATGATTTGGGAAGAATCGGGATGAAAAACTCCATATTTGAAAAGATAAAAATAGATTTTTATCGAAATGAACTAGTTTTGAACTAGAATAGTAATTTATTTATTTTTAAAATAAATAAATTGGATTTGAAATGGTTTTGAAAATAACCAGAATTTCCAATAATTGAATTGGAATAGATTTGAATCGAAATTGTCTTCGGAATATTTCGATGTTGGATTTCGTGATGATACAGATATTGTTATGGAAATTTGAAAGATATATTTATATCGTTATTTCCAATATGATATTTGTTAGTCGCAGAGTTTGATATTGAATATAAGCCGATATAATTTCTATTCAGAGCCTTGTATTTAGTATCAAATGTGATGTGGGTTTATCGTGAATGGTGTCTTCATTAACACTTTTCTTGAACCCAGTTGAGAAAAGATTAAATCTTTTTATTTAGATTTAATGAAGTGTACCAATTAAATAATATTTAATTGGAATTGAATTGATATTGATTTTTGGGTTTATCGAGAACGGTGTTTTAAATAACACTTGTTCTTCAACCCGATAATTAATGAATGTGATTTTGGGTTTATTGTGGACCGTGTTTTAAATGACACCGATTCTTTAACCCAGTCACAGATTAAAACTAAGTGGAGTTTTAATGAATCTTTAATTAGATTGAAAAGATCGAGAATGGAGTATCACCAGTTTTGCTCCAGGCGATAGTTAAATCTTTAATTGGATTTGAACGTGAAATGGTAATTGAATTTACCGATAACACCGTGGTGTTAGATATGAAGTATTACCAGTTTTACTTCATGGGATGAATAGGTTGGGATTGGGAAATTAAAACAAATGATTACTTCGGTAAGGTTCGTTAATCTCGACTAGTTGAATCGAAATTCAAAAGGAGATTAGAGAATAAATTCAAGGAATTTATCTTGGATAAAATTAATGGGAACCTTTTCCCTATGAATGTGAAATTTAGAAACTAACTGTCGGTTAGCCAAGCAGAATGGTTTTCTGGATATTGATCTGATGTTGGTTTCGGCCTTCGGGGTTAATATTTGGGGAATTGTTCTCTTGTTAATTTACGGTTAGTGACTGATGAATTGGAATGAGGCGTATGTTGTGTTTGTGTAACACTTATTTAAAATATATGCGAGTTATTCGGAAAGACCGGGTTTATCCCATTCTGAATAACTGATACGACGATAAGTCGAAGATGAAGACGATGGTCGAAGACCGGAGGTCTTCACGTCGTTTGGATAATTACTGATGATCTTGATTGGGCTGTACACCCAAGAAGATGGAAACAGTTGGTGATCGTCCAGACGTACTTGGAGATCGATGGATATGCGGGGTAATAGGTGCCTCCGGTTTCGTTCAGACCCAGAGCGAACTTGTAAATGGACTGGGTGTCTGAATTGGATTTTAGTCCGTGTGATTGATGTCTATTAAATATATATCTGTTTGGCGGCGGAGAATTTATTCTCTTGCTTAACGCCCTTCTCTGAGATGTACGAGCTCAGGGGTTATATATTGATGGATATCAAACGCATGGAGTGAATTGCCTGTGTGGCATGCCTAAGTGGCAATTGATCGAGGCTTCTGTTGAAAAGCAAAGTCTTGTGGTGATGATCAAAGCACAGCCTGTGTGGCACAGCTTTGTGTAACGTGAATTCGCGAGCCTCGCACCCCGGTTGTAAACCAAAAACGGGAGAGGACCTCAGGGAGGGCATGCGTTTCTTTCTAGCTAGGGTGGTGTCAGTGACCTACCAGCCCTGACATTTATATACTTTTCACCTGTGTGGTTGTTGCTGTTGCGAGGCGCCTCGGTTTGATCGGACGATCCGGGTCCGATGGAGTCATTCAGTTGGCTCACCTACGCCCCAAAGGGCGGGGAAACGCAGTGTTCAGGCATTTTAATCCACATCGGTGGACCGGCCCTGTCGCTCCAAGGGACGATGCGTTCTGTTCCTAAGACACGGGCTAGAGCGTCTCGAATCGATAGAGGACGATCCCTGGCCTCGGTTCATAGATGGAAATCCAATTTCCAAATACGTGCCATTTGCGGTTTTATTTGTAAACCTATATATGGCGACATAGTGGCATGGGACGCTCATGTCGCCTATGATTGATACTTATGATTTGAAGTTGTTTTATACACTATGCACCTATAATAGTATCAAATGATTTGTTTTTCAACGTATCAAGCATTCTTGGCTATTATAAGGTAAAAACCCTATCCTCCGTCTTGCGTTGCATTGTGCGATGGGAACTGGGTCTTATAATAGCTTCATTTTTCTTTATTTAGCATTGCGCTGTTGTTTTATGCACTGGTATTCTTGGGAGGAAACCCGTTCCATGTTATACGGCGTGGTCCCTTGATTTACCGAACTTTAAAATAAAGATTAATAACTGTTTTAGTTCTCACACCAGTCCCATGACTGACCTGGAGTTTATTGTTTTAACCTAAACTCTGGGTGCCCTTATTTTGGCGCGGGCAGCTAGTAGTTTTGGATTTGCAGATTTATATTCACAGGATCCTGGATTACAGCTGGAACGATATCTGGAAAGCTTTGTATCCATATATCTCTTCTAGTTGTGTATTGTATTATTTTCCGCTGCTACGTATTTAAATGTAATTTAAATCTCTGATATTTCTGTGTAATATTCATTTATACTCTGTATATTCTTGTAATCTGATGCATTGTTGTAATTATGCAATGAAATGTTCTTCCGTCTGCGTTCTATTTTGTCGTGTTCTCAAAACAATCCGCGCTTTCCCTTCTCTTTGGAGACCGGGGAAGTTCGGGTCGCTTCAGCTCCATAGAGACCGAAATAATCGAGGCGCCTCGCTATCCATCATCCACATAAGTAAAACATCCGGGCGTGTAAAACCCAGACACTACTCCTAGCTAGAAGGAAACACATGTCCTACCTGATGTCCTCTCCGGTTTCTAGTTCATACCAAGGTGTGAAGCCAGCGAATCAATGCTATACACAAAGCTAGCTATATTAAAGCCATTCTTTGATTATCAACCACAAGGCTCTGCTTTTCAACAAAAGCCTTGATCGCAGCATCTCTGTATGCCACGTTGTCAACCTACAACGTCAGACACACATCCATTTACAAGTCTATTCTGGGTCTGAACGAAACCGGAGGCACCTTATTCCTCGTCCCATATGTCCAATACAGGAGAGAGGCCCTCGCACATCTGAACGATCAACAAGTACGTCCGGAAAACTACCACTGTAACCCCTTCAGGGTAGCAACTCCCATCAAAGGCATTAGTAGCCATCCATTCGATGTGAAGATCATCGGTCTTGCACCATCTTCATATCTTTGACTTCTAATCGTCAATCAATTATTTGAAATGGGATTTAACTCGGCCTTTTCAAATAATTCACATATATATAGAATTCGAATCAATTCATTTCCATGGTTAAATTATTTGATATCCATAATTCAGTTCATTAATATAATTTTCATGTAAACACATTTAACCATCAAATATCCAATAAACCGAGTAAATTTGGTTTATTTCCATTCCATATCATTTATAATATTTTATAACGATTTATCGCTATTTTTATTTATCTAAAAATAGACCATTTATTTAAACGACACTTCAGGCCATAACGTGGCCATGGCGCTGTTTTTCTTCAGATTTGATTTACACATCTGAAAATCTAACCGTTGGATCTTTACAAATTTTATATCTTTGGAAAGATCTTTTCAAAGCGGACCCAACGGTCCCAGTTTTGGGAAAATTCGATGGTCGGATCTCCTGGTATAATCATTTAAAGTTATGATTTCAAAACATGAACTCTAGCATCGTTATTCGTTTTAATTTAATTTATATTTATAAATATAATTCATTCTGGCGCTGTTTTTATTCGGATTTGAATTAAACATTTCATACAATCTAACCGTTGGATCTTTAAAAATTCGATATCGTTGGAAAGATATTTTCAAAGCGAACCCAACGATTTCGGTTTCGGGGAAATCCGATTGTCGGATTTCTCCGTATAATCATTTAAAATCACGATTCCAAAACACGAACTACAACATCATTATTCGTTTTATTTTAATTATATATATATAATATGTTCTTCGATTTGCAAACTATTTTCATTTCATATACGTGGTAAAAATAATATTTTTTAGCCAACAAATATTTATTTCAACACATGACTATTTTTAACAATTCATGCATATAACAAAAATGTGATTTTTATTGTTAAAACAATTTATTTCAAACATGAATATTTTTAGCGATTCATATATATTATAAAAATGTGATTTTTATCGTTAAAACAATTTATTTCAAACATGAATATTTTTAGCAATTCATATATATAATAGAAATGTTATTTTTATTGTTAATACAATTTATTTCAAACATGAACAGTTTATCAACACATGAATATATTTCAACAAATGAATATTTCAGAAAATTTCGGCAGCATAACGCCGGGGGTTTAAAACCGGCACCGTCCCGAGTACGGCTCCTCGCACTACCTTACGCCTCGCGGCGTTCCCTAAGGGGCTTAACCTAATGATCTAATCATTTTGATCATTTTCATATCATATTGAATTTTTCCACAAATAATTCCAGTTTTGTTTCAACCACAAACAACCATTGTCAACCATTCGCAATATCAACCATATTTCACACCAACCACAATCCAAACAATCACAACCAATATATATCATCCATGGTTTGTGGACGAGGGGAGTGTGTATATATATATATATGTACATATAAACGTATACATTTCCATTTCAATTCCATATCGCTATATATGGTATATACAACGCATGTACAATTTATACATCACTTATATAATTTATACAAAGCCCATATATGAGGTATACAACGCGTATATAATTTATTCTTCGATTATATAAATTATACATCGTTATTCCATCCCAGTTTGAATTTAGAAATCTCACATTGGGTTCCACTCCTTCTAAAATTGTATGAAGCTCCAAAAAAATCTCCAGTCTCTTCTAGAATGTAGAAGACGTCCACACGAGTCCAATGTCTCTTATTTCATCGAATTTCGACCATAAACAAAAAAGATAGGATTTTTATTTGAAAATATAACTTTGCAGCGCTTTAAAGTGTTATTTTCCTTTATAATATAAACAGCTGTACCTTCAACTAAACCCTTCAAAACTAGGTTTTAGATTTGCGCTCCATCTGTTGAGCTTGACGAAGATCGGATCATAACACGTCGTAGAGCTTCGAACTAGTTCGCGGCGCCGACATCCACCTTCAGTTCGACGGTCACCAGAAGTCACGACAGCGGTAGCAAACGGCAGAATTCCCAGCGTTGATTCAAGCGATTCAGGCAATGAAAAAATACCAATCTTGTATGGATTTAAAGATCTCAAAAATCTCTACACAGTCCTCAACTGTGGCACTGGATTTCGTGGAGCGAATTGAGAGATTTTGAAGAGAGAAGGAAAAAGCTTCCGTCGTCGTTTGATTTGGGGGTTTACGGGAAGAGAGAAAGTGAACGTGAATATGATTGGCCCCTTTTATTTTTATATTTATTTAATTCTTTAATTTCCAAAAAACCCATCCGTTCATACGAACTCCAATTCAAACCCAATGACTGTCACCCCTAGTTAAATACCCCCATTCCGAACACAATGGAATATGTTTCGTAAGCCCATTCGACTAGCTCAGTCAGTTATTCTTCAAATTAAAATATAAAACATTCAATATTTAATTTGAATGTACATTTCAATTTTCTGGGGCTATATACTGATTCCAAAAATTCCAGAAAAATGAATTTAGCTATGTCTAGATGATACGGTCCCAATAAAACCAATTTCGTCGAATTTGGAGACCGTTTGAAAAATGGCCATTTTTTGGTTGATCCAATTCAAATTAAAATTACCAAACGCGTTTTCCTTTGCCACGCTCACGTATAAATTCCGAAAATTATGGAATTTGGAACCAAGTAATAAATTGACATTCCGGATCCAACCAATGTGGTTTCATCAAAAACGGATGTTGTTTGCAAAATGTCTATTTTTACGGGCTATATTTATTCTATAGCGACCATTTTGAATATTCAACTGGTCATAACTTTTGACTCCCGCTATGAAATCCTGTACATTCATTCTAAGTTCAAAGTTGAATTTTCAAACTGCCGCACTATTTCTAACTCCCGTTAAAATTAAAATAAATATTTATATCCCAACATCAATTCAAATAAACATATACGTTCTAATTCTATTCAAAATAAATTTCTTGTCGTTATTATTTAAAATAAATCATTTTAAATATTCAAAATTCATTAAAATTGCCAAAATAAAATTTTGAAATTGGTTTTGATTTTTCAGGTTGTTACACAGCATCCGATAACCTGAATCTGTTCGGGGTCTAACCCGAGCATTACAAACACCGAGTCAGTCGGGTGAACCAGAGTGAGAAAAACTCACTAAGTTTAAATACACCCATATTGATTTTAAAGTTCAAAATCGTTTCAAAAGAAATGGATAATAGTAAGACCAACCCACACATAAAAACAGATGGGTTTCACCTTACTATAACCCAAAACGTTTTTGAAATCATATCTTATTCTTATATTATGATAGTGTCTGAATACAAATAAATAGAATCTAGCAGAACGCTTGCATCTCACGCTCCACATATATAGTATACAAACAAAACCACAGGCGCTTATTGGAGATTGGATTCCGACTATTACAAGGTATGGAACCACCTATCAATAGTGTATATCTAGAGGGGAATACACTGGGTTTAACAAGAACGTCTTGCAACCCGGCCTAAACATGACCAAATACTCATTTCTCTTGAGTGTATCGAATATATTGTCACCTACGGTTGCTACCAACTTAACCGTTCTCGGGAGATAAAGAAGCGAAAAGAAGTAACAAATATGAATATTCTATAGATGGTGACAATACACCCTAATGGGGCTGACCCATATAACCATGCTACCGGCTAGATTTTTGTCATTTCCCAGTTGATGAGGCTTGAGGTTATAATCGACTTTTGGAACATCTGGCCACCATTAGTTTTTGAATCCCACATCGTCCATACACGTCATCCAGGAACAGGATGAACCGAAGGCACCCTCCTACCACATCCTAGGAATCACCCTATAGATCAGTAGCTGTAACACCCTGTATTTTCTATGAACGTATAAGTAAAAAATTAAAGTATACTTAATTTTAGGAGAAGAATTAAGGGAAAGGGGTTGCACCATTGCGTTCGCCTCGAAATTCTGCTTGAGATAGAGTCCGAGTTTGCATAAAACGGATACCATATGAAGAAGATATGGACGAACAAAGTTAGGCAGAAAAACCGGAAACAAGCCAGAATATACTGGCGCACTTGTAAAGTGCGCCAATACAAAAATACACTGGCGCACCTGGCAAGTGCACCCATACCGATCCAGCACAGAATTCTGGAGTGTTCTGTGATGACGTGTCTTCTCCTAAGTGGTTGGATGACCTGTCTTCGAGCTGGGTGGTTTTGACGACTTCTGAACTGATCTGAAGGCTCTAAATCACCCTATTCTCCTATAAAAACACCCCCAAACCTCAATTTCTCTCCACACAAATTCATTCTGCCTATACTCTGCCTCTATTATAATTAAAATAAAATAATGGCATCGCTACTCTGCTGAAATCTAAGCTAAAAATAGTGCATCTTCATCCAATCTGAATAGAATTAAAAGAGAACAACTATTTTCTAATCTAATCGATAGTCTATGCCAAAGGAGAGCTATTCAGTGTCATAATATAGATTCCAGAATACAAGAATCGTTCCCTTTTTGTAAGTACAGTTATTTTCAAATATGAACTTTAATTATGATCTTGACATGGGTATAAATCTGAATCTGAGGTTATGCATATTCTTATCTGTCAGATCTGTTTTTCTATGACTATTCTCTTTCTTTTTTTTCTGTTCTATAGCCAGGCTACTACGAGCCTGCGCCAAATCTCATAAGAGATTAATGCACGAACACTAAATTTTGGAATAAATAATGAATAATGCATAATTAGACATGACTGATCTGTGACTGATTTGAGAAAAGGAAATATGTTGTAAATTAGATCTAGATCTGTGCATACTCTGTGATTTGGAAGAAGAGGAATAATTGAATGATAACATATGACTTGAAACTTGGGGGCATAATGCATATAAAAATTAAGATTTGATTTTGAGAGGATATAATTTAAAGATCTAGATTTTTGGGTATATCTTATGTAATGATTCATGACATGAAAAAGGAATATGAAACTTAGGCGTAAGGACCTATATTAAAATAGGATAACTATTAATGTGAATGCGCCTAAATATGGACTTTTGGATATTGGCATTAATGGCTATAATTTGGCATAATTCATATCACGATTTGGAGCTTTTAGAGAGTGTTCTGTACAGTGCAAAGTTTAACAAAAATTCAGGGGCAGATATTGTATTATGAATTATGACCAAGATTTGAGCATGTAATTTTAGGCTTAATTTATGATTAGGCAAGGTATGTAAATAGAATTTTTAAGAAATGTTAAATCTGCTAGTCTACTGAATTACCTAATCTGCTAAATCTATTGAATTGCCTGTTCTGCTAATCTGCTAAATTTCCTATTCTGCTAGATCTGTTATCTGCTAAATCTGTTGAATTGCTTAATCTATTGAAAGCTGAATAATTGTAATTTGGAGGCTCGATCTAAAATTGAGCAAAACATGTTAATAGAATTTTGTATAATCTGCCGTAACTTGTAAAGAAGTTAAATATGGTAAATGGACATAATTAGTCTGATATTTTCGGTAATGGAATAAAGTGGCTATGACACGAGGTTAGACTTCGTTTACGGTAGAAGCCTGCCCGGAACCAACCGGCTTAACCAGCGACCGCAAACTGTCAGTCTAATGTGAGAGGTCGTAGGCATAACTAAAATATGCTTAGAGACGAGGTTAGGTCTGGCTTGTGGTAGAAGTCTGACCGGAACCGCCCGACATATCCAGCGGACACAAGCTACCGACCTAATGTGAGAGGTCTGTGCAGTAATATTTAATTAATGTAAATCTGAGATAAATATGATGTCTAAAACGTGTTGGGTGGATAGGGTTAAACCAACTGGACTGGTGAATTTAACAAAACCATTTCATGAATCTGTAGGCCCAATACAAAGTGAGACAATCTGTAAGTCTGTTAAAACTATACATCTGATCCGTTAGTCTAAAAACTTGTTAACTTGATTGTCTGATCTGTGAATTAGTAAATCTGAACTCTGTATGTCTGAAACTTGTAAACAAGTTAATCTGAAATCTGTTAGTCTGGGGACAAAGGTTAGGAGGGGAAATACTTGTGTCATCTGTTGTTTGGGACCCATATTAGTTAGTAACCCTTTCTGGTATCAAAAACTTTGTCCCCACGCTATGTAGTGGTCCGGGCACGCTTATTGAACTAATTATAAGCGGTTCATTCTGATAATGACGAGGGGTGTTGATAGTGCGTTCCAATCGGGTCATATGCGTGCAAGGATCCGGTCTGCTCTAAGGATGTAAGACACCATGACATTTGAAAATAGGTCTGTACCAATAGGTTGCCACTTTAGGGAGTGATACACCCTACTGTGGGGCCGACACAGGGTATTTATGTATTAGGGAGCCGATCGCTTGGGGTAGGACTTAGGGTACACTTAGTTCTGTCTGTTTCTGTTGGTACCGTCTGTTTCTGTTGGGTGGTAACACCTGTCTATTTCTGCGTGGTACCGTATGTTGGGGTGGTAAAGGCCTATTACTAGTGTACACCTAATTCTAACATTCTGTTCCCGCAGGGATTATTCTGTTTCCGTCTCTGATTTCATTTCCGATTCTATTTCCGTACCTTCTGTCTGTTGGGGTGGTAAAGGCCCATTATTTGGGTGGTAAAGGCCCATTATTAGTATTCTGTTTCCGTAACTTCTGTTTGTTGGGGTGGTAAAGGCCCATTATTAGTATTCTGCTTCTATACCTTCTGTTTGTTAGGGTGGTGAAGGCCCATTACTAGCATTCTGTTTCTGTATAGATTATTCTATTTCGATTCTGCTTCAGTTTAGACATTAGGGTAACACCTAACCCTATTATACTAGTATTAGTGCAGAGAAGTAAGATGTAAGTAAGGAACATAACTTGGTTTACATCATTCTGTTTCTTCTGTTAACTTAAAGTATATATGTTATTCTTGTCGATGTAATCTCTCATCTAGCTTTATTTACGCGTCATGATAATATTATCTGTTTATATGCTGGAAGTCACTGGACTCGCCAGACTTTATGTCTGACCTCGTTTGTTTTCGCCCCTTTTCTTTCCGTTTCCCTCCGGTGCTTAGGGTGGAAACATAGGAGCTTGATGCTGATTCTCTCTGCTTGAAGTGCTTGGAGTATTGCTTGGCTTTGACTCTATCTTTTCATGGAAGTTTATGTTGGGGATTATGGCTTTGTAACTTTACATTCTGAAGGATTTTGTATAAGACTGATAATTGTGTACTTGAGTTTTGGTATTGTGATTTAGAAAGATGTAACCAAACTTATTTCTGCTTCTGCTATAACAAAGTTATAATTTTTTAAGTACTACTTATCTGTCTTGTAATATTCTGTTGTTTCTACTAAAACGCTCCATCAAAGTTAAGGCATTCCCTTTGTGAGTGACCTTAATGGAGGTGGGGTGTTACACTTGGTATCAGAGCTGAAGGTTACCAGATTTGATAAAAAGTTTTTGAAAACTATTTTTCAAAAAGGTTTTAAAAAGGAAGTATTTTCAAAAGTAAATTTTATTTTGAAAAACATAATCCCCAAAAGCCATATATCTATCCTTTCTCCGTTTTGAATCCCTTTTCTTTTTCGTTTCAGTATGTCTGGGGATCTTAACCTTCCGGAGGGCGTACCAGTACCTAATTGGTTTAGAAGGTATTTAGAAGCTAGGGCTACTGATGCGACGCAACAGACATCCCTCCCCGCCCAGCTGCAGCGGTTCATCCTCCTCCTCCTCCGCGCGTGAATACTTTCCCGAAGACTTGTAGATACTTTCGAGCCATGGGTGGGAAGAACTTTAATGGAACTAAATCATTCGTGGAGGCAAGGAACTGGCTCAAAGAAACTGAGGATTTGTTCGTTATCTTCGAGGTGGACGATAGGCAGAAGATATAGTTGGCAGTATGGTTGCTTAAGGACAAAGCTTCTTTTTGGTGGGAGGTCACAAATGGAGAGCGTCTGGTAGAGACATGGATGGATTTCAGGCATAGGTTCGAGATAAAATTTCTCTCACGAACGGAAGAGAGTCTATACGTAGAGAGGTTCTTGGCATCGAAGCAGTGTGATTTATCAGTGAGAGAGTACGTCAACAAGTTTAATCAGTTGGCGAGATTCGGCTTAGATTTGGTAAATACACCGCATAAGAAGGCACTGAGGTTTGCTAAAGGTTTGAATGAGCCGCTACACGGATTAGCGATGTCCCAAATTCCTATGGAGGCAACCTTCGAGAAATTGGTGGATATGGCGTTAATGCATGAAGAGGAAGCCGAAAGTAAAAAGAAAGAGGAAAAGCTCGAAGGACCACAGAACAAGAAGGCGGAGCCCAAAAAGGAAACACAAAAGATGGATGAAAAGTCTGAAGATAAGAAGGAGAAAAAGTGCTTTACTTGTGGAAGCTCGACTCATTTGAACAAGGATTGCAGAAAAAGGAAGGGCACTTGCTTCAACTATGGTGAGATGGGACACTTCACTAGGGACTGCCCGAAGATACGAGGGCAAGGGCAGAGGACAGGTCCTACTTCGGAGGGCAGGCGAATACCCTCGAGGCTGGTGGATAGGATAGAAATAGGAAAAAAATTCTGTAGATGGTTTAATTTCCTTATCTGATTATTGAGTTAAAACTCTTTCTGATTCTGGCATTTTGATTCTGTAATTGATACTTTGCACTTTAATACTAGTCTTGTTTCTTATCCCGTTGTACACTCAAACCCATAAGGGTTATGACTCATCTGTTTGTGATAAGTTGGGGTTTGAGGGTATCTGTGTTGGGCGTTAATTTGACTATGATGCATACATTATGGTTTTTTTATCATGCTTGGTTTCCTAAGAATCATTTGATAATCCGATCTGTACTAGTAGTCTGTAAGTATCGGAATATTTCTGATAAGGTTAGGGTTTTTTACTTGAAGTGTGAAGTAGATTTCCAGTTTGGCATTGTTAAATGGGAGTAATTCACGGGGTGTCAATCTGATGTTGATTTCGGTCTTCGGGGTTGATACTTAGGGAATTATTTTCTTAACCGATGTCTAATAGGAACAGAGCTCTTGTTTTAATCGTACTTGCTTCTATCGCTCAGCTGTATCCTATCAATCGAGTCTTCAACCTTTAGGTAGAAACTAATGGGTGTAAACATGTGTTTGAGACATGTTATGTTTGATGGTTGCAAGTGGTTGCTAGTGGTTGCTCATGGATGCATATACACACACTAGGCACTAGATCGGGTCAAAAACACTCTCATACTACATATGAATGTGTGCGCATTTTTCAATTTTTGTGGATGCAAAATGATTGACTCATCACATGATCTTTGCATTAGATAAGAGACATATACACACACTTTTGCATATGTTCATACAACATTAGAAGTTTCTAAGGACAATGGATGCTTGTGGATCATGGTTGAGTAGATGGATGATTGGATAGTAGGACACATTCTTCTTAACTTGAAGATTTCGGGGATGAAATCCTCTAAGGAGGGGAGAATGTAACAGACCGTATTTTCTGTGAACATATAAGTAGAAAATTAAAGTATACTTAATTTTAGGAGAAGAGTTAAGGGAAACATGTTGCGCCATTGCGTTCGTCTCGAAATTCTGCTTGAGATAAAGTCTGAGTTTGTGTAAAACGGATATCGTATGAAGAAGATATGGATGAACGAAGTTAGGCAGAAAAACCGGAAATAAGCCAGAATACACTGGCACACTTGTGAAGTGCGCCAGTATAAAAATACACTGGTGCACCTGCCAAGTGCGCCCATACCGATCCAGTACAGAATTCTGGAGTGTTCTATAATGACGTGTCTTCTTCTGAGTGGCTGGATGACCTGTCTTCGAGCTGGGTGGTTCTGATGACTTCTGGACTGATCTGAAGGCTCTAAATCATCCTATTCTCCTATAAAAACACCCCCAAACCTCACTTTCTCTCCACACAATTTCATTCTGCCTATACTCTGCCTCTATTCTAATTAAAATAAAATAATGGCGTTGCTACTCTGCTGAAATCAAAGCTAGAACTAGTGCATCTTCTTCCAATCTGAATAGAATTAAAAGAGAACAACTATTTTCTAATCTAATGGATAGTCTACACCAAAGGAAAGCTATTCAGTGTCAGAATATAGATTCCATGTAACACCCCACATCCATTAAGGTCACTCACAAAGGGAATGCCTTAACTTCAATGGAGCATTATGGGTACTGGAACAGAAATATTACAAGACAGACATATATAAAACAGCGGAAAGTAAAGTGGAAGTACTTAAAATCATTTATTAAATATGATTGTTTACAATAAAAGCCCATCAACTTCCAATACCCAATTACATAGTTAAAATATCTGTCTTGCTCAAAAACAAAGAAGCATAAAAACGAACTGTAGTAATCCCCAATAAAGTAAAGCAAGCCATAGCCAAGAGAAATCCAAGCCATACATGAAAGAGCCTTGGAGCTTGGTAAGATCCGAACTAAGCTGTATTCCCACCTTGCGAGGGGGGGGAACGGAAGAAAACGAGGCGAAACAAAATGGGTCAGTCATAAAGACTGAGTAAGTCCTAGTGACTTTCAACATAAAAATAGTTAAGGATAATATGGCATGAGTAAACTGAAAGTAAACATAAGCATGATGACAAGATAAGCAACATGCAAGATAACTAAGGTTAGCATGATGTGGTTTTTGTCAAGTAACATCGCAAGGTTCCCATTCCAGATAAACTAAGTATAATTTCGTAGGATTCCTATCAAGCATAACAAGATTCCTCTGCTTCGCGATTAAAATATTTTCTCTGCACCACCTAACTAGCATCTTTACAAGTGTCTTACATGGAATGTTTCGTATTCCTACTAGTACTCCAACTAGTGTCCTCTGTAACAAGGATCCTTACCCCCTACTAGTGTCCCAACTAGTAGCCCATGTTATATAATAAGGTGATCCCACCCACTTCTTAGAAATCATAATACTAGTCTTATGTACCCCTAGCTGACTACATAGGTGCCGCCTTCCCCTATTTCCACTAGGTGCAAATCATAATACTAGTCTTACGTACCCCTAGCTGACTACATAGGTGCCGCCTGCCCCTATCTCCACAAGGTGTACCCACCAACCCCCATGCGATCGGCTCCCTAACTCGTAGATACCCGTGCTGGCCCCACAATGGGGTGTATCATTCCCCAAAGTGGCAACCCGATACAATGCAGATGCACGACTTATACCTACATGATGCAACAACGTCTTACCTACCAGACCGGGTCCACACATGCATATGAAACCCGTTGGACTTGCGTTGCCACCGCTAACCCGTTTTGACCTCTTACAATCAAACCCAGTATGCGTGTCCCGTCCTCGACATGGGTCGAGCTCAAAAAGATACGTAATGGGCTACTGGTCTGAAAAGGGTCCCCTTTCCTCGACACAAGCTTCCCTCCTATGCTTGGTCCCCTCTAGTAATTCTTACTTAACCCCATCTTATTCATGTCCAATTACATGCTCAAATTTTGGTTAAGTATACACCAGTTATGTCTTACATGTTACCCATATTCCCCACTTAACCCCTACATCATCCTCATGTCTTAATACATGCTTTATCTTGGTTAAGTGCTTATAGGTTATATTTTACATGTCATTCATATTATCCCCAATGTCTGGGTTTAACCAAGCGCCTTGGCTTCATCTTCCATTAGACCCTATGTCTATCCATTAATTATGCGCTTGTGCTACCTCATCAGTCTTATCATTTAACTTGGTTATTTCCATTCATACCAACCTTCAACTTTGCTTATTAATTCAATTCTTAACTTGCACTATATTAAGTCCATTAATAAGCCCACAACATGTTATTCCTATGATTCATACATTAACCCCCGTTATGGTACAATAACATGTTCTTATTCAATCTTTACAACCAAGTACCCCTTAACTTACAAACACACTGGAGAGAGAGAATAATTCCCTAAATACCAACCTCGAAGACCGGAATCAACATCAGATTGATACTCAGAGGATTATCCAACCTAACCAATGTTTTGTTCCTTTTTATAATATAACTTATGTCGCCTTCAATTGTAAATTCATTCTTGTCTTTACATATTGCTTAATCTACAATGAAGCATATCTTTCCTTATTACATAAGTTATCTCATCTTATCTATTGTTCCGCCTAACTTACTTTATTCCATAAGTTATCATTCCCACTTAGGCATTAATTAAGATTTACTTAACTCAACCATTCATGTCATAATAGTTAAGTGTCATTAGCCTGGTCATATTACTTAACCCACCCATTCATACCATATTGGTTAAGTGTCATTAGCCTAATCATATTACTTAACCCACCCACTCATACCATATTGGTTAAGTGTCATTAGCCTAATTCATATTACTTAACCCACCCATTCATACCATATTGGTTAAGTATTACTATTCGTATTTCCATATATCACCCACATGTCACCCACTTAACCCCCATGTTCCACCACATGTTTATCTGGTTAAGTATTTCTTAATTCATTAAGGCCGTAACCCTACAAAGAACTCTCACATTAGACTGACATTTATGGTAGCTGGATTTGCCAGGCGGGTCCGGGCAGTCTTACACCATAAAAGAGTCTAACCTCGTGTCTTTACAATTGACACGCTTTTAATTTGGGCCTAGGACCTCTCACATTGGGCTACCATTTGTGACTACTGGATTCGCCGGGCGAGTCCGGGCAGTTTTACGTCACAAATGAGTCCAACCTCGTGTCCTAAGCATTGATTAATGCTTATAATCTTTTACCCCAGTCTTAATAATTTCCTTATTCAAATTATTAATTAATTCCTAATTTATAGACTCAATTATGTTCATCAATTAATGGTATGCAAAATCATACCAATTTTACCACAATTTATCTTATGCCATTAAAGGCAACTTACCCTAATTTATATTCATCCCTCCTTTAAGGCTATTACATATGCCAATCCCAATTCTTGCAATTACCATTTTAATGGCAATACCCAATTATCAAATTTCATATTAATTGCAATAATACCCATATATCCAATTTTCATGTTATGCCATCAATTCCACCAATCACATATATCCAAATAGGTAATATTCCCATACTTTTCCCCGTATTCAACCGTACGCAAAATCGTGGTTTAGGCCTAGATCCGAAATTTGATCTAGGTTCATCAAAAGAAAATAAATAGGGGAAAGGTAGAATTTTGCAATAAAACAAGATCAGAGAGAAAACAACATAAAATCATCATGATAGGCATAAAGATTGGATCTTGATAATAATATCAACATGAATCCAAGAAACTGATTTACAACGACTGAATAGAGCATGAACTAGACATAAGAATGGAGATGAACGAGTCTCAAAACTCAAGGTTCAAAGGTAAACAGGAATAAGTCTGAATTGATAAACATGCTTATATCCAATTACACTTTATTCCATAGCCATATTAAAATTAAGTATTTTAATCTAAAAAGTAACTAGAACTTACATAGCATGGCTAGCGAATTTAAGAACTGAAATCGATGTTGAAACATTGTAGAGTTGTTAATTCATCTCCTTGAATTGTTGTAGAAGTCTTCATCTTTGCATTGGATTGCATATGAAAGCTTAAGAAGATTAGAGACGGCAGCCATGACCAAGAGGGATTTTAGCAGTATAATGGTGGCTAGACATGTTGTAGTGAATTAGGGTTAGGCCTTAGGTTGTATTTATAGATGTAGGGACTCATTTAGGCCCTTAGATCATCCCTAGAGTCGATCCGGACCATCAAAACTCATCCCGGGCCTCAAAAATGGGTTCTGGGCCACACCAGGCCGACCAGGTCGACCTGTACAGGGGGGAGGTCGACACTACACTCGACCTGGGGGGGGGAGTCGATTGTGCAGTCGACACTACAGTCGACCTGGGGTCAGTCTGCCTGAAAGTCTGCTGAAACTTGTACAGGCCATAACTTGGTCATACGGACTCCGATTTTCGAAAACTCGGACTCTATTTCATGTAAAATTTCGAGACGAACGCAATGGCCTACTCCATTTCCCTTGATTCTTATTTTAAAATTTAATTCTGCCTTGATTTATGATTTTAATATGTTATTAAAATTCGGGTTGTTACATTCTAGAATACAAGAATTGTTCCTGTAACACCCCACATCTGTTTAGGTCACTCACAAAGGGAATGCCTTAACTTCAATGGAGCATTATGGGTACTGGAACAGAAATATTACAAGATAGACATATATAAAACAGCGGAAGGTCTTCAAATCATTTATTAAATATAATTGTTTACAATAAAATCCCATCACTTTCAAATATCCAATTATACAGCTAAAATATCTGTCTTGCTCAAAAACAAAGAAGCATGAAAATAAATTGTAGAATTCCCCAATAAAGCAAAGCATGCCATAGCCAAGAGAAATCCAAGCAGTACATGGAAGAGCCTTGGAGCTTGGTAAGATCCGAACTAAGCTGTATTCCCACCCTGCGAACCTGGGAGGGGAAACGAAAGAAAAAGAGGTGAAACAAACTGGGTCAGTCATAAAGACTGAGTAAGTCCTAGTGTCTTTCATCATAAAAACAGATAAAGATAACATGGCATAAATAAACTGAAAGTAAACATAAGCATGATGACAAGATAAGCTACAGGCACGATAACTAAGAATAACATCCCATAATTCCTATCAAGAGTAGCATCACAAGGTTCCTACCAAGTATCACATCACAAGGTTTCTATCAAGTATAACATCGCAAGATTTCTAAGTTTCATCATTAAAATATCTCGATGATATCCATTTTCCCTGCACCACCCGTACTAGCATCTCACAAGTGTCTTACATGGAATGTTTCGTATTCCTACTAGTATTCCAACTAGTGTCCTATGTAATAAGGATCCTTACCCCTACTAGTGTCCCAACTAGTGGCCCGTGTTATATAATAAGGTGATCCCAACCCGTGTGATGTGTTGACTATAAAATGGTCCCTTGCCAATGTCATGAAATGACCCATTACTTGGTCCCACGAAACGATCTATTAATCGATCGGCTCCCTACAAGTCCTACCTCGTTCATGTGTCTTGTCACACAGACCTATCACGAATGTAGTTACCTGTGCTAGGTCCACCATAGGGTGTATCAAGCCCTAAGGTGCCAACCACCGACATGAATCAAGCACGGACAGTGTAAACCTACCGGTGCCCAATGCCTGCTTTTTCAACTCCGGACTACATGCACGACCATATTCCTCCTGAAGCTACAATGGCACACCAACTCAGTCGTCGTTCTGGTCGCTTACAATCAGCCCAGTAATCGTGCCCCACCCTGCCTAGTTCCAGGGTACCGTTATACATCTAGTGGGTTACTGCTGAAAAGGACTGCGTAACTAGGGTTTCCGTCCAGTAGGTTAAGTGTTGTCATTTAAATTCGAGACTTAACCCCATCAGTCTAGCATGTCAAGTTGGTTAAGTGTTGTCATTCAAGTTTGTGACTTAACCCGCCTACGTGTCATGTCAAATTGGCTAAGTGTTGCAGTTCAAGTTCATGACTTAGCCCTACGAATCATCTATCAAGTTAGTTAAGTATATTCAATCGGTTCATGACTTAACCCTATCAAATCATCGTGTCAAATTAGTTAAGTCTATTCAAGTAATTCATGACTTAACCCTATCAAATCATCGTGTCAAATTGGTTAAGTATATTCAAGCGGTTCATGACTTAACGCTATCACACATCAGGTTATATTGGTTGGGTGTTATCAACCCATTCAAGTTAAACCAACCCATTTAACTTAACCCTCCCATTCGTCAGATTTCATTGGTTAAGTATTTCAAGTAATTCATGGCTTAACCTGCCCATTCATGTCATATCGGTTAAGTGTCATTAGTCTAGTCATATTACTTAACCCACCCATTGGTCTGATTAACAGTAATGTTGGTTAAGCCCACATTTATAAATTTTACATGTTCTTAACTTATATCGGTTAGGTCCACATTTACATGTCAAATTTCCATGTCATCCCACCTAACCCTCTAACCATACCCACGTCTTATTATGGTTAGTACTCCTTAATTCATTCATTATGATGAACGAATCATGACCTCTAACATTAGACCGTGCACTTTGTGGCCACTGGATTTGCCAGGCGGTTCCGGGCAGATTTACACCACAAACTGAGTCTAACCTCATGTCATAAATCGTTACGCCTACAATTCGACCTTTGACCTCCCACATTAGACTGACACTTTGTGGCTACTGGATTTGCCGGGTGGTTCCGGGCAGATTTACACCACAAACCGAGTCTAACCTCGTGTCAAAGGTTCATTAATGGTCGTATTTCCCCCAAAACCCCAATATCAGTTCATGTGTTTAACATATAGAAATGTTCATGTTCGTGTTCAAGTCAATTATCCAATACACAGTCATTTTCATGTTTCAAATTCCCAACTTTACATATTAATAAACATATGCTCAAGTTCCAAAATTACATGCCAATATATATATATATATATATACCCAATTCTAGTCAGTTTACATACGCCCAATTCTTGCCTATTACATGTATGCCAGGTTTATGCCATTTTACCCATATCAAGTTCTACCCAAGATTACATGTATCAAGTTTCATGTCCAAATAAACCCAAATCATGATGTAGTTATCCCAAACTATAATCTTTTTACTACAACACACGCCAACTACCCAAGTTCATAATACATATTTATGCCAATGATCAAGTTTACAATTGCTTTTAGGTTCAAAGTCCCAATTCTACTTATGCCCAATCATAAACCCAATCTTTTGATTTAATTTACATAGGCCCGTACTCGTGATTTGATTTACATGCTAATTCATTATACCCACTTCATTCCAATTTAATTATGCCAATGGCCAAACTTGCAATTTCAATTATATTGACAATACCCCAAATTTCCAATTTCATGTTATGCCATCAATTTTTTACCAAACATGTATATCCAATATAGACAACATTCCCCCATTTCCCGTATTCAATCGTACGCAAATCGCGGTTTAGGCCTAGGTCCGAAATTGACCTAGGTTCATCGAAAGAAAATAAAAAGGGGAAGGTAGAATTTGTATAAAAATCAGCATAGAGAGAAAACTAGCATAAAAACATCATCTCTAGCATAAAAGATAGATCTTGATAATAATGTCAATATGAATCAAGAAAAACTGATTTTCAACAGGCTGAATAGATCATAAACTTGACATTAGAATGAACATAGAAAAGTCCCAAAACTCAAGATTCAAGAAGCAACAGAAATAGATCTGAATCAATAAACATACTTAAATATAATTCCACTTTATTCCATGACAATATTATAATTAAATGTTTAAATCTAAAAACAAGTAGAACTTACAGAGCATGGCTAATGAATTAAGAACTGAATTTGTTGTAAAAATGTCGCGGCGTTAATTTATTGTTTTGAATCATTGTAGAAGCCTTGTTCTTTGAATTGATTTGAGTTTGAATGTTTGTACTTTGATTTGGAGACGACGGCCATGGTTCAAGAGGTATTTTAGCAGCATAATGGTGTAAGAATGATTAGATATGAATTAGGTTAGGTCTAAGGGTGTTTTTATAGGTGTAGCAACTAGTTTAGGCCCTTAGATTAACCCTAGAATCAATCCGGACCATCAAAACACGTCTCAGGCTTCAGAAATGAGTTCTGGGTCAAAACAGGCCAACCAGTTCGACCTATAAGGGGGAGGGGGGGGGGAGGTCGACCACATGGTCGACCTGGGGGGTAGGTCGACCTGGTCCCCAGGACGACCTGCCTGGTCCTGTTCTGCCTAAAATCTGCTGAATCTTCTACAGGCCATAACTTCTTCATCCGAACTCCGATTTTCGAAAAATCGGACTCTATTTCATGTAAAATTTCGATACGAACTCAATGGCGTAACCCATTTCCCTTAATTCTTAATTTAAAAATTAATTATACCCTGATTTCTAGTTTCAACATGTTATTAAAATTCGGGTTGTTACAGTTCCCTTTTTGTGAGTACAGTTATTTTCAGATATGAACTTTAATTATGATCTTGACATGGCTATAAATCTGAATCTGAGGTTATGCATATTCTTATCTGTCAGATCTGTTTTTCAATGACTATTCTCTTTTTTTTCTGTTCTATAGCCAGGCTACTTCGAGCCTGCACCAAATCTCATAGATTAACGCATGAACGCTAAATTTTGGAGTAAATAATGAATAATGCATAATTGGACATGACTGATCTGTGACTAATTTGAGAAAAGGACATACGTTGTAAATTAGATCTTGATCTGTGCATACTCTGTGATTTGGAAGAAGAGGAATCATTGAATGATAACATATGACTTTAAACTTGGGGACATAATGCATACAAAAATTAAGATCTGATTTTGAGAGGATATAATTTAAAGATATAGATTTTTGGGTATATTTTATATAATGATTCATGACTTGAAAAAGGAACGAAACTTAGGCGTAAGGACCTGTATTAAAATAGGATAACTACTAATGTGAATGTGCCTAAATATGGATTTTTGGATATTGGCATTAAAGGCTATAATTTGGCACAATTCATATCATGATTTGGGGCTTTTAGAGAGTGTTCTGTACTGTGCAAAGTTTAATGAAAATTTTTGGGCATATATTGTATTATGACCATGATTTAAGCATGTAAGTTTAGGCTTAATTTATGATTAGGCAAGATATGTAAATAGAATTTTAAAGAAATGTTAAATCTGCTAATCTGCTGAATTGCCTAATCTCCTAAATCTGTTGAATTGCCTGTTCTGCTAATCTGCTAAATTTCCTAGTCTGTTAGATCTGTTATCTGCTAAATCTGTTGAATTGCTTAATCTGTTGAATGTTGAATAATTGTAATTTGGAGGCTCGATCTAAAATTGAGCAAAACATGTTAATAGAACTTTGGATAATCTGCCGTAACTTGTAAAGAAGTTAAATCTTCTAAATGGACATAATTAGTCTGATATTTTCTGTAATGGAATAAAGTGGCTATGACATGAGGTTAGACTCCGTTTACGGTAGAAGCCTGCCTGGAACCAACTGGGTTAACCAACAACTGCAAATTGTCAGTCTAATGTGAGAAGTCGTAGGCATAACTAAATTATGCTTAGACACGAGGTTAGGTCTGGCTTGTGGCAGAAGTCTGCCCGGAATCGCCCAGCATATCCAGCGGCCACAAGCTACCGACTTAATGTGAGAGGTCTGTGCATTAATATTTAATTAATGCAAATCTGAGATAAATATGATGTCTAAAACGTGTTGGGTGGATAGGGTTAAACCAACTGGACGGATGAATTTAACAAACCCGTTTCTCGAATCTGTAGACCCAATACAAAGTTAGACAATCTGTAAGTCTGTTAGAACTGTACATCTGATCCGTTAGTCTGAAAACTTGTTAACTTGATTGTCTGATCTGTGAACTAGTAAATCTGAACTCTGTATGTCTGAAACTTGTAAACAAGTTAATCTGAAATCTATTAGTCTGGGGACACAAGGTTAGGAGGGGAAATAATTGTGTCATCTGTTGTTTGGGATCCATATTAGTCCGTAACCCTTTCTAGTATCAAAAACTTTGACCCCATGCTATGTAGGGGTCCGGGCATGCTTACTGAACTAATTATAAGTAGTTCATTATGATAATGGCGAGGGGTGTTGATGGTGCGTTCCAACCGGGTCATGTGCGTGCATGGATCCGGTCTGCTTTGAGGAAGTAAGACACCGTGACATCTGTAAATAGGTCTGTACCAATAGGTTGCCACTTTAGGGAGTGATACACCCTACTGTGGGGCCGACACACGGTATTTATGTATTAGGGAGCCGATCGCTTGGGGTAGGACTTAGGGTACACTTATTTCTGTCTGTTTCTGTTGGGTGGTAACACCTGTCTGTTTCTGCGTGGTACCGTCTGTTGGGGTGGTAAAGGCCCATTATTAGTGTACACCTAATTCTAACATTCTGTTTCCGTAGGGATTATTCTGTTTCCATCTCTGATTCCATTTCCGATTCTGTTTCCGTACCTTCTGTCTGTTGGGGTGGTAAAGGCCCATTAGCTGGGTGGTTAAGGCCCATTATTAGTATTATGTTTCCGTACCTTCTGTCTGTTGGGGTGGTAAAGGCCCATTATTAGTATTCTGCTTCTGTACCTTCTGTCTGTTAGGGTAGTGAAGGCCATTACTAGCATTATGTTTCTGTATAGATTATTTTGTTTCGATTCTGTTTCAGTTTAGACATTAGGGTAACACCTAACCCTGTTATACTAGTATTAGTGCAGAGAAGTAAGATGTAAGTAAGGAACATAACTTGGTTTACATCATTCTGTTTCTTCTGTTAACTTAATGTATATCTGTTGTTCCTATTGGTGTAATCTCTCATCCAGCTTTATTTACACGTCATGATAATATTATCTATTTATATGATAGAAGTCACTGGACTCGCCAGACTTTATGTCTGACCTCGTTTGTTTTCTCCCCTTTTCTTTCTGTTTCCCCCCAGGTGCTCAGGGTGGAAACTAGGAGCTTGATTCTGATTCTCTCTGCTTGAAGTGCTTGGAGTATTGCTTGGCTTTGACTCTATCTTTTCATGGCAGTTTATGTTGGGGATTATGGCTTTGAAACTTTACATTCTGAAGGATTTGTAAAGACTGATAATTGTGTACTTGAGTTGTGGTATTGTGATTTAGAAAGATGTAACCAAACTTATTTCTGCTTCTGCTGTAATAAAGTTACAAATTTTCAAGTACCACTTATTTGCCTTGTAATATTCGGTTCTGTCTACTAAAACGCTCCATCAAAGTTAAGGCATTCCTTTTGTGAGTGACCTTAATGGAGGTGGGGTGTTACAGTAGCGAGTAGTCCTTGCAATCCATAGATTTCAATCACGAAATAATCACAGTATATCCCTAGGGATCAGCCAGTGATTATAAGTAACTCTTCCGTTTTATGAAGATCTACGGTCTTCAATTGCTCCATCTCGATCGTCTTCGATGTATTCATATTAATTGGCCAGAATGGTTTTCGAATATAAATTCGATCCTGGTCTTTCCGTACCGATAGCGCATTGGGCATGGTTTTGATAGTCAGTTATTTAACTATCAAAATAAACAACCATAAAAAATAAAACAGATCCATTGGTTCATTAGACAGCGTCATTTGGCCATTATACATCAGTTGTAATACCAAAAATAATATATTAGTTTTGATATATAAATATTCTCAAAATATTTTACTTAAATACTTAAAATAAATACCTTAAAATTATCTCCAATTTCCCGTTAACTACCATTTAAAACATTTCTCCAACATTTATTTATTACCTATACTTAGAAAATCGATTCAATTTATCATCGTAAACAATTCGATACGAAATCCCCTTTTTGTTTCGTTAATTAAACAAAATATTGTCACTTATCCTTTCATAATAAACCCATTTTAAATTTCATTTCGTTACTTCGAAATTATTGTTATATTTACACAAATCTCCCCTTATTTCCTTTACTATGGAAATATCATTTCATATACTCAAGCCACTTTTCCTTCCACTAATTTGGAAATTTCCATATGCATTTCTTCAAATTCTTTTATATCCTATATTTTGGATTCTCACTATCTATCCTCAAATCTTTGAAATGATGTTGCATTATAAATTCTCAAAATAACTCTCTTCTAACATCTTTACCATTACAACTAATATCATCTTTCGACAATCCTGAAGTTGTTCAAGTTGGGGTATTCTAATTACCTCTCAGACCTTGATCAACATCATTCTTATACTAAGACAAATATGAATTGTAATTCAAAGACCCCTATTAATACCAACGATTATCGTTTCACTATTTTATTTAACATGCGGTTTTACAACCCTTCTTACTTTCGAAATCTCCTTTTTAAATATATTATTATTACTAAATATTGATAAATACAATACCAACTTCTAACCCTCACCTTCTTTAAAACTGTTTATTTCATTGTCCGGATTTTATTACAAAACCTATTACTTAATCTTTTACCAAATTCAATTTCAAGACTCTTTTTTCTAAATCTTTCATTTATTCCCTCTGGAAAATCTTATTTCGAAACTCGCCCGATTCACTTGATGCCATTATTAAGTAACGTTAATTTAAAATTAACGCTTTAACTTCCCATCTCTTTTATACACGCATTTATATGACTCTGGGTTAACATAAACCCTTTTCGTCTCGATTTCTCTTTCCCTTTCTTAACTCAAACATTTTATTTAAGCTTATCGTATTCACTTAAAATCACTTTTATAACTTAATTTACCAACTCGGTTTTAATATAAACCCATCCACAAATTCACTTGGAATTCAATTATACTACTTTCCTACTTCAATTACTTAAATGAACTCCATTTAAGAAATAATAAAAATTATCATTAACTGGAGTTTTTTTTAAATCTCATTAAGTTAAACAACTATTCGCTAAATTATTTCATGAGATTAATTGGCACAACTAATTTAATTTAATTATCAATTTAAATCAATTGACTTGGTAAATTCTAATACATGATCAACTCTAATTCATCTTTTCATTTAAATTAATATAATTAATTTGAATTATCCCCTTGCTTCGATTATTATTTAAATAACTAATAATCAATCCAAAATAATCCCATTATAAATACTTAAAACAATTAATCTCAATTATAAATCGTTACATTGGTCCTTGCTCACTTGCTCATCCAACCTAGTAATATAGGAATTATCTTTATAAATTATTTAAAAACTTGGATGAAGCACGTGTTTCGCACACGGTAGATTTTGACAAAAATGGTGGTTGGTGGTTGAAACAATCAATATATATAGGTGGTTGGTTTGTCTCCTTTTATAAAAAATAATATATTTAAAAAATATATATTGAATTATAAAATTAATTTATAACTTCATTTCTATCACTGCACCAGACGGTAAATCAAGCTTTATAAATAATGTCTCAATTGACCATCAGCTATTGTTTCTCAACCCATATCACATATTGGTTAATAACAAACAACGTTGAATTCATACTCAATAATCAATAATCAAATCAATAATCCGATCATATCGGTTAAACAATCCATATAACGATCATATGCAAATAAACAGTCAGTTCAACTGATATCGATCAATCAATAATAATTCAAGCCATCCAATTTAATTTAAATACATTTATATTATTATAAACGTAACCAACAAGGTAAGTTACCTCTATTGGAAATAATCGTTAAAAATAAAGATGGGGTTTCGATTAAATTAAACAAGCATTTAATTTAAATTAGCTATATAAAAATATTCAGTCTATATGCAAACAATCACCAAATCAGCCAATAATTTGTCATAAAAAATAAACCTGACTTATATAAAATATATAAGTGGGAGAACTTAGTGAGTTTAACTCACCTTTTTATTCTGTCGTTTATTGTTAAAATGCTCCGCTTCAGTTAAACTAAAATAATGTTTAATTTAACTGATAATTCCAGCTGCTTTCATCCCAGATTAGACCAGTTCTAGAACATAGTGCTTCTTAATATGGCTCCGACGCCTCTCTCTTTTTATTTTATTGAATTCTACGTGAATAGTTTATGCGTTAAATAGATTCAACGGTTTAATTTATAAATAATTGCCTACTTAAATATAAAATGTGTTAATAGCAACTAATTACCTAACAAGTCGCCACGTGTTCCTTCTCACATCTTTGGTTTTACTATCTTCAATTTGTAACATAATGGGTGATGCTACCATCCTTTTTTTTCTTCCTCTCGCACCGGTTAGTGGACAGTACCTTGCTTGCTTCATTCCTAGACTTAACGTCCACCTTCCCAACAAGAACAGTGCCTGAAGCTCCATTTCAGCGCCATCTTTTGTTTATTCACCATCTGCTCGACATTTTTTTATGTGAACGGTCCAAAGCCCATCCACAAAACCAAGCCCGCTAATGCCTCAAAGGCCCACATCACCTTAGACCACATATACATGAATTTGTCTCCTCCAAATCCCCCTGTAGCTCCTACGTTGTAATTCTCCTATGCACGCTCCTTTATTTTCCTTCGCTGACACTTCATTTTATTTTACAAAGTACCCTATAACTTCATAAATAATTGCGCTATCACCCTTCACAATGCAGACATCATCACCCTGAAGTTTCCCCATAAACTTCCCTTCACCTCTCAAAATGCCCTCCAACATACAATACATGCTACAACACTTATATTCCACGTCCTTGACCACTGCGCCTACCCCCCATGACTTACCCATCCACTGTTAACAGCTGCATTGTTGGAGCGCCACCCATCAGCACCCAACCCGCCTGCTCCTGTCTCCATTGTTCAAACCCATTTTCTTCTTTATGTTAAAAGAAAAACTTGCTACTTCGCAGTTAAGAACCCAACCTGTCGCCACCGACAACTCAACCATCACGACTCTGGACCATCTCCAGCTATCACCACCAACGCTGCTTACTCCCCCTCAACCTCCACCGGCACCACATAAATCACAACGCCCACGTTTTCCTAGAAAATGCCCCCCAAGATCCACCCTTAAATTCAATTTTCGGCCACCAGTGACGACTGTGCCATCGCCCGCTTCGGCTGTGAGTCGAGAATACCTCCATCTTCATTTTCCATGTTGACACAATCGACTCATAATTCATGGTTAGAGGGTTTCGATTTAATTATTTATCTAAGTTGCCATTTTTGTTCAAGAAGACGAATGACACTGCCTTGTTTATATAGGCTCCACATCCTAGATAAACACGGTTCACAATACCTTAATAGTGAAGAATTCACTGGTAGGATGGGTATGCAAGTTAGGGTAGCTGGATTGATCTCTTCTTTTTATTAGCTTGTGATTTAAAATGTTGAAGTATGGGTAATGTTCTTTCATTTCATATGTGTAGTGCAAAATTAGATTTTTATCATATGTACAAGTAGCACGCGTTGGGTAGGATAGGATTTCAGCCATTCCATGTTCCCCTATACGCAATTCGCTGGGTTTGTTCATGACATGGTGTAGATGTGAAAAGAGTAGGTAGCTGTGCCTTATAATCCGCATGAATTTTCTTTCCCCATTCCTTTCTTAGTGATGAAGAATTCAGATAGTATAGTATTTTAGGTTTGCAAATAGGATTTCATGCAATTATTTCTTTACATCAATAAAGAAAAGACTGTATGGTGTTGCGGTGTGCAAATAGTGATGAAGAATTCAGAGAGTTATGGGCATTCGTGTTCCTGGGAACTCGAAAAGTAGATTAGCTGGAAAAACAAAGAAAAAGGCTATATGGTGTTGGGGTGTGCTTGTACTTTAGTAGGAAAAAGAAGAGAAGGGCGTAAGCTATAGAAGAAAATGCAAAAGAAATAGGGTAGTTTACACATGAATTTTCGCTACATTCATATATGTAGTAGCTGTATGATATGAGAACTAGTTTAGGGTAGCATGTGACTAGGATAGGCACGTCCAAATTATATAGATATATATGTAGGAGAAATCAGTTAGGTTAACATGTGGTTTTATGTGTACGAAATTGATGATGGAAAGACTATTAATTAAGTTTGTATAATTTCGAAATATAATAAAAATAGTATTGTCATATATATCCATATAGAATAATATATCACTTCGAACCCGACCAATATGAAATTATAATTCAACATTAACATGCTTTTGAGTTTTAAATGATATTCGAATTATATATATAAATTTCTTTTTAATTATTAAATAAACGTTATAATTTATAAACGATTTCTATAGCGACTATTTTAAAATTTGATTTGGATATAACTTACAATATATAAGCCGAAAATCTCAAAATTTTCTTTTGTAGTAGAAAATTATAATCAATCTGATTCTAACATTTCTTGTTTCACAACATTCCGACTCAAAACGAATTCTGTATGTTCAATTGAAGTTCAAAACTCAATTATACGAATTACGTGCCATTTCTAGTTCATTTTAAATTAAATATAAATATAAATGTTCAATCGCCTTTAATTAATAAATTAAATATTAAAAATATGTTATTATTCTAATTATAATATTTAAAATAGATTTAAATATTCAAAATCAAATAGCCAAAAAATCCGGGTTGTTACAACCTCAATGAGTTGGTTGCGCAATTTTATTTATTATATAAACTACTATGAGTGTTTTGGATGCGTTGTGATGGTGGTTCTGTGTGAGATTAAAAATGTACACCATAGGATACAACAAATAAATTATGAACTACACCGCATGGCACACTACATAAAGACAACATATCATATCATATTCCATATAAGCATTTGGTACTTATATGATGAGGTTTGGATTACCATACGGGCGAGATGCTTGTATGGCGAGGACTGAATTACAGGTTGAACAAAAGACTGATTATGGACTAAATAAACATATAAAGGTGCTTGGGGTAGGATTTAATAAAAACCCTACATAGATTTGGAGATGACAAAAATTCACATCTTTCTTGTTTTTAGTTACGACATATGGTTATTTAATTTCCAACACTGGGGCAAGGTATGAGATTTCGACCTTTTTACACGTCCCCCTTGGGCATAGATAGGTCACAAAATTGTGTATGCTTTTTATTGATTTATTGGGTGCCTAATACGTCTCAATAAATTTTTCAGACCCTCCCTGTACAAAGGAGGTTACGGCGAAACTTTTCAGAAATTTAGGATGTTAGCCAAATTTTTGAGAAATTAGAAAATTCTTAGAAAATGAAAAGTTGAAGAACTTGAGTTAAGCGAAGGTGGAGTTGATTAAGTAAACAACCTTCGGTTCTATATTCCTTTTCGAGGACCAAAGATTTTAAGTAGAGGATATTGCAACAACCCAGATTTTGGAACCAATTTAAAATTTTATTTTTAATTGATTTAATGGATTTTAAGAATTTAAAATGGTTTATTTTAATAATTAACGATTTAAAATTTATTTAAATTGAAGTTAGAATGTACAAATTTAAAATTAATTAAAACGAACTCGAAATGGTGTGGTAGTTTGAAAATTTGGTTTTAAACTTCAAATGAATGTACATAATTCAATATAAATAAGAATTGGACGAAACCAGAAACATTAGTATCTATTTAACTACATCTTTCTAACGAATGTAAGAAACTGAGATTTCAAATTAAAAAACATAGCTAGATTTTTTTCAAACGGTCTCTAAACTCGATGAAATTAATTTTTTTATGACCGTAATTGAAAAACATAGCTAGATTTCAATTTTCATAATTTTTGGAGTCAATACGTGGTCTCGGTAAATTAAAAGGTACATTCAAATTCAATATTGACCGTTATATTAATTTATATTTTAATTTTGATAAAAACTCAAAATAGTTAAATTGGCTTACGAAACATATCCCATTGTATTCGGAATTGGGGTATTTAGCTAGGGGCGACAGTCGTTGGGTTTAATTTGGAGTTCGGATGAAATAGAGCTAATAAGAGAATTAAAAATTAAAAAATTAAAGGTATTAATACACGGTCAACAACCCTAAATTTTCATTTTCCCTTGTCAATCTCGTCTAGCCTCTACTCACGAAATCCGTGGCTGATTTTATCCCGATTTCAATCTTAAATTCTCCAAATCCAATCATTATTTTTCAAAACTCAAAACGTGAGAATTAAAGAGCTCACTACGATCTGTAAACTCAATGTTTAAGGTCTGAATTGGGAATGCGGTTTGCTTGAATTTTGGCTACAAACAGTCGATGTTCGTGGTCAGTCTGGAGGCCCATGGTGGGGCCGAGTTGCACGGGGATGGGGGCGATGGTGGAGGACGGTGGTAGCAGTATCGTGGTGACTTTGGATCAAGGTGCAGGTGGCTCCTTGGCGTGCGCGCGGGTGAAGTTTTAAGTTGATGTTGGGTTCTTGGATGCTCTAGTATTTTGAACGGTGGAAAAATGATTATGTTTAATTAATTAATTAATTATATAGTTAATGACGTATTAATGTAATTAGTATTTAAACAGTTGTATCTTTTTCATATGACATCGAAATTCAGTGAAATTGGGTGCGTTGGAATCGTTGAATTGAACTCTACAACATGGAACTGACCAGAACGGAAACGGAAGCTGTTGCAGTTTTTGGTAAAATAAAACGCTTGTTTAATTTTATTAAAACAATCTTCAAATAAAGACTGACGGAGTGGAAACCAAAGTGAGAATTCTCTCACTCAAAATTTTGGACATTTATTTATTTTTGTAACTACATGTATATCGATTGCCTATGACTATAATGTCTGTTTGGTGGCTGATGATTGTTTGCAGTTTAATGTTATTATTATTAAACTGCAATTATAAATGTTTATAAATAATAAATAAATTCATATAGACTGTGATGTAAAACCCACACAGGTATTGGAACGATAATTTTACATAATTCCCAATTATTTGTTGACGGTTGAAAACCCCATACGGGTCTGGAGATGATAATTATTTCACATCTCCCTTAGATTTAATTGTATGTCAACTGATTGATTGATAGGCTTCTATAAGCGTTATTTAATTATTTAATGCTTATACAGTAGTAAATTGCACTCTGGATGTGAGTTGACTGTTTTGTAGTTGTTCATCACTATATTTGAATACATGCGATGTATGAAATCCATATAAGTAAAATTATACGGTAATTGATTGAGTCTGATACCAATTCAGAAACAACAAATATTTTAAAATAATATTCAGTGAAAGATCAAAATATGATTTAGATGTCCGGGATGGACACGAAAATATTGAAATATATGAAGCTGAGTTAAGTAGATATACACCATTTTAACTCGAACGGACTTTTCACTTGATTTTATTCATTTTATAATGAACACTGAAAAGATTTCATTTCAAAATCTAATATCTTGAAAATATTATATTTTAATATTATAATGACATAGAACATTCAATTTTGATTTAAATTTGAAAATGAAATTGAAATCGTTTTAAAATGAGATTATAAACGATTTATAAAATATGTTTTAATTGGAAATCGAAGAAATATATTATATATATAAATGGCCTGAATAGAACGTTCCACGCAGCGATCGTTCGCGAATTTCGACCATGAACTCCGAATTGATGTAATAGGAGATCCGACCGTCGGATTCTCCTAAACCCGGAACCGTTGGGTTCATATTGAAAAGATCTATCAATGAATATAAGAGATTTAAATTTGAATGGTTGGATTTTAAATTATGTCCAAATCAATTTTGGGAAAAGTTGCTATGGATGCTGTTCGTTAGCCCTTATTGGAAACCTACTATAAGGGCCTTAATATAATTATTAAAAATGTGGAAAAATTGTTTAAAATCATAGTAAATGATTTGGAAAGCTTTTGGATGAAAAATCCCATGTTTGAAAAGATAAAAATATATTTTTATTGAAATGATCTAGTTAATAACTAGAATAATAATCCAATGATTTTTGGACATAATAAATTGGACTGAGAAATGGTTTTAATAAAACTAGAATTTTCCATTGTATAAATTGGAATGGATTTAAATGGAAATAATCTTCGGATTATTTCGATATTGGATTCCGTGATTATATGGATATTGTCGAAGAGTTTGGAAGATATAATATATATCGTTATTCCGAATACGATATCCGTTGGTTTCAGAATTTGATATTGAATATAAGCCGATATGATTTCTATTCAGAGCCTTGTATTTAACATCAAATGGGATTTTGAGTTCATCGTGAATGGTGTCTTCAATAACAATGTCCTTAAACCCAGTTGAGAATAGAATAAATCTTTTAGTTAAGATTTATAGAAGTTTGCCAATTAATTAATGCAATTGGAACTAAATAGAAGATGGTTTTGGGTTCATTATGAACGATGTTTTAATAACATTTATTCTTAAAACCCAATTAACAGTGCAGATATGATTTGGAATCTATAAATCTTTTTACAAAAATTTAATGGAAATTTTCCCAAGTAAAGTTTTACAATTTAATACATTAAATTGGATTTGAATGGAATTCGATTTAATAATAATCGAGATGAGCTTCGTTGAATGAAGACCATTACTATATATGAAATTTAAAATGCTTTGCCATTATTTCATTTATATTATTATTCTGATATGGAAATTTATATCAAGTGTATATACTGGTCAGATTTCCGTGAAGATTCCATTTTGATGGACAATGATTTTGGGTCTATCGTGAGCGATGTTTTAAACGATTTTAGTTCTTTAACCTATTTAAAGACAAGATTAATTTCTTAAAGTTGAATAATAATTAAGTAATGATTTTTGATATTAAAACCAAGTTGGAGTTTTAATGAATCTTTAATTAGATTGGAATGTGAATGAGGTAATTAAATTTACCGAATTCAAGAAATGATCGAGAATGGAGTACCACCAGTTTTACTCCATTCGATAGTTAAGTCTTTAATTAGATTTAAAACGTGAAATGGTAATTAATTTTACCGATAACATAGTGGGTGTTAGATATGGAGTACTACAGGTTTTGCTCCATGGGATGAACAGGTTGGGATTGGGATAATAAAATAAATGGTTACTTTGGTAAGGCTCGATAATCCCGACTAGTTTTATAAACCTTATTTTGGTTTAGAATTGTTAAAGGACAAAATAAAATCTTTCGAAAACGATATCCAGAGGAAGATTAAAGAGAAAATTTAAAAGAATTTATCTTTGATAAAATTAACGGTAACCTTTCCCTAAAGATGTGAATATTTGAATAAAAGAAGATTCTGAATTGGAATGAGGCATATGATGTGTTTTTATAGCACTTAATTATTGATCATAAAATACGCGAGTTATTCGGAAGGACCGAGTTTATCCCATTCTGAATAACTAATACGACGTCTAAAAGTCTATGATACGAAGATGGTGGTTGAAGGCCGGAAATCTTCACATCGTTTGGATGATTACTGATGTCTTGATTGGGATGTACACCCACGACAAGGTAATAAGTGGTGATCATCCAGACGTACTTGGAGATCGACAGGATATGCGAGGGCCCCTCTCCTGTACTGGACATATGGGACGTGGAATAAGGTGCCTTCGGTTTCGTTCAGACCCAGAACGGACTTGCAAATGGATGGTATGTCTGACATTGTATTCCTTTTGTAATGACCCGCATTTGCAGAGTTATTATAATTAATTTATTCAATTATACAAATAGTGATATAGTGAATTAAATGGTCGTGGAATTAAATAATGATGTATATTTAATTAAATAATAAATTAAATAATATATTTAATTCTGAAATAATCAGAATTGGCTGAAATGACGTTATGGTGTGAACCGGATCATCTGTGATATTTAATTCAGCTTGGAATTGAATTTGAATAACGAATATATTATATAAACGATAGTTTGAACATAGAATTATAATATAATTAAAATCGAGCTTGAAATGGCGCTGCAGTTCGTAAATTGGCGATTCGAACTTCAACTGAATGTACATGATTCGTTTTAAGCCGGATTTCTGTGAAACAAGAAACGTGTGGGGCTGGTGGAGTATATCTTTATAGTGGAAGAGAAAAATCGGGATTTCGTCGTGTAGATTTTGATTTATGTCCAAATCAAATTTTAGAAAAGTCACTGTGGAATTCCTTTATAATTTATAAAGGAATTATTTATATTTTTAAAAGGAATTTCAATATAAATCGAATATTGGGTTAACCCAGATTTGAAATATCAAGTTAGAAATTCATACAGGAATATTCTGAAGCTGTATGATATCGTATGTGAATATATATGATAATATTTATTTATAAATATTTAATTTAATTATATTTAATTATATTTATATATTTAAATGGGTCATCCAAAGCTTTAAAAATAGCCACTTTTGCAAACCAAGTCGGAGTTCGACAAAACCAGTTTCGTTGGATCCGCAATGTCAAATAGTTGTTACATTTCAAGTTTCGTGATTTTTAGAGTCACTGTGTGGTCGCACGGATTTTTAGAGTGAGAAACAGTCAGTATTTCGATAGTTAAAATACGCCATGTGAGCATACAGAGTCGGATTTCGACGAAACCAGTTTCATTGGGACTGTAATGTCAAACTCTAGCTGCATGTCAATTTTCATGATTTTTGGGTATCATGGGTGATCATAGGATTTTTTTAAAGACGACCGGAGTAAATGGGTGGTTATAAATCAAGGAAATCATCAATGTAAAAATATCTAAACCCTTATAAATATCGGCACCCTCCTCTAAACCTAATTCTATCCTCTTCATTAGTCAAAGAAAATGAGCCGCCAGCAGAAACTAAGAAAAAAAAACATGGAAATCCAACTTTAGAAATCCACAAGAATTCAAATCAAACACTCTAAATTCCAAGATACATATCGATGAGCTCAGAAAAGGAAGAGCTTTAAATTGGTGTATTATTTTCCAAGTTCGATGCCGACTTCTAGAAGTCGAAAAACACACAGAAAGACTTAGGGTTCCATCGTTTGGTTATTGAGGGCATCGATTTGTAAATCCAGGGTTGTAGCGGTGTTTAGGGAATTAAGTTCTTTGATTTGTGAGTTATTGGTAGATTTGTGGATCAAAAATTGATGCCACCGTCACTGGGATGGCTCGATACAGTCAACATCGAGATGGGAAAGGCTGAGTGCGAGTTCAGTAAGAATGGATGGAGGAGATAGCACGTGTGAAGAGGGAGAGATTGGTGAAGATTACGGTGGGTTTCATGTTGTAAGGAAGGAGATAATGGTGGAGAAAATGTCGTGGATGGCATTGAGGAATACTGGAGTCGGGTTCTAATTTGTGGGAGAAGATGGGAGTCATGGGTATTGGGGCTGAGAAAGTAAGTGGGCCGGTTTATTTAGTTAAAGCCCAATTGGATTTATAGATTAAGTTTTTACGTTAATTTAAATATTGTGTTAACTTGTAAACTGAATAACTTACACATACATTATCAGAATTTGACGCCGTCAGTTGCGTTAGGATCATGTGGACGACGACTGCAACAGGAACTGACGGGAAGCGAATCAAAGCTCGTTTGAATTTATGGAGAAATAAACTGTTTGATTCAAATCAAATAACAGTTTATCGTTCTTTAACGATGAACTACCAATGTGAGTAAATCTCACTAACTCTGAACAGTTTATAATTTCATGTTGTATTTTTATAACTGTTAAATATTGGCTGATTGACTGTGTGTTGACTATTTGATTGAACTGCTAGTCAGTTAGTTGAATTTCTATATTGATACTGTTTAACAGAATATATCATATGGAACTGAAAGTGATGTTGATTTTATTGTGTAACATCTGTGATGCAGGGAAACAGGTTGGAGGAATCCAACTGGATTCCTCAACATTTATTTTACAGTGATTCATATATTGTGATATATGATGTGATATATAATATGTTGTTGATTATGTGTGTTTGGACGATATTTATCGTTGTTATAAGGTAAGTTAAATACCATAAGAAATAGATGTGGAAAAGGGGATATTCAATGTGTATTTGGAAAATGAATTTTTATATAAAATCGATGGATTTTATATAGAAAAGGAAAAGGATTTTTATAAAAGAGAATAATTATAAAATCAAAGGATAAGTTATAATAAAAGAAATATTTATTTGTTAAATAAATATGATAGATAAAAGAGATATTTGTTTGTTAAATAAATAGAATTATTAAAAGGGAGTATTTATTCAGGGAATAAATTAATCAAATGAGTTTGTTAAACCAGTTTGTCAAATAAGTTAGTTAAACCACATTTGTCAAATGAGTTGGTTAAACAGATTTGTCAAATGAGTTAGTTAAACCAGTTTGTCAAATGAGTTAGTTAAACCAGATTTGTCAAGTGAGTTAGTTAAACCAGATTGTCAAATGAGTTAGTCAAACCAATTTAAATGAGTTGATCAAACCAAGTTGATCGAGTTAATTAAACTAGTTTACCCAAAGGAGTTAGTCGAAGTGAGTTACCAAAGGAGTTAGTCGAAGTAGTTAACTAGAGGAGTTATCGAATATTGGTTATTCGAAGTGAGTTAAATCCAAAGGAGTTAGTCGAAGTGAGTTAAATCCAAAGGAGTTAGTCGAAGTAGTTAATCCAGAGGAGTTTTCGAATATTGGTTAGTCGAAGTGAGTTAAATCCAAAGGAGTTAGTCGAAGTAGTTAATCCAAAGGAGTTAGTCGAAGTAGTTAATCCAAAGGAGTTAGTCGAAGTTAGTTAACCCAAAGGAGTTAGTCGAAGTTAGTTAATCCGAAGGAGTTAGTCGAAGTGAGTTAATCTAAAGGAATTAGTCGAATCGAGTTGGTCGAACCAAGTTAGTCGAGCCTAGTTAATCGAATCGAGTTGAGTTAATCAAGTAAGTAAATAAAGTTGAGTTATTCAAGATGAGTTAATCAAACCGAGGTAATCCAAATGAGATAATCGAATATGATTTATTCGAAGTGCGATATCAAATTTGGTTTATTCGAAAGGAGATATCGAATATAGTTTATTCGAAATGAGTTATTCGAATATAGTTTATTCGAAAAGAATTAATCGAAAAGGATTACTCGAGAAGAATTTATCAAATAAAGTTAATCGGTTAAAGTGAATGCAATAGGGTAAATCGAATTGAGTAAATCAAAAAGAGTTAATGAAATAGAGCTAATCAAAAAAGGAGATAATCGAATATAGTTATTCGAAAAGAAAGGTTAAGTAAGGAAGTTAGTTAAAGAAATATAAAGTGAACTTTGCCTTTCAAAGTTAGAAATGTTGTTCAGTTAAGGTCTGAGAGGTAGTTATACCCCAACTTGATTGGCTTCGTTTTTAACTAAGGAATGGTTAAGGTTTGGCAGTAAAGGATGGTTAAGTGAATTTAGTAATTAAAGGAAATGGTTTGAGTTGGCATAGCGATCTTTTATCTAAACATCTGTTTAATCCAAACGTAGGAGTTTTGGAAATGTTTTCCTAAACAAAAATCAGAAATGTTTTCTAATACGGAAAACAAGAAATGGAAATGTTCCCAATGTAAATAACGTATATTTTCTAAATTTAGAAAATAGCAAATGTTGAATATAGGGAAACAGGAGATGAAAAATGAACTTAAGAGATAAAATGTTAAGTGATGTTTGATCGATATAATTTCCATTTGGAAATAATATCGTTGTTTGCACACGTATTTTTCTTTGATAGTTAAATCACAGGCTATCGAAGTTTTGACCATTTTAAAGTTGTTAATATGGAGAGACCGGTTGGATTATTATCCAAAGAACCTGGCATAAGCGTTGCGAATCATATATGCCAAAGAAAAATGAAGAAGGAGCAAAGTGTAAGGGCAATTGTATAAGTCTTAGATAACAGTGCCTAAGATGGATATACTGAATAGTGCCTTCGGTTCATCCTGTT
The DNA here is from genome assembly GCA_030737875.1 of Allium sativum. Taxonomy (NCBI): domain Eukaryota; kingdom Viridiplantae; phylum Streptophyta; class Magnoliopsida; order Asparagales; family Amaryllidaceae; genus Allium; species Allium sativum. Next base: position 986,455,489 of record CM060924.1, read on the forward strand.
CCTGGATGACTTGTATGGATGAATGTCTGACACGGTATTTCCAGAAAGGTCACGTACATTGATTTCTTCAACAGTACCAAGAGTGGAAGCGGAGAAGGAAACTTCTTTAGCTAACACGTAATGTAATGTTGTAGACGTCAATTAGTGATTTTCGATGGATCTGACAATGTGGCATTCGAAGTGAATCTGATGCGATGATGAAGCATAACCTCAAGCCTCATCAACCGGTAAATGACAGAAATAAGGCAGGCAGCATGGCTAAGTCGGTCACTCCGAAGTAGGGTGCATAATCACCTGATCTAGAGTTTCATTTATTTCTAAAAATCTATTGTTGATGCTGTCCCATTCGGGAAATGGTTGTTGATCCCAACCGTTGGTGATATACATTCGATACCCTCAAGCAAAATGATTGGTCGGTCATGTGTGGTCGGGTTGCAAGATGTTCTTGTTGAATCCAGTGTATTCCTTTCTAGAGGTACACTAGCGAAAGGTGGTTCCATACCTTGTCATAGTTGGAAATCCATTACCCAATACGTGCTTCCGTTTTTTATTGTATACTATATATGTAGAACGTGAGATGAAAGCGTTTCTGCTAGATGATTATTTTATTGTGGTTGATAGACATTATTATAATATCAAATGGTTTTTAATATAAAGATATTTTGGATTCTCATAAGGGAAAAACCCGTTCCGTTATACGGCGTGGTCTTATGAGATATCGTTTACTTGTTCGAACTGTTTTAAACTGTTTTTACTCACACCTGTCTCATGACTGACCCGGAGTTTATTTTGTTTTGTTTTCCCTAAAATCTTAGGTGCCCAATTTTGTACGGGCAGTCAAGTAGTCGGGATTTACAGATACTTGAAGAGCTGGAGTAGGAGGCTTCAGGATCATATAGCTATAGTTTATTTCCATTGTGTTGTAAGTGTTGTACTTTGGTAATGACATATATTCAAGTACAGATGTATATTTAAAGTTATGTTATATATATATTATGTGTTATTCGTTCCGCTGTGCGGTTCGTGTTACTCTAATGTTGTGTTCTTCTTCTTCTTCTTCTATTCTAAGTTTCTATCTTATCTATTCTCACCCTCTGATTTCTTTCATTAATGACCGGTATTTTCGATCCTTGGATATTCGATATGTGTTATATATCGGATAACCAAGATCATCAAAAACCGAGGTCATTACAGTTGGTATTAGAGCTTAAGTTAAGTGAACTACTTGGCTCTGTGGTGTGACTCGTTAGAGATAGGGTTAGTAATACCCTATATTGAGTTTGAGTGTATATATACGAGTGAACGTATTTGTTATTGATATAAAAAAATTGTTTTATATTATGGAGATTTATTGGTTGAGTTGTTTATGGATTCTGGTCGATCAGTTTGATCCACTGTATTGATAAGGGTTACTAAACACTTGAATACGATGGGTCGACACGGTATGTTTTGAAAAGAGGGTAAACGATATAATTTTACCCAAATTATATTTTGATATAAAGGAGATATATTGGTTGTTATTGTAATCGAGTAAGATTATAAGTTAAATGGTTATGTAAATAACCAATCGGAACTCATATAAGTGAAATACGTGAAATCAGATGAGTTAAATCTGAAATTTAAGCCAGAAATTGAATTAAAATTCTGGAAAATTGGATAAGAGTTTGTAAATGGATTTGGATTAAAAGTAAGGAAAATTTAAGATCCTGGGAGATTTTAAATTGTTTTACAAGCAGTGCGAATTATATTTTGAAATGAATTTCAAAGTGGAAATGTTTAGAAATGGTTTTATAGTATTGAACTCACTTCGATCGCTAGAAAATAGATTCCGATGATGACAGCTACATCATCTGTATTCATTTTCGAGTTGTAAGGGACGAATTACTACCAGAGATACTGTTTTGAATTTGTTTTGGGAAAGACAAGTTGTGTTGAATTACAAAATGGGATTTATAATACAGAATTTGATATATAGATTTGAATAATAGAAGTGATATAAAATTTGAATAGAAATTTAATAGAATTAACTAGTCGAAGAGGAAGTAGTTAATCGAGTTTTGAATTTGAAGTTAAACATTGAAAGGTGAATTGGATTTGTAAATGTGTATTCGAAATCGAATATAGAACTTAAATTTGAAATTTGGATTCAAATTAGTTAATAAGCAAGTTAAAATATATTTGAACATGTCATGTTAAAATATAAAAGTGAAATAGAATAAAGAGTTAATTAACAAATTAATTAGCGAATTGAGTTAAAACAATCAGGTATAGTTAAAATAGGTTGGGCATGTATAAATATACATGAGATAGGTATGGATAAGGTATGAAGGTATATAAATAGAATGCTCGACGAAAAGGTATATATTTAATTCATATATAAGAATATATGCGCCGTATCGGCTAGCCGCTTGGCTTTTTTCTTTTTCTTTTAGATTGGTGAGGGCCATGGGAGGCAATTTTAAATATCCCAATGCTCCTGGTACAAAGGAGGTTATGGCGAATTTTTCCGGGAATTTAAGGAGTTAGAATATTTTTAAGATAATTTGATAGTTAGAAATCAAAGTATCGATATATATATATATATATATATATATATATATATATATAGAAGTCAATAAGGAAACGAACTTAGAAATAGAATAGTAAAATCAAAAAGGAAGACTAAGAATAAAATCTAGTAAGAATAGAAAGAGGAAGCGTATACGTGTTTAAAAGTGAATAAGTAGTTGTATGGTATTGATTATTCGAGTAAGTAGTCATATATGTTTTGACGTTATAAATGTTATTCAGTCAATGTTCGAAAGGTAGTTATACCCCAACTTGATTGATTTCATTATTAACAAATAAATAGTAAGATTTCAGGCTCGAAGATCAATGTTGAATAAGAGTTAGTTGAATATAGTATTTAGGTTGTCGTAACGATATTTTACACAACATCCGTTTTAACCCAAATAAGTGTAAACTTGGAAATATAATAAAGAATATTTCCTAAGTATAGAAATAAACGAGATCGAAAAAGAGATAAGTAATTAGAATATTTTCCAATTATAAATAGCATATATTTTCTAAAGTTTTGAAAATAAAGGAAGGCGATATTCGGAAATGTTTTCCAAATAACATAAAAGGCCAATATGGTTATTGAAAATATTTGGTTAACAAATATTGATAAAGAAATAGAGAAGTGATTTAACTAATGGAATATTAATTAAGGGCTCAGTGACATGTTCAAAAGGAAAATTTGATTTTTGAAAAGAGTAAATTGTTTAAAAACTCCCAGGGAAAGACTGTTTGAATTAAAAACAAATTTAATAGAAATTTGTGAAAGCAAATTTGAATTAAAGTAAAGCCAGTAAAGTGGTCACTGAGATTGAATTAGAATGATATCAAGACAAATTGGATTGGGAGATTCAAATTTAAAGTGTAATGTGATAATCAAGTTAAGAGTTGGGAATCGAGAAGAAACTCGAGTTGAAATGATATTTGGCTCGGATATAAGCGAATGGTTGTGTTGTGGATAAAAGCAGATTGGAATTTGATTGGGATAACCCTTGTATCTGCTAAATTTATAATAGGTGGAAAGGATATAATGATATGCCGACAAAAGGTACTAGTTTATATTTCTATTGGATATAAGATTTATGAGCCGAATTGGCAAGCCGCTTAGCTGTTTGATTTTCTTTTGGATGGAGATGGCCCAGAGAGGCAAGTTGGAGTTTGACGTATTGACCAGTACAAAGAAGGTGCTGGCGAAATTTTTCGAAGAGTTAAGGCATTAGAAAATTTTCAGTATTTTTGGAAATTTTCGTCGATAAGAATTAAATTAATTTTTAATTGAAATTAAATTGGTTCAATTGAAACTGAAGTTAGGAAGTGAACAAAAATGTTCTAACCAGTCGATAGGGTCGTTCTCTACCTTAACAATTTCGAGGACGAAATTATTTTAAGTGGGGAAGAATGTAATGACCCGCATTTGCAAAGGTATTATAATTAATTTATTTAATTATATAAATAGTGATATAGTGAATTAAATGGTCGTGGAATTAAATAATGATGAATATTTAATTAAAATAATAAATTAAATAATATATTTAATTCTGAAATAATCAGAATTGGCTGAAATGACGATATGGTGTGAACCGGATCATCTGTGATATTTAATTCAGCTTGGAATTGAATTTGAATAACGAATATATTATATAAACGATAGTTTGAACATAGAATTATAATATAATTAAAATCGAGCTTGAAATGGCGCTGCAGTTCATAAATTGGCAATTCGAACTTCAACTGAATGTACAGGATTCGTTTTAAGCCGGATTTCTGTGAAACAAGAAACGTGTGGAGCTGGTGGAATATATCTTTCTAGTGGAAGAGAAAATTTGGGATTTCGTAGTGTAGATTTTGATTTATGTCCAAATCAAATTTTAGAAAAGTCGATGTGGAATTCCTTTATAATTTATAAAGGAATTATTTATATTTTTAAAAGGAATTTCAATATAAACCGAATAATGGGTTGACCCAGATTTGAAATATCAAGTTAGAAATTCATATAGGAATAATATAAAGCTATATGATATCGTATGTGAATATATATGATAATATTTATTTATAAATATTTAATTTAATTATATTTAAATATATTTATATATTTAAATGGGTCATCCAGAGCTTTAAAAATAACCACTTTTGCAAACGAAGTTGGAATTCGACGAAACTAGTTTCGTTGGATCCGCAATGTCAAATAGTTGTTAGATTTCCAGTTTCGTGATTTTTAGAGTCACTATGTGGTCGTACGGATTTTTAGAGTGAGAAACAGTCAGTATTTCGACAGTTAAAAATACGCTGTGTGAGCATATCGAGTCGGAGTTCGACGAAACCAGTTTCGTTGGGACCGTAATGTTAAACTCTAGTTGCATGTCAATTTTCATGATTTTTGGGTATCATGGGTGATCATAGGATTTTTTTTAAAGACGACCGGAGTAAATGGGTGGTTATAAATCAAGGAAATCATCAATGTAAAAATAACTAAACCCTTATAAATACCGGCACCCTCCTCTAAACCTAATTCTATCCTCTTCATTAGTCAAAGAAAATGAGCCGCCAGCAGAAACTAAGAAAAAAAAAGTGGAAATCCAACTTTAGAAATCCACAAGAATTCAAGTCAAACTCTCTAAATTCCAAGATTCATATCGATGAGCTCAAGAAAAGAAGAGCTTTACATTGGTGTATTATTTGCCAAGTTCGACGCCGACTTCTGGAAGTCGGAAAACAGGCAGAAAGACGTACGGTTCCATCGTTTGGTTATTGAGGGCATCGATTTGTAAATCCAGGGATGTAGCGGTGTTTAAGGAATTAAGAGCTTTTATTTGTGAGTTATTGGTAGATTTTTGGATCAAAAAGTGATGCCACCGTCACTGGGATGGCTCGATACAATCGACATCGAGATGGGAAAGGCTGAGTGCGAGTTCAGTAAGAATGGATGGAGCAGATAGCACGTGTGAAGAGGGAGAGATTGATGAAGACTACGGTGGGTTTAATGTTGTAAGGAAGGAGATAATGGTGGAGGAAATGTCGTGAATGGCATTGAGGAATACTGGAGTCGGGTTCTAATTTGTGGGAGAAGATGGGAGTCACGAGTATTTGGGCTGAGAAAGTAAGTGGGCGGTTTATTTAGTTAAAGCCCAATTGGATTTATAGATTAAGTTTTTAGGTTAATTTAAATATTGTGTTAACATGTAAACTGAATAACTTACAATACAATATCAGAATTTGATGACGTCAGTTGCGTTAGGATCGTGTGGACGACAACTGCAACATGGAACTGATGGGAAGCGAATCAAAGCTCGTTTGAATTTATGGCGAAATAATTTATCGTTCTTTAACGATGAACTGCCAATGTGAGTAAATATCACTAACTATGAACAGTTTATAATTTCGTGTTGCATTTTTAGAACTATTAAATATTGGCTGATTGACTGTTTGATTGAACTGCTAGTCAGTTAGTTGAATTTCTATATTGATTCTGTTTAACAAGATATATCATATGGAACTGAAAGTGATGTTGATTTTATTGTGTAACATCTGTGATGCAGGGAAACAGGTTAGAGGAATCCAAATGGATTCCTCAACATTTATTTTACTGTGATTCATATATTGTGATATATGATGTGATATATAATCCGTTGTTGATTATGTGTGTTTGGACGATATTTATCGTTGTTATATGGTATGTTAAATACCGTAAGAAATACTGGATGTTGGAAAGGTGATTTTCAAAATGTATTTTGAAAATGAATTTTTATATAAAATCGATGGATTTTATATAGAAAAGGAAAAGGATTTTTATAAAAGAGAATAATTATAAAATCGGAGGATAAGTTATAATAAAAGAAATATTTATTTGTTAAATAAATAGGATATATGAAAGAGATATTTATTTGTTAAATAAATAGAATTATTAAAAGGGAGTATTTATTCAGGGAATAAATTAATCAAATGAGTTAGTTAAACCAGTTTGTCAAATAAGTTAGTTAAACTAGATTTGTCAAATAAGTTGGTTAAACATATTTGTCAAATGAGTTAGTTAAACCATTTTGTCAAATGAGTTAGTTAAACCAGATTTGTCAAGTGAGTTAGTTAAACCAGATTGTCAAATGAGTTAGTCAAACCAATTTAAATGAGTTGATCAAACCAAGTTGATCGAGTTAATTAAACTAGTTTACCCAAAGGAGTTAGTCGAAGTGAGTTAAATCCAAAGGAGTTAGTCAAAGTAGTTAATCCAGAGGAGTTATCGAATATTGGTTATTCGAAGTGAGTTAAATCCAAAGGAGTTAGTCGAAGTGAGTTAAATCCAAAGGAGTTAGTTAAAGTAGTTAATCCAGAGGAGTTATCGAATATGGGTTAGTCAAAGTGAGTTAAATCCAAAGGAGTTAGTCGAAGTAGTTAATCCAAAGGAGTTAGTCGAAGTAGTTAATCCAAAGGAGTTAGTCGAAGTAGTTAATCCAAAGGAGTTAGTCGAAGTAGTTAATCCAAAGGAGTTTGCCGAAGTTAGTTAACCCAAAGGTGTTAGTCGAAGTTAGTTAATCCAAAGGAGTTAGTCGAAGTGTGTTAATCTAAAGGAGTTAGTCGAATCGAGTTGGTCGAACCAAGTTAGTCGAGCCTAGTTAATCGAATCGAGTTGAGTTAATCAAGTAAGTAAATCAAGTTGAGCTAGTCAAGATGAGTTAATCAACCCGAGGTAATCCAAATAAGATAATCGAATATGAGTTATTCGAAGTGCGATATCAAATTTGGTTTATTCGAAAGGAGATATCGAATATAGTTTATTCGAAATGAGTTAGTCGAATATAGTTTATTCGAAAAGAATTAATCGAAAAGGATTACTCGAGAAGAATTTATCAAATAAAGTTAATCGGTTAAAGTGAATGCAATAGGGTAAATCGAATAGAGTAAATCAAAAAGAGTTAATGAAATAGAGCTAATCAAAAAAGGAGATAATCGAATATAGTTATTCGAAAAGAAAGGTTAAGTAAGGAAGTTAGTTAAAGAAATATAAAGTGAACTTTGCCTTTCAAAGTTAGAAATGTTGTTCAGTTAAGGTCTGAGAGGTAGTTATACCCCAACTTGATTGGCTTCGTTTTTAACTAAGGAATGGTTAAGGTTTGGCAGTAAAGGATGGTTAAGTGAATTTAGTAATTAAAGGAAATGGTTTGAGTTGGCATAGCGATCTTTTATCTAAACATCTGTTTAATCCAAACGTAGGAGTCTTGGAAATGTTTTCCCAAACAAGAATCAGAAATGTTTTCTAATACAGAAAACAAGAAATGGAAATGTTCCCAATGTAAATAACGTATATTTTCTAAATTTAGAAAATAGAAAATGTTGAATATAGGGAAACATGAGATGAAAAATGAACTAAGAGATAAAATGTTAAGTGATGTTTGATCGATATAATTTCCATCTGGAAATAATATCGTTTTTTGCACACGTATTTTTCTTTGATAGTTAAATCACAGACCATCGAAGTTTTGACCATTTTAACATTGTTAATATGGAGAGACCGGTTGGATTTTTATCCAAAGAACCACTCTGTATTGGCATAAGCATTGCGAATCATATATGCCAAAGAAAATTGAAGACGGAGTAAAGTGCAAGGGCTATTGTATAAGTCCTAGATAATAGTGCCTAAGATGGATGTACTGAATAGTACCTTTGGTTCATCCTGTTCCTGGATGACTTGTATGGATGAATGTATGACACGGTATTTCCAGAAAGGTCACGTACATTGATTTCTTCAACAATACCAAGAGTGGAAGCGGAGAAGGAAACTTCTTTAGCTAACACGTAATGTACTGTTGTAGACGTCAATTAGTGATTTTCGATGGATCTGACAATGTGGCATTCGAAGTGAATCTGATGCGATGATGAAGCGTAACCTCAAGCCTCATCAACCGGTAAATGACAGAAATCAGGCAGGCAGCATGGCTAAGTCGGTCGCTCTGAAGTAGGGTGTATAATCACCTGATCTAGAGTTTCATTTATTTCTAAAAATCTATTGTTGATGCTGTCCCATTCAGGAAACGGTTGTTGATCCCAACCGTTGGTGATATACATTCGATACACTCAAGCGAAATGAGTGGTAGGTCATGTGTGGCCGGGTTGCAAGATGTTCTTGTTGAATCCAGTGTATTCCTTTCTAGATGTACACTACCGAAAGGTGGTTCCATACCTTGTCATAGTTGGAAATCCATTACCCAATATGTGCTTGCGGTTTTGATTGTATACTATATATGTAGAACGTGAGATGAAAGCGTTTCTGCTAGATGATTATTATATTGTGGTTGATAAACATTATTACAATATCAAAAGGTTTTTGATATAAAGATATTTTGGATTCTCATAAGAGAAAAGCCCGTTCCGTTATACGGCGTGGTCTTATGAGATATCGTTTACTTGTTCGAACTGTTTTAAACTATTTTTACTCACACCAGTCCCATGACTGACCTAGAGTTTATTTTGTTTTGTTTTCCCTAAACTCTTGGGTACCCAATTTTGTACGGGCAGTCAAGTAGTCGAGATTTACAGATACTTGAAGAGCTGGAGCAGGAGGCTTCAGGATCATATAGCTATAGTTTATTTCCGCTGTGTTGTAAGTGTTGTACTTTGGTAGTGATGTATATTCAAGTACAGATGTATATTTCAAGTTATGTTATATATTATATGTTATTCGTTCCGCTGTGAGGTTCGTGTTACTCTGATATTGTGTTCTTCTTCTTCTTCTTCTTCTTCTTCTATTCTAAGTTTCTATCTTATCTATTCCCACCCTCTAATTTCTTTCATTAATGACCTTTATTTTCGATCCTTGGATATTCGATATGTGTTGTATATCGGATAACCAAGATCGTCAAAATCCCGGGTCATTACACCTTTTTATACTGTATTCGTTGATCTCTGCTAAATATATATCTATTTGATGGCGGAGAATTTATTCTCCTTCTTAACACCTTCTCTGAGACATATGAGATTAGAGGTAAAAAATATTGGCGGAAATCAGTGGTACGGTATGGATTGATAGAGTGGCATGCTGAGATGCAAATGATCAAGGCTTTTGTTGAAAAGCAGAGCCTTATGGTTGATGATCAAAGCACAACTTTAAATAGAGCAGCTTTATGCAACATTAATTCATGAGCTTCACACCTCGGTATGAACCAAAAACGGGATGAGGACTGCAGGGAAATGGACATATGTTAGTTTCTAGCTACGAGTAACATCATGGTATGGAGCCCAGACATTTTACTCATGTGGATGTTGGAAAAAATTCATGATGGAAAGCGAGGTACCTCGAATATGATTTGAGTCCCTAGTGGCTCTTGAGTGATTAAAGATACTCACCCATTTTGGAGGTTCGATAGAACCGGCTAATATATAGTTTATGATATTGCCAATCATCGATAGTTGACCAACCCTATCGCTAACTTAGGGTCACGAGAGTGTGATTCCTGAGGCATTGCTAGTGTGTTCGAATCGGTAAGGACGATCGCTTGCTTGGTTCATAGATGGAAACCCAATTTCCAATACGAGATTTTACGGTTTTAGTTGTAAACATATATTGTAATGTCCCGTATTTTTACGGTGTAATAATTTATTTATCTAATTTTGCAAATAGTGATTTATTGATTTAAATGGTTTAAATTAAATAACATGGAATATTTAATTAATATTTATAATATAAAAATATATTATAATCCTGAAATAGTCAAAAATAGCTGAATTCACAATACAGTATGAATTGGATTATATATAAGGCATAATTCAGTTGTAGAATGGCGAATATATTATATAAACGTCATTAGAATGTATAAATTATAATTATAATTATAATCGAGTTCGAAATGGCGCGACAATTCATAATTTGGTTATTCAAACTTTAAACGAATATATAGAATCCGTTTTAAGCCGAATTTATTTGAAACAAGAAACGTTCGGAGCTAGAGAAGTATATTTTTCTAATGGAAGAGAAAAATCGGGATTTCATCATGTAGATTTTTATTTATGTCCAAATCAAATTTTCAAATAGTTGCTATGGAATTCCTCTATAATTTATAACGATTTATTTATATTATAAAAGGATTTTCAATATAAATTGAATACTGACTTAATCAGGATTTGAAATGTAGAGCTATAAACTCAATAGGAATATTCTAGAGTTTTATGGTATTCTATTGTGAATATATACGATAATATTTATTTGTAAATATTTAATTTAATTATATTAAATATATTAATATTTAAATGGGTTTATTTAGAGCTTTAGAAAATATCCATTTTTGCAAACGAACTCTGTTTCCGACGAAACTAATTTTATTGGATCCAGAATATTAAATTATTGCTAGATTTAAATTTTCGTGATTTTTGAAGTCAGTATGTGGCCGTACGGGATTTTAATGTAAAATACGGTCGATAATTTGACTTTAAAAAAATGCTATGTGAGAAAACGGATTCGGAATTCGACGAAACAAGTTTCGTTGGGTTTGTAATGTCAAACTGTAGCTATCTATCCATTTTCGTGATTTTCGGGTTTTATATGTGATCATATGAATTTTAAAAGACGAGTATGAATAGTGATAGCTTAAAATCCAATATAATAATCGAATATAAAAATATTAAAATCCTCCTATAAAATATCCTTAACATTTTAAACCTAAATCTCATTTTTCCCTGGTCAAAACACATGTGCCGCTATGTTTTCCTTCAAAAAAAAAATGTCGATCCTCATAAATTAAGATAAAAACCAAATAAAATTCCTTAAATCTCAAAACAACTTTATTTGAATTCAGTGGTTCAAGGGCTTCCTTCCTATGCTAATTTCAAGGAATACGATCTTATTCTATCTGGTTCCATTTCGAACCCGTACAACCTAGGGTTTGGGTTTCTTCGATTTTGGAGCATTTGTTTGTGAAATTATGTTGGTTTTTGGATTTAGAAGGTGCAGTTACGTCTTGTGATGGTTTCTGAATGGATTCGACACTAAAACATGTCGTGACCTCACCTGGATACTCGTGAATAGCTGAACGACGTAGAAGAGATGTAGTGATCGAGTTTTATGTTTTTGGTACAAGGTGATATAGAAATCAAAGGGAGGATTTTTAGTGGTATTGGTTTAATTTTTAAACGAAGTATTGATGGAGTTTTGATTTTTAGAAATGTCGACAATGGTGTATGGAATGCCTGGAGATGTATGCGACGGGGAAGAAAGAGTTGAGGGTGGTCGGGTTCTAGTTTTGCTTAGGCCGAGAATGTGGGTGAGGCCCATTTAATAAATAAATGTTTAGTCTAATAGATTTAAATAATGTATTAACTTAACTTTATCATATATAATCCATACATAGTCAGAATCACGAACGGTCAGATCTGATGGAATCGTATGGACGGTGGCTATACACTGGAACTGACTGGAAGTGAATTGGAACTCAATAAAATTTATTGCAAAATAAAACAACTGTCTGAATCAAGTGACAATTATCGTTATTTAACGATGATCGTCCAATCTGAGTAAATCTTACTAACTCTATCCAATTTTCATGTCTGTAAATATAATTTAGTGTGGAAAAATCATGGTTGATTGCTGTCAGACGATTGTTTGGTTAAATTGTTGATTGTTGGTTGAAATTATAGATAACGATATATATATATATATAAATCATTAATCAAATATTGATTCTTTTATTAGAATATTTCATATTGGAATGAAATCGATGTTATTTATATTGTTTAACATCTGTGATGCAGGGAAATAGGTCAAAGGAATCCAACTGGATTCCTCAATATTTATAATACTGTTTGTTTTCATATATTGTGATATATGATGATATATAATCTGTGACTAATTATGATGACACTAGTCATATTATTTGGTATTTTAAATACCATATGAAATAATGGAAAATAAAAAGGAAAATTTCAAAGTGAATATTGAGAATGAATTATTTATATTTGAAATAAATAGAATATTATAAAAAGTAATCTCTGGAAAAACAAATATTGGAAAATATATTTAAGGGTTTATATAGAATGAATAGAATTATATAAAAGGATTTATATAGAATGACTAGAATTATACAAAAGGATTTATATAGAATAAAAAGAATTATATAAAGGGAATTATAGATGAGATTATAAATGTTGGAAATGAAAAAAGATTTGTATGAAAAATTCTGCAATTAAAAATACAATAGAATTTGGGTTTGAGATATTGTTTTAGAATACGGAATCAAACTGTTTTGATTTTATAAAGAAATATTATTCACATTTACGTGAAAAATTAGATTAAAGTAAATATTTTGCTAATAAAATATTTATAAAGGAAATAGGGTTTGAATAAGGAATTAAAATGGAATTACTGAAATTAGAAACTGACTGGAAATAAGTTGGGTCGAATGGCTTTCCAGGTATCGATCTGATGTTGGGTTTCGGCCTTCGAGGTTTATGCTTGGGAAGTTGTTCTCTTACAAGTTTATAGTTAGAGACTGATTTATGTGAGATGATATTGATGCGCGAATCAGAATTGGAAACGTTTTCCAATGTTAATAATGTATATTTACTAAAATTAGAAAATAAGGATTTGATGAATATATGAAAACGAGAAATGGGGAAGTGAATAAATGTTGATTGATGATTGATCGATGAAATTTCCGTTTGGAAATAATATCGTTGTTTGCACGCATGTTTTTCTTTGATAGTTAAATCACCGACTATCCAAGTTTTTGACCATTTTTCCATCGTCAATACGCGGAGACCGGGATCAGATTCATTATATGAAAACCACTCTGTATGGGCGTTAGCGTGCAATCAAATATGATGAAGATAATTGAAAACAGAGTTATGCAAGGGCTGTCTTGCTTACAGAATAGTACCTTCGGTCTGTCTAGTTCCAGGACGATCTGTATGGAAGAATGTCTGACAGAGTATACTTAATAGATCGTGTAAGTTGATCTCTTCAAACGTATTTACGTTTGGTGGTATAGGAATTCGTTTCTCTTAGCTGTATACCCATGGTATTTTTGGAGAAATCAATTTGTGATTTGGCATTTACGACAATGTGACATTCAAAATAAATAAAGGTGTGGTCTGTACGTTATGACCTCTAGCCTCACAACCAGGAAATGGTATAAAATCGGGTAGGTCGCATAGCTAACTGGTTGGCTGCCAATTAGGGTGTATTGTCACTTAATCTGGAGTTACATTTACTTCTTTAACCTATTTTGATGATGCCCCTTTTGGGAAACGGTTGCTGATCCCAACCGTTGGTGATAATACATTTGGTTCACTCAAGCGAGATGAGTGACCGATCTTGTTTAGCCTGAGTTGCAAGATGTCCTTGTTGAACCCGGTGTATTCTCTCTAGAGATACACTGTTGGAAGGTTGTCCCATACATTGCCAGTTGGAATTCATTACCCAATATGCGCCCACGGTTATATAATATGTATGTGAAACGAGAGATGAATGCGTTCTGCTAGATGATTATTATATTGTGGTTGATAGATACTATTATAATATCAATGAGTTTTGATAAAAAGATTATCGATTTTTTCAAAATGATTTGAAAGTTTAATCAAATTGATTTGGATTCTCATAAGGGAAAAACCCGTTCTGTTATACAGCGTGGACTTATGAGATATCGTTTAATTAATCAAACTGTTTTAAATTGTTTTACTCACACTAGTCCATGTCGCTGGCATAAGCTGGGAGACGCATGATGGGGGTTCTCGCTTCGCGGTTAGGTAGCGAACGGGAGACGCTTACCCCTACATGTCACGAAAAATGGGGGTTGGTCTAGTCGAGCGTTTGGCCATAAAACATGGTGCTGGGGTACCTCTGTAAGTCACGGTGGGATTTTAGCCTGCTACCTAGGGTGAGAGGACGGCTGAAAAGCCTACTCGAAAACCCGGGTCGTTACAGAAGTATAATGTTAAGTGATTACCTTAGCTCTGTGGCGTGACTCAGTACAGATGGGGTTAGTAATGCCCTAGATTGAGTTAGAGTGTATATATACGAGTGAACATATTTGTAGATTTTATAAAAATTGTTTTATATTGTGGTGATTTATTGGTTGAGTTGTTTATGGGTTCTGGTTGATCCGTTTGATCCACTGTATCGATAGGAGTTTCTAAACACTTGAGTACAATGAACCAACATAGTATGTTTTGAAAAGAGGGTAAACGAAATAATTTACCCAAATTATATTTTGATATAAAGGATTTATATTGAAATGATTATAAGATATTGGATATATTGGTTTTTATTATAATCGAGTAAGATTATAAATTTAATGGTTATGTAAATAACCAATCAGGATTCATATGAGTGTAATATGTGAAATCAAATGAATTAAATCTGGATTTAAATTAGAATTGAAATTAAAACCCTAGAAATTTGGAAAGTTGTTTGGAAATGGATTTGGATTAAATATATGAGGATTTTAAAATCCTGGGAGATTTTAATTTTGTTTTACAAGCTGTGTGAAGGGTATTTTGAAATGTATTTCAAAGTGGAAGTTTTTAGATATGGTTGTGAAAGAGATATTATATTGAACTCAATTCATTCACTGGAAAATAATTCCGATGATGATCCGGACATCATTGGTGTTCGTTTTCAAGTTTCTGAGTGACAAATTACTACCAAAGATATAGTTTTTGGAAATGTTTTGAGAAAACAAGTGGTTTAGATTTCCGAAAATAATATTGGATGTTTGAAAAGGGTAAGTTGTTTAAAACTCCCGGGAAAGATTTTTTGAATTAAAACCAAATTGAATTGAAATTTGTGGAAGCAAATATGAATTGGATCTGATTAACTGGAGATTGAATTGAAATATAATATATCAAGTTGAATCAGATTTTGCATTGTGAGATAGAAATCTGAAATGGTATTTGATTAGTGAGTTAGGAGTTTGGAATCAAGAACAGAACTTTGGTTTGAAATATAACTTGGCTTGGATACGTGACTGATTTGGTTTTGAGGATAAAATTGGAAATTGATTGGGAATGCATTTGTATATGCTGACATGATAGCAGATTGAAAGTAGTAGAGTTGAATGCCGACAAAAATGTATAAGTTATTTGTATATGAGTTTGATGATTTATGAGCCGATTTGGCAAGCCGTTTGGCTGTTTGATTTTCTTTTGGGTTGGAGAAGGCCTAGAGAGACGAGTTGTAGTTATACCGATTGACCCGTACAAAGGAGGTGCTGGCGAAATTTTTCAGAAATTTCGGGTGTTAGAATTTTTTTAGATTTTTTGAAAATTTTCGTTAATAGAAAGGAATTAATATTTTAACTGAAATTGATTAGCTCAGTTGAAACTAAAATTTAAGGAGTAAACAAATAATTTTAACCCAGTTAATAGGGTTTGTTTTCTACCTTAGCAATTTCGAGAACGAAATTATTTTAAGGAGGAAAGAATGTAATGTCCCGTATTTTTAAGGTGTAATAATTTATTTATCTAATTATGTAAATAGTGATTTACTGATTAAATTGTTTAAATTAAATAATACGGAATATTTAATTAATATTTATAATATAAAAATATATTATAATCCTGAAATAGTCAAAAATAGCTGAATTCACAATACAATATGAATTGGATTATATATAAGGTGTGATTCAGTTTTAGAATGGCGAATATATTATATAAACGACTTTAGAATGTATAAATTATAATTATAATTATAATCGAGCTCGAAATGGCGCAGCAGTTCGTAATTTGGCGACTCGAACTTTAAGCGAATATACAAAATCCGTTTTAGGCCGGATTTCTGTGAAACAAGAAACGTTCAGAGCTGGTGAAGTATATTTTTCTAATGAAGAGAAAAATCAGGATTTCGTCGTGTAGATTTTGATTTATGTCCAAAACAAATTTTCAAATAGTCGCTATGGAATTCTTTTATAATTTATAATGATTCATTTATATTATAAAAGGATTTTCAATATAAATTGAATATTGATTTAATCAGGATTTGAAACGTAGATTTATTAATTCAGATAGGAATATTCTAGAGTTGTATGGTATTCTATTGTGAATATATGTGATAATATTTATTTATAAATATTTAATTTAATTATTTTGAAATATACTAATATTTAAATGGGTTTATTTAGAGCTTTGGAAAATAGCCATTTTTGCTAATGAATTTCTTTTTCGACGAAACTAATTTCATTGGATCCAGAATATTTAATTATTGCTAGATTTCAATTTCCGTGATTTTTGATGTCAGTATGTTATGTGGCCGTACAGGATTTTAATGTAAAATACAGTTGATAAATTGACTTTAAAAATATGCTGTGTGAGCAAATGGATTCGGAATTCGATGAAACAAGTTTCTTTGGGTCCGTAATGTCAAACTGTGGCTAACTGTCAATTTTCGTGATTTTTGAGTATCATATGTGATCATATGAATTTTTAGAAGACGAATATGAATAGCGATAGCATAAAATCCAATATAATAATCGAATATAAAAATATTAAAATCCTCCTGTAAAATACCCTTAACATTTTAAACCTAAATCTCATTTTTCTCTGGTCTAAACACTTGCGCCGCTATGTTTTCCTTCAGAAAAAAAATTTCGATCCTCATAAATTAAGATAAAAACCAAATAAAATTCCTTAAATCTCAAAACAACTTTATTTGAATTCGTTGGTTCAAGGGCTTCCTTCCTATGCTAATTTCAAGGAATGCGATCTTATTCTATCTGGTTCCAGTTCGAACCCATACAACCTAGGGTTTAGGTTTCTTCGATTTTGGAGGATCTGTTTGTGAAATGATGTTGGTTTTTGGATTTAGAAGGTGCAGTTACATCTTGTGACGGTTTCTAAATCGATTCGACACTAAAACATGTCGTGACTTCACCTGGTTTCTCGTGAAGAGCTGGACGACGCAGAAGAGATGTTGTGATCGAGTTTAATATTTTTGGCACAGGGTGATAGAGAAATCAAAGGGAGGATTTTTAGTGGTATTGGTTTAATTTTTAAACGAAGCATTGATGGAGTTTTGATTTTTAGAAATGTAGACAATGGTGTATGAAATACCTGGAGATGTATGTGACGGGGAAGAAAGAGTTGAGGGTGGTCGGGCTCTAGTTTTACTTGGGCCAAGAATGTGGGTGAGGCCCATTTAATAGATAAATGTTTAGTATATATAGATTTAAATAATGTATTAACTTAACTTTATCATATATAATCCATACGTAGTCAGAATCATGAACAGTCAGATCCAATGGAATCGTATGGACGGTGGCTATACATTGGAACTGACTGGAAGTGAATTGGAACTCGATACAATTTATTGCAAAATAGTACGATTGTCTGAATCAAGCGACAGTTATCATTATTTAACAATGATCATCCAATGTGAGTAAATCTCACTAACTCTGTCCAATTTACATTTCTATAAATATAATCTAGTGTGGATAAATGATGGTTGATTGTTATGTGATGATTGTTTGGTTAAATTGTTGATTGTTGGTTGAAATTATAGATAACGATATATGTATAAATCGTTAATCAAATATTGATTATGTTTATTAGAATGTTTCATATTGAAACGAAATCGATGTTATTTATATCGTTTAACATCTTTGATGCAGGGAAACAGATCGGAGGAATCCAACTGGATTCCTCAATATTTATAATACTGTTTGTTTTCATATATTGTGACATATGATGTGATATATAATCTGTGATTGATTATGATGACACTAGTCATGTTATTTGGTATTTTAAATACCATATGAAATAATGGAAAATAAAAAGGAAAATTTCAAAGTGAATATTAATAATGAAATATTTATATGTGAAATAAATAGGATATTATAAAAATTAATATTTGAAAAAACAAATGTTGGAAAATATAATTAAGGATTTATATAGAATGAATAGAATTATATGAAAGGATTTATATAGAATGACTAGAATTTTATAAAAGAATTTACATAGAATAAATATAATTATATAAAGAGAATTATAGATGAGATTATAAATGTTGGGAATGAAATAAGATTTGTATGAAAAATTTTGCAATTAAAAATATAAATAGAATTTGGGTTTGAGATATTGTTTTTAAATACAGAATCAAACTGTTTTGATTTTATAAAGAAATATTATTCACATTTATGTGAAAAAATAGATTAAAGTAAATATTTTGCTAATAAAATATTTATAAAGGAAATAGGGTTTAAATTAGGAATTTAAATGGAATTACTGAAATTAGAAACTGACTGGAAATTAGTTGAGTCGAATGGCTTTCTGGGTATTGATCTGATGTTTATTTCGACCTTCGGGGTTTATGCTTGGGAAGTTGTTCTCTTACTAGTTTAAAGTTAGAGACTGATATATGTGAGAAGATATTGATGCGCGAATCAGAAATGGAAACGTTTTCGAAAGTTAATAACGTATATTTTCTAAAATTAGAAAATAAGGATTTAATGAATATATGGAAACGAGAAATGGGAAAATGAATTAATGTTGATTGATGATTGATCGATGGAATTTCCATCTGGAAATAATATCGTTGTTTGCGCACATGTTTTTCTTTGATAATTAAATCGCCAACTATCAAAGTTTTTGACCATTTTTCCGTCGTCAATACGGAGAGATCGGGATCAGATTCATTATCTAAAAACCACTCTGTATGGGCGTTAGCATTGCAATCAAATATGATGATGATAATTGAAGATGGAGTTATGCAAGGGATGTCCTGTTTGCAGTATAGTACCTTCGGTCTGTCCAGTCCCAGGACGACCTGTATGGAAGAATGTCTGACATAGTATACTTAATAGATCGTGTAAGTTGATCTCTTCAAACGTATTTACGTTTGGTGGTATAGGAATTCGTTTCTCTTAGCAGTATACCCGTGGTATTTTTAGAGAAATCAATTTGTTGTTTGGCCTGTATGAAGATGTGACATTCAAAGTAAATGAAGGTGTGGTCTGTACGTTATGACCTCAAGCCTCACAACCAGGAAATGTTATAAAATCGGGTAGGTCGCATGGCTAAGTGGTTGGCTGCCAATTAGGGTGTATTGTCACCTGATCTGGAATTACATTGACTTCTTTAACCTATTTTGATGTTGTCCCTTTCAGGAAACAGCTGTTGATCCTAACCGTTGGTGATAATACATTTGGTACAGTCAAGAGAAATGAGTGATCGGTGATGTTTAGCCTGAGTTGCAAGATGTCATTGTTGAACCCGGTGTATTCCTCTCTAGAGATACACTGTTGGAAGGTGGTCCCATACCTTGCAAGTTGGAATTCATTACCCAATAAGCGCCCACGGTTTTTGATTATATATTATGTACGTGAGACGTGAGATGAAAGTGTTCTGCTAGATGATTATTATATTATGGTTGATAGACACTATTATAATATCAAGGAGTTTTGATATAAAGATTATCGTTTCTTTCAAAATGATTTGAAAGTTAAATCAAATTGATTTGGGTTCTCATAAGGGAAAACACGTTCTGTTATACAGCGTGATCTTATGAGATATCTTTTAATTACTTAAACTATTTTAAATTATTTTACTCACACTAGTCAATGTCCCTGGCATAAGCTGGGAGACACATGATAGGGGGTTCTCGCTTCGCGGTTGGATGGCGAATGGGAGACTCTTACCCCTACTAGTCCCGAAAATGGGGGTTGGTCTAGTCGAGAGGCTGGCTGTAAAACATGGTGCTGGGGTACCTCTGTAAGCCATGGTGGGATGTTAGCCTTCTACCTAGGGTGAGAGGACGGTTGAAAAGCCTACTCGAAAACCCGGGTCGTTACAGTAGTATAATGTTACGTGATTACCTTAGCTCTGTGGCGTGACTCAGTACAGATGGGGTTAGTAATGCCCTAGATTGAGTTAAAGTGTATATACACGAGTGAACATATTTGTAGATTTTATAAAAATTGTTTTATATTGTGGTGATTTATTGGTTGAGTTGTTTATGGGTTCTGGTTGATCTGTTTGATCCACTGTATCGATAAGAGTTTCTAAACACTTGAGTACAATGAACCGACATAGTATGTTTTGAAAAGAGGGTAAACGAAATAATTTACCCAAGCTATATTTTGATATAAAGGATTTATATTGAAATGATTATAATATATTGGATATATTGGTTTTTATTATGATCGAGTAAGATTATAAATTTAATGGTTATGTAAATAACCAATCAGGATTCGTATAAGTGTAATATGTGAAATCAAATGAATCAAATCTGGATTTAAATCAGAATTGAAATTAAAACCCTAGAAATTTGGAAAGGTGTTTGTAAATGGATTTAGATTAAATATATGAGGATTTTAAAATCCTGGGAGATTTTAATTTTGTTTTACAAGCCGTGTGAAGGGTATTTTGAAATGTATTTTAAAGTGGAAGATTTTAGAAATGGTTTTGAAAGAGATATAGTACCAAACTCACTTTAGTCATTGGAAAATAATTCTAATGATGCTCCGGACATCATCGGTGTTCGTTTTCGAACTTCTGAGTGACAAATTACTACCAAAGATATAGTTTTTGGAAATGTTTTGGGAAAACAAGTGGTTTGGATTTCCGAAAAGAATATTGGATGTTTGAAATGGGTAAGTTGTTTAAAACTCCCAGGAAAGATTTTTTGAATTAAAACCAAATTGAATTGAAATTTGTGGAAGCAAATATGAATTGGAACCAATTAACTGGAGATTGAATTGAAATATAACATAACAAGTAGAATCCGATTTTGCATTATGAGATAGAAATCTGAAATGGTATTGGATTGGTGAGTTAGGAGTTTGGAATCAGGAAAAGAACTTTGGTTTGAAATAGAATTTGGGTTGGATACGTGAATGATTTGGTTTTGAGGATAAAATTGGAAATTGATTGGGAATGCATTTGTATATGCTGACATGATAGCAGATTGAAAGTGATAGTGTTGAATGCCGACAAAAAGGTATAAATTATTTGTATATGAGTTTGATGATTTATGAGCCGAATTGGCAAGCCGTTTGGCTATTTGATTTTCTTTTGGATTGGAGAAGGCCTAAAGTGGCGAGTTGTAGTTATACTGATTGACCCGTACAAAAGAAGTGCTGGCGAAATTTTTCAGAAATTTCGGGTGTTAGAAAATGTAACAACCCGAAAATCTGGGCCAGTTTAAAATTTTTATTTTGGCAATTTTATCGAATTTTGATTATTTAAAATGAATTATTTTAAATAATATCGACGAGAAATTTATTTTTGAATATAATTCGACGTATATATTAATATACGTCGTCGTTAGAATATAAATAATTATATATAATTATAAATAGAATTGAAAATGGCGCGGTAGTTCGATAATTCGATTTCAAACTTCAATTGAATGTACCGGGTGCAAAACAATCCGGATTTTAGTGAAACCAAAAATGATAGGATCTAATTGGTGATATCTCTCCAACGAATCCGACAAATCAAGATTTCATAGCGGGAATCAAAAGATATGTCCAGTTGAAAATTCTGAATAGTCGCTATGGAATTCAGGCCATTAAAAATAGACATTTTGCAAATGACCTCGGATTTCGACGAAACCAGTTTTGTTGGGTCCGTGATGTCAAATTATTGCTAGGTTCCAATTTTCATAATTTTTCGAATCAATATGTGAGCGTGGCAAAGGAAAACGTGTTTTGACCATTTCAGTTGATTTTAATCGACTGGAAATTGGCCATTTTTCCAACGGTCTCAGAATTCGACGAAACTAGTTTTGTTAGGACCGTATCATCAATACGAAGTCAGAAAATATTTTCAGGAATTTATAGAGTTAGTATGTGGCCCCGGTAATTTGAAAGGTACGTTTAAAATTCAATATAGTGATTTAAATGTAAATTTAACGGAAACTGATTCAAACGATCAAATCAACCTGGGATACATATCCCATTGTGTTCGGAATGGGGGTAAAACGCTATGGACGACAGGCGGTGGGCCTCGTTTCGAGTTCGTTTGTAAAAGTCAACTTTTTAAATTAAATAAAAATAATAAAAATAATAAAAAAATAAATAAAACTCTTTCCCCCCTTTTATCTCGTTCTGCCCCCCCCCCTTCTACCATTCGTTCGATCCAAGGAAAAAAAAAGAAAAGAAAAAAAAGAAAAGAGGCGAACGACGGGGGGCCAAAGCCGCCGCCGCCGCTGCCACCAGGGCCGCCGCGCCCTGGCGCCGACCCCCAGGGGTCCTCCGCCTCTCTTCCCCTCTTCAGCCTCCTCCATTCGATCCATCAACGAAGACCACCGCAACCCTAGCCCAGAGCAGCCTTCGACCTCGACAGCACCTCCTTCCGCCACCATCCCCTGCCTAGGAGCCCCAACCCCGACGAACGTCGGCCCACGCCTCCTCCAGCGCCGCCTCAGGCCGACCAGTGCCCCCCCCCCTCAACTGAAAACCCTCCTTCCCTTCCAAACAGTGAGTGTTTTCATTTATTTACATTTATTTTATATTTTCAGTTTCAATATATGTAATACCGAGTTTTAAAATGCTATTTTTGTATAGAATAAATCGAAGTAAATATATGTTTTATATATATAACATACAAATCAAAGGTATGATTTCAATATAGTCAAGATCTGATTTTTAGAAGACTAAAGAAGTGAAGTTTTGATTTTTATTTATATTGAAAGCGAACAAATAAAAATGTGATTTTTATATATTGAACTTTGAAATAAAAATGTGATTTTTATATATTGAACTTTGAAATAAAAATGTGATTTTTATATATTGAACTTTGAAATAAAAATGTGATTTTTATATATTGAACTTTGAAATAAAAATGTGATTTTTATATATGGAACTTTGAAATAAAAATTCGATTTTTAAGTGTTTGAAGTGATTATAAAAATATGATTTTTATATTTTTAAAGTATTAAAAATATAGTCTTTACTATATAGAAATATTAAAAATATAGTTTTTATATTTTTAAAGTATTAAAAATATAGTCTTTACTATATAGCGATTATAAAAATATGCTTTATATATTTTTAAAGTAGTAAAAATATAGTCTTTTACATTGTAGAAAGATAAAAATATGATCTTTGCATAGTAGGAACTATAAAAATATCATCTTTGTATATGTAGCAAAATAAAAATCTGATTTTTATTATACGTTGAAATCAAGTGATGATTTTTATAAAGGCGAAATCTTTATTTTAGAAAAGGCGAAATCTATATTTTAGAAAAGGGAAATCTTTATATGGAAAATAGCGTGATAAATATATAATTTTTATCTATATAACATCGTAGTGAAAATTCGATTTTTATATATTGAATAGCGAGGTAAAAATTCGGTTTTTACATAGGTAGTGAAAGCGGACAACGAAGGTAACAAAAAGGCAAGAACGAAGAAGATTTATAACGAAGAAGAGTCAAGATGTTTGGATAGCTATATGTGAGAATTTCTCACCTTTCAATTTCTTTTTCTAGTTATATATATATACTAGGATGCAGACGGTGCTTAGTAGCACCCGACACAATCGTCCACAGACCATGGACTTGTTTGTTTGATTGCAAAAATTAGTTAGACTATTGGATTGAAATTGAATTGTTGAGTGAAATGAATGGATTTGATTGATGTGTGAATGGCGTGGGCCTTCACTAGACCGGGGATAAGGCTAGGCCTCGTCCCGTTTCTAGTATCGTGCCGTTATGCCGCCGAAATTTTCTAAAATATGTTAGAAAAATAAAACTATCATTTTTATTGAACAAATGAACTGAATAGAAATTCATATGTTGAAATAAGATATTTTATCGTTAAAAATATAATTTTTAACGTGAATGTGAATAAATAAAATATTCATTTACAAACCGGACGGTTTGTTTATGTACACCTATTTGAAGGACATTGATTGGGTCGATAAATTTTACACATCGCCCAACTGCACAAATAAAATCTGTGTTTGATTGGTTGAAACCCCACACGGGTGTTGGGATGAAATATGAATTCCACTCATCCTGATTGATTAAATATGTCGATCGATTGATTGACAGGCTGTATAAGCGTTAGATATCTATATTTGATGCTTATACAGTGTAGTGCACTTTGGTTGATGGTTGATTCTTTTTCAATGTTATTATATACATGTGTTGTATGAAAATCCATATAATTAATTTTATATGGTGATTGATTGGGTCTCATTCCAATTTAGAAGATAAAGAATCAATATAAAATAAAGGTTCATGTGTTGACTGTACTCATCCGTTGAGAATAGCCATGTGTTGAACGAAATATTTTTATAATAAAAATTACATCTTTATCAATATAATATAAAGGTTCATGTGTTGACTGTACTCATCCGTTGAGAATAGCCATGTGTTGAACGAGATATTTTTATAATAAAAATTACATCTTTATCAATATAATATAAAGGTTCATGTGTTGACTGTACTCATCCGTTGAGAATAGCCATGTGTTGAATGAAATATTTTTATAATAAAAATTATATCTTTATCAATATAATATAAAGGTTCATGGGTTGACTGTACTCATCCGTTGAGAATAGCCATGTATTGAACGAAATATTTTTATAATATAAATTATATCTTTATCAATATAACATAAAGGTTCATGTGTTGACAGTACTCATCCATTGAGATTGGTCATGTGTTGAACGAAGTATTTTAACAAAAATAGTCAAACATGGACGATACTCATTCGTTGAGATTAGTCGTGTGTTGACAAAAAAATATATTTGAAATAGAATATATAAAGCCGTGTTGAATAGTGATGCGCCATTTTGACGCGAACGATATATAAAACGATTTCGAAATGAATTGAATATATAACGATTTCGAAATGAATTGAATATATAACGATTTCGAAATGAATTGAATATATAATGAATTTAATTCAAATAGAAAACGAAACGAATTTGATTCAAATAGAAAACGAAACAAATTTGATTTGAATAGAAAATGAATATGAATCGAATAGAAAACCAATTCGAATTGAATTGAAAGCGAATTGAATTGAATTCAAATTGAACTGAAATTTGAATTGAATAGAAATGAATTTTAAAACGAATTTATAAAGAAGAATTCAATTTTGACTTGAATTGAAAGGGAAGTTGAATTTGTTTTTGAAACGAATCTAAACTATTTATATAATTCGTTTTAAATAGAAATCGACGAAATATATATTATATATATTATGTATATAATATAATGGCCTGAATAGAACGCGCCGCGCCGCAGCAGTTCGTAAATTTCGACCATTTATTTCAAACGGACATTGCGGGAGATCCGACCGTCGGATTCTCCTAAAACCGGAACCGTTGGGTTCGTATCGAAAAGAGCTTTCTAACGAATATTAGAAATTCAAAATCTAACGGTTGGATTTGGAGATACGTCCAAATCAAATTCGAAAAAGGTCGCTGTAAGTGCAGTTCGATGGCCATTGTTGGAAATCGACTGTACGGGCCTTGATAAAATTATTAAAAATAGTAATAATTTGTGTGAAATCATAAGAAATGATTTGAGAAAAGGGGTTTTAAATAATCGAATTTCTAATATATTTGATTAAATTTGAAATGGGTTTATCGTGAACAGTGTTTTAAATAACACTAGTTCTTTAACCCGATAACAAATAGAATGTGATTTGGATTTGTCGTGAACTGTGTTTTAAATAACACCTAGTTCTTTAACCCAGTAAAAGGAGTTTTAACGAATCTGCAATTAGATTGAAATTCGAATTGATATTCTAAATTACCAAATTTAGAAAATGAGCGAGAATGGAGTATCACCAGTTTTGCTCCAAAGCGATAGTTAAATCTTTAATTAGATTTGAACGTGAAATGGTAATTAATTTTACCGATAAGCCCACGGTGTTAGATATGGAGTATTACCAGTTTTGCTTCATGGGATGAATAGGTTGGGATTGGGAAATAAAATAAATAATTACTTCGTTACGGTTCGCTAATCTCGACTAGGTGGAAAAACCATAATTTGGTTTTAAATGACATCCAAAGGAAGATTACAGGATAAATTTTAAAGAATTTATCTTGGATAAAATTAACGGGAACCTTTCCCTAAGAATGTGAAATTTAGAAACTAGCTGTAGGTTGGCTAAGAAGAATGGTTTCCTGGGTATTGATCTGATGTTGGTTTCGGCCTTCGGGGTTAATGTTTGGGAAATTGTTCTCTTGCTAATCTGCGGTTAGTGACTAATGAATTGGAATGAGGCGTATGTTGTGTTTGTGTAACATTTGTTTTTAATATACGCGGGTTGTTCGGAAAGTCCGGGTTTATACCCATTTTGAATAACCGATTCGACGATAAGTCGAAGATGAAGACGGTGGTTGAAGACCGGAAGTCTTCACATCGTTTGGATAATTACTGACGATCCTGATTGGGTTGTACACCCAAGAGGATGGAAATAGTTGGTGGTCGTCCAGACATACCTGGAGATGGATGGATATGCGAGGAAAGTGCCTTCGGTTTCGTTCAGACCCAGAACGGACTTGTAAATGGATTGTGTGTCTGACATTGGATTTTATTCTGTGTTGATTGATTTCTATTAAATATACATCTGTTTGGCGGCGGAGAATTTATTCTTTTGCTTAACGCCCTTCTCTGAGACGTACGAGCTCAGAGGTTGTATATCGATGGACATCAGTCGCATGGCATGAATTGCCTGTGTGGCACGCTAAGATGCAAGGATCAAGGCTTGTGTTGAAAAGCAAAGTCTTGTGGTTGATGATCAAAGCACAGCCTACGTGGCAGCTTTGTGTATAACGTGAATTCGCGAGCCTCACACCTCGGTATGAGTTAAAAACGGGATACGGACTGCAGGGAGAGCACGACGTTTCTTTCTAGCTTTGGTGGTGTCAGTGACTTACCAGCCCTGACATATATATACTTTTCACCTTTGTGGTTGTTGGATGAGGCGCCTCGATTATAGGTCTGTAAGGACCGGGAAACGTGTGTTCAGGCATAACTAATCCTCTAACGTAAGTGAGGACCGGCCCTGAAGATCCAGGGGTTACCCAGTGTGCGTAATCCTGAGGCATTTGCTAGAGTGTCTCGAACGCGGAGAGGAGCTTGCCCCTTGCCTCGACTCATGACGGAAATCCAATTTCCAATACGTGTATCGCGGTTTTAATTGTAGAACTAGTATGGCGACATGATATATGGTACCCATGCCGTCTATGATTTATATTTATGATTGAAAATGTTTTGACACTATACACTTATTATAGTATCAAATGATTTGTTTTAAACGTACCAAGCATGTTTGGCTATTATAAGGGAAAACCCTATCCTCCGGCTTGTGTTGCATTGTGTGATGGGACCTGGGTCTTATAACAGCTTCATTTTTCGAAAAAGCATTGCGTTGTTTATTCTATGCACTGGTATTCTTGGGAGGAAACCCGTTCCGTGTTATACGGCGTGGTCCCTTGAATTACTCTCTTTTAAAGTAAAGCTTTAAATAACTGTTTTAGTTCTCACACCAGTCACATGACTGACCTGGAGTTTATTGTTTTAACCTAAACTCTGGGTGCCCCTATTTTCCGCACGGGCAGCCAGTAGTTTTGGTTTTGCAGATTTATATTCACAGGATCCTGGTTTACAGCTGGAATGATATCCGGAAAGCTCTGTATCCGTATATCACCTTCAGTTGTGCTTTGTATTATTTTTCCGCTGCAATGTAATTTATTGTAATCTCTGATATTTATCGAATGTAATTTATTCAATTATACTCTGTATATTCTTGTATCTGATGGAACTGTTGTAATATACAATGAAATGTTCTTCTGTTTGTGTTCTGATTTGTCCTGTTCTCAACGTTCAGGGGTTTCGAACGGTCTAGATCGGTTTAACGACTGATTCGGATCGAGCGAAATTCCAGGCCGTCACAGAAAATTTTCAGAATTTTTGAATTTTCGTTAATATAAAGGAATTAATATTTTAACTGAAATTAATCGGCTCAGTTGAAACTAAAACTTAAGGAGTAAACAAATAATTTTAACCCAGTTAATAGGGTTTGTTTTCTACCTTAGCAATTTCGAGGACGAACTCATTTTAAGGGGGAAAGAATGTAATGTCCTGTATTTTTAAGGTGTAATAATTTATTTAACTAATTATGTAAATAGTGATTTACTGATTTAAATGGTTTAAATTAAATAATACGAAATATTTAATTAATATTTATAATATAAAAATATATTATAATCCTGAAATAGTTAAAAATAGCTGAATTCACAATACAGTATGAATTGGATTATATATAAGGTATAATTCGGTTTTAGAATGGTGAATATATTATATAAACGACGTTACAATGTATAAATTATAATCATAATCGAGCTCGAATTGGAGTGGCAGTTCGTAATTTGGCGATTCAAACTTTAAACGAATATACAGAATCCGTTTTAAGCCCAATTTCTGTGAAACAAGAAACGTTCAGAGCTAGTGAAGTGTATATTTCTATTGGAAGAGAAAAATCAGGTTTTCATTGTGTAGATTTTGATTTATGTCCAAATCAAATTTTCAAATAGTCGCTATGGAATTCCTTTATAATTTATACCGATTTATTTATATTATAAAAGGATTTTCAATATAAATTGAATACTGATTTAATCAGGATTTGAAACATAGAGTTATAAATTCAGATAGGAATATTCTAGAGCTGCATGGTATTCTATTGTGAATATTTACGATAATATTTATTAATAAATATTTAATTTAATTATTTTTAAATATATTAATATTTAAATGGGTTTATTTAGAGCTTTAAAAAATAGCCATTTTTGCAAACGAACTCCGTTTTTGACGAAACTAATTTTGTTGGATCCGGAATATTAAATTATTGCTAGATTTCAATTTCCGTGATTTTTGAAGTCAGTATGTGGCCGTATGGGATTATAATGTAAAATATGGTAGATAAATTGACTTTAAAAATACGTTGTGTGAGCAAACTGATTCGGAATTCGATGAAACAAGTTTCGTTGGGTCCATAATGTCAAACTGTAGATGTTTGGCCATTTTCATGATTTTTGGGTATCATATGTGATCAAATGAATTTTTAGAAGACGAATATGAATAGCGATAGCTTAAAATCCAATATAATAATCGAATATAAAAATATTAAAATCCTCCTATAAAATACGCTTAATATTTTAAACCTAAATCTCATTTTTCCCTGGTCAAAACACTTGTGCCGCTGTGTTTTCCTTCAAAAAAAATGTCTGTAACACCCCACCTCCGCCAGTGCCACTCTTGCAAGGACACTGACTTTGGAGGGGCGTTTAGATAAGGTAATCATGCATGCAGATATCACAAGACAGAACATATAAGTAAAAACAGAGTAAGTATAGCAGTGGATAAAAACTAGCATATCAAAACCATAAGTTAAGTTACAACACAGTACTTAATTATTTTCCATAAACAAAGTCTAGAAACATAAAACTTGCAACTGAAAAGGAAAACATGAAGTAGCTCTCCCCAAGTAGAAAACCATAGCAAGCTCAAGTCCGAAGCATACATGAGCTATCCAAGAAAAGCAGCTAAGGTCCAAGCTAAGTGCTGGTATTCCCGCCCTGTAAACCTGGGGGGGGAAACGAAAGAAAAGAGGCGAAAGAAAATGGGTCAGTCAAAAGACTGGTAAGTCCTACCTACAATTGTACAACAACTAATAAAGTTAACAGTATATGTAAACAAGGATGAGTCATAGGATGATAACTGGCATGGTAAAAAGTCAACAAGATAGATCGAGTGTGGTACCGCATAGACAAGATTGAGGTTTGCACCAAGTGTACTAGTATCATAAGTCGTGTCAAGTGTAAACAAGAAATGATCCTCAGGCCCAAGTTTGGCCCAACATCATGAATGACCTAAATCAAGGTCCAACTAGCACGGTCTAGTCGATCGGCTCCCTAAAGCCTAACTCGTCAAGTGTCGGTGTCATACGGCCCATCTACGAAGTGTAGCTAAACTGTGCTAGGTCCACCCTAGGGTGTATCAAGTCCTAGGGTGTCAACCACTGACACACACCAAGCACGCACAGTTTAAACCTACTGGTGCCCGTGCCTGCTTTTTCAACTCCGGACCATGTGCACGACCATGGCCCGCCTGAACCTACACCGGCGCACCTACACAGCCGTCGTTTTGGTCGCTTACATGTCACCCCAGTAATCGTGCCCCACCCTAGCCTAGTCCCTAGGGTATCATGATACAACCAAGAGGGTTACTGGTGCAAAGGACCACGTAACTAGGGTTTCCTTAATGGGTTAAACGTGGCTAACCCAACTCATCCAAGTACCAAGTTGGTAAAGTGTACCCAAGGTTCATAACTTAACCCTACCAACCCATCGTGTTTAATTGGTTAAGTATTCAAGCGGTCCATGAATTTACCCTACCATGTGGCATTAATTAATTTAATGCACCCAACCTCTCACATTAGACCTTGTTGTGGTTACTAGTTAGGCCGGGCGGGTCCGGGTAGGTTTACACCACAACTTGGTCTAACCTCGGGTTTCACGTGCAACATGACCAACTACTCACATTGGGTCCTATCGCTTGTAGCCACTAGTTAAGCCGGTCGGTTCCGGGTAGGTTTATGCTACAAGCTCAACCCAACCTCGAGTTGGCCATCCTCATGTTTTCTAAGTGTCATGTCCATCATGTTTTCAAAACACATTACAAATTTTCAAGCAATTGGGTAGACCTAACTTAATAGGTAAATTCCCAATGGGTAGACCTAACTTAATAGGTAAATTCCCAAGCTTATGTTTTTATGTCTTTTAAGTTTACCCAACCCCAAACGCAATCCCCTCGCTTTTCATATCGCAATAGCGCATAAAGGATAGAAAGAGGGAACTTGGCAAAATCATGACATAAAGGTGTTGGAGCCACAAGTTAAACATGGTGGCATATGAGACAAAGATGTGATCATAAACTTTCATATCATGTTATCAACTTGCAAGATATTCATAAGCATGCATAACATCATTTTAACTTGCATAGTGTTCATATGCATGCATAACATGGTTTCAACTTGCATAAGGCTCATATGCATGCATAACATCAAACTTGGCAAATAGGTGGAACATGGCCATAAATAGCATGAGGTAAGGGATAGTAACATGCATATAACATTATATGCATGTTAACACAAGGGTTATGAGAGTTTCAAAGTTGCATTATGCAACATTTCCAACCAAAGATCATATCTTTCTATGCATAAAGCCAAGGTAACGACTTTACTAACATGCATAGAGTAAGCTTATGCATAAAATCATAAGATCAAGGCACATATCATGATTAACCCCAAACTCAACTTGAAACATAACGTATTAACTTCATAGTTAAAATACAAGAGTAGAAATAGGCTTACTATGCTATGAAGACTCAAATGAGTATAGCAAATGTAAGAAACCCCCTTATGCAACTAATTAAAACCCCAAAATGCAAGCAAACTTGATCAAGACTCCTCCTTTATGATACCAATAGAGAAACAAGACTTTAATGCAAGCTAAAGAGGATCATACAAGCCTAAATACACTTGTATGCATGGAAATTTCTTGAAAATTGATTTAGGAATTTATGAAGAGAGTGGAGGCCATGAGAGGATTGATTTTGCCATAGTCTAGTTGTAGGATAGATTAATGAGGATTTAGGGTAGGTTAGGGTCTTATTTATAGATTAGGCTAGTGATTTAGACCATAGGATTAAACCCTAGTTCTCATCTCAGCCCTCCAAATCGAATCTGGCCCCCAAGCTCAACACAAACCCAAAATTTTGCACCAGGCAGAACTGGGCGTCTGAGCCAAGTCGACAGCCAAGTCGACAGGGCTGTCGACCTGGTCGGACCCAGTCGACTCCCAAGTCGACAGGGCTGTCGACTTGGGTACTGTGGCGGGAATTTTCCCGCCTTGTCCCAACTGGCCCAATTTCCAAGCTTAGATTTGAATTTGAAAATCTGTTTTTATTTAGAAATTTTCTGAAAACTTTGTTGGGCCTTAATCGGGTCATACGGACTCCGATTTTCGAAAACTCGGACTCTATTTCGCGTATTTTTCCGAGACGAACGCAATGGCATAGCCCGTTTCCCTTGATTCAGATTTTATTATTTAATTCTGCCTTGTTTTGTGCTATATCATGTTCTTAAAATACGGGTTGTTACATTCTCCCCTCCTTAAAGGATTTCGTCCCCGAAATTCTCAAGTTAGGAAGAACGTATCCTACCATCCAACATCCATCTACTCAAAACATCATCCACGAGCAATCATTGTCCTTACAAGATTCTAAATGCTGTATGAACATATGCAAAGGTGTGTGTATATGTACTTATCTAATGCAAATATCATCAATGCAGATTATGTTAGTGAAATGAATCCATATGGATGCAATTCCTAACATAATGTATAACATCTATATGTGTGCACATCACATACATCCATATGCAACATCCATGTGATAACACGAAAATTTTCATCCATGAATAAGCATAAACACTCATGCATATGCAATATGAGGAGTGTGTGAGCCGATCTAGTGCCTAATCGTGTATAATGCATCCACGAGTAACCACTTGCAACCACTTGCAGCCACTTGCAACCATCAAGCATAACATGTTTCAAACACATGTTTCATCCAAAGGGTTTCTACCTAAGGTTCTCGTGACAAGATTAGCACGATAACTAGACAAACATGGATAGCAAAGAGAAAGATATGCTAACAAAGAAAGGAGATTGAGAGTGTACCCTCAAAAAGGAATGGATAAAGCCCACGCATCTTCTCCTCGGTTTCCCAAGTTGCGTCTTCTTCAGCTTCACCCCATTGAACCTTCACCAGTTTGACTTCTCGATTCCTTAGCTTTCTGATCTCCGTTCCCATGCGAATCGGAGCTCTCCTCAAAGTAGCTTCTTTCTCTACTTCCACATCTTCCAGAACACTTGGTTCAACAACCTCTGCTGACTCATGTAAACACTTCCGGAGATGCGAGACATGAAAAACATCGTGTACTCCGGCAAGCTTCTCGGGCAATTTCACTCTATAAGCCATCTGCCCGATCCTCTCTATAATAGGGAAGGGTCCAACAAATCTCGGTGCTAACTTCCCAACGGCTCCAAATCGGACCACATTCCGCAAAGGAGAAACCTTCACGAAAACCATATCTCCAACACCAAACTCCAAATCAGATCTTCGCTTATCAGCATAGGATTTCTGTCGGTCTTGGGCCGCTTTCATCCGTCTTCGAATCAACTCGATCTTCTCGGATGCATCTCTGATCATATCAGGCCCAAGTATAAGTTTATCTGTAGTCTCCCACCAACATGTAGGCGACTTGCACGGCCTCCCATATAAGGCTTCAAATGGTGCCATCCCTATGCTTGCTTGATAACTGTTATTATATGCAAACTCAACAAGAGGAAGATGGTCTTCCCAAGTACCACCAAAATCCAGAATACAAAGCCTTAACAGATCCTCGAGTACCCTATTCACCCTTTCGGTTTGACCATCCGTCTGTGGGTGATAAGCGGTACTTAGATTCAACCTCGTGCCCATGGCTTCTTGCAAGCTATTCCAGAACTGACTTGTAAAGATTGGGTCACGGTCACTGACTATACTAGAAGGGACTCCATGAAGTCTCACAATCTCACGAAGATATACAGACGCTAGCCAAGATGCGGTCCTCTTGCTCTTTACCGGAATGAAATGAGCACTCTTCGTAAGTCTGTCCACAATGACCCAAATGCTCGAATTCCCTTTCCTTGACCTTGGTAGCCCATCAATAAAATCCATGGAAATACTCTCCCACTTCCAAAGTGGAACGTCTAGAGGATGCAATAGCCCACCGGGCTTCTTCGACTCGGCCTTAACTTGCTGGCAAATGATACATCTAGAAACAAACTCTGCCACATCCTTCTTCATCCCAGGCCAAAAGAAAATACGCTTCATATCTTTATACATCTTATCTCCGCCTGGATGTATAGTCAACTTAGAGCGATGCGCTTCCTCAAGAACTTTTCTTACTAGATCTTCTACCACTGGAACACATAACCTCCCATCTCTCCTCAGCCAACCCTTGTCATCAATAGAATATCGAGCGAGATGACTAGACGTCTCTCCTCGAATCAGCTTATCCATGATCTCAACTATCTGTGGGTCTTCCTTTTGTGAAGTCCCTACTTGATCAAGAAATGTGGGTCTAAGCTCGAGAGATGCTAACGACCCTGTCATCGACTCAACAGCTGTCGTGAAATCAAAGGTTGCTAGGAACTCTAGGCTCTTCATCTCAACAAACAAGGGGCTCAAAGTCAACCTTTTTCTGCTTAGTGCATCCGCCACTACATTACCCTTGCCAGGGGTATAAGCTATCTCGAAGTCATATGATGCCAAGAATTCCATCCACCTTTGCTGCCTAAGATTCAGATCTTTCTGCGAGAAGAGATACTTGAGTGATTTGTGATCAGTATACAACTCAAACCTTTCGCCTAAAAGATAGTGGCGCCAGGACTTGAGTGCAAAGACAATCGCCGCCAACTCCAAGTCATGAGTGGGGTAGTTCTTCTCATGAACTTTAAGTTGCCTACCCCCATAACATATCACTCTTCCCACCTGCATTAGGACAGCGCCTAACCCCGTGCCACATGCATCGGTATACACGGTAAACATCTTACCGCCATCGGGTAATGCCAAAACTGGAGCTGTGGTAAGGGCCCTTTTGAGCCTTTGAAAAGCGAGCTCACACTCTAAGTCCCATGCAAAGACTAAGTTCTTCTTCGTTAATCTAGTGAGCGGGGCTGAAATCCTCGCGAAGTCCTTGATGAACTTCCGGTAAAAACCTGCAAGACCTAGAAAACTTCTGACTTCGGTTGCATTCCTTGGAGTCTTCCAATCCTGAACTGCAACCACCTTAGCGGGATCCACCGCTAAGCCTTGCTTGGATATTATATGCCCAAGAAACCGGACTTCCTTTCTCCAAAAGTGGCATTTGGAGAACTTGGCTTTCAACTGATGGGTTCTAAGCGTATCCATCACTTCCCTGAGATGTCTAGCATGCTCTTCCTCGTCTTTTGAGAAAATCAGAATATCATCCACGAAGACCACGACAAACTTGTTCAAGAACTCCCT
Source organism: Allium sativum (assembly GCA_030737875.1). NCBI lineage: Eukaryota > Viridiplantae > Streptophyta > Magnoliopsida > Asparagales > Amaryllidaceae > Allium > Allium sativum. The sequence goes on from CM060924.1 coordinate 986,491,099, forward strand.
GAACACCCTACTCATCAAGTCCACGAAATATGCAGGTGCATTAGTCAAGCCGAACGGCATGACAAGCCATTCGAAGAATCCATCTGGAGTCCTGAACGCAGTCTTGTCTATACTGTCTTCAGCTACCCTGAGCTGATGGAATCCTGTAGCAAGATCAAGCTGAGAGAAAACAGAAGCACCAACAAGCTGGTCGAAGAGGTCATCTATCCTCGGTAATGGGTGCCTATTCTTCTTGGTCAGCTTGTTCAACTCTCGATAATCAACACATAGACGAAGCGAGCCGTCCGCCTTAGTAGCGAACACCACAAGAGCACCCCATTCGGAAATGCTTCGTCTAATAAAATTCTTCTCAAGAAGCTCCTTGATTTGCTTACTGAGCTCTCTCCTTTCCCGCGGGGCCATGTGCCTAACTGGTAAGGAGACTGGCTTAGCATTATCAACCAGATAAATGCGGAAATCTATCTCTCGCTTATGGGGTAACCCCTTAACTTCTTCAAAAACATCAGGGTATTCTCGAACCACCCTTACAGATTGCAGATCATCGATAGACGAGTCAAGAGATTCAAGATAACATAGCATGACGGGATCTAGCGGGTTGCAAGAAATCTCTAGGGTATTACCAAGGCGAGTCATGAGTCTCACCACCCTATGCTCACAATCGAGAATGGCTCCATAGCGGGATAACCAATCCATGCCCAAGATCAACCCGTATCCCGTGAACCCGAGAACATAAGCATCACACGAGAATTCTACGGTCAAGATAGAAATCCTCAAATCCATACAGATCATAGATAAGTGGGCTGAACCCCCAATCGGATTTGAAACACTAACGGGATCCTCAACAAGACTAGTACATAGGTGCAAACTTTCAACAGTGTTAGAAGAAATAAAACTATGCGATGCGCCAGAATCAAATAAGGTGCGAACAGGATAATCAGAAATATAAACAAGACTTTCTACAGAAATGCTACCTCGATCCTGAACTGGAGCGGCGTTGAGAGCATGCACTTGCCCTCCGGATGAACCTGCACGTTGTGTCTGTCCATGCCCCTGCTTCTTAGGGCAATCCTTGCTAAAATGTCCTGTCTCTCCACAGTGAAAGCACCCACCCAATTTCAATCTCTTCTTCCTACAGTCCTTGGCTATGTGCCCAACAATCCCACAGAAGTTGCACCTTCTTGGGTCCTTTGCCTTGTTCTTGTTGCCCTTGTTGTTCTTGTTGTTCTTGTTACTCTGATTACTCTGATTCCCTCCCCACTTGGAGTCTGTCTTCTTAGACTGAGTCTCATTGGGCTTGACTTCTTTCTTCCCATTCTTATCCTCTCCCTGCAGCAATGCCATGCCTACTAGGCTCTCGAAAGTGGCCCCCATGGGTATGTGTGACATGGCTAGACCTTGTAATGGCTCATTTAACCCTCGTGCAAAACGTAGAGCCTTCTTCTCGGGAGTATTGACCATGTCCAAACCGAATCGGGCAAGCTGGTTGAACTTATTCACATACTCTTTCACTGTCATGTCTCCTTGCTTCAAGGCTATGAACCTTTCTAGTTGCAAATTTGCCTCTGCAGACGATAGAAACTTAAGCCCAAACCTTGCCCTAAAGTCGGCCCAGGTTTCTACGGGCCTAGTAGCATTGGTGACCTCCCACCAATAAGAAGCTTCCTCCTTTAGTAGCCAAACTGCCAACAGAACCTTTCTACGGTCCTCTATATCAAAGATGGCAAAGAGATCTTCGGTCTCCTTCAACCAATTTCTTGCTTCCACGAAAGTCTCTGTCCCAATAATTTTTTTGCCACCCATGGCCTTGAAGTCCTTACAAACCTTGGCGAAATCGGCTTGTGGTTGCTGAGGAGGAGGAGGAGGGGGTGGAACCTCAGTGATAGTGGGAGTGGTTGCTGGACCTGCATTGTTGGCCCTAGCTTCCAAATACCTCCGGAACCATCCGGGAATGGTGACTCCCTCAGGAAGATTGAGATCGGCCATGCTGAAAAAGGGAAAAGATAGATTTAGAACGAGGAAACGAAGGATAGTGCTTATGGCTCTTGGGGGATAGCCTTTCAAAATAAACTAGACTTTTCTTTGGAAAATACTTAATTGGTTTTGAAAATAGCTTTTAAAAGTAACTTTGAAACCCTTTTTGCTCCAATCTCGTAAACCTTATGCTCTGATACCAAATGTAACACCCCACCTCCGCCAGTGCCACTCTTGCAAGGACACTGACTTTGAAGGGGCGTTTAGATAAGGTAATCATGCATGCAGATATCACAAGACAGAACATATAAGTAAAAACAGAGTAAGTATAGCAGCGGATAAAAACTAGCATATCAAAACCATAAGTTAAGTTACAACACAGTACTTAATTATTTTCCATAAACAAAGTCTAGAAACATAAAACTTGCAACTGAAAAGGAAAACATGAAGTAGCTATCCCCAAGTAGAAAACCATAGCAAGCTCAAGTCCGAAGCATACATGAGCTATCCAAGAAAAGCAGCTAAGGTCCAAGCTAAGTGCTGGTATTCCCACCCTGTAAACCTGGGGGGGGGGGGGAAATGAAAGAAAAGAGGCGAAAGAAAATGGGTCAGTCAAAAGACTGGTAAGTCCTACCTACAATTGTACAACAAATAATAAAGTTAACAGTATATGTAAACAAGGATGAGTCATAGGATGATAACTGGCATGGTAAAAAGTCAACAAGATAGATCGAGTGTGGTACCGCATAGATAAGATTGAGGTTTGCACCAAGTGTACTAGTATCATAAGTCGTGTCAAGTGTAAACAAGAAATGATCCCCAGGCCCAAGTTTGGCCCAACATCATGAATGACCTAAATCAAGGTCCAACTAGCACGGTCTAGTCGATCGGCTCCCTAAAGCCTAACTCGTCAAGTGTCGGTGTCATACGGCCCATCTACGAAGTGTAGCTAAACTGTGCTAGGTCCACCCTAGGGTGTATCAAGTCCTAGGGTGTCAACCACTGACACACACCAAGCATGCACAGTTTAAACCTACTGGTGCCCGTGCCTGCTTTTTCAACTCCGGACCATGTGCACGACCATGGCCCGCCTGAACCTACACCGGCGCACCTACACAGCCGTCGTTTTGGTCGCTTACATGTCACCCCAGTAATCGTGCCCCACCCTAGCCTAGTCCCTAGGGTATCATGATACAACCAAGAGGGTTACTGGTGCAAAGGACCACGTAACTAGGGTTTCCTTAATGGGTTAAACGTGGCTAACCCAACTCATCCAAGTACCAAGTTGGTTAAGTGTACCCAAGGTTCATGACTTAACCCTACCAACCCATCGTGTTTAATTGGTTAAGTATTCAAGCGGTCCATGACTTAACCCTACCATGTGGCATTAATTAATTTAATGCACCCAACCTCTCACATTAGACCTTGTTGTGGTTACTAGTTAGGCCGGGCGGGTCCGGGTAGGTTTACACCACAACTTGGTCTAACCTCGGGTTTCACGTGCAACATGACCAACTACTCACATTGGGTCCTATCGCTTGTAGCCACTAGTTAAGCCGGTCGGTTCCGGGTAGGTTTATGCTACAAGCTCAACCCAACCTCGAGTTGGCCATCCTCATGTTTTCTAAGTGTCATGTCCATCATGTTTTCAAAACACATTACAAATTTTCAAGCAATTGGGTAGACCTAACTTAATAGGTAATTTCCCAATGGGTAGACCTAACTTAATAGGTAAATTCCCAAGCTTATGTTTTTATGTCTTATAAGTTTACCCAACCCCAAACGCAATCCCCTCGCTTTACATATCGCAATAGCGCATAAAGGATAGAAAGAGGGAACTTGGCAAAATCATGACATAAATGTGTTGGAGCCACAAGTTAAACATGGTGGCATATGAGACAAAGATGTGATCATAAACTTTCATATCATGTTATCAACTTGCAAGATATTCATAAGCATGCATAACATCATTTCAACTTGCATAGTGTTCATATGCATGCATAACATGGTTTCAACTTGCATAAGGCTCATATGCATGCATAACATCAAACTTGGCAAATAGGTGGAACATGGCCATAAATAGCATGAGGTAAGGGCTAGTAACATGCATATAACATTATATGCATGTTAACACAAGGGTTATGAGAGTTTCAAAGTTGCATTATGCAACATTTCCAACCAAAGATCATATCTTTCTATGCATAAAGCCAAGGTAACGACTTTACTAACATGCATAGAGTAAGCTTATGCATAAAATCATAAGATCAAGGCACATATCATGATTAACCCCAAACTCAACTTGAAACATAACATATTAACTTCATAGTTAAAATACAAGAGTAGAAATAGGCTTACTATGCTATGAAGACTCAAATGAGTATAGCAAATGTAAGAAACCCCCTTATGCAACTAATTAAAACCCCAAAATGCAAGCAAACTTGATCAAGACTCCTCCTTTATGATACCAATAGAGAAACAAGACTTTAATGCAAGCTAAAGAGGACCATACAAGCCTAAATACACTTGTATGCATGGAAATTTCTTGAAAATTGATTTAGGAATTTATGAAGAGAGTGGAGGCCATGAGAGGATTGATTTTGCCATAGTTTAGTTGTTGGATAGATTAATGAGGATTTAGGGTAGGTTAGGGTCTTATTTATAGATTAGGCTAGTGATTTAGACCATAGGATTAAACCCTAGTTCTCATCTCAGCCCTCCAAATCGAATATGGCCCCCAAGCTCAACACAAACCCAAAATGGTGCACCAGGCAGAACTGGGCGTCTGAGCCAAGTCGACAGGGCTGTCGACCTGGTCGGACCCAGTCGACTCCCAAGTCGATAGGGCTGTCGACTTGGGTACTGTGGCGGGAATTTTCCCGCCTTGGCCCAACTGGCCCAATTTCCAAGCTTAGATTTGAATTTGAAAATCTGTTTTTATTTAGAAATTTTCTGAAAACTTTGTTGGGCCTTAATCGGGTCATACGGACTCCGATTTTCGAAAACTCGGACTCTATTTCGCGTATTTTTCCGAGACGAACGCAATGGCACAGCCCGTTTCCCTTGATTCAGATTTTATTATTTAATTCTGCCTTGTTTTGTGTTATATCATGTTCTTAAAATACGGGTTGTTACAATGTCGATCCTCATAAATTAAGATAAAAAGCAAATAAAATTCCTTAAATCTCAAAACAACTTTATTTGAACTCGTTGGTTCAAGGGCTTCCTTCCTATGCTAATTTCAAGGAATGCGATCTCATTCTATCAGGTTCCAGTTTGAACCCGTACAACCTAGGGTTTAGGTTTCTTCGATTTTGGAGCATCTGTTTGTGAAATGATGTTGGTTTTTGGATTTAGAAGGTGCAGTTACGTCTTGTTATGGTTTCTGAATGGAATCGACACTAAAACTTGTCGTGACTTCACCTGGTAGCTCGTGAAGAGTTGAACGACGCAGAAGAGATGCAGTGATCGAGTTTTATATTTTGGTACAGGTTGGTAGAGAAATCAAAGGGAGGATTTTTAGTGGTATTGGTTTGATTTTTAAACGAAGCATTGATGGAGTTTTGATTTTTAGAAATGTCGACAATGGTGTATGAAATGCCTGGAGATGTATGCGATGGGGAAGAAAGAGTTGAGGGTGGTCGGGTTCTAGTTTTGCTTGGGCCGAGAATGTGGGTAAGGCCCATTTAATAGACAAATGTTTAGTATAAATAGATTTAAATAATGTATTAACTTAACTTTATCATATATAATACATATGTTGTCAGAATCACGAACGGTCAGATCCGATGGAATCGTATGGACGGTGGCTATACAGTGGAACTGACTGGAAGTGAATTGGAGCTCGATACAATTTATTGAGAAATAAAATGATTGTATGAATCAAGCGACAATTATCGTTATTTAACAATGATCGTCCAATGTGAGTAAATCTCACTAACTCTGTCCAATTTACATTTCTATAAATATAATCTAGTTTGGATAAATGTTGGTTGATTACTGTGTGACGATTGTTTGGTTAAATTGTTTATTGTTGGTTGAAATTATAGATAACGATATATATATAAATCGTTAATCAAATATTGATTCTATTTATCAGAATATTTCATTTTGAAATGAAATCGATGCTATTTATATCTTTTAACATCTGTGATGCAGGGAAACAGGTCGGAGGAATCCAACTGGATTCCTCAATATTTATAATACTGTTTGTTTTCATATATTGTGATATATGATGTTATATATAATCTGTTATTAATTACGATGACACTAGTCATGTTATTTGGTATTTTAAATACCATATGAAATAATGGAATGTAAAAAGGAAAATTTTAGAGAGAAAATTGAAAATGAAATATTTACATGTGAAATAAATAGGATATTATAAAAAGTAATATTTGGAAAAACAAATATTGGAAAATATAATTAAGGATTTATATAGAATGAATAGAATTATATAAAAGGATTTATATAGAATGACTAGAATTATATAAAAGGATTTATATAGAATAAATAATATTGTTTAAAGGGAATTATAGATGAGATTATAAATGTTTGAAATGAAATAAGATTTGTATAAAAAATTCTGCAATTAAAAATATAAATAGAATTTGGGTTTGAGATATTGTTTTTAAATAAAGAATCAAACTATTTTGATTTTATAAAGAAATATTATTCACATTTATGTGAAAAATTAGATTAAAGTAAATATTTTTCTAATAAAATATTTATGAAGGAAATAGGGTTTGAATTAGGAATTTAAATGGAATTACTGAAATTAGAAACTGATGGAAATTAGTTGAGTCGAATGGCTTTCTGGGTATCGATCTGATGTTGTTTTTGCCGTCGGGGTTTATGCTTGGGAAGTTTTTCTCTTACTAGTTTATAGTTAGAGACTGATATATGTGAGAAGATATTGACGCATGAATCAGAAATGGAAACATTTTCCAAAGTTAATAATGTATATTTTCTAAAACTAGAAAATAAGGATTTGATGAATATATGGAAACGAGAAATGGGGAAATGAATAAATGTTGATTGATGATTGATCGATGGAATTTCTGTCTGGAAATAATATCGTTGTTTGCACATATGTTTTTCTTTGATAGTTAAATCACCTACTATCAATGTTTTTGACCATTTTTCCGTCGTCAATACGGAGAGACAGGGATTAGATTCATTATCTGAAAACCACTCTTATAGGCGTTAGCGTTGCGATCAAATATGATGAAAACAATTAAAGACGGAGTTATGCAAGGGTTGTCCTGTTTACATAATAGTACCTTCGGTCTGTCCAGTCCCAAGACGATATGCATGGAAGAATGTCTGACAGAGTATACTTAATAGATCGCGTAAGTTGATCTCTTCAAACGTATTTACATTTGGTGGCGGAGGAATTCGTTTCTTCTAGTTGTATACTTGTGGTATTTTTGGAGAAATCAATTTGTGATTTGGCGTGTATGACGATGTGACATTCGAAGTAAATAAAGGTGTGGTTTGTACATTATGACCTCTAGCCTCACAACCAGGAAATGGTATAAAATCGGGTAGGTCGCATGGCTAAGTGGTTGGCTGCCAATTAGGGTGTATTGTCACCTGATCTAGAGTTTCATTTACTTCTTTAACCTATTTTGATGCTGTCCCTTTCGGGAAACGGTTGCTGATCCCAACCGTTGGTGATAATACATTCAGTACACTCAAGCGAAATGAGTGACCGGTCATGTTTAGCCTAAGTTGCAAGATGTTCTTGTTAAACCAAGTATATTCCTTTCTAGAGATACACTGTCGGAAGGTGGTCCCATACCTTGCCAGTTGGAATTCATTACCCAATAAGCACCCATTTTTTTGATTATATATTATGTATGTGAAACGTGAGATGAAAGCGTTCTGCTAGATGATTATTATATTGTGGTTAATAGACACTATTATAATATCAATGAGTTTTGATATAAAGATTATCGTTTCTTTCAAAATGATTTGAAAGTTAAATCAAATTGATTTGGATTCTCATAAGGGAAAAACCCGTTCCGTTATACGGCGTGGTCTTATGAGATATCGTTTAATTACTCAAACTGTTTTAAATTGTTTTACTCACACCAGTCCCATGACTGACCCAGAGTTTATTTTGTTTTGTTTTCCCTAAACTCTTGGGTGCGCAAATTTGTACGGGCAGTCAAGTAGTCAGGATTTTACAAATATACTTGGAGAGCTTAGAGCAGGAGGCTTCAGGATTATATAGCTATTTTATTTCCGCTCTGTTGTAAGTGTTGTACTCTGATAACGTTATCGTATACATATACTAGTTTATTTCAAAATTAGGTGTCTATTATATATTGTTCGTTCCGCTGTGAGATTTGTGTTACTCTGATGTTGTATGTTCTTCTTCTTCTTTTATTCTAAGTTTCTGTCTTATCTATTCTCACCCTCTATTTTCTTTCATGGACTATCCGGTATTTCCGATGCTTCGATAGTCCACATCGTGTTGGTGCCGATAACCAGGATCGCGAAAACCCGGGTCGTTACATATATGGCGACATAATATAATGGTACCTACACCGCCTATGATTGATACATTCATATTTGAAGTTGATTTCTTCACTTATAGTAATAATAAAAGATGAATTTCACATATAAAGCATATTTGACTATTATAAGGTAAAAATCTATCCTCACTGCATTCATTGTGTGATGGGACCTGAGTCTTATAATAACTTTATTTTTTTGTTAGCATTGCGCTGTTTGTTTTATGCACTGGTATTCTTGGGGGTAAACCCATTCCATGTTATACGGCTTGGTCCCGTAATTTACTTAACTTTAAATCAAGTTAATAACTGTTTTCGTTCTCACACCAGTCACATGACTGACTCGGAGTTTATTGTTTTAACCTAAACTCTGGGTACCCTTATTTTTCACACGGGCAACTAGTAGTTTTGGTTTTGCAGACTTTTATGTACCAGGATTCTGGTTTACATCTGGAGCTATATTCGGAAAGCTTTGTATTCGTGTATTACCTTCAATTGCGTTAGTTGATATATTTTCGCTGTGCATTGTATTTATACATTTTAAATTTCCGCTGCTATGTAGTTTAATCTCTGATATTATTTTTCCACGGTATATAATTTATTAGTGCTCTGAAATATTCTTGTACTTTGATGTAAATTATTGTAATAGCAATGAAATGTTCTATTGTTTGTGTCTGATGCGTCGTGTTCTCAAAACAATCCGGGCTTCTCCGTCTCTTCGGGGAACGGGGAAGTCTAGGTTGTCACATTTCATGAAGCGTTATAGGTAAACAGAAACATTACAAGACAGATATTAATAGCAGCGGAATTTAAAACTTTATTAATCATAAAGCATCATAGTTCAAAACATGGTTACATCATATGTCTGAAATACATAAAACCCGGTACATCATTAAAATCTTTGTCTTGTACTTAAAACATCAGAGAACAATAATAAAAGATGCATAATTCCCAAAACATAGCCATATTAAAGAGATATGAAATCACACAGTACATCTAAGAAGCTCCAAGCAAGATGAAAGCAGAATCCCGATCAAGCTTGAGTATTCCCACCCTGAGAACCTAGGGGGAAACGGAAGAGAAAGAAGAGGAAACAAAATGGGTCAGACATAAAGTCTATAGCAATAGACCGAATGATCACTGTAGCACGCGACCGACCGACATGTAGCAACCTCCAAAACACTGTAGCATGAACGATCGATACTAGCACGAGCGTGACCGATCACTGTAGCGCACAAAACACTGTAGCATGAATGATCGCCACTGTAGCACGAGTGCGACCGATCACTATAGCGCATAAAACACTATGGCATGAACGATCGCACTATAGCACGAGTGCAACTGATCACTGTAGCGCATAAAACACTGTAGCATCAGAGCGACCAACCACTGTAGCATGCGATCAGTCACTGTAGCAATTACTGTAGCAATGACTTGTTTCTCAAGAAATTCACCATGATGCACGATCGAACCCCCTACGTGCGACCCAAAACCTGCACTTCTCCAAAATAGCCCCGATTTTCAACAAAACTTGGCCAAACGATAGATTCGACGAAACCAACTTGTCTAATCCATCAAATATGATCAAACACACGGTATGAATCCGCTAACAACATGAAAACAATAGTTTTCACCAAATCATGCAAATCACTCCAAAACCACAACACATGAACATGTGAAAAAAAACTAAAGATCTAACTTATATAATCATATGGAATAACACGAAATCAATGATTTAAACATTCTTAATTGGATCATAGGGTGACTCATATGGAAATGGTCTAAACATGGCATAGATCTATGGAAAAACACCTAAATATGATGAAAAACATGATTAAACACTCATACACTTCACTGAATCCATGTGAGAGATGTAAACCACTCACGGATTCTCCAAAACAAGCTAAAATGATAGAAATAAGAATTCGGAAAGCAAGCACTTCGCACCAATCTCCTTGATCTGATGAATCCTTGCCTCAATCGATGTAGATCTAGCCTCCAATGTTGTAGATCTATGATTTCCCTCCTTAGATTTGGATTTTTAATGGTGGAAAGATGTTAGAGGAAGAAGGAGCTCAAAGCCTCCAAATGGGATAATAAGAGAAGTAACCTATTCACCATACCCCTCACGCCCTATTTATAGTTTCCACCAGCCCACTAATTGGGCCTTCCCAAATCAGCCCAATTGGCTTCCAAAACTTGAACAACCAACTGAAAAATCTTAAAACACTGATTCCTCCCAAACCACTGGGCCAAATACTTAATTAAACCACTCTATGGAAAGACAACCACCAATTCCTTTCTAATGGCGCAGGTCTCACCCTTTGATTCGACCCGAGTCAAAAGTTATGCCCTGTACAAGACTGATAGGGGAAAAATTGTCACAAACAAAATCGGTAAAAATTATGGACATGTCTCACATCCCCATTATCAACATAATAAAAGATGAGAATGATCCAACCCTCAGGGAATAAAATAAAAATATTTTATGATCTTCCGATACGTAAAATGCGGGTTGTTACATCCCCCCCCCCCTAAGAATTTCGCCTCAGAAATTCTGAGCAACATAAGAAACCACAACAATATTGCATGCCTATCATCCATAAGAAGCCAATTCTATCATTCAAACTAGCAACCATCAAGCCATGCATCCATGGCCTTAGCCTAGCATGTAGAATTCTATCGAATAACAACAAGATACAATGATAAAACGATTAAACGATCAAAAGGGTCCTACCGACGAAGAGTTCTGGATGAGTCACCTTCATACTCTCTTTTGTCTCCCATGTACAATCATCACCATCTTCACTCCATTGTACCATAACCAGCTTAACCGTCTTCCTCCTAAGTTGTTTCATGTCATTCCCCACGACACAAACTGGTGTACGAGGTTTCACAACTACGGTTTCAACTTCTAGGTCTTCGTACTGCTTTGGAGATACCACCACATTCGAATCATGCCCGAACTTCCGTAGAAACAACACATGGAAAACATTATGCACACTCGACATCTTCTCGGGTAACTCCAATCGATATGCGAGCTTTCCAATTCGCTCGACTATCGGAAATGGTCCAACAAACCTAGGAGCTTACTTCCCTCTACTTCCGAATCGAACCACATGCTTCAACGGTGAAATCTTCGCTAAAACCGTATCGCATACGTCGAATTCTAAATCTTTTCGACGTTTATCAACATAACTCTTCTTGCGATCTTGGGTGGCCTTCATTTGTTGTCTACCCCAGTTTCCAACCAACAAGCTGGAGAATTACACGGCCTCCCATACAACGCTTAATATGGTGCCATCCCAATGCTCGACTGATAGCTATTATTATATGCAAACTCAACTAGATGTAGATGGTCCTCCCATGATCCCCCAAAATCCAACTCACAAGCTCTTAGGAGATCTTCTAAAACTCAATTGGCTCTCTCGGTCTGACCATCAGTTTGGGGATGATATTCCGTACTCAAGCACAACTCGGTTCCCAAAGGCTCTTGCAAACTTTTCCAAAATCTGCTAGTGAACAACGAATTTCAACCACTCACTATACTCTTTGGGATACCATGAAATCTAACTATCCATTTCACATAAAGTTCAGCCAATTTCGACGTTGTCCTAGTTGACTTGACAGGAATAAATCTCACACTTTTGGTCAAGCGATCCACAATGGCATAAATCCCTTCATTTCCTGCCCTGGTTCTAGGTAGTCCATCAATAAAATCCATCGATACTTTCTCCCACTTCCATGTAGGGACTTCCAGTGGCTGAAGCAACCCACCCGGCTTCTTCTGTTCAGCTTTCACCAACCGACAATTCATGCACTTGGAAATGAACTTTCCAATATCTCGCTTCATCCCCTCCCAGTGGTAAATTCTCTTCATGTCCTGATACATCTTATTACCACCGGGATGAATCGTCAACTTCGAGTGATGACATTTTCTCAGAACCTCATCTCTCAATCCATCGATATCAGGAACAACTAATCACCCTTGCTTTCGAAGCCAACCTTCTCGATCGACCTCGAATTCTCTATCTTTTGGTTCCAGCTTCAGAATAAATTCGACAAGATTTGCATCTTTCTTTTAGCTCTCACCAATCCTTTCGATAAGAGTAGGTCTCATCGATAATCTTGCTAACATTTCATGTTCAAGCTCACATATTGGCCTAAAATCAAACCTAGCAAAATACTCGAGGCTCTTCCATTCTGAAAACATCGCTCCCAAACTTGCGTGTCTTCGACTCAATGCATCTGCAACTGCGTTGCCTTTGTCAGGAGTATAGGCTAAACCAAAATCATATGATGCCAGAAACTCCAACAATCGTTGCTGCCGAAGATTCAAATCCTTTTGGGAGAAAAGATACTTCAACGACTTATGGCCCATAAACAACTCGAAACGAACCCCCAATAGGTAATGTCTCCACATCATTAGAGCAAACACAATCGCTGCCCACTCCAAATCGTGAGTTGGCTAGTTTTTCTCATGTGGCTTCAGCTAGCGAACCGCGTAAGCCACAACCTTATCCTTCTGCATTAGCAATGCTCCAAGTCCAGTACCACATGCATTGGTGTATACCACCATCTCTTCATTCCCACTTGGAATGGTCAACACAGGTGCACTCGTTAATCTCTCCTTCAGGATTCCGATCTCTTGTTCACACTTTACATCCCATGTGAACACTTGGTTCTTCTTCGTCAATCCCGTCAACGGTGTAGCCATCTTGGAGAAATCCTTGATAAACCGTAGGTAATAACCTTCCAACCCAAGGAAACTCCGTACATCCGTCACATTCTTAGGTCGACCCAGTCCTAGATTGCTGCTACTTTAGCAGGGTCAACCGCTATCCCTTTTCCAGAAACTACATGACCCAAGAATCTCGCTTCATCCTTCCAGAAGTGACACTTCGAGAACTTAGCTTTTAGCTGATGCTTTCGCAAGATCTCTAACACGACTCTTAAGTGCGTCTTGTGTTCTTCCTCATTTTTGGATTAAACCAGAATATCATCCACGAACACAACAACAAACTTATACAACTGATCTCTGAACACTCTATTCATAAGATTCACGAAATACGCTAGCGCGTTAGTCAACTCGAGTGGCATCACCAACCTCTCGAAGAATCCAGATGGTGTCCTAAAAGTAGTATTTGGCACACTATCCTTAGCCACCCTTAACTATTCAAATCCCGTTGCCAGATCCATTGGAGAAAACACTTTAGCTTCGTGAAGCTGATCGAATAAGTCATCAATCCTTGGCAACAGATACTTACTCTTTTTAGTCACCTTGTTTAGCTCATGATAGTCCACACACAATCTTAACTAGCCATCTGCCTTGGTTGCAAACACGACCGGTGCACCCCATTCGGAAACACTTCTCCAAATGAACCCCTTTCTTAGAAGATCTCGAACTTGCACGTCCAACTCTTGTTGTTCCTTAGGCGTCATCTGGCTAAGTGGCATAACGATTGGTCTAACTCCCTCAACCAAATCGATCATAAAATCGATCTAACGATGTGGCGGCAACCATTTGACCTCGTAAAAGAGATCCTCATACTCCTTAGCGATCAGCACAAATGGTAAGTCTTCTTGTGGAATCACAAGTGAATATAAATAGCTAACGAAGACACCCTCTTCGTGCTTACACTTTATCAACACCTTTCAACCTTCCACATCCCTGACTCTCACCTCTAGCTTCTCGCAATTCACCCTTGCCGCATATCTCTTGAGCCAATCCATGCCCAAGATGATCCCAAAACCAGCGAAGTTAAGAACAAAGCAATCACATACAAAAGAGAAACCATGACTCGACAACACTACTCCACGACACAACATGCACAAACTGGACGAACCCCCAACTATATTAGTTACGATCAATGGTCGGTCACATATCTCGGGTTCCAAACCCTAGTGACACACAAGCTCATTGCAAATGAATGAATGTGATGCACCAGTATCAAACAAAACTCGAACTGAAACACCATGAATAGAAAGAGTATCTTGCACCATGACACCCTTTCCCTTCTCCTTTGCAGTAGGAGCCTTCGAAGATGATGGCATTGCCCCCAAAGCATAAGCCTTAACCACTTGCTTCCCTTGAGCTGAATCTTGACAATCTTTCTTCTCATGTCCCGGCTTCCCACACTTGAAGCACCTCTTTTCAGTTTTAGGGTTCTTACAATCTTTGGAATAATGGCCTTTCTGCCAGCAGTTATAACATGTCACTTCTCTTTTCTGCTTTTTTGGTCGTCCTTTCCTTTCTGTTGTTGTTGCTTCCTTTTCTTATTGTTACCACCATGCTGTGGCTTTTGTTCCTCCTTAGGTGCAACAATAGACATCTTCTTAGGGAACAAACTTTCATGCCTCAAAGCCTTCTCAATGATCTTCTCAAAGCTGTCATCGCATAGGCTGATCCCCAAGGTATTCATCCAATCCCAAGGCAAACTTCTCGTTCTTTTTATAAGGAGTATCCACGTATGAACGAGCATACTTCGACAATGCCTCGAAGTTAGAAATACAGTCAAGAACTGGGGACCATTCTGCTTAAGCTTCACGAATCTCTTAAATAGAATAGACTTTTGCACGGCGGAGATAAACTTTTCTATAAACTTAGCTTGGAATAGCTCCCATGAAATATCCTCTTCAGGGGTCTCAAATGTGACAGAGTTCCACCAGTCCATCGCTCTGCCCACTAATTGGCTTGATGCAAGTTTCCTTTTTGTTGCATCATCAATACCCAAGTCCTTGAGGACTCGAACACAAGTATCCATCCACCTGTGGATTTCTTCAACTGGTTCTGTGCCTTTGAATTTTTTTCCTCCTAATGAAGAAAAGTCTTTGCATAGCTTTGCAAATTCTACCGCTCTAGGCACTGGAACTCCAACATCAACCATAGCCGCCACTGTTGCGGGAACCCTATTCATGATCGCTGCCGCCATGGCTGGGTAGTATGTTTCGCGACCATTCACCTCTCCAGTGTTAGCTCCCCTCGCAGCATGTCTTGATGGTCGTCTATTCATTCTAAATCTGCAATTAGAATAATTAGTCACTTCCAAGAAAAACTACTAGAGGAAAACAACCGCTACTACTATGTATGCTGATATATATATAGATATATATAGTTATAGTAAGCATCCAAATAAAATAAACAAGTCTCTCTTACGTAATTACGTCTTTGAACTTTGGACACAGTCGTTGACCAGGGCTCTGATACCAAATGTGACGACCGCACACAGCCCCTGCACTATACAAGAGGAATGATGCGTTAAAAGGTGTGCACGGCAGTTATGGACGATCATCAAGGTATGATAAATAAGGGGAACCTATTGTAAACTCACAGCGTATGGATAAAATATAATTGAACATATACAACAGGTAGTGATAGTTAAGCAGAAAATAATAAGTTTTCATGACAACTAGAAAGTATTCCCATACACATGGATATCTACAATAGTGTTTGTACAATTTGCCTCACTACAACACTCAGAGAAATAACAAACAGCGGATACAAATACTAGATAGTAATAAAACTGGTACGTGAGCCTCTTGCTCGCCATCGATCAGCATCATCGTTCTCACTAAAGCATAATCTGTCATCTGCTACTCAGTCTGCCCATCCATAACCGGATGAACAACCTAAGGTAATAAGAGGAAACATAAAATCTTGAGTCAGACAACAGTCTTAGTGAGCTGTAAAACAGCTAACAAACTTCGTTAATGAAGTATATGAGAATGTTTAAATAAACGAACTAATCTACCCAGCTCCAGAGAAGAACTTACTCCTGCCATCCCCACAATATGATAGTGATAGCCTTTACGAACCATACATCCAAAGAAATAAAAATCCAGTCATGGAAATCAGAATAACCATTCACACACGACAAAAGCAACTCAACCATCATCACCACAAAGCATTCAAACATCCATGATTGACTCTGGCGATCACTACCAACCTTGCTTTGAAACCACCCTTTATCGTATGACTGGCTAAACTACTTGCCATCAATTGTCCAGGGCCATACAACGAAACCCCGGTTCTAGCCAAACCCCACACACCATACAACGAAATGTGTTGGGGCCATACAACGAAACCTAGGGTACTCGACAATACAACGAAATCGTGTAACCCTTGCTTTGAGTCCGCTAGAACCTGCGATAAAGATAATCTCTCGGCCTTCGCATTTCTAGTCGTTATCAATTACCACTATTTATCAACTCAGAACACCTTAGAGCAATCACTTTATACAAACTCAATGCATCCTTGAGTTGTTTCCACATTCGTTGCATAAAACGAACAACGAAACACCTCACATTACTGTAGCAATCACTGTAGCAACAAACGATCGATCACTGTAGCACGCGATCGACCGACATTGTAGCAATCTCCAAAAACTGTAGCGTGAACGATCAACACTGTAGCACGGGCGCGACTGATCACTGTAGCGCACAAAACACTGTAGCATAAACAATCGCCATTGTAGCACGAGTGCTACCGATCACTATAGCGCATAAAACACTATAGCATGAACGATCGCATTGTAGCACGAGTGCGACCGTTCACTGTAGCGCATAAAACACTGTAGCATCAGAGCGACCAACCACTGTAGCACGCGACCGATCACTGTAGAAATTACTGTAGTAGTGACTTGTTTTCCAAGAAATTCACCGTGATGCGCGACCAAACTCCCTACGTGCGACCCAAAACCTGCACTTCTCCAAAACTGCCCCGATTATCACCAAAACTTCGCCAAAAGATAGATTTGATGAAACCAACTTGTCTAATCCATAAAATAAGATAAAACACACTGTATGAATCCGCTAACAACATGAAAACAATAGTTTTCACCAAATCATGCAAATCACTCCAAAAACCACAACACATGAACATATGGATAAAAACAAAAGATTTAACTTGCATAATCATATGGAATAACATGTAATCAATGATTTAAACATGCTTAATGGAATCATAGGGTGATTCATATGGAAATGGACTAAATATGGCATAGATCTATGGAAAACATCTAAATATGATGAAAACATGATCAAACACTCATACACTTCATTGAATCCATGTGAAAGATGTAAACGGCTCACCGATTCTCCAAAACAAGCTAAAATGATAGAAATAAGAATCTGGACAGCAAGCACTTTGCACCGATCTCCTTGATTCGATGAATCCTTGCCTTAATCGATGTAGATCTAGCCTCCAATGGTGTAGATCTATGATTTCCCTCCTTAGATTTGGACTTTTAATGGTGGAAAGGTGTTAGAGGAAGAAGGAGCTCAAAGCCTCCAAATGAGAGAATGAGAGAAGTAACCTATTCTCTATACCCCTGACCCCCTATTTATAGTTTCCACCAGCCCACTAATTGGGCCTTCCTAAATCAGCCCAATTGGCTTCCAAAACCTGAACAGCTAACTGGAAAACCTTAAAATAGCGATTTCTCCCAAACCACTAGGACAAATCCTTAACGTAACCACTCTACGGAAAGACAACCATCAATTCTTTTCCAATGGAGCAGGTCTCACCATCTGATTCGACCTGAGTCAAAAGTTATGCCCTGTACAAGACTGACAGGGGCAAAATGGTCACACACAAAATTGGTAAATTTTTTGGACATATTTCACATCCCCATAAGCAACATATTAAAAGATGAGGATGATCCAACCCTCAGGGAATAAAATAAAAATATTTTATGATCTTCCGATATGTAAAATGCGGGCTGTTACAGCTGTCGACATCCTTACCCAAGTGGCCTCTTATAGTCAGTTCAGTAAGCATGCCCTACCCCCGACCTAGTTCGGAGTACTCGTTTGATACCTATACGGGTTACTGACTGAAATGGATCCCAAACACAAGATGATACAAGCTCCCCCTAGGCTTGCATCCCCACCACTAGGATTTCAACAGGTTATGCATAACAGTCCAACATGCAAAACAGGTTAAGTTGTCTGGCCTATATATGTAAATATTTCCCCATCGCCACAAGATTTACTTTACCCCTACTGATCCAAGCAAGTTTACTTAACAAAGTTGCATAACCTCAACGTATAAAATAGGTTAAGTTTGGTGGCCTATATATAAATATTACCCACAGCCACAAGATTTACTTAACCCTCCCAATGATTCAAACAAGTTTACTTAAACTCTACTCAAGTTAACAGGTTCATAAAATCCTTATGGTTCCAAAAAGGTTAAGTATTACCAGTCCATTACCATTCATTCATCTATGGTTACAATGTGCTAGACCTCCCACATTAAGCCTATAACTTGTGGATGATGGATATGCCGGTTGGGTCCGGGCAGACTTCTTCCACGAGTCGGGCTTAACCTCGTGTGTTAGCACGTTTCGTGTTTATGCACTTAGATCCCTAACATTAGATTCACCACTTGTGGTCGCTGGATATGCCGATCGGGTCTAGGCAGACTTCTACTACAAGTGTAATCTAACCTCATGTCTAAGCGCGGTTACAGTTTCTAATTACTATAAATCTAGGCATTTTCACTATTTAACAATTATCCCTATTTCATTATAGGTTTTCATGCCCCTTTTCCAAGTAATATTCCTCATGTAACATATGTTCCAAATTTAAGATCTAAATCATAGTTTGATTTATGCCCCAAATCCATATTCACGTATTACATTCATTTTGTGCCTAATTTTCAAATACAAAGTTATGCCCCAATTTTTAGCGTTTCCCCCATGTTCCCAATTTTTCGCGTTCACATATTTCAGCGGCATGCCTAGGCTCAAAGGTAGCATGGCTATAAAAATAAAAGGGAAAAGAAGAAGGGTAGAGGACAGAAATGATCATAATAACAAGATTGACATATAATGGCAGAAATAGGCATAGCAACTAATTAACATACAGTGACAAAGTTGGGCATAATGTCAAGATAGGCATATAGGAACAGATTTGATGAACATGTGATAGTAGAACTGATTCTAACATAATAGGGACATCATAAACAGACATGATGAGATCTAAACAATGAACTAGATTAACAAACAATGGCAGATCTGACATGACAAATAGGTATAGGCTTAGATCTAGTTCACAGTCATGTCAGAATAACTTAGATACAAAGGTTATAGAAGATCTGATATGACTCAAATAGTCACAAGCTTAGATCCAAGTTATAGTCATCTCAAGATAACTTTTAAGTATTTAGATCTAAAAATAACATACTCACTGTGATTGGATCTAGGAAAATAGAAGAAAGATTGCAGATATCGAATCATAGATCTCTAAACTTAAATGGCTTGATTGCAGTAGAAGAAAAAGGCTTGATTTAATCTGGGTAGAGGCAGCATCTAGTCCTTCATTGATTTTGATGTGGAGAAACAAGAGAAATGGGGTCATATATATAGCCGTCTGAAACCCTAAAATCTGCCCAGATCTGTCTTAAGGGGGTCGACCCCCTTACGGGTTGACCCATGGGTCGACACCCCCCTATATGGGGTCGACACCCCTGGGCAGGAATTTTCCCGCTCCCCTTTTTTCTGCTATCTTGAACTATTTTGAATTTATGGATCTATTTTTATTCATATATATATATATATATATATTTCTTTTATGCGTATACAAGCTTCAAACCTTAATAACTTCTTCATACGTTGGCCAATTTACGAAAACCAGGTGTCTATTTTGACTAGAATTCCGAGATGAACGCAATGGCGTAGTCCATTTCACTTAATTCTCAATATTTAATTAAGTGTTCCTTAGCTTTTCATTTTAATGTGTTATAAAATTATGAGGTGTTATAAACATATATGTATTCATCCAAGGCGTATGAAGCAGATGAAGCGTGATTAAGCTGAAGAATTTACTCGGCTATCCACTCGGTGGATGCATTTTAGAGCACAGACCTAATCGGGATTTCGTGCTTTAATAGCTTTATTCAAGAGACAAATGCTGCTTCACTTAACGTAATGAAAACTGCAACTACTAGCAGTTCATCAATTTATTTTTAAGCAACTTTTACTATCTTTGAAGCAAACTATATACTGTAAGTAATATACATTTGTGCTGCCGTAAGGAAGTGTTTTCCTGAGTTTATCTATTTTTTTTTGCTGCAATAGAAAAACAGATAACCCCTAGAAAACATTTCCCATGTACAGCAACACAAATGTATATTACTTCCACTATACAGTTTGCTTCAAACATAGTAAAGGTTGCTTCAAAATAAATTGCTAAACTACAAGGAGTTGCAATTTTCATTACGTTAAGTGAAGCAGCATTTGTCACTTGAATAAAGTTAATAAGCATGAAAGCTCGGCTATGTCTGTGAGCTAAAATGCATCCACCTGGTGGATCACCGAGTAAATTCAAAACCAGAAATTAAGTTAAAACCTTCAACTTGGATATGTTATGTTCGATATGCAATTCAGATATGTAGTTGCTATGTTCATTATGTAATTTGGGTATGTTATTATTATGTAATTCAGATATGCTATTGTTATGTAATTCGGGTAAGTTATTGTTATGTAATTCAGGTAGGTTATTGTGGATGGAAATTATAATGGATATGGTACTTTAATTATATATGTCTCTAGCTCGACAACAAGGAAGACATGCATAGCTGACACAGATGTCAGACGTCTGATATAAAAAAACAATTTGAATACTAATCAGACGTCTGATATATTCATGTAGACGTTTGGACTTTTCTCAGCCTAAAATATTATGCCTTCAGAAAAATTCAGATATCTGGTTATTTTATCCAGGCGTATGAGATTTTTCTCGGTCTAAAGAAATATATCTGTAGAAGTATTCAGACGTCTGATATTTTATCTAGACGTCTAGATTTTTTTTCTCGGCCTAAAATATTATACATGAATAAGTATTCAGTTTGGATATTTTATCCGGACGTATGAGATTTAACTCGGTCTAAATAAATATATCTAAAGAAGTATTCTGACATTTGGATATATTATCCAGACGTCTAGATTTTTTCTCACCCTAAATAATTCTTTCTGAAGAAATATTCAGATGCCTGATATTTTATCCAGACGTCTGAATTTTTCTTGGCATAAAACTATATGAGTTAAATAGACACAAACAGATAAAAATTACAAAATAGACCTGAATGCAATCCCATAAAATGGCATTCACACCAGTGTCAAGGTGTCTCTAATTACTAAGTGTGACTGGAGCATACTTTCGTACAAGTGGTCCTAAAAAAGATGATAAATGGATTGATCCTTCACCTATTGGTTCAACATTCTCATTAAATTCAACTTCAACACGATTTGTGAAGTTTTAATGAAGTCTCTTCATTTTTGTAGGCCCTCTACTTGTTATTTTGTTTGGTCGATTTGCATTTGCATCTTCAGTTGGTCCATCGGCTTCTACGTATTGTTCGTTTTGCATTGTATGGTTCTCAAATGCACTAGTATTATCTTCTACTACTCGTGGATTATTTTCTAATGCTTGTGGTTGATTATCTTCTGCAACTTGTGTAATATTTTCTACTACTTTTGGATTATCTTCTACTACTTGTGGATTGCCCTCGATTTGAATGTTGTTGTCTTCAATATGCTTCTTCCATTTATTATGCTAGAAGAATACATTTTTGGCTTCTTTTCCTTTTTGTTGTTGCTTCTTTATTGGGCTCATTTCCTATTACTGAAATATGAGAAAAAACATAAAATATATAGTAGAGCCATACAATCCAAGAACTTATGCATAAGGCCAACCTGAATATGCAAAACACTACATAATATCAGCTACACCTCAATATGTCATTTACAGGAAAACAACAGTGCTTTTCACAGCAAATAACGGAAGTTTATGAGATTTTAAAACATAGAAGTACAGTTGTAGCTAATGCAAAATATGAGTTAGCCTAAATAATTTGTTATTGTCTGTTTATCACCAATCTAACAGGAATGCAAATAGAAAAAATATAATGAATGTTGGATTTTATAATGAAGTTATAGCAACAAAGTGAAATCTTCCCTAACATAGCTAGTGATATACTACTCAAGTATTCCTTTGAAATCTTCCCTAACATAGCTAAGATCCTCAGCAAAATCATCAATTTCCATATCAGTTTCTTCAAAATTTCCTTTATCCATGCTAAATTCCATAAAAGAGTCGTCTACGTCTATCTCATGAAAACTTTTTGACGGTGCCCTTATCACAACATACCAATTATAATCATCATGTTCCCTTGAATAGAAAATTTGTTTTGCTTGAGATGCAAGGATATATGGATCTTTTGAAAATGAAGCTTGATTTTGTTATAAATTGACAACGGTAAATCCATCTTCTACCTGTGCACCATTTTCTATACTTTCCCAATGACACTTAAAGACGTGAACATAAAAGGCATGATAGACTAACAAAAATATATACATCAATATCCCATAATAAGTAATCACGTTAACCACATGTGAAGCATCTTTTGCGCTAGCCCTGCACATGGTGGTTGCATCATAAGTGAATCTACTATTTTGAGTGTTTCTCTCAATATCTTTTATGTGAAAACGTTCTTCATTGTGTGAAAACGTTCTCTGTTGGAGGTCGTATGAAGTAGTTTTTACGTGAAACATACAGTGTAAGTTTCATTAGTAATTTCATTAATAATTAAATATTAATATTCCTTTCCCTATATAAATTAGACCGCACATTTGTAACCCTAATTCAAGTCAACCTATCATCTGCGTGGTCAAAAACTTCGTCCGCCTCCACCTATGAAATAAACAGCTGTAAATCCCCAATGCTTCCTCCTCGATTTCACCCAATCCATCAACTTTTTCACAAAATTTCACTCTAAAAAATTGTTCTTCTCGTTGAGATCCTCTATATGTATGGCTATGATTTGAAACTGAGTACTATGGTGGCCGATTCAACACCTAGAAGCTGCTGCGTTTGGATTGGTCTCTCTGGCATGGGGTTGCGTCGAGTTTGACGTGATTTCAAGCGTTAACGGAGGAGTTGGAGGCATAAAGGCTGGCGGTCGGGGATCGTATTCCTGTGTCTTGAAGCTTGGTGTGGTGGTTGATTTGTTATGGAAAGCGTGGTTTCATAACTAGAACGAAGCAGATGATGCATGGATGAACGATTCTCGGCCCGTATCTTTGAAGAAGAGTAACTAAACATTATTAAACGTTAATTAAACTAGGGTTAAGGAAACTAATTATTAATTTAATTCGTGAATGCTAGTAATTGTTTATCTCTCATATATGTTAGAAAAATTGAACAAATCAAGAGCCGTTAGAATCGTATTGCTGAGCCCTATATTTTAGAACTAAATTGGATGGAGTTGGAGACTATTGAAATTTTTGAATAAATCAAAAGCTTATTTAATTTAATTAAACCAAATCACTTCAGCGAAAAAAAGAATCAATGTGAGTATTACTTACTCAGTTTGTCCCACTTACATTTTATGTAAGTCTTGTTTTGATTTTTGTGTGTTATGGATGTTTATTGTTGGATGATTACTGAATATATGTTTATATATTGACTGAACTAATTAAACTAGAAAATCATTTAATTTAATTGAAATCAATCATTATTTTTTAACGATTGTAACCAATTAAGGTAACTTACCGTGCTGGTTGCATTTGTAATAATATAAACGTGTAAAATGAATAGTTGGATGCTTGGATTACTGTTATTGGTTGATTTTTTAAATTAGTAGTTGAACTATTTATTGTCGTATTGAATAGGTGATTATATTTGAGGTAACCAATTTGGATGTCGGGAAAGACAGGTTGGAGGTATCCAATAGGATTCCTCACTTATATTGATAATGTTTGTCATATATGTTGGATATGATTGATTGGATGTGAAATTGGATGAAATAAACCCTCATTTCACAGTTGGGTACTTTAGTAGTCATTTGGCCCTTTTTATACCAATGATAAAATAATAATTTGTTTGAAATCGATTTTTATCGAGTCTGAAATATTTTCAAATTTTTACCTTGTCGGAGACGTTGATTGCCGTTAGGAAAATTGAAGCAGTTTAAATTACAAAATTTATTTTTATAACTGAAGTTAGATTTTCTATTTTTATTTTATAAGTTATATAAAAATGGAAGTTTTATAAATGATTATAACTAGTTAATAAAATACTATCAAACGATTTATATAGCTAATTTCTTATGCAAGAAAGTTTGAAATTAACCCAAAGCGGTTAATAATTTTGGAATAGTTGTTTTTGAAAACAACAAAGCATGATCTTATTAAATTACTTATATTATTTATTAATTGAAGGTCAAGAATTGGTAAGAATCCGTTAACAAATTAACAGATATTTTCAAGTAGACTAAGTCAACTATCTAACCAGAATTGGTTATTAGATTAATTGGATTTTTAATTAATCTAATAAAAATATTTTTGAGAAAAGTTTGTTTAAATACATTAAGATTTCATTAAAAACTTATTAATTTTCGAATTAACTGTAATTAAAGAGAAACATCAAGTTGTTTTTATAATATTAATTATTATTTAAATAACTTTTTAAAAGAAATTAATTTTTCTTTTTTAGTTAATAATGTGGTTAATTGTAAAGTCAATTACGATAACTGAAGTGATTACCCATGTAAAGTGAAATTCAATTAAGGAAATCATGGCTGTAAATAAGACTTGAGTTGAACCTGAAAGGCACTTTTAAAAAACGATCATAATAAAATCATAGTTTTTATAAATTAAGTTTATGAAAGAATTTAAATCAGGTGAGGTTGTTTTAAAATGAGCATTTATTTAATATCTGAATTACGTGAAATGATTTAAAACAAAGAGGGGATTTTCAAAAGTAAAGAATTGTTATTGAAAACCATATTTAAAATGAAATAGTTAGATGGGAAGTGTATCGGTTTTAGAGTTACAAACTCGTATCTATCTTAAGATAAGAACATTGTTGATCATGGTCTGAGAGGTAAATAGAATACCCCAACTTGAATAATTTCACTATTATCAAGAGATGGTATTAGTTCGTAATTGTAGAATATGTTCTAATAACATGATTTTCTTTTCCAAAAGTAAAGTATAATGGGAAAAGCATATATAATATGCATTATATATAAAGGAGTTATAAATAGGATTTCTTATATTAAAGAAATTTTCATGTAAAAGTTTGAATGTTGGCCATTTATTTAAGGACATGATAAGGAGGAGTTTCAACTATTTTCAAAATGATAGCAAATTAAATACAAACGAATATGCTAAGGAAGGATTAATGATAGAGTCTATAACATTGTTGAAGAATGTTAAGTTGAATGGATCTAGGTAATTAACATATATTTTTATAAAAAGAACTCTATTGCCCGTTTAGACCATGAATGTTGTTTATAGAAAATGTTTTGAAAATGATTACTACATACGAATATTGGATGTATGTATGAGATTTTTTCTTATAAGTATTGAAAATAAGATGGTTTGAGAATACTCTTATACAAATATAAGAAGTATGAATGCTATTTGAAAGATTTGGGAGTTTTAATTAACCATTCGTTATTTAAGTTTAATTAAAGAGGCCAAGTGATGCTATACACCGAATCAGTGAATCCATTTTATTCTTATGGTTGCATGGTTGTTTATTTTGATAGTTAAATAACCGACTATAAAATCTGACCTATTATCGATTGTTGGTATGGAAAGACTGGGATTGAATTTATATTCGAAAACCATTCCGACCAGGAAATATGTAAACGTTGAAAGTATCAGAAAACGGTTGAGATGGAGCAGTTGAAGACCCGTAGAATTTCATAAAATGGAAGGATTACTTATAATCTCTAGGTCTCTCCCGAAGATAAACTATGATTCGGTCGTGGTTGAAATCTATGGCTTTGCAAGGACTTCTCGCTACTGATCCGTGGGGTGATTCCTATATAGGACGCGGTAGGAGGATGCATTCAGTTCACCCTGTTACTGGATGACTTATATGGAAGAATGTCTAACAAAGTTTATCCTAAGGGTCACGTACATAGATTTTTACAAATGTACCAAGTTTGGTGGCGAAGAGGCAACTTCTCTTAGCTTAACACCCAAAGTGTATTTGTGGATATCAATTAGTGATTTGATAGATCTGACGATGTGGCATTGAAAGGTATTGAGATGTTCTATAAAAGATAAACTGTGACATCAAGCCTCATTGATCTGGGAAAATAACAGAAATCGGGTAGACATCATGGCTAAGTGGGTCATTCCCTTTAGGGTGTATTGTCACCATTTAGAGAAGTTTCTTGTTGTTCTTCTTTCTTATCTGTATCTCCCTGGAAGTACGGTGGGCCCCTAAAACAGTAGAGTGACAATGTAATGTCCTAGGATTTTATATCGCTAACATGAATATTAATTGATCGTGAGTACGTATTTACAAATACGATTTAACATCCAGACTTTGAAATTTCAAAACATGTTAACCTGTGAATAATAGCATTTATATATGCATATATTACAGCACTTACTAAAACCCATTTTTAGATATTCATGTATGATAGCATGTATTTGTTAGCGTTTGTTTAAATTTAATTTTTTACATGTATGAAGAACAACACTTTTACGTAGCAAGTTTTAATGATATTTCTTTTACATATGTTTGTTCATTTTTTCAAAAGATTTAGAATTTAAGTTTTTGCAAAATTTTGATTTGAAAACTTGTGACACTTGAGTTAAACATGCCAAAATCCTTTTTCTTTTGTCAAAGCAAGTTTAAAGGCCAATTCATGTTCACTTGTACATCACCAAGACATGAAAAACCATTTCCTTTTGCAAAGCATGTTTCATGAACAAAATTCAAGGATGTAACCTACACTAGAAAGAGGCTAGTAGTGAGAATCTAGAGAGATATGTTCACATGGAAAATCAATTTTGGTATCAAATATTTTCAATTTTAAATCTTTCTTTTTCTCACAAGATTTTCTGAAATTTGTTACTTTTCTTTTGCATTTTCAAAACATGATCATTTTGTCATAAGCCATGTACATAAAGATTCACAAAATCTTGCATACACTAAGGACCTTGCCTACACTAGATAAGCACTAACATATAGAGATTTTCCAAGATGTTTTCATGACCATTTCATCACATGGTCGAGATCTTTTTAGTACAAAGATTTTCAGATTTAGCCTAACCTAGGAAGGCAAGTAAAAGTATTTATATATTTTGTATTAAATCAAGTTATCATGTGAGATTTTGGTTTAAAAACCAAGGCAAAAACTGATCATGTAAGGTACCAAAATGGATATTACAATTTGTTTAAAAATCAAGAAAGATTTGGGAAAGATCATAGGATGTACATGGCATTTAACGTGACATTTCATAGAGGCCAATAGGAAAAGAGGATGTGCATGTACAAGTGATTTTAGGGTGAAGTATGGCTGATCTAAGCCATGTGAATAGGAGATGGTGCTATTTTGATTTGGTGAGAAGAAGATTTTTCTTTTTGGAATTGGCAATCACTTGTCAAGTACAAGATCTAAAAAACTGATTTTTACATTCATATTTTTTCATTTTCCTCTACTATATAAAGGCCATAAGCAGACACTCTTTTCCTCACCACACAAGCAATTGAACAAGATCAATAAAGTTAAGGTTTAAGCTTTTTCTGGTGGGTAAACTTTTTTTTAGAAATTTTCCTGTATTTCCTTTTCTGTTTTGAGCTATTGAATGCCATGGTTTGCTTTGTTATGTTGGACATACTTGGATGTATTACCCTCTGTACTTAGTCATGAGCTAGGGGTAGGTACTCTATAATTACTGATTTACATTTTATTTAGAAACTTACCTTAACCGGTTAACAAAATCCTATTGCTTTAATAATTTATGATCCATGTTTGATAATCTTGAGATTTTGTGATTTCGTTATGATTTCAGGTTAGTTTAACACCTCTGCATTTATCACTAAAACTAATTAAAAGTAAGAAAGGATGTAAATATACTTAAACGACCACTGATACCTGAAACCAAGAATAACACAGACTATTATAAACCCTCTCTGTTTGATCAAAAAATCAAGTTGATAAAAACTCATTTCAGGTATATAAATGAAATATTGATGCCAAATCGTGATTTTCAAAAGTTGTTTCAAGATTTTTAACAACATATTGAGAGAGAAATAAGAGGATGATCAGAAAAGGAATTTTGATCGATTTCCGGCGAACTACTCGACTAGGGGAGGTGGCGTTCGGCTAGAAGGAGGAGGGTGTGCTAGAGATTGGAGGAAAAATATAGGTTTAAATTTTAAATCAGTAGATTTTGAGAATTAAGTAAAAATAGGGCTAAATTGGGTTTTTGGGTACATGGGTTTATCGCCGGAACTGCTCGTCGATGGTGAGGGTAGGGGGTGCGGTCCGGGGGGAAATGCAGCGCCAGGTTGTCATGGTGTCGGGACAGGAGCAGGTTGTGATCAATGGCCGAGGCGAGGAGAGATCAAAGTTTTTTCTTGGGTGAACCCACTGGGTAATGTTAAAAGTGTATGGTGGAAATGCGCCGACGACATGGTGATGGTGATTAGGACGTGGTACTTTAAGTTGGGGGGTATTTTGGCTGGTGAAGTGGTACTTTATGAAACCGTGAGAGCCGGTAAATTTTCCATTCGTGCACACCATGTTTTCAAGGCCTGGTACTTTACCAAAAGTGGTACTTTATGATTTTTTACTTTAAAACAAGATTTTTGAATATATTTTAAATTCAAATTAATTTTTAAATTAAATAATGGTTTAAATAAAATAGGGAAAATAAATGTTTAATAAAAATACAATTTTTTATTTAATTAGCAAGAGAAGGAAGAAAAGTGAATCAGGATAAAAAAGTTGTTTTGTCAAGGATTGAAATTAAAGTACAGGAGCTGGAATTTAAATTAAATTATAAATTTAATTAAAAATATAATTAGAGAAATGGTTTTCTAATGAAATATTCAAACTGTAAAGTCAACAAAAAGAAAGTCAATCCAGTGTAGAAAATCAGATAAGGTTTTGATAGAAGTTGACAAGTTAAAACAAAAGCTGTAATTTAATTAAATTACAAATTTAGTTTATAATTAGAATGTATTTGCTAATGAAATAATTAGATTTTTAACAAACAAAGAAATGAGAAACCTTATGCAACATATACGCTAGATTTGTCAGTTCAAACTGTGGTCTGAATTCTCATATACGAGTAACTGGGCAAGTACATTTCTGTACTTTATAAAATAAGAACTGTAAAGCATATTTTAATCATGTTGAGATTGATAATAAAAAAAGAGAAATTTTTTATTAGTATGAAGGAAGAAGAACTAGATCAAGAATAAGAGATCAAAGGGAAATTTGATGAAAACGTATAAAGTGTAAAAGCTGTAAAAGGAATTCTAAATCATAGATTTAAGGCATTTTTGAATAATTAGATTAAGGAATAATTATGGAAAATAAAATTTTCTAAAGAATAAATATTTATTTTAAAGTGACGAACAAAATGGTAAGAAAAACCGTGTGCGACGCGCACACTGAAATTGTTCGTTTTTAAGAGATGATCAAAATACCCAGATATAAGAAAGATGATCATATACTTTTTAATTGACTGTATTTATATGTAAATTATATTATAATCATGTTAGATTTATAATTTAAAAAGAAAATATTCGCTAATCATTTCAAAGAGGCCGAAATAAATATTTCATTCTGATTTGATTATACGCCATGCGTCAGAGATTTTTAAATTGAAGCCGACGATATACAAGGGCTATTCTTAAATAGTGCCTTCGATTTGTCCAATCCCAGGACAACTTGTATAGATGAATGTCTGACAGAGTATTTCAAAAGGAATCATGTATGTTGTTTTCTTCAAATGTACCTGTTGCTGGCATAGAAGGGAAACATCTTTAGCCTGACAACCTGAGTATTTTTGTGGAAATCAATTGGTTATTTCCGATCGATTTGACGATGTGGCATTCAAAGAAATTAAACAGTGATGATGAAAAGGTAAGTCTAGCCTCAAGCCTCACACCCAGGAAATGACAAAAATCGGCCAGGTAGTATGGATATATGGGTCGCTCCCATTAGGGTGTATAATCATCTATTTAGAGAAATTCCTTTTACTTCTTTAATCTATTTCGATGCTGTCCCTTTTCGGGAAACGGTGGTTTGAGCCCAACCGTTGGTGATGTACATTCGATTCACTCAAGAGAAATGAGTGGTCGGTCATGTGTGGGCCGAGTTGCAAGACGTTCTTGTTGAACCCAGGTGTATTCGCCTCTAGAGATACATCATCGGAAGGTGGTCCCATACCTTGTCATACTTGGGAATCCAATTTCCATAAGCGCCAAGTGGTTTTTATTTGTACACTATATAGGAGAATGTGTGATGCAAGCATTCTTCTAGATTCTAAATTATTTGTGAAAATTTACAGACACTATGATAATATCTGATTTCAAGTATATAAAGTGTTTTGATCTCATAAGGTAAAAACCTCGTTCCGTATTCACGGCGTGGTCTTATGAGCTATTTTATTTCTTTAATCTGTTTACTCATACCAGTCCCCTGACTAACCCGGAGTTTATTTTTCTGTGTTTCCCTTAAACTCTTGGGTATTCATAACACTTGTTATGAATAGACAAGTGAATCAGGATTGGATAAAACTTGAGAAGCTGGAATGGAACTTTCTGTGTGTTGGTCTACCTATCTTATCTACTGTATAATCAAATCTGCAAGTTGGTCGTCAATGATATGTATAATTAAGAATGTACTATGAATGGCATGTATTACTAGATCCAATATGCTCTGATGTAATATGTTCCTGTGTAATATTATGAAGTATCAGCTTTTGTAAAAAAAATCCGCTGTGAGAATCTGATGTTTCTATGATTTTATATTCTATCTATTATTATTCTTATTAATGGCACGACTTCCGATGCGTTCGAAAGTTGTGTCGTTACAGTTGGTATCAAAGCTTAGGTTACTGATTACCTAGGCTTTAGGTAAGTGTGAGAGAGTGTATTTTTATAATAAAAATTTAAAATAAATTTAAATCAACTTGGTTGATATACCTAAGTTAGTTATATCCCATCAAGTCTGGGGTGACGACCTGTTATATTCAGGTGCGTAACCGAGGACGAAGAGGTCGAGCTAGTGGAACTTCCACTACAACTGGTAGTAATACTGGATCCCAGGATCAAGGAGAAACTGTGGAGGAAGTTGCACTAGTCCAGCAGGATAAAAGCTTTGCAACTGTTTGTAAAGAATATATGACTCTGGGAGGAAAAGTTTTCAATGGGACGGAATCTTTCATTGAAGTCCAAGCATGGTTGAGGTCCTATGAGAGGATTTTCAAGGGAATGAAATTGAATGATGAGCAGAAACGTCTCTTAGCTTCGTGGCAACTTCAAGAAGCTGCTGCTATCTGGTGGGATGCTCAGACCACGAATGTTCCTGAGGAAGATTTCACTTGGGAAAAATTCAATGAAGCTTTCGAAGCACAATTTCTACCTGCTGCAAGGAAGACTAGAATGTATCAGGATTTCATCGATCTTAAGCAAGGGAACATGAAAATATCCGAATATGAGAACAAGTTCAATTCACTTTCTTGTTTCGGGCCAGAACTCATCAATACCCCACTCAAGAAGAATGAAATGTTTATAGCAGGATTGAAGGATAGCCTGCAAGTTCAAATGATTGGGCATCTTAAGATTCCATTTGTCGGCCTGGTGGATATGGTAGTTCGTTATGAGGCACTAGAAGGAAAGAAGCCAGGTTCAAAACAGCAGACAGGAGAACCCAGTGGCGAGAATTCCAACAAAAGGAAATTTAATCCGAACTGGAACAACAAAGGAATACCAAAGATGGGGGGAGAAAGCCAAAGAGCGTTATAAAGATACGCAATGCCATAACTGTAAGGAGAAGGGACACAATGCTAGGTTTGGTACGAAGCCAACATCGGAAAAGCCACAGCAAACTCAACAGCCGGAGTAACCTCAATAAAAACCAAAGGGAACAAGTGATGTTATTCCCCAAAAGCTTTCATGCTATAACTGTCATCAGCCTGGACACTTGGTTAAAGACTGTCCACTTATGAAAAAGCCACAACAACCAAAGATCTATGCTTTAATGGATAAATCATCAACTTTTGAGAATGTGAAAATGGAAGGAGCTTCAGAAGGTACCTTACTCTTTTTAGATAAAAGGAGTTAATTAACCAGGGTCAGCCTTAAGATAAATTGAATATGGTTGGAATAAGTTAGAATAATATCCAATCATATTGATACCGGAAATCGAGTTAGAATTTTTAAATTGTATTAAAATTTGGATTTCCAGAAATTAAGGTTGGACTTAAGTATTAATTGGATATGAACTCAAGGAATGTGAACTGGTCGATTTGTGAAATTAAATCAGATTTTTGAGTCCCGAAATGGAGATAATTAATGAAGATTGTGGGAAATACTTAATGGAGTTAAGTAAATTGACTGATGAGTTAAAAGGGGAATTTGGACAGATATTTTTGGTTATAAATAGGAAAATTGCTGATGTGTGTTAATTATTTTATATAAGTTGATAACTCTAATCTACTATTTACAAATTTCGAGGACGAAATTTTTATAAGGGGTATATTGTAATGTCTAGGTTTTTATATCGCTAACATGAATATTAATTGATTGTGAGTAATTATTTACAAATAAGATTTAACATCCAGACTTTGAAATTTCAAAACATGTTAACCTGTGAATAATAGCATTTATAGATGCATATATTACAGCACTTACTAAAACCCATTTTTAGATATTCATGTATGATAGCATGTATTTGTTAGCATTTGTTTAAACTTAATTTCTTACATGTATGAAGAACAACACTTTTACATAGCAAGTTTTAATGCTATTTTTATTACATATGTTTGTTCATTTTTTCAAAAGATTTAGAATTTAAGT
Organism: Allium sativum; assembly: GCA_030737875.1. NCBI lineage: Eukaryota > Viridiplantae > Streptophyta > Magnoliopsida > Asparagales > Amaryllidaceae > Allium > Allium sativum. The sequence continues at coordinate 986,524,434 of CM060924.1, forward strand.
TTTTGCAAAATTTTGATTTGAAAACTTGTGACACTTGAGCTAAACATGCCAAAATCCTTTTTCTTTTGTCAAAGCAAGTTTAAAGGCCAATTCATGTTCACATGTACATCACCAAGACATGAAAGCCCATTTCCTTTTGCAAAGCATGTTTCATGAACAAAATTCAAGGATGTAACCTACACTAGAAAGAGGCTAGTAGTGAGAATCTAGAGAGATATGTTCACATGGCAAATCATTTTTGGTATCAAATATTTTAAGTTTTAAATCTTTCTTTTTCTCGCAAGATTTTCTGAAATTTGTTACTTTTCTTTTGCATTTTCAAAACATGATCATTTCGTCATAAACCATGTACATAAAGATTCACAAAATCTTGCGTACACTAAGGACCTTGCCTACACTAGATAAACACTAACATATAGTGATTTTCCAAGATGTTTTCATGACCATTTCATCACATGGTCGAGATCTTTTTAGTACAAAATTTTTCAGATTTTGCCTAACCTTGGAAGGCAAGTAAAAATTTTTATATATTTTTTGTTAAATCAAGTTATCATGTGAGATTTTGGTTTAAAAACCAAGGCAAAAACTGATCATGTAAGGTACCAAAATGGATATTATAATTTGTTTGAAAACCAAGAAAGATCTGTGAAAGATCATAGGATGTACATGGCATTTAAGGTGACATTTCATAGAGGCCAATAGGAAAAGAGGATGTGCATGTGCAAGTGTTTTTAGGGTGAAGTATGGCTAATCTAAGCCATGTAAATAGGAGATGGTGCTGTTTTGATTTGGAGAGAAGAAGATTTTTCTTTTTGGAATTGTCAATCACTTGTCAAACACAAGATCTAAAAAACTGATTTTTACATTCATATTTTTCCATTTTCCTCTACTATATAAAGGCCATAAGCACACACTCTTTTCCTCACCACACAAGCAATTGAACAAGATCAATAAAGTTAAGTGTTTAAGCTTTTTCTGGTGAGTAAACTTTTTTTTTTAGAAATTTTCCTGTATTCCCTTTTCTGTTTTGAGCTACTGAATGCCATGGTTTGCTCTGTTATGTTGGATACACACTTGGATGTATTACCCTCTGTACTTAGTCATGAGCTTGGGGTAGGTACTCTATAATTATTGATTTACATTTTGTTTAGAAACTTACCTTAACAGGTTAACAAAATCATGTTGCTTTAATAATTTATGATCCATGGTTGATAATCTTGAGATTTTGTGATTTCATTATGATTTCAGGTTAGTTTAACACCTCTGCATTTATCACTAAAACTAATTAAAAGTAAGAAATGATGTAATTATACTTAAATGACCACTGATACCTGAAACCAAGAATAACACAGACAATTATGAACCCTCTCTGTTTGATCAAAAAATCAAGTTTGATAAAAACTCATTTCAGGTATATAAATGAAATACTGATGCCAAATCATGTTTTTTAAAAGTTGTTTCAAGATTTTTAACAACATATTGAGAGAGAAATAAGAGGATGATCAGAAAAGGAATTTCGATCGATTTCCGGTGAACTACTTGACTAGGGGAGGTAGCGTTCGGCTAGAAGGAGGAGGGAGTGCTAGAGATTATAGGAAAAATATAGGTTTAAATTTTAAATCAGTAGATTTGAGAATTAAGTAAAAATAGGGCTAAATTGGGTTTTTGGGTACATGGGTTTATCGCCGGAACTGCTCATCGACGGCGAGGGTAGGAGGGTGCGGTCCCGTGGGAAATGCAGTGCTCGGGTGTCATGGTGTCGGGACAGGAGCAGGTTTTTTATCAATGGCCAGGGCGAGGAGAGATCGAAGTTTTTTCTTTGGTGAACCCATTGGGTAATTGTAATAACCCGGAAAATCTGGGCCAGTTTAAAAATTTTATTTTGGCAATTTTAGCGAATTTTGAATATTTAAAATAGATTATTTTAAATAATATCGACGAGAAATTTATTTTCAATAGCATTCGAACGTATATATTATATACGCCGTCGTTAGAATATATAAATATTTATATATAATTATAAATAGAATTGAAAATGGCGCGGTAGTTCGATAATTCGATTTCAAACTTCAATTGAATGTACCGGGTGCAAAACAATCCGGATTTTAGTGAAAAAAAAACATTAGGATCTAATTGGTAATATCTTTCCAACGAATCTGAAAAATCAAGATTTCATAGCAGGAATCGAAAGATATGTCCAGTTGAAAATTCTGAATAGTCGCTATGGAATTCAGGCCCTTAAAAATGGACATTTTGCAAGCGACCTCGGATTTCGACGAAACCAGTTTTGTTGGGTCCGTGATGTCAAACTATTGCTAGGTTTCGAATTTCATAATTTTTCGAATCAATATGTGAGCGTGGCAAAGGAAAACGCGTTTGACCAATTTCTGTTGAATTTAATCGACTGGAAATTGGCCATTTTTCAAACGGTCTCAGAATTCGACGAAACTAGTTTTGTTAGGACCGTATCGTCAATACGAAACTAGAAAATATTTTTTCTGGAATTTTTCTAGTTAGTATGTGATCCCGGTAATTTGAAATGTATGTTTAAAATTCAATATAAGGATTTAAATGTAAATTCAACGGAAACTAATTGTAACGATCAAATCAGCTTACGATACATATCCCATTGTGTTCGAAATGGGGGTAAAATGCTATGGACGACAGGCGGTAGGCCTCGTTTCGAGGTCGTATGTAAAAGTCAACCTTTTTGCAAAAATTAAATTATTAAATAATAAAAAGGAAAAAAATATATTATTTTAATTTCTCCCCCCTTTTTTCTTCTTCATTGCCCCCCCCCCGATTCATAAATCAGAAACGAAAAAAAAAAGAAAAACCTAAACCTATCGCCGCCCCCCTCGAGACATCACCGACGAAGACCCCGAAGCCGCAGCCCTCATCTCGAAGCTGCCGCACCTCCCTGAGCAACCACGCCCCCTCGAAGCCCTCGAACCCCTCGCGACGCCCCCCTCCCCCCCCCCCCGTAGAATCAAATCGAGCACCCCGCCCTTACCTCGAAACCGCCACCAGCGAACACCACCTCGAAGCCGCCGACGCCTTCTTCCTCTTCCCCCCCCTTTTCGCAGTCTGCGGTGAGTCATTTTTATTTTTATTTTTGTTCTGTAATTTCTGATTTTTAAAGATATAAAAACTGATTTTTAAAAATTTAAAAACTGATTTTTAAAGAAGTAAAAAAAAAACTGATTTGTTTAAGATATTAAAAACTGATTTGTTTAAAGATATTAAAAACTGATTTGAAAAAGAATATAAAAACTTATTTTTAAAGATATAAAAACTGATTTTATTTTAAGGTTTAAAATAGGAAAAAGGTTTAAAATAGAAAAAAGGTTTAAACTTTGAAATAGAAAAAGGTTTAATCTTTTAAAGGAAAAAGATTTGTACTTGCAAAAATAAAGATCATATTTTTAAAAATAGAAAAGACGGAATTTTTGTTAAGTAGAAGAAGTAAGGTATGATTCTTTTATTTTTAAAGCAATAAAAATATAATTTTTACATCGTAGGAATATTAAAGATATAATCTTTATTTTTGAAAAGGCGGAATCTATATCTTTGAAATTAGATTTTTATATATTGAACTTCGAATTAAAAATTTGATTTTTATATATTGAACTTCGAAATAAAAATATGATTTTTATATATTGAACTTCGAAATAAAAATTCGATTTTTATATATTGAACTTCGAAATAAAAATTCGATTTTTATATATTGAACTTCGAAATAAAAATTCGATTTTTATATATTGAATAGCGAAGTAAAAATTCGATTTTTATATATTGAATAGCGAAGTAAAAATTCGATTTTTATATATTGAATAGCGGGGTAAAAAAATTCGATTTTTATGTATGTAGTGGCTATGGGCAACGAAGGTAACAAAAAGACGAGATCGAAGAAGATTTATACCAAAGTAGAGTCAAGATGATTGGATAGCTTTATGTGAGAATTTCTCACCTTTCAATTTCTTTTATAATTATATATATATACTAGGATGCAGACGGTGCTTAGTAGCACCCGACACAATCGTCCACAGACCATGGACTTGTTTGTTTGGTTGCATAGATTAGTTATATGATTTGATTTGAATTTGGTTGTTTGGTGATTTTGATTGATGTGTGAATGGCGTGGGCCTTCACTAGACCGGGGATAAGGCTAGGCCTCGTCCCGTTTCTAGTATCGTGCCGTTATGCTGCCAAAATTTTCTAAAATAAGTTAGAAAATAAAAATATCATTTTATTGTGTAAATGAATAATAGAAATTCATATGTTGGAATAAAATGTTTTATCGTTAAGAATATAATTTTTAACGTGAGAATGAATATAGTGAAAGTGAATAAAATAAAATATTCATTTACAAACCAGACGGTTTGTTTATGTACACCTATTTGAAGGACATTGATTGGGTCGATAAATTTTACACATCGCCCAACAGCACAAATAAAATATGTGTTTGATTGTTTGAAACCCCACACGGGTGTTGGGATGAAATTTGAAGTTCACTCATCCTGATTGATTGAATATGTCGATCGGTTGATTGACAGGCTGTTTTAAGCGTTGGATATCTATATTTGATGCTTATACAGTGTAGTGCACTTTGGTTGATGGTTGATTATTTTTCCATGCTATTATATACATGTGTTGTATGAAAATCCATATAATTAACTTTATATGGTAATTGATTGGGCCTCATTCCAGTTTTAAAATAGAAATATTTGAAATAGAAATATTCGAAATGGAATATTTGAAAATATCAATATATGAAGCCGTGTTGATTAGATTGACGCCATTTTGACGTGAACGATATTTATATCGATTTTATTCATTTTATAATGAATATCGAAAGTGATTTCAAAATCTGATATTTTGAAATGAATTGAATTGAAAACGATTTCGAAATGAATTGAATTGAAAACGATTTCGAAATGAATTGAATTGAAAACGATTTCGAAATGAATTGAATTGAAAACGATTTCGAAATGAATTGAATTGAAAACGATTTCGAAATGAATTGAATTGAAAAAGATTTCGAAATGAATTGAATTGAAAACGATTTCGAAATGAATTGAATTGAAAACGATTTCGAAATGAATTGAATTGAAAACGATTTCGAAATGAATTGAATTGAAAACGATTTCGAAATGAATTGAATTGAAAACGATTTCGAAATGAATTGAAAACGAATTCAAATTGAATTGAAAGCAAATGGAAATGAATTCAAATTGAATTGAAATTTGAATTGAATAGAAATGAATTTTAAACGAATTTATAAAGAAGAATTCAATTTTGATTTGAATTGAAATGGAAGTTGAAATTGCTTTTGAAACGGATTTTAAAACTATTTATATAATTCGTTTTAAATAGAAATCGACGAAATATATATTATATATATTATATATAATATAATGGCCTGAATAGAACGCGCCGCGCCGCGGCAGTTCGTGAATTTCGACCATTTATTTCAAACGGACATTACGGGAGATCCGACCGTCGGATTCTCCTAAAACCGGAACCGTTGGGTTCGTATCGAAAAGAGCTTTCTAATGAATATTAGAAATTAGAAATCTAACGGTTGGATTTGGAGATACGTCCAAATCAAATTCGAAAAAGGTCGCTGTAAGTGCAGTTCGATGACCGTTGATGGAAATCGACTGTACGGGCCTTGATAAAATTATTAAAAATAGTAATAATTTGTGTAAAATCATAAGAAATGATTTGTGAAAGTTTGGGATGAAAAACTCCATATTTGAAAAGATAAAAATAGATTTTTATCGAAATGAACTAGTTTTGAACTAGAATTATAATTCTATTTATTTTTAAATAAATTGAATTTGAAATGGTTTTGATAATAACCAGAATTTCCAATGATTGCATTGGAATGGATTTGAATCGAAATTGTCTTCGGAATGTTTCGATGTTGGATTTCATGATTATACAAATGTTGTTATGGAAATTTGAAAGATATAGATATATATATCGTTATTTCCAATACGATCTTTGTTGGCCGCAGAATTGGATATTGAATATAAGCCGGGATATTTTCTATTCAGAGCCTTGTATTGAATATCAAATGTGATTTGGGTTTGTCGTGAATGGTGTCTTCACTAACACTGTTCTTGGACCCAGTTGAGAAAAGATTAAATCTTTTTATTTAGATTTAATGAAGTGTACCAATTAAATAACATTTAATTGGAATTGAATCGATATTGATTTTTGGGTTTATCGTGGACAGTGTTTTAAATAACACTCGTTCTTTAACCCGATGATTAATGAATGTGATTTTGGGTTTATCGTGAACCGTGTTCTTAAATGACACTGATTCTTTAACCCAGTCAAAGATTAAAACTAAGTGGAGTTTTAATGAATCTTTAATTAGATTGAAATAATCGAAATGGAGTATCACCAGTTTTGCTCCAGGCGTTAGTTAAATATTTAATTAGATTTGAACGCGTAATGGTAATTGAATTTACCGATAACACCGTGGTGTTAGATATGAAGTATAACCAGTTTTACTTCATGGGATGAATAGGTTGGGATTGGGAAATTAAAACCAATGATTACTTCGGTAAGGTTCGCTAATTCCGACTAGTTGAATCGAAATTCAAAGGATGGATTAAAGAATAAATATAAAGAATTTATCTTGGATAAAATTAATGGGAATCTTTCCCTATGAATGTGAAATTTAGAAACTAATTGTCGGTTAGCCAAGCAGAATGGTTTTCTGGATATTGATCTGATGTTGGTTTCGGCCTTCGGGGTTAATATTTGGGGAATTATTCTCTTGATTAATTTACGATTAGTAACTGATGAATTGGAATGAGGCGTATGTTGTGTTTGTGTAACACTTATTTAAAATATACGCGAGTTATTCGGGAAGACCGGGTTTATCCCATTCTGAATAACTGATACGACGATAAGTCGAAGATGAAGACGATGGTCGAAGACCGGAGGTCTTCACGTCGTTTGGGTGACTACTGATGATCTTGATTGGGCTGTACACCCAAGAAGATGGAAACAGTTGGTGATCGTCCAGACGTACTTGGAGATCGATGGATATGCGGGGTACTAGGTGCCTCTGGTTTCGTTCAGACCCAGAACGGACTTGTAAATGGACTGTGTGTCTGACATTGGATTTTAGTCCGTGTGATTGATCTCTATTAAATATATATCTGTTTGGCGGCGGAGAATTTATTCTCTTGCTTAACGCCCTTCTCTGAGACGTACGAGCTCAGGGGTTATATATTGATGGATATCAAACGCATGGAGTGAATTGCCTGTGTGGCACGCCTAAGTGGCAATTGATTGAGGCTTCTGTTGAAAAGCAAAGTCTTGTGGTGATGATCAAAGCAAGGCCTTTGTGGCGTAGTTTTGTGTAACGTTTACTTCGCGAGTTTCACACCCGGTATGAACCAAAAACGGGAGAGGACCTCAGGGAGGACATGCGTTTCTTTCTAGCTAGAAGTGGCGTCAGTGGTTTTACACGCCCTGACGAGTTTGACTTATGTGGTTGTTGCTGTTGCGAGGCGCCTCGGATTGATCGGTCGTTCTCGAACCGATGGAGTCATTTAGTTGGCTCATTTACGCCCCATAGGGCGGAGAGACGTATTGTTCAGGCACTATAATCCACATCGGTGGACCGGCCCTGACGATCCAAGGGGCAGTTGCGGCTGTTCCGGAGACATGGGCTAGATTGTCTCGAAGACGGTGAGGACGATCCCTGGCCTCGGTTCATAGACGGAAATCCAATTTCCAAATACGCGACATTTGTGGTTTTATTTGTAGAGCCTAGTATGGCGACATAGTGGGATGGGGCGCTCATGCCGCCTATGATTGATACTTATGATTTGAAGTTGTTTTATACACTATGCACTTATAATAGTATCAAATAATGTGTTTTAAACGTATCAAGCATGCTTTGGCTGTTATAAGGTAAAAACCCTATCCTCCGGCTTGCGTTGCATTGTGTGATGGGACCTGGGTCTTATAACAGCTTCATTTTTCTTTATTTAGCATTGCGCTGTTTGTTTTATGCACTGGTATTCTTGGGAGGAAACCCGTTCCGTGTTATACGGCGTGGTCCCTTGATTTACCTAACTTTAAAATAAAGATTAACTGTTTTAGTTCTCACACCAGTCACATGACTGACCTGGAGTTTATTGTTTTAACCTAAACTCTGGGTGCCCTTATTTTGACACGGGCAGCTAGTAGTTTCGGTTTTGCAGATTTATATTCACAGGATCCTGGTTTACAGCTGGAACGATATCCGGAAAGCTTTGTATCCGTATATCTCTTCTAGTTGTGTATTGTATTCTTTTCTGCTGCTATGTATTTAAATGTAATTTAAATCTCTGATATTTCTGTGTAGTATTTATTTGTTTATACTCTGTATATTCTTGTAATCTGATGCATTGTTGTAATATACAATGAAATGTTCTTTTATATGCGTTCTGTTGTGGTTTGTTCTCGAACTATCCGACGCTTTCCTTTACGGGGAAGTTACGGGTTTTCACAGTAATGTTGGAGGTGTACGGTGGAAACGCGCCGACGACATGGTGACGATGATTAGGACGTGGAATCGTGATCAATTGGTGAAGCGCGACTGGTGTGGACGGTCGAAGGTGATGGATGTTGGCTGGGGTGTGTGTGCAGGTGTACGGCATGCTAGGAACGAGAAGAGGAAGAAAGGGAAGTGGTACTTTGCTGATCAGGGTGGTACCTTGCGGAAACAAGGGAACCAGGCCGATTTTTTGTGTGTGCACACCTTGTAAGGGAAGTGCTACTTTAAGTTGGGTGGGATTTTGGCTGATGAAGTGGTACTTTACGAAACCGTGAGAGCCGACAAATTTTCCATGCACGCACACCATGTTTTCAAAGCCTGGTACTTTACCAAAAGTGGTACTTTGCTATTTTTAACTTTAAAACAAGATTTTTGAATATATTTTAAATTCAGATTAGTTTTTAAATTAAATACTAGTTTAAATAAAATAGGGAAAATAAATATTTAATAAAAATAGAATTTTTTATTTAATTAGCAAGAGAAGGAAGAAAAGTGAATCAGGATAAAAATGATGTTTTGTCAAGAATTGAAATTAATGTACAAGAGCTGGAATTTAAATTAAATTATAAATTTAATTTAAAATATAATTAGAGAAATGATTTTCTAATGAAATATTCAAACTGTAAAGTCAACAAAAAGAAAGTCAATCCAGTGTAGAAGATCAGATAGCATTTTGACAGAAGTCGACAAGTTAAAACAAAAGCTGTAATTTTATTAAATTACAACTTTAGTTTATAATTAGAATGTATTTGCTAATGAAATAATTAGATTTTTAACAAACAAAGAAATGAGAAACCGTATGCAAAACATACGCTAGATTTGTCAGTTCAAACTGTGGTCTGAATTCTCTTATACGAGTAACTGGGCAAGTACATTTCTGTACTTTATAAAATAAGAACTGTAAAGCATATTTTAATCATGTTGAGATTGATAATAAAAAAAGAGAAATTTTTATTAGTATGAAGGACGAAGAACTAGATCAAGAATAAGAGATAAAAGGAAAATTTGATGAAAACGTATAAAGTGTAAAAGCTGTAAAAGGAATTCTAAATCATAGATTTAAGGCATTTTTGAATAATCAGATTAAGGAGTAATTATGGAAAATAAATTTTCTAAAGAATAAATATTTATTTTAAAGTGACGAACAAAATGGTAAGAAAACCGTGTCGACGCGCACAATGAAATTGTTCGTTTTTAAGAGATGATCAAAATACCCAGATATAAGCAAGATGATGGTATACTGTTTAATTGACTGTATTTATATGTAAATTAGATTATAATCATGTTAGATTTATAATTTAAAAAGAAAATATTCGCTAATCATTTCAAAGAGGCCGAAATAAATATTTCACTATGATTTGATTATACGCCACGCGTCAGAGATTTTTAAATTGAAGACGGCGATATACAAGGGCTATTCTTAAATAGTGCCTTCGGTTTGTCCAATACCAGAACAACTTGTATGGACGAATGTCTAACAGGGTATTTCAAAAGGAATCACATATGTTGTTTTCTTCAAATGTACCAGTTGCTGGCACAGAAGGGAAACATCTTTAGCCTGACAACCTGAGTATTTTTGTGGAAATCAATTAATGATTTCCGATGGATTTGACGATGTGGCATTCAAAGAAATTAAACAGTGATGATGAAAAGGTAAGTCTAGCCTCAAGCCTCACACCCAGGAAATGAAAAAAATCGGGCAGGCAGTATGGCTATGTGGGTCGCTCCCATTAGGGTGTATAATCGCATATCTAGAGAAATTCCTTTTACTTCTTTAATCTATTTTGACGCTGTCCCTTTTCGGGAAACAGTGGTTTGAGCACAACCGTTGGTGATATACATTCGATACACTCAAGAGAAATGAGTAGTCGGTCATGTGTGGGACGGGTTGCAAGACGTTCTTGTTGAACCCAGGTGTACTTGCCTCTAGAGATACATCATCGGAAGGTGGTCCCATACCTTGTCATAGTTGGGAATCCAATTTCCATAGGCGCCAAGCGGTTTTTATTTGTATACTATATAGGAGAATGTGAGATGCAAGCATTCTTCTAGATTTTAAATTATTTGTGAAAATTTATAGACACTATGATAATATCTGATTTCAAGTATATAAAGTGTTTGATCTCATAAGGTAAAAAACCCGTTCCGTATTCACGGTGTGGTCTTATGAGCTATTTTATTTCTTTAATCTGTTAAAACTGTTTACTCATACCAGTCCCCTGACTGGCCCGGAGTTTATTTTTCTATGTTTCCCTTAAACTCTTGGGTATTCATAACACTTGTTATGAATAGACAAGTGAATCAGGATTGGATAAAACTTGAGATGCTGGAATGGAACTTTCTGTGTGTCGGTCTACCTATCTTATCTACTGTATAATCAAATCTGCAAGTTGATCGTCAATGATATGTACAATTAAGAATGTACTATGAATGGCATGTATTACTAGATCCAGTATGCTCTGATGTAATATGTTCCGCTGTGTAATATTATGAAGTATCAGCTTTTGTAAAAAAAATCCGCTGTGAGGTTTTTATGTTTATGTGATTTTATCTTCTATCTATTCTTATTCTTATTCTTGTTAATGGCACGACTTCCGATATGTTCGAAAGTTGGGTTGTTACAGACAATATATTCGATACACTCAAGCTAAATGAGTGTTCGGTCTTATGTAGCCGGGTTGCAAGATGTTCTAGTTGAACCCTAGTGTATTGCTCTCTAGAGGTACACTTTTGGAAGGTGGTTCTATACCTAGCATTGTTGGAATCCATTCTACATAAGAGCCATGCAATTTTTTATTATGTACTATATATATGTGGAGCACGAGATGCAAGCGTTCTGCTAGATGATTATTTGTGATTTGATAGACACTATTATAATATCACCGGATTTCGATATATAAAAATGTTTTGGGTTATCATAAGGCAAAAAATGCCCGTGTTTATGTGTGGATTGATCTTAAGATTATCCTTTTATTTCAAAGGATTTTTTAAAGTTAAGCAAATTAGATGATACTCTTAAACTTAGCGAGTTTTCTCACGCTGGTTCACCAGGCTGATCCATGACATTTGTAATGCTCGGGTCAGGTCGAGTTTTAGAGGTTAAGGTGTTGTGAATTTCAAAAGACATGATGAACGAGCCCATACGTATTCGTATTTATCTCCCTGTGTGTTGTACACGAGGGCAGATTATTACTACTGTCCAGATTATCTGCTGTACTCTGATGAATATAAGTATTATAAAAGTTCTTTATAAAGCTATAGTTCTATATATTTTGTTCTGCTGCGATATGAGACTCTGTGTTTTGATCTTCTTCTTCTTTCATTCTAATATTGCTTTCTTTCTTTCCTCACCCTCTAATTTCTTTTTATTAACTATCTAGTCTTTTCAATACTTAGGGATTGGCAAGTAATACGTGATTAAGTATTATTGTCGAAATTCAAGCATCAAATTTCCTTGCCGTGTCTTAACATTGTGCCTTAATATCTAGATTATTTGTAACAAATAATAAACTGACAATTGTGTGCATATATTTTGAAATTTTGTAACATAAGATATTTTCTCATTAATTCGGTATATAAATAAATAATCGAAAACCATCACCTAATTTCACATCCTCTAAGATTTTGATTCCTCTGGTTATATAAATATGAATAGAAACAAGAAGCAAGACATGTCTACATCACATATATATACTTTACCTCGGATTCAATTTCAAAAAAATGAAGTTTTATTTCAGTTATTATAGTGCAATGACTGATTCGAATTCGAAAAGTGTGGTTCCACCTACCTAGTTCTCCCAGGCTATGTTTGCTTGGTCGGACTTCGATGGTTGCCTTGCTTTTCAATTTACTCTAGCTTTGTGTGTGAGTCGGTCACTTCTTTTAGAAAGCATCTATTATTCATGCTAGTATTAGTTTCCTTAACATTAATTGTCTTATCTTTGATACTTTTCAGTCTTGTTGAAGCTGATTCTTACATGAGACTCTTGGTGTTTTATTTTGCTCCTTGTGGTATCTCCACTATTCGGATTGTATGAAATGATAGATGTTTGGGACCAATTTGCCTCAAAGTTATATTTTATGGCTCAGTCATATTCTTATTATCAGTTTATACTTGGCCATCTTTCGTTAATCTGATTTCCCACACTGGTATAATGGGATAGTGTGCTATCAGATTAAACTATGTTTTTAGCGGTATTGCATTTACAACAATGACACTAATGATGTAATCTCAAAAATTGTTATTGGAACTACAATTCTCACATTATAAGTTTTGTTTAATTGGTCAGAATCAATCATTTTAACCACAATTTATTTCAAATGTAAAGGTTATAATATCTGCTGAGTTCTATCCTTCTCACTGCAACACTTTAGCATATGTAGCTCTAACAGCTCCATACTACTTATTGATTTATGATAATTGGCTTATGTGATAAGTGCTCTAGGTTTTAAGTCTACAGGTAGTTTTATTTATATATTTTTTTTCACCAAATTTAATAACATATTAACAATGTGCCTAAATAATGATTATATCTATGTTTGAGAATAAATTTGACAAGGATGGAAGGTACATCTTATCTCCTAACTATGAGGCTCCTAAGGTCGAAACCATTTTAGCTTTATGTCAAGCTACTCTTTTTGTTAATGCAATAGTTTGTTTGACCAACGTTTACATCAAAGTTTTGTATGATTATTATGATGCCTTGTTATTTGTAGATGTAGTTGGTAATTTTTTTTTCTAGTGGCATTTATGGAGGTTTCATGGAGATAATATTTTAGAATAATGATACGGCTGTTCAAAGTTATCGCATGAATGGATATGCATTTTTGTCTAGTATTAAATCTTTCTTAAATATTTTTATAAAAAACTATTTGGTTTTTCTGTTTTATTTAATTTGTGGTGCTGATATTACAGTTGATACATATATCCTAGGACTATAGCGATATTTCTACAAGCACTCATAATAAGTGCGATGGAGCTATTAGCTATACTCTATAAGTAATCCCACTGTCATTTGTCTCCTTTGTTTACATGGAATTTAAGGAAAATTAGAGCACTAACATCCTTGTGTTCCTCTACAAAAGTATTCTAAATACTCATTAATATTTAGCCTGTTCAAAAGTTTGAGATGTAACACATGCACGTTTAAAATCTTGTTTATGATAAGAGATGTTTTACCTAACTAAGAAACAGAAGTATCTTGAGGCACATTACAAGAACCTCTATGTACAAATTTTATTTTAATAAAAATTACTTTAGTCAAAACATAAATTCTGAATAAATGATGCATTGGATTGTAACAATGCCAGGACATGCACTTAACCACTATATTTTATGGTCTTCTCGCATATTTTAGAATACACAGACTACCACCAAATGATGGCAACTTTGCAAATAAAAAACGAAGGAACATAGCACTGTTAAAACCATGATAAACATGAATCATACTACAGAGTTTCAATTACTCGATCAACAGATAAATTTGTCTTAAGGAATGAGTAAAAGTGCTTCCTGATCTCGTCCTAGTAATTTCAATGTTGTTGCTGCAATGTGATTGCTTGTGAGTCTTGCCATGTCTGCTTTCTCTTCCTGCATTACATGCTCTATGTAATTGTTCGGTGATACAATAGGGCGCTATTTGGTTTTTCCATCAAGCAAGCTATCTAGTCTTCTATGGATGATTCAGACTGTGTCGGACCCCTGATCCTGCAAGTCCTGCATTAGTAATAGAAAATCATATTGGTACTCTTTGCAATTCCATATCTTTGATGATTTGATCATAAGCTCTTTAGATAAATCAATTTTTATGTCTGTCCATAAAAGATTAAAATGGATATAAAATTTCAAGGAACATTTCGGCGGTTACTTCTCATTAATAATTTTTATATTTATTTTTTGCAAACACAGTTAATAGTTTCCTCCTAATTGATTTATTAAACAATGCTGATAAATCCCTTTAACAATACAAACGATAAGGTGGAGGCTGTAGGTATATCAGTGAAGCAATTAAAGGTTTTATCATCCTTTAATGTTGAGTTGTTTTAAGAAATCACTCAACTTCTTGCATTAGAAAATTAGAGGTATATATATTTATTGTTAGTCGATGTTTAAAGATAGCTGGCATTTGTGTAACATTTGTAAATTTTACATAGGCAAAATGAGCAACTGTCAAAATATGGTGATGTAGAATCATCAAGAGAAGTAATGCTATTTGAACTTAAATTTTTTATTAAAGCAAATCCATCTTTTCTAAATGTAACAACCCAGAAAATGCGAGCCAATTTAAAAATTTTATTTTGGCGAATTTAATGAATTTTGAATATTTAAAATGAATTATTTTAAATAATAACGACGGAAAATTTATTTTGAATAGAATTAGAATGTATATATTTACATACGTCGTCGTTAGAATATAAATATTTATTTATATATATAAAAGGAATTGAAAATGGCACGATAATTCGATTTCAAAATTCAAATGAATGTACAGGATTCAAAATAAACCGGATTGTAGTGAAACCAAAAATATTAGAATCTAATTGAGGATATCTTTCCAACGAATCCGAAAAATCGAGATTTCATAGCAGGGGTAAAAAGTTATGTCCAGTTGAAATTTCAGAATAGTCGCTATGGAATTCTGGCCATTGAAAATAGCCATTTTGTAAACGACCTCGGATTTCGACGAAACCACTTTTGTTGGATCCACGATGTCAAATTATTGCTAGGTTTCAAATTTCATAATGTTTCGAATTAATATGTAAGCGTGGCAAAGGAAAACGCGTTTGACCAGTTTCACTAGATTTTAATCGACTGGAAATTGGCCATTTTTCAAACGATCTCAGAATTCGATGAAACTAGTTTTGTTAGGACTGTATCATCAATACGAAGTTAGAAAATATTTTTCGGGAATTTTTAGAGATAGTATGTGACCCCAGTAAATTGAAATGCGCGTTAAAATTCAATATATAGAGTTATATGTTGATTTTGACGAAAACTAATCGAAACAATCGAATCAGCTTACGATACATAACCCATTGTGTTCGGAATAGGGGTAATTAGCTAAGGGCGACAGTCGTTGGGTTCAGATTGGAGTTGGTATGAATTAGAGGGTATTTCTGGGAATTTAAATATATATATAATAAAAATCGGCCAATAGGAAATCACTTTAAACCCTAGCCCAGAAATTTAAAGCCGTCTCCCTCTACATTAAAACCGACGACGATAAAAGCTCCATATTTCCAACCCAATTTTCTCGTAACCCAGTTCGAATTTGAAGAGGAAATCAAAACAAAATCAAAGAAGAAGGAGAGATCTACCCATCCATCTAAGTTTTATCCTCTCTAGTGCAGTGTACTGGAAGAATTCGACGCGGAAAGTCGCTACGTTCACCGTCGATCTACTGGCGAACGGCGACTGCGAGCTGGCCAAGATCATCGGCGACGGTAGAGTGGAGGTTGGGCTTTTGAATGGCGGGCGGCGATCAGGGTGCAGCTTTCTCAGGTGACGGCGGCGCTTGCTTCTTCCAACCGTGAAGGAGATCGACAGTTTTAACAAGGGAGGGTTCAAATCGATGGGTTGGGTCATCGTTCGTAAAGAAAGACAGTGAAACAAGGGTAATTAAAACCTTTTATTTATATATTTAAATTAGCATGGTTTCAAAATCTGACTATATATGTTATGTTTTGGAAAATAAGAATAACAATGTTTTGAAAAATAAAATCAATGTTTTGAAAAATAAAAACAATGTTTTGGAAAATAAAATCAATGTTTTGGAAAATAAAATCAATGTTTTGAAAAATAAAATCAATGTTTTGAAAAATAAAATCAATGTTTTGAAAAATAAAATCAGTTTGTTTGTAAAATATAAAATGGCATTGTTTTTAACAGAATAAAAATTGATTTTATTTATATAGAAGCAGAATAAAAATTTGATTTTTATTTATATAGAAGCAGAATAAAAATTTGATTTTTATTTATAAAGAAATAGAATAAAAATGTGATTTTTGGTATGTGAAGAGAAAAATAAAAATATGATTTTTATTGTTTAAATGGTAAGATAAAAATATAATTTTTAGCGAAGTAAAAATATAATTTTTATATATATGAGAAGTGTTATAAAAATATGATTTTTATATATACATTAGCGATATGAAAAATGCGATTATTTATATAAACAACATGATAAAAATGTGATTTTTAACATGAACAACGTGAAAAGAACTGCATTAGAATTTCAAACCGATCCAGACGGTTCAGTAGTTCAAAAAAAGCAAAGAACGACGGAGTGGAACCCTAGGTGAGAACTCCTCACAGTAATTCTTGATTTCTAGTTAATATATATACTAGGATGCAGACGGTGCTTAGCAGCACCCAACACCCGTCGTCCACAGACCATGGATGACTTGTTTGTTTGGTTGCTATGTTGTGAAATTGGATTGTGTGATGTGGGAAGAAATAAAATATTTTATAGTGTAAAATACTTTATAGTTCAAAATAGATTTTTTTTAACGTGTATATGAAAATAAACATTTATAAACAAATCGGACAGTTTGTTTATATACACATATTTGACTGATATTGATTGGGACGATAAATTTTACACATCGCCGAACTGCACAAATAAAATCTGTGTTTGATTGTTTGAAACCCCACACTGGTGTTGGGATGATATTTGGCGTACACTAATCCCAATTATTTAATTGTATGTCGATCGATTGGTCGACAAACTGTGTGAGCATTAATTATATATATTTAATGCTTATGCAGTTGTGTGGTGCACTTTGGAAGATGGTTGATTATTTATCGCTGCTATTATATACATGTGTTGTAGGGAATCCATATAATTAACATTATATGGTAATTGATTGGGCCTCATTCCAATTGAGAAAATAAAGAATATTATAAAATAAAGATTAACGTGTTGACAGTACTCATTTGTTGAGATTAGTCATGTGGTGAAAGAAATATAGATTCATGTGTTGAATAGAATAAATATTCATTTGTTGAATAGAATAACGAAGTTACTGAAAAATATAAAGCCGTGTTGATTAGAGATGCGCTATTTTGACGCGAACGATATTGATATCGATTATATTCGTTTTTAAAATGAATATTTAGAAAGAGATAATGAAATAGAATAGAATAGAATAGAATAGAATAGAAAATGAAATTGAATAGAATAGAATAGAAAATGAAATTGAATAAAATAGAATAGAAAATGAAATTGAATAGAATAGAAAATGAATTTGAATAGAATAGAATGGAAAATGAAATTGAATAGAATAGAATAGAAAATGAATTTGAATAGAATATAATAGAAAATGAATTCGAATTGAATTGAATAGAATAGAATTCGAATTGAATGGAATAGAAATAGAATTCGAATTGAATAGAATAGAAAATGAATTCGAATTGAATTGAATATAAAACGAATTCGAATTGAATTGAATATAAAGTGAATTCGAATTGAACTGAATATAAAACGAACTCGAATTGAAATTAAATAGGAATGAATTCGAATTGAAATTGAATAGAATTGAATTTGAATTTAAATCAATTTGAAATGAATTTAAAATGAATATATATTGGAAAAATTCAATTTTGATTTGAATCTGAAATGAAGTTGAAATCGTTTTGAAAACGAATTTAAAACGATTTATAAAATTCGTTTTAAATAGAAATCGAAGAAGTATATATTATATATATTATATATATTATATAATGGCCTGAATAGAACGCGCCACGCTGCGGCGATTCGCGAATTTCGACCATTGACTTCGAACGGACATTGCCGTCAGATTCTCCTCAAACCGGAACCGTTGGGTTCGTATCGAAAAGAGCTTTCCAATGAATATTAGAAATTTGAAATCTAACAGTTGGATTTTGAATTATGTCCAAATCAAATTTGGAAAAGGTCGCTGTAAGTGCAGTTCGGTGGCAGTTATTGAAAACCGACTGTACGGGCCTTGATAAAATTATTAAAAATATCTATAATTTGTGTAAAATCATAGGAAATGATTTGGGAAAAACTGGGATGAAAAACTCCATATTTGAAAAGATAAAAATAGATTTTTATCGAAATGAACTAGTTTTAAACTAGAATTAAAATCAATTTATTTTTGAAATAAATAAATTGAATTTGAAATGGGTTTTAAATAACCAGAATTTCTAATATACTTAATTGGAATTGATTTGTGGGTTTACCGAGAACGGTGTTTTAAATAACACTTGTTCTTTAACCCGATAATAAATAGAATGTGATTTGGGTTTATCGTGGACTGTGTTTTAAATGACATTAGTTCTTTAACCCAGTAACAGGAGTTTTGATGAATCGGTAATTAGATTGAAATGTGAATTGATAATTTAAATTATCAAAAATTTGGAAATGTTCGAAAGGGGAGTATCGCCAGTTTTACTCCTAGCGATAGTTAAATCTTTAATTAGATTTGAACGTGAAATGGTAATTAAATTTACCGACAACACCGTGGTGTTAGTTATGGGGTAATAACAGTTTTGCTCCATGGGATGAATAGGTTGGGATTGGGAAATAAAATAAATAATTACTTCGGTGTGGTTCGCTAATCCCGACTAGTTTGGAAAACCATAATATGGTTTGAAATGATATCCAAAGGAAGATTAAAGAATAAATTTAAAAGAATTTATCTTTGATAAAACTAATGGGAACCTTTCCCTAGGAGTGCAAATATCTGAATAAAAGAATATTCTGAATTGGAATGAGGCGTATATTGTGTATTATAGCACTTGTTTCTTAAGATACGCGAGTTATTCAGAAAGTCCAGGTATAACCCATTCTGAATAACTGATTCGACGACGAGTCGAAGAGATTGAAGACGGTGCAAGACCGACGATCTTCACATCGAATGGATGGGTGCTACTGGTGCTCATGATGGGAGTAGCTACCTTGAAGGGGGCTAAAGTAGTAGCCGTCCGGACGTACTTGGAGGTCGACGAATATGCGAGGAAAGTGCCTCAGGTTTCGTTCAGACCAAGAACGGACTTGTAAATGGATGGTGTGTCTGACATTGTATTCCTTTATATTGTATTCGTTGATCTCTGCTAAATATATATCTGTTTGGCGGTAGAGAATTTATTCTCTTGCTTAACGCCCTTCTCTGAGACATACGAGCTCAGAGTTATATATTGGCAGAAATCAGTGGTACGATATGGATTGGTAGTGTGGCATGCTGAGATGAAGTGATCCAGACTTTTGTTCAAAAGCAAAGTTTGGTGGATGATGATCGAAGCACAGCTTTAATATAGCACGGCTTTGTGTATAGCGTTGATTCGCGAGCCTCACACGCCGGTATGGTGGTAAACTGATGGTTTGATCAGTACGCTTTTTAGTGGATGGGCACCTTAGTGGTGTCGTGGATTCAGTCGACCGAGATTGAGCTTAATGCTCAGAGGGATAGGGTAAGCGGTGTTTTCTCTCACCGAGACGTAAGCCGCAGTGATACTCGATTTCCCAAAAGTGCGGATGTGCATTACGGTGTTTTCTCTCGCTGAGACGTAAGCCGTTGTAGATGGCACTACGCGATCGATCTTTCGAATCAGGAGACACCATGATGGAAATCCAATTTCCAAATATGACATTTTGCGGTTTTGATTGTAGAACCTAGTATTGGCGACATGATATATGGTACCGATGCTGTCTATTATTGATACATTTATATTTGAAATTGTTTTCTTCACTTATAGTAATAATATAAGATGAAATTTCGTGTATCAAGCATATTTGGTTATTATAAGGGAAAACCCTATCCTCCGACTTGCGTTGCATTGTGTGATGGGATCTGGGTCTTATAATATCTTCATTGTTCTTTATTTAGCATTGCGTTGTTTGTTTTATGCACTGGTATTCTTGGGAGGAAACCCGTTCTTTGTTATACGGCGTGATCCCTTGATTTACCTAACTTTAAAAACAAAGATTAATAACTGTTTTAGTTCTCACACCAGTCACATGACTGACCTGAAGTTTATTGTTTTAACCTAAACACTGGGTGCCCCTATTTTCCACACGGGCAGCTAGTAGTTTTGGTTTTGCAGATTTATATTCACAGGAACCTGATTTACAGCGGGAACGATGCTTGGAAAGCTCTGTATCCATGTATTACTTTCAGTTGTGCTTTGTATTGTTTTTCCGCTGCGATGTATTTAAATGTAATTTAAATCTCTGATATTTTCTGTGTAATATTAATTCATACTCTGTATATTCTTGTATTCTGATGGAATTGTTGTAATATACAATGAACTGTTCTTTTGTTTGCGTTCTAATTTGTCCTGTTCTCAAAACGATCAGGGGTTTCGAACGGTCTTAGTCGGTTTAACGATTGATTCGGACCGAGCGAAATTCCTTACCGTCACACTAAATCTTCAACGCCTAAATCTTAATTCAGTTAACCAAGTTCATGAACCTGATGATGTTTGATGCACATGGTCCTTGTGGTACTCTTTCATAGTGGCTCTAGATTTACAAACACCGCTTAGTTCATAAAACAATGATGAATTCATGCTTACATTCCTATTAGGTGGACTGTAATGATAAACACATACTTTTATTTATGTTTCTGTTATATACTGAAACAGTGAAATCTACTTTAATTTACATTCTCTAGTATCGTAAAACAAAGGTGAAAGCATACTTACATTCCTGTTAGGTGGACTGAAATTGATGTTGCCAACTTAATTTTTTTATATAAAATAGTCATTCCAATCGTTTAGTTCATGACCAAGTAAACAAAAAAAAAATACATAGCTAATATCGTAACATGAGATATGGAATGTTGTGAACTTGATATCATGATTGTTATGTGTTGTTTGAATAATAATCAATTAATATTGTTTTAATGTTACTTGATAATTCATGTGAAATTCTTATTGTTGATTATCAACCTTGTTTACAGGTAATTAGCTTTTCCGAAGTAAAGACCATCAACAATAATGGGAATGACTTCAACTGTTATATGTATTATGATATTTGTTAGTAATAGTTGTGCAAACTTGCTTGGAATGCTTATGGTATGTTAATTTGCTCATTTTGTCAAATAACTATTTTCCAAATGATTATGGGTGTTCTCAATTATTTGAATATGTTGATTATATGATTAATTTATTGATTTTGGTTTGAATATAGTAATATATGATTATTGCTGATTTTAATGATTATTATATAACTGGTTGTTGGAAATAATATAAGCCATTAACAATATATAATAGCATTTAAAATATGCTACATAATAATCAATACGTTTTAGCAGCGTTTAAAAAATGCTACAGAAACAAATGTAACATACCATTTGAATTTAGTGGCAAATAATAAATGCAATGAAAAGTTTTTAATCGCACAAAATAAACGCTATAACCCAGGTACAAACCTTCTGTACCATTTGGAAGACACAACTGTATAGAAGATTGGGTATCGTTTATCAAAATGCAACCAAAAAAACAAGACTTTAATTTGCAGGACCTGTAGTAGCGTTCTCTAAAAAGCTACCAAAAGGTTTTAGCAGTGCTTTTCAAATATTGGTAAAGGTTTTTTTGCTGTAGTGTAGCGTTGTCAAACCATCCTACTTCATTCTGGATTCGTCCACCATGTACACAATTGTTAAAGTGGTTCCCGATATTGGTAGAGAGTATAACAATATCTAAAACTTGTCTCTTTGACAACCAAACGCTTACATTTTTCACATCGGTTGGATCTTTTACATTTCAAAATAGTTTATATTTCATATCGAAATATTAGATTTTGTTTTAAAACCTTTTCATATCCAAAATAGAATACACCTGCATATTTAAAATCTCTATTTAAAACCTAACTTAAATTTCGGAAACAATTTGAATAATTAAAATAGTTGAATTTGTTTATAAATTAAAACAGTTTAGATATATTTGAAACAATCTGACAAATAAATAGTTAGTATATAAAAGTTTTTATGTATAAATACTTGGATTTAAAAATAGGATTGGTCAAATTTAGTTGAGTATATATATAGCTACATATTAAAGTAGTTTATAAAGTAAATAATTGATTGCTAAAGTAGTTTATTAAAATAGTTGGCATACATATAAATAGTTTATAATGCAAAATGGTAATTTGATAAAATAGTTTATATAATAGTTTAAAATAAAATAGTTGGGGTAGACTTGTTTCTTCCCAATGTTAAATGAACCTGAATTCACATTCCAGTCTTAAATCAAATAGATACAATTTCAATATTTAAATTCAAACTAATTTCCATTTTGCGTTCAATTCTATTCAAACAATTCAAATATTTAATGTTTCCAATTAGTACTCTCATTCTGAATTATTTCAATTTATAATAATCTCAAGTTCATAATTCAATCATCACTTTAAATCAAGCTAATTTAAAGAAAATTTCAAAGATGGATAAAGCAATACAATTTCAATAGATTCGATTCATGTTCAATTTCAAGTTTTTAGTTTAAGTTTATCACATTAAATAATTTCCTTTAACTTTTAAATTTCAAACAAAATCAATTTATAAAATGCCATTTACATTACAATATTTCAAAATTCAAAATCTAAAACAAACTTATTTACAACCCGATGTCCGTATATAATTTTTTAACCTATGGCCAAGTGATACTTATGTTAGAACCTCCACTTTTGGACTTGATTTTGATAATGACAACTATATGTCAACGATATTATTTGCTAACGTTTTTTACAGGAAAAAAGGAGAAGAATATAATCTAAAGGCTGGAAGATTCGACAAGGCGATATGATGATATATTCAGTAAGAAAACGAGTCAGTATTTAGATGGTAAACTATGTTAAAATCTCTCCTTACGTGTGTGTATATATATTTAATTTTATTTTCTGTAAAAATTGAATGGAAATATGTTGAATATGTGCATCGGACGTCTGACCTGAAAAATTCAAACATCTGAATGCTGGGTATTCAATAGTTCTACATTGAATATTCAAACATCTGACTAGTCTATTTTGTATATGTGTCTATTCATTTTAAGATATAGTTGTTATTCAGAAGGCTGAATTGAAAATTCAGAAGGTTGAATTGAAAGGTTGTAACTTTAAAAAAAAGTCATAACTCTTTCATTCAAGAGTTATGATTATATCTTTTAATCTAACTTTTTTACGAATGGTTGCAACCATTTATTTGTTATAAATACACTTTAGAATCACTTGTTTCAATAACGATTCTTTCTAAGCTTTCTTGAATTATCTATACTCTGATTCTGAACTATTTTCTGTCCCAATTCACTTATGCTCTCAAATATTCAATGCTACAGGATTATATATCACTTTCCATTCCATTATTCACTTGCTTTCAAATATGTATACAAAGGAGAAGATTATATGGAGGATGTATTCAAACTATGACTTATCAGTGCACAATCTTAGTCAAAATAATTTATTGTATTTGTTGAAGTCCTATTCTGTTGCTCGGGCAAGAAGTCCTCTTCGGCTGTTGTAATATTCCAGAATTTTTAACCAATTTAAAATTGGAATTTTTAATACACAATTTGAATTTTTAGAATATAAAAAAATTGATTTAAATTTGAATTTGACATAAATATATATGGTTAAGAATATACGGAAATGATTATTAATAAATTTGGATTTGTTAATACTACTTGTCGTTTGATCGGATCTATCAAACAATAACATGAATTAGTAGCAGTAGAATTAAGTGTTGCCCTTAGTTTTCATAGCATTTTAAGGAAAGTGCTACCAAAAGTTCACTTTTCTCCTTAAGACAAGTGTTATGACACATGTATTTTCGCACCCATGCTTTCATGCATGGTTGCCACTTGCCCCCTTATGTGTCCTTATCGCCTTACTCCTCCTTTCCTATACAAGGAGCGCTTCCCTTCCATTTTTAGCCATTCCATCTCTTCCCTTCTTCTTCTCTCTTAATACCCATGACTTCCTAAGCCTTCCTTCCCTCCTTCCTCTTCTTCTTTTCCCCTTCTTTCTCCCAAAATTCGACCAAAGTCATTTCCTCCTCCAAAATTCCAACCTTTTCTCCTCTTATATAGAAAAAAAGATTGATATATATATATACATATATTGGCGAAGAAGACGGTGTGCCAAATTACTGTTTGATGGTTCACTCAACTAGGTTCGCCTACCATGAAGATTGGAAAGTTGTTCAGTGAGAACACTTTAACCTTAATATATATATATAACTAGTAATTAGGCTAATTTAAATATAGTGATGAATCATTAGTGTTTAATGATGGTTGATGTTGTTTATGTTGGATGATGCTTGCATAGTTTAGAACACGCACAGTATTAAGCGTTAGTGTTGTAATGCTTGCGCACAGTTATTATTTATTTAATTATGTTGATGATGGATGCTATGGATGATTATAATGGTTGTTGATGTTGTTTCGCACACACTATGACACAACAATTATGGCATTACATTGGTGATCGGCAAATCTCCTTCGTAATTAGAAGCAATATTATTATTGAAATTGGAGGCTAATAATTGGAAAAGACACATATGTATGAATTCATATATATTGATAAAGTCTTTTTAAAAGGATAAAAATACCAGAACGCTCTAGGATAATAGAGAGGATAGTGTCTAGGCTTGAGTTTGGACAATATAGTTTCCTGCTCTCCAAGGCTATCCCTAATTGATCTAGCGGATGGGATGGTTAATTCAAAATTTAATTTGAAATGATTTGAATTTAAATTGGAATTTAATTTAATATTTTATTAGCAAAATATTAAATGAAAAATAAAAGTTGAGTTTTAAATCTGAAATAATTTGGAAAGCAATTTAAATGATTTTAAATGGTTTATACAAGTATATAATGGTTTTCTAAAGTATTTTGAAGTCTTATAGAATATTTTTTATTGCGGTCAAAATAGTTCATGTCGGACAATGGCAATTCACGTATTTCAGTTACAAATTTTAAACGCTTAGAACTTTTGCAATTTAAGTCGGATTTCCACAAAATGAAAAACATTTGCTTTCTATTAACAAGAGCTTTCAAATAAGTGAAAGCAGATTTTAATTTCAACTTATAACTTTCAAGTTATGTTTAAAACCGTTTTGGAAAAGGACGCTGTAAGTGCAGTTTGCCAACCATAAATGTAAATAGCTATTTTTAAATTTTTAAAAACATGATTTTTTTTGTAGAATCATTATAAATTAAGTGTTTTAAATTGGAAAATTTAAGGTGTGGATAATATAAAGGTTATTTTGATCAAGTTAGCCAATATACTTTTTGTAACGCTTTTGAAACGCTATTGTAATGCTTTCTTTGAAAACAATCTATTTTGAAGTTTTAACCCGCAAACTGTTTTCCGAACTATAAGAAATCATTTTTAAATGATTTGTAGAATGTTTTCAAAGGTTTAAAAGTATTGAAAATGTTTTTTTGTGGAATTGAGATTGATTTATTTAATATTAAAATGGGTTTTCCAAGTTTAAATAATTGGATAGGGTTAGAGATAAATCTTCAGATGTTTGATATTAACTCGGTAAATGATGACCCTTACTATTTGAGGAATTTAAAAGGTAGTTCACCATTATTCCACTTGTAGTGTGAGTTGGATACGAAGATTAATATTGAGGATAAGTTGATGGTATTTCTATCTAGATCTAATGTCAAAGAGTTGGATAAATCTTTTAATTAAGATACAGATTTCCCAATTTTGATCGAGATAAGTTGGATAGATATAATCTTTGGATATTTGATATAAAATTCTGCGGTGTAAACGTATACTATTTGAGGAATTTGCAAGATATTATTATTATATCATTATTCCACTTATAATATTCTTTCGTTATAAGAATTAATATCGAATATAAGTAGATACAATTTCTTTGTAACTTATGTTCAATATCAATTGATTTGGATTTTGTTGTGAATGCTGTCTTCAATAACATCATTCTTGAAACCCGATGAGATTGATTTGTGGAAATTCATATCGTATTTTGGGATTTAATCAAATCTTTGATTTGAGGAAATTAAAAGTAAGAAATTAGGAAGCAAGTATAATCTTTTAATTAAGATTAAAGAATTAAATGTTGGTAAATCATTTTAATTGGAAACTATGATTGAAATATGAATTAAGGGTTTTCATAAGAAACTGAATTTGGATAATGAGTTATCAAACGAAAAGTTTGTTGAGGTTTTGAGGCAAGACTGTCTTTGATTTAAAGGATTTGTTTTAAAGGAGAAAAGTTAAAATATGGTTTTTGTTAAAGATAAATTGAGAATGGGTTTAAAGAAGTTTAATATAACAAATTGAAGATGGAAGGAGATTGGTTGAAAGCCTGTGTGTTCCGTAATTGTGTTTTTTTTAATTTTTCTTGTTATTTGGAAAGACTGGGATCGAAATTATGTCTGAAAACCATTCCAAGTAATAATACGACGTTGTGGAGCAATTGAGGACATTAAAGACAATATTGAAGACCGGGACCCTTCATAACATAAGGACGACTTGTTGAGTGTCTCAAACGGGTAGCTCCTATCTGTAGTTGGATTTTATATCAGTTAAGTGCCAAGAAGCCCGAAGTTTGTGAAGGAATTCTGGATTGGTGTTTCGTTCAGACCCAGAACGGACATGTATGGATTGTGTGTCTGACATTGCAATTGACTGCGTAACACTTATTTCTGTTAAATAAATATATATATATATACACACATATATATATCTTCTTGGTGGCAGAGAAATTATTAACTTAGCTTAACACCCTTCTCAAAGACGTATGAGCTTCGAGGTTATGTATTTATGGAAATCAGTGATGTGTAGTGAATGGACAATGTGGCATACTTGAATTATATGATGAGCTATGGATGATCAAAGCATGGCTTATTGAAGCGTAGCTTTGTGTATATCGTGACCTCGACAAACCTCACACCCCGGATTAAAGGTAAACTTGTGGTCAAATTTTTATATTGTTTCGTATGTTCGGTGCACTGGGATGTGAAGATGAAAGGTACTACGAAGTGCCCAGTCTGGGACTCTATGTGTTGGGTACTCTGATTCATGTATGGTAAGATAGTATAATGGTGTCCGAGTCTGGACATTAACCGGGAGTACTGGGATGATGCGCACAATAAAAGTTGTGAGCCCATGAGTTATCTTTCGTACCAGGAACCATCATGTTAGAAACCCAATCCCCACTACGAGCCCGTACGATTTTGTTTGTGTTGCCTGCTGGTTACTGGTTGGATTACGTCAGTATAATGGGATAGGGCATTATGCTGGCTAGTTTAATATATTAACTTTCGAAAGGTTTTCATACTATGCACTAATAATAATATGAAAGAGGATTTCCACGTATCAAAAGCATTTTTGGTTATCATAAGACAAAACTCACCTATTTGGTGTGTGATTGCATTGTGTGACGTAGGACGAGCGTATGATTGCTTCATTTCTTAAAAAGTCATTACGAATTTTGATACATGGGTATTCAAATGGAGTAAACCCGTTCCGCATTAGCGGTGTGGTCCGGTGAATTACCTAACTTTAAAATAAACCCTAAAAACAACTGTTTTGAGTTCTCACACCAGTCTCATGATTGATTTGGAGTTTATTCTTCTCACACCTAAACTCTGGATGCCTATAATTTTTACACAGGCAGCCTAGTAGTTTGGTTTGCAAATTTAGTCCTGGAGTTGGTTGGAGCAGGATTCCGGTTTTAGATGGATCTATCATATCTTGGAGCATTCATATTCTTCTGCTAAGTTTGTGTAATCAATGTACTCTGATGTATCTCTTGTAACTTTGATGTAATATTATTTTGATGAAAATGAAAAAGCTCATTCAGTTTTGTACCGATAACAATCCGTCTTTATGAATGGTTTAAGTTAGTTTAATTATTGGCAAAAACTAGGCAAAAGGGCGGGTCGTTACAACTGCTGAAGTGAAATCATGTTCCACTGCTAAAGACCAAGTTCTACTGCTTGGGTGTTATAGTACCTGTTCCTCCAAGTTAAGTGAGTGTGTTGATTAGTGAAATTCTAGAAAGAGTATGGGACTGGACGTACGATGGTGCTCCAACCCATATAAAAATTCCAGGTGCCATTTACTGCATTTACTCGGCTTATCTGTGATATTAGTTTTTTTTTCATTAGATATTTACTTGCATAGCTGTATCAAGTAAATTATATTACACTATCAAGACTTCAGCATATACATAGTTCCGTATTACTCAATCCTACTCTATTAGAGTCTTTTCACTTGGTATTAGAGCAGGACATCTCATAACCATAAACACCAGTTTCACAAAAGGCCAATCCACTGCACAAGCTCCACTTTTTGATGGCATGAACTATAATTACCGGGCATGAACTTTAATTACCGGGCTACACAAATAAGAATTTATATGCAAGCCAATGGATTTGACACTTGGAATGTCACTCAAAAAGAATATACTATTCCCACTATCAACTATTCTGAGTGGTCAAGTTAATAGAAAACAGATGCCACTTCAAATGCTAAAGCTCTTAACATGTTGCATTATGCTTTGGATAGAAATGAGTTTAACCGTATATGTGTGTGCAATACTGCATATGATATATGGTGTACACTCAAAGTTACTCATGAGGGAACTAACAAGGTAAAGCAAGTCATGATATCCATGCTTAAAGTTCAATTTTAGAATTTCAAAATGAATGAAAATGAATCTATTAATGATATGTACTCTAGATTTCAAGTCATTTATCATTTTATTATTGGGCTAAAGGTAAAAATACTCTAATTTTGATATAGTGTCAAAAATCCTAAACTCTTTAACGGATGATTGGGAAAGAAAGGTCTTAGGTATTGAAATTTCATTCGGAGATGATGTCATAAATACTCCGAACGACCACCAAATTAAGAGAAAATAAACAATATCCACCATTTTCAACAACATTAGGTCGATCTACAATGCGAGTTATATTAAAAAAAAAAGTTTTCGAACATAGATTAACTCTTTTGGAATAAGTATCCTTTAGAGCAGGTTGTTCTGTAAAACCAAATGTTTATGAACCATCTTCTTCTTGGACACCATGGAATCAAAGTACAAAACGACCACCATATACTCCGAGTTCATGGGATAAGAATTATGTAGCTAATGAAGAAGCTAAGAAGACGCCATCTCCAAAGAATTCTTGCCTTGGATTTATTAAGCATAGATGGCCATGGGCCTTTTGTAGATCTCGGAATTAGCTTCAAGTACAAATTTCATTCGGATTGAAAATACTAAATACTCCGAGATCTACAAACAACCACCATACCCTTGCCATCGTTGAGCATAGATAACCCTGGGCCTTCTATAGAGTTAAACCGTTGTACAGGCTTTTCGTCGTAGGAGTCCTCCTCCCTAAGAAATATTTTGGCTTTCAAGTAGAATTCAATGAGATCCCTTGGTGGGCCCTGTCGTAATGAAGTCCTAAAGTCTATTTTTTCAAGAATCCCAGAGACGGCGACCACTAGGACCATGGGATGGATCTCGTCTGTCAACAGAGCCCATTGCTGCATTGAATCGCTCGAGAAATTTGTGTAGAGTCTCTCGTGTTCTCTTCTTGACGGACGTTAAGGTCATGATGTTACTTGGTTAAGCGATGTGAACTCTGAATTGCTTAAAAAATCTTCCAACCATAATGCTCCAATTGTTGATAGATTCTGGTTCCAACCGTCTGAACCATAGAGAAACAATGTCGGTAAGATAGAGAGGGGAGAACTTGGCTATGATGCCTTCTGAGGCCGAATGTACTTCAATATATTGAGCATGACATGGACAGTAGGATCTTCCCAACCGCCAAAAGCTTCTAACAACGGTAACTTGAAGTCCAGTGGATTTTGAGAGTTTTTGATGTCTGGAGTGAGGGGGCTGCGAGTAACGCAGTCCAAGCTTGCATAGGTGACTTGCCACGGGAGTAGCATCAAATGGCATCGGCGACTTGGCTTTCACTGCCCAAGCCAATAAATGCGTTCAGATTATGTAGATTGACGCCGTTACCCCCAACATCGAGTCCAATTTTAGCGAAAGGTCGAGCCCAAACCGAATATCCTGCTCGATCCTTGCCTGAGGTGATTCAACAGGCACAAATCCAAGATTAGGAACTATAGGAGTTCCCATGCCCAAAGCTACACGCATTGGCGCTTTAGTGGCATTTCCAATGTCTAATCCCAAGATCTGGTTGGTAACAGCCTGAGATGAGCCTTTAATGGGATTGTGGGTGCTCCCTTCAAGCCTAAATGATCATGTGGCTACCTATGGATTGGTGTCGACATGGGGTTGTTCTTCGGGAATTACTCCCAAGTGCGGAGCTAATCCTTAGGAATACTTGCACTAGTTCCGATAGTGTTTCTTTTGCCCGACTGCCTCGTAAATCCTTCGAGTTGGGCAAGAAGAGTGGCCATGGTGACCTTTTAACAATGGAAATGTTATTCCTATTATTCCTAGGGAGAGGCAAAACCGGTAGTCGAATCTTTGATGGCTCTGTCGATGTCGTATCGAGTGACGAAGTTGGATGGGTGTCCGGTTGAGGAGAGTTCTTGCTCCTCTTATACACTCGCTCCTTCTGTGCAGATGGTTTGCATCCTTTTGACCATAGTGAGAAGCTAGTAAAGTTTGTTCCCGAGATAAAGTTGAGGTTGGATTCCAACATCCGAAGACAAAAGTCGAGGGCTAAGGTAGAGAACTAAAGCTGCAAACTGAAGTCGAGAACTGAGACTGAAGCTGAACCTGTGTGCCTCCCACCTGGCATGCTAAAATGTTGACGTGGGGAATTGTCGTGGATTTAGCACACGCCAACGCTCGAGTGTATGTGTATTAGCAACACAGTAATCCAAATGTAAATTAAAGTAATGCGGGAGAACACAACTTTTAATAATTCTTCGGCACTAACGCCTACGTCCACTTTATAGTAGTCATTCATCGTATGTTTGTCGATTACAAATTTGTATAAGTTCAGACAATTTCAGTGTACAAAGTTGTATGATTGAAAAACAAATGGTTTCCTAATTTTAAACTTTGAATGAAAAGTCCTTCTTCTTCGTTGATCGAAAAGCGCATTGACTTGGTCAACAATGTACGAGAAATCCATAAATGTCCTAAAGTAGTGTAAATGTCCTTGTGAATGTCTGAAAGTTGATCGCAAACTTGTAAGCAACGTTTTAGTGGTCCATGCTATGTCCAATAGCTGTAGGGAAGAGGACGGAAGGCGTTAATGGTGCTTGAGAGCTTCAAGAGTGAGAACAATCCAACCCATTTGAATGCCAAGCTTGGGGGTATTTATAAGAGTGGGTTGGTGATGGAGTAGGTGACATTTGGGGACCACTCACAAAAAGTTCATATCCCTAGAACAACCATACCCCGAAAGTCTATCCCTTTGACGGGGGATATGAAATTTCGTATCCTCATAAGGGGTACGAATTTTTGTAACTCGAAGGATACGAAATTTCATATCCCTTTGAGGGATACGAAATTTCATATCCCTCTAAGGGATACATAAAAGGGCATAGGCTTGTTCTTGCCAAATCTTGGACCTGCCGTGCTGAGTTGATCTGATGATTTTGATTGATTGACATGCGTTTACGAAAATGGGCGTAACTTTTAAACTGTAAGGCCATTCGAGCCGAATGAAATTTGTACTTGAAGCTAACTCCGAGATCTACAAGAGTTACTATGCAAGACACCATAATTGATATTTTCAGGACCAAAAGAGGCCATTTAAAGGGGTTCCAGGCCATTTTTATGTTCACATCGTGACTTCAACCAAATCGGTTTATGTTAGCTAACAATGTTATTGACGCGTGACAGCTTCGACCAAAAAGCGTGTCAACACAATCAAGTACCCAACATACAAAACTAAAGACACATTGTTATGATTATTATTACAATACCTAAATATTTAAACTTAAAACTTAACCATGATCACTCGTTCCCTTCATCATTAT
This sequence comes from Allium sativum, assembly GCA_030737875.1. Classification (NCBI taxonomy): domain Eukaryota; kingdom Viridiplantae; phylum Streptophyta; class Magnoliopsida; order Asparagales; family Amaryllidaceae; genus Allium; species Allium sativum. The sequence goes on from CM060924.1 coordinate 986,556,927, forward strand.
CGTCACTCCCATCTTCATCACTATCGTCATCGTTGTCATCGTCATCTTCAACTTCTTCTTCTTCGGTTGACCAATAAAAGATGATTGGGTCATGAACCTCGGAAGAACTCAATCCAGTGCAAGAAAGTTTTGGCCAAATCTTCGAAAGGAAACCTTGATCGATTTGAAGCGACATTCAAATTTATTCATTTGTTTGTGCAATTTTAATTGGCTATTTGAGACAATGGCAAGTGTCTTCTTTAGATTTTCTTCCGATGTAATTACTTGAATCACATCTTCATTTTCTATAGTCTAAGAAGAAGATGGTTTCTTAGATGTAGAAGGCTTCGAAGGTTAGGAAATTTTGTTTGCGATATTTTTCTTCCATTGCTAAAAAGAAATGATTTTAAGAGATGAACGAGCGGGGATTTTCATTAAAGCCAAAGTTTTAGCGCATTTCTCAGATAGATAACAAAGTAGATTCCGTAAGCTCAATTTGAGAATCAAATAATTGCACATTTTATAAGCTCCATAATGAATGGTCTTGTATTTCCTCTTATATGTGATATCCAAGAACTCATCCATTATATTTTTTGCCAAATTAACTTGAACATTGTTATATATTGCGTACAAGGCTTGGAAATCTTTGCTTCTACGCCTTTTCATAGCTTTCAGTTCTCGGTTGGAGTGAACGAATAAACGTGGGATGTAAAATGTGATCTTGATTTCAATTTTGTCATATCAACCAAATCATCCGATAGAATCCGGTGAGATACTTCATCCCTCTCATTTGTATTAACTTCGACATCGTTTATGTTAATACTGGAAAATGCACAATTCATTATTTTTCCAAGATATACAATAGGAGTAAACATCGAAACTCCACAAACTTTGAACTATATCACATTGTTTCTATCCTCTGGGTTCTTAAATTCCAAATTCAAATTTGCTAGAAATAATTTTATTAGTAAATGGTCTAGTTGCTTATTATTAGTATCCTCAAAACTAATTAATGATTCAAAATATGTTGAACTTACAATCTACTGAATCTGGTATCCCGTGAATTCCGAGCATTTGATGAAATATCCATGATATATCTTCGAATTCTTCATGGCTTTATATCGTTGAACCATTATTTCATTGTGAAGCCAATGCCTTACTTGATCAACATCAGGATAGTCTTCTGTTTCTTTGTTCTAGGAGGCATTTGAATGAGGAAACTTGAGTTTTTGAAATTTATGGAGTTTTGGATTTGAGATTTTGGTTGGAGAAATTGAATATAGGTATATGATATGAAGAAAGTAACAGTTTGGTGTTTTAATACGCTTGGATTTTAAACGGGTCAAGTCTGGAAACCCATAAAAAAATGAGTTTGCTTCAGTTCAAACGTCTGTATATTGTATTCAGACGGCTGAATCTCTGGAAAGTCCAAATGCTTTTTCTTTCCGTCTGTGATTTGCAAATAAAACGACAAGTACCATTTGTACTTTTTCGATCCATCCACGATCCTCCAAAATTAGCATCACCATATGATACTAATTCAAAGGAACAATCTTTCAGATAAAACAGTCCAAATTCTTTGGTGTTGCTTAGATAACGTAAAATACATTTAACTGCTCGTAAATGTGATTCTTTAGGATTGGCTTGAAATCGTGAACATAAAAAAACGCACATCATTATATCAGGTCGACTAGCTGTTAAATATATTAATTATTCTATCATACTACAATGTAATTTTTAGTTAACACTTTTAACGTTTTCATCTCTATCAAGATATGTTGTCGTACTCATAAGAGTTAGTTTGGTAGAAGTATTTTCCATTCCAAATGATTTTTTAAATTATCACAATATTTTTCTTAATTTAAACAAATGCCATTTGGTAATTGTTTAATTAATAGATCGAGAAGATATGATAATTCTCGCATGTGAGACACCTCAAATTCCTTAGTCATAATTTTGGAAAACTCTTGACATAATTTTTTGTTCGTAGAACCAAATATAATATCATCTACATAAATTTGAATGATTAAAATATCCATTTTAGATCATTTTATAAACAGTGTTTGATCGACTTTCCTAGTTTGAAATCAGGAACTTATTAAATAATTCTTAAGACGTTCATACCAAGCATGAGGTGCTTGTTTTAATCCATATAAAGCCTTTTTCAATTTATATACGTAATTCAGATATTTTTCATGTGTAAATAAAGGTGGATGTTCAACATAAACACTGACTTTTATATATCCATTTAAAAATGCATTTTTTACATCCATTTGATATAATTTAAAGTTGTGACAACAGACATAGGCTAATAAGATATGAATTGCTTCTAATCTAAAGGGTTGAGCAAATGTTTCTTCATAGTCTATTCCTTCTTTATGATTATATACTTGAGCGTCTAGTGTAGCTTTATTTTTAGTTATATTTCCTAATTCATCAGCTTTATTTTTATAAACCCATTTTGTATCTATAATAGCTTGATCGGTTGGTCTAGGAACTAATTCCCAAACTTTATTGCATTCAAACTGATTAAGTTCTTCTTGCATTGCTATAATCCAGTTCTCATCAAAAGACGCTTCTTTTGGATTTTTCGGTTCTGTATTTAATAGAAATGTTATTAGTGGTGAGCGTTTGATCGTTTTGGTTGGTTTAGAGGCAAAAAAACTCAAATCGAATTAAAATCGAAAATTTTCCAAACTGAACCAAATTAGTTTCGGTTAATTCGGTCTGTAACCGATTTAACCGAACGTAAAGGATGTATTATTATTCAAATGATGGACTCACTAGAAGTAAAACATAAATTCAAGTTTGGAGAAGATTTATATAGTAAATTTTATGTTTATGATAAGAATTGATCTATTTTCAATAAATTCCTTTGTATTATATAACTAAATAACTATTTAAGTAATAGAATACCATAAAATTATATAATAAATTAAAAGTGTGTTTAATTCTATTAAATCGATAACCAAAAAAATTATTTTACAAACCAAATTTGAGCCGATTTAGTTTAAAAACCGAACCGACCGAAATGAACCGGTTTGGTCGGTTAATTTAGTTTGAACCGAATATTGCTCATCCCTAAATGTTATGTGAGTTACTAAATTTAATTGATTTCTAGTTCTTACGTTTGAATTTATTTCACCGATAACATTTTGAGCTGAATGAACTTGTAATATTCTTGGTGTAGATCTTAAATTATTATTATTATGAACAATGTTATCTCTAGAATTATGAACAATGTTTTCATCTTCTCTAGAATTATAAGTGTTATTTTCATTTTCTGTAGTACTATCCTCATTTTGAATAAAACTTTTAGTTTTATCTTGAATTTCAGTAATATTTTCATTATTATTATTATGAATAATGCTTTCATCTTATCTAAAATTAATGTTATCATCATCTTGAGATTTTTTTTTAAAATCTCATTATTATAAGAATTTTGAATAAAATATTCATCAAATGAAACATAAAGTGATTCTTCTATTTTATTTGTTCTTTTATTAAAAATACGATAAGCATTGCTACGATCTGAATATCCTAACAATATTCCTTGTCGGGTTTTGAATCAAATTTTCCAAGATGGTCTATAATATGTAAAATGAAACATTCTGAACCGAATACTTTAAAATATGAAATATTTGGTTTTTTTCCATTGAATAATCATATGGAGTATTTTTTGTAAGTGGCCGAACTATAACGCGATTCAAAACATAACATGCTATTGCAACAGCTTCAACCCACAAATGTTTTGGTAACATACTTTCATTTACTAATGTTCTGGCACATTTTGTAATGTTCTATTTTCTGTTCTACAACTATATTTTATTGTTGAGTTTTAGGGAACGAGAAATTATGAAAATACCTTTCTTTTTACAATATTGATCGAACATTTCATTTTTGAATTCTCCTCCATGATCACCTCTAATGTTTTTAATTTTTAAGCCTTTTAAATTTTGAATTAATGAAATAAATGTTTTAAAATGTTCAAAAGTATCACTTTTATTTTTCATAAAAATCATCCAAGTAAATTTTTAAAGGTCATAAATATTTACAAATATATATCTATTATGATTTATAGACTAAACTTGAGTTGCTTTGTAGTAACCCGAAAATCCGAGCCAATTTAAAAGTTTTATATTGGCAATTTTATTGAATTTGGAATATTTAAAATGAATTATTTTAAATAATATCGACGAAAAATTTATTTTGAATATAATTCAAATGTATATATTTATATAGATCGTCGTTAGAATATAAATATATATTTTAAATTATAAAAGGAATTGAAAATGGCGTGGTAGTTCGATCATTCGATTTCAAAGTTCAAATGAATGTACAGGATTCAAAATAATCCGGATTTTAATGAAACCAAAAATATTAGAATCTAATTGAGAATATCTTTCCAATGAATCCGAAAAATCAAAATTTTATAGCGGGAATCAAAAGATATGCCCAGTTGAAAACTTAGAATTGTCGCTATGGAATTCTGGCCCTTGAAAATGGAAATTTTGCAAACGACCTCGGTTTTTGATGAAACCACTTTTGTTGGATCCGTGATGTCAAATTATTGCTAGGTTTCAAAATTCGTAATTTTCCGATTCAATATGTTAGCGTGGCAAAGGAAAACGCGTTGGACCGGTTTCAATTGATTTTAATCGACTGGAAAATGTTTATTTTTCAAACGGTCTCAGAATTCGACAAAACTAGTTTTGTTAGGACCGTATCGTCAATACAAAGCCAGAAAATATTTTTTGGGAATTTTTAGGGTCAGTATGTGGCCCCGGTAAATTGAAATGCGCGTTCAAATTCAAGATATAGAGTTATATGTTGATTTTGACGAAAACTGATTGAAACAGTCGAATCAGCCAACGATATATATCCCATTGTGTTCGGAATGGGGGTAAATAGCTATAGACGATAGGCGGTGGGTCTCGTTTAGAGGTCGAATAAAAAAAGTCAACTTTTTGAAATTAAAATAATATATATTTTTCAATAAAGCCCTCCCCTTTATACGTTCTCTCCCTCCCCCGTTCAATCCATTTTAATAAAAAAAGGGGAAACGCGATTGGGGATCGCGGAAGCCACCGCGACCGACGCCTCCTCAGGCGATGTAGCCGCCGCCGCTCCTTTCCCCCCCTCTCCCGATTCTCCCTCCTCCACGCCTTTCTCTTCCTCCTCCAACCTCCCCCTCCTGCTCGAGACTCCCTCCCTCCGTCTCGAAAACACCAATCACCCAAAAACTCGTCGCCTCCACCCCACTAACCCACTGCTAGGCCATCCGCCTCCGACCACAACTCTGGACCGCCGCTGCGGTCTCCCCTCTGCCTCTTCGACCCGCGCAAAGAAACCGCCCCTCCAATTGAAAGTGTGAGTATTTATTTTCAGCATTTTATTTATTCTCTTTGAAATGAAAAGCTATGAATTTTATATGATGAAGGTTTAAAATTTTCAAAATAGAAAGATGGTATTTTTCAAAATAGAAAGGAATTTTAAACTTAGTAAAATATAATCTTTAGACGTAAAAATTATATATTTAATATCGTGAAAACTAGATTTCTAATATGGTAAAGATTGTATTTTTATTCATGTAAAGAATTTATTTTATAGTGAAAGGATATGATTTTTCAAAACGAGAAAGATTTGATTTTTGTAATATAAAAATTTGATTTTTATATATAAGTTAAAAAATTAAAAATATAATTTTTATATCATAGAAAGGATAAAAATATAAATTTTATATAAGCAAGAAGTTAAAAATATAATTTTTATTCGAGTAGTAAGTTAAAAATATGATTTTATGTAGTAGAAATTATAAAAATATTATTTTTATATAATAGAGAATACAAAGATATTATTTTTATATATGTAGCAAAATAATAATTCGATCTTTATATAAGAAATAGAAATATAATTTTTACATAGAAAGAATTATTGTAAATATATATGAAGTAGAAATAAAAATATGATTTTTATATAGTAGAGACTATAAAAATATAATTTTTATAAAGTAGCGATGAAAATTAGATTTTCATATATATGAAGTAGCGTTATAAAAATATAATCTTTATAACGAAAACATCGTGTTAACGATGTTATTTTTATCATTTTGAAAGTGAAATAAAAATATGTGATTTTTATATATGTAGTGAATACAGACAACGAAAGTGACAAAGGGCGAGCACGACAAAGATGTTCTACATATGAAGAGTCGCAGCGTTTGGATTAGCTAGTCGGTGAGAACTTCTCACTTTTAATTTTATTTCTAGTTGAAATATATACTAGGATGCAGACAGTGTTTAGTAGCACCCGACACCCGTCGTCCACAGACCATGGACGGCTTGTATGCTTGTTTGTTTGATTTTGATGTGTAGTTGATTGTGTGATGTGAAATGAAATATTTTAAAGTGGAAAATATTTTATAGTTAAAAATATAATTTTTAACGTGTATATAAAATAAATATTTACAAATGAATCGAACGATTTGTTTATATACACACATTTGACTGATATTGATTGGGACGATAAATTTTACACGCCGCCCAACTGCACAAATAAAATCTGTGTTTGATTGTTTGAAAACCCCACACGGGTATTAGGGTGATATATGACGTACACTAATCCCAATAATTAGTTGTATGTCGATCGATAGATTGACAGACTGTTACAAGCGTTGAATATTTTTATTTGATGCTTATACAGTATAGAATGCACTTTGGATGATGGTTGATTATTTGTCATTGTTGATATATACACGCATTGTATGAAAATCCATAGAAATAGAATCTATGGTAATCGATTGGGCCTCATTCCAGTTTTGAAAAGAAATATTTAAAATAGAATATTTGAAAATAGAAATATTTAAAAAAGAAATATTTGAAATAGAATAATTGAAAATAGAAATATATGAAGTCGTGTTAATTAGATTGACGCCATTTTGACGTGAACGATATTTATATTGATTTTATTCATTTTATAATGAATATCGAAAGTGATTTCAAAATCTGATATTTTGAAAAGAATTAGAATTCGAATTGAAATTGAATAGAAATGAATTCGAATTGAAATTGAATAGAAATGAATTCGAATTGAAATTGAATAGAAATGAATTCGAATTGAAATAGAATATATAGAAATGAATTCGAATTAAAATTGAATATAAGTGAATTCGAATTGAAATTGAATGGAATTGAAAATGAACTGAAATTGAATTAAAAATCGATTTGAATTGAAATCAATTTGAAATGAAGTTAAATCGAATTTATAGGGAAAAATTCAATTTTGATTTGAATTTGAAAATAAGTTGAAATTGTTTTGAAACGAATTTAAAACGATTTATATAATACGTTTTAAAAGGAAATCGACGAAGTATATATTATATATATAATATAATGGCCTGAATAGAACGCGCCGCGCTGCGGTAGTTCATGAATTTCAACCATTGACTTCGAATGGATATTGCGGGAGATCCGACCATCGGATTCTCCTAAAACTGGAACCGTTGGGTTCGTACCGAAAAGTGCATTCTAACGAATATTAGAAATTAGAAATCTAACGGTTGGATTTGGAATTATGTCCAAATCAAATTTGGGAAAAGGTCGATGTAAGTGTAGTTCGATGGCCGTTGATGGAAATCGACTGTACGTCTGACAACCCGTAAAATGCGAGCCAGTTTAAAATTTTTATTTTGGTGAATTTAATGAATTTTGAATATTTAAAATGAATTATTTTAAATAATAACAACGAAAAATTTATTTTGAATAGAATTCGAACGTATATATTTATACGCGTCGTCGTTAGAATATAAATATTTATTTGAATTATAAAAGAAATTGAAGATGGCGCGGTAGTTCGATAATCCGATTTCAAACATCAATTGAATGTACCAGGTGCAAAATAAACCGGATTTTAGTGAAACCAAAAATATTTGAATCTAATTGAGAATATCTTTCCAACGAATCCGAAAAATTGGAATTTCATAGCGGGAATCAAAAGATATGTCCAGTTGACATTTCAGAATAGTCGCTATGGAATTTCGGCCCTTAAAAATAGCCATTTTGCAAACGACCTTGATTTTCGACGAAACCACTTTTGTTGGATCCGCAGTGTCAAATTATTGCTATGTTTCAAATTTCATATTTTTTTGAATCAATATGCGAGCATGGCAAAGGAAAACGCGTTTGACCAGTTTCAGTTGATTTTAAACGACGGGAAATTGGCCATTTTTCAAACGGTCTCAGAATTTGACGAAATTAGTTTTGTCAGGACCGTATCGTCAATACGAAGCTAGAAATAATTTTTCTGGGATTTTTAGGATCTGTATGTGACCCCAGTAATTTGAAATATGTGTTCAAATTCGATGTAAACTGATTTATATTTTAAATTCAACGGAAACTGATTGTAACCGTCAAACTGGCCTGCGATACATATCCCATTGTGTTCGGAATGTGGGTATTACCCTTGAGACGACAGGCGGTGGGTCTCGTTTCGAGGTCGAAATTAAAAGTTACTTTATGGAATTAAATAATTAAATAAATATATTTTTATATAAAGGCCCTTGGCCCTATACTCTCTCTTCGAAGTCAAACAGAATAAAATAAGGGAAGGACGGAACCCTAAATCGCGCCACCAGCCATCTCGCCAACCGCCCTCCCAGGTGGCGCCGTCCACCACCACTCCGGCGAGATCCCCTCCGCCCCTTCCTCGATCCACGCGCCACCCTACTCTCTTCTCGCTCGTCTGAGATCCCCGTTGACCCCAAGGGCCTTGCCACCGAACCCATCAGCCGCCAGCGCCCAGATGGCCACCGTCGATCGCCTGAGGCTCCTCTTTCCGATCCTCCCTCCTCCAACCCGTTCGAACGCCCCCTAGAAGCCTAGCTCGAGCCGCAGACCACCCCTATGGCCGTGCCGAGACCTCCGCTGGCCACCACCTGCAAGACCGACAACGCAACCCCCGAGGACCTGCCACCCGCGCCTCCACAACCATCAACTCCGGTGATGAACCCCTTCCCCCTTCAAAACAAGGTCAAATCTGTTTATTTTAGTTTATTTCTTTCAGTTTCTTCTAATTATTTCTTTTATATAAAAACTGATTTTTATTTATGAAAAGGTATGTTCTTTTTATAATGAAAAAGATTTGGTTTTTAACACGATAAAGGTTTATTTTTTAACAAGAGAAAGACTTGATTTTTATTTCGTGAAAGACTTGATTTTTAAACAAAAAGATTTAATTTTGTTAAAATAAAGAGATTTGATTTATATTTGCAAAGGCGAAATCTTTATATTTGAAAAGGGGAAATCTTTATATAGGGAATAGCATGATAAAAATATAATCTTTATTATATGAACATCGATGTAAAAAAATAGAATTTTTTTATCTATATAGTAGCGGTGTAAAAATGGAATTTTTATCTATATAGTAGCAATGTAAAAATAGAAGTGGCATATTAAAAATATAATTTTTATATCATAGAAAGGTTAAAAATATTATTTTTATAGGTGTCGTAAAGTAAAAATGTCGTCCTTGTAAAGAAAAAAATATCAACTTTGTTTAGTTAAAAATACGATCTTTATATACTGGAGAATATAAAAATGTGATTTTGATATATGTAGCGTATGCGAACGATGAAAGTGACAAGAAGAGTGACGACGAAGATTTCCTACATAAGAAGAGTCGCGGCGTTGGATTTAGCTTTTGGTGAGAACTTCTCACTTTAAATTTCAGTTTCTAGTTATATATATATATATATATATATATATATATATATATACTAGGATGCAGACGGTGCTTAGCAGCACCCGACACCCGTCATCCACAGACCATGGATGGCTTGTTTGTTTGATTGATATGTTGTGAAAATTTGTTTGTGATGTTGATGTGAAATCGATAATAAATTGTAGATGGTTTAAATAAATCAATTATCGTTAAAAATATAATTTTTAACGTGAATGTGAATAAATAAATATTAATTTACAAACCAGACGGTTTGTTTATGTACACCTATTTGAAGGATATTGATTGGGATGATAAATTTTACACATCGCCCAACTGCACAAATAAAAATCTGTGTTTATTGATTTGAAACCCCACACTGGTGTTGGGATGATATTTGGCGTACACTAATCCCAATTATTTAATTGTATGTCGATCGATTGGTCGACAGGCTGTTATAAGCGTTAATTATTTATATTTGATGCTTATGCAGTTGTGTGGTGCACTTTGGATGATGGTTGATTGTTTATCGTTGCTATTATATACATATGTTGTATGGAATCCGTATAATTAACGTTATATGGTAATTGATTGGGCCTCATTCCAATCGGGAAAATAACGAATATTATAAAAGAAAATTTATGTGTTGAATATAAAAATAGTCATGTGTTGACAATGTTCATGTGTTGAAACTATTTATGTGTTGAGTAAAATATTTTAATAATAAAATTTACATCTTTATCATATTTAAAATTAGAAAATACTTCACGGTGGAGTCTGATTAAAAATCAAACGATAGATACCATAATTTTATAAAATATATTACATAACAGTCGTGTGTTGACAGTACTCATGTGTTGAGATTAGTCGTGTGTTGATAGAAATATAGATTCATGTGTTGAATAGAATAAATATTCATTTGTTGAATAGAATAACGAATTTATTGAAATATATAAAGCCGTGTTGATTAGAGTTGCGCTATTTTGACGTGAACGAAATTATATCGATTATATTCGTTTTTATAGTGAATATAGAAAAGGAAGTGATTTCAAAATATAACGTTTTGAAAATATTATCATTTATATAGTAATGATATGAAATATTCAATTTTGATTTGAAATTGAATATAGAGTTGAAATTGTTTTGAAAACGAATTTAAAACGATTTATAAAACACGTTTTAAAAGGAAATCGACGAAATATATATATATATATATATATATATAAATTATATATATATATAATGGCCTGAATAGAACGCGCCGCGCCGCGGCAGTTCGCGAATTTCGACCATTGACTTCGAATTGACGTTGCGGAAGATCCGACCGTCGGATTCTCCTAAACCGGAACCGTTGGGTTCGTATCGAAAAGAGCTTTCCAATGAATATTAGAAATTTGAAATCTAACGGTTGGATTTGGAATTATGTCCAAATCAAATTTGGAAAAGGTCGCTGTAAGTGCAGTTCGATGGCCGTTGTTGGAAATCGACTGTACGGGCCTTGATAAAATTATTAAAAATATTAATAATATGTGTAAAATCATAATATATGAATTGGAAAGAACTGGGATGAAAAACTCCATATTTGAAAAGATAAAAATAGATTTTTATCGAAATGAACTAGTTTTGAACTAGAATAAAAATCAATTTATTTTTGAAATAAATAAATTGAATTTGAAATGGGTTTTAAATAACCAGAATTTCTAATTTATTTAATTGGAATTGAAATAGAATGTGAGTTGGGTTTATCGTGGACTGTGTTTTAAATGAAATTAGTTCTTTAGCCCAGTAAAAGGAGTTTTAATTAATCTTTAATTAGATTGAAATGTGGATTGATAATTTAAATTATCAAAATTGGGAAATGATCGAAAGGGGAGTATCTCCAGTTTTACTCCTAGCGATAGTTAAATCTTTAATTAGATTTGAACGTGAAATGGTAATTAAATTTACCGATAAACCGTGGTGTTAGTTATGGGGTAATAACAGTTTTGCTCCATGGGATGAATAGGTTGGGATTGGGAAATAAAATAAATAATTACTTCGGTGTGGTTCGCTAATCCCGACTAATTTGGAAAACCTTAATATGGTTTGAAACGACATCCAAAGGAAAATTAAAGAATAAATTTAAAAGAATTTATCTTTGATAAAATTAATGGGAATCTTTCCCTAGGAGTGTGAATATTCTGAATTGGAATGAGGCGTATATTGTGTTTTATAGCACTTGTTGATTAAGATACGCCAGTTATTCAGAAAGTCCGGGTATAACCCATTCTGAATAACTGATTCGACGACGAGTCGAAGAGATTGAAGACGGTGCAAGATCGACGATCTTCACATTGAATGAATGGGTGATACTGATGCTCACGATGGGAGTAGCTACCTTGAAGGGGGCTAAAGTAGTAGCCATCCGGACGTGCTTGGAGGTCGACGGATATGCGAGGAAAGTGCCTCCGGTTTCGTTCAGACCTAGAACAGACTTGTAAATGGATGGTATGTCTGACATTGTATTCCTTTATATTGTATTTGTTGATCTCCACTAAATATATATCTGTTTGGCGGCGGATAATTTATTCTCTTGCTTAACGCCCTTCTCTGAGACATACGAGCTCAGATGTTATATATTGGCAGAAATCAGTGGTACGATATGGATTGATAGTGTGGCATGCTGAGATGCAGTGATCTAGACTTTTGTTGAAAAGAAAAGTTTGGTGGATGATGATCAAAGCGCAGCTTTAATATAGCACGGCTTTGTGTATAGCGTTGATTCGCGAGCCTCACACCCCGGTATGGTGGTAAACTGATGGTTTGATAAGTATGCTTTTTAGTGGATGGGCACCTTAGTGGTGTCTTGGATTCGGTCGACCGAGATTGAGCTTAGTGCTCAGAGGGATGGGGTAAGCGGTGTTTTCTCTCGCCGAGACGTAAGCCGCAATGATACTCAATTTCCTAAAAGTGTGGATGTGCATTACGGTGTTTTCTCTAGCTGAGACATAAGCCGTTGTAGATGGCACTACGCGATCAATCTTTCGAATCAGGAGGCACCATGATGGAAATCCAATTTCCAAATATGACATTTGGCGGTTTTGATTGTAGAGCCTAGTATTGGCGACATGATATATGGTACCCATGCCATCTATGATTGATATATTTATATTTGAAGTTGTTTTCTTCACTTATAGTAATAATATAAGATGAAATTTCACGTATCAAGCATATTTGGCTATTATAAGGGAAAACCCTATCCTCCGGCTTGCGTTGCATTGTGTGATGGGACCTGGGTCTTATAATAGCTTCATTGTTCTTTATTTAGCATTGCACTGTTTTTTTTCTGCACTGGTATTCTTAGGAGGAAACCCGTTCCGTGTTATACGGCGTGGTCCCTTGATTTACCTAATTTTAAAAACAAAGATTAATAATTGTTTTAGTTCTCACACCAGTCACATGGCTGACCTGGAGTTTATTGTTTTAACCTAAACTCTGGGTGCCCCTATTTTCCACACGGGCAGCTACTAGTTTTGGTTTTGCAGATTTATATTCACAGGTTCCTGATTTACAGCTGGAACGATATCCGAAAAGCTTTGTATCCGTATATCTCTTCTAGTTGTGTTTTGAATTATTTCCGCTGCGATGTATTTAAATGTAATTTAAATCTCTGATATTTTTCTGTGTAATATTTATTCATACTCGGTATATTCTTGTATTCTGATGGTATTGTTGTAATATACAATGAAATGTTCTTCTGTTTGCATTCTATTTTGTCGTGTTCTCGAAGTATCCGCTCTTTCCTTCACGGGTAAGTTACGGGTCTTCATAGTTGGTATCAGAGCTTTGGTTTACAGAGCTCGGGAACAAGACACATTATAACCAAACGAAAGAATTCATCAGATATTGGATTAGTAATATCCAATGAGAATGACTCGTTAGAGATAGGATTAGTAGTATCCTAGAACGAGTGTGATGAGAATATTTTTCAAATGAAAACAATTTTGTTTTGAAATTTAAATCGTTTTATTCGTAATTGAATATTTATTTATTTTGAATTTGGACAATCTAGTATATAAAGGTTTTGTATATACGCGTCATGAACGTATATTCGAAGTTTTAATATACTGGATAGATATAGAATCGCACTCTAGTAGCCCGGTGATGATTCCACTTAAGACGTACGACATCAGTGGTTTATTTTCGTGTTTCGAAGGTGTGATTTCTATATATTTCCATTAGACTGGTGTGAGAACCAAAATTTAACTAGATAGATTTATTGTTGTGATTTGGCATTAAAAACATGATTTTCTATATATATATATATATATATATATATCAAAGTTATGTGTTTGAAATTCTAATCAACTAATTGATTGATGGTTGTGTTGTTTGTTTATTTGTTTGATAATTTTGAACCGTTATGCCAAATTGAACCAAATACTGAACTGTATTGAAAATTTGTTAGAATTGCATGCATATGCATATATATACATTGAACAGGTCATAGCAAGGAGCTAGAGCCGAAGAATAAAATTGTTTGCCTGACAAATAGGTACATGTTTATCATAATTTACTGTTTTGTTTGGGTGATGATGATTTTATGAGCCGATTGGCTAGCCGCTTGGATTTTTCTTTTTCTTTTTGAGATCAGAGGGTCTGTATGGCAATTTCGGGATTTTCCCGGTCCAGGGGAGGTTATGGTGAAATTTTTCAAAAATTTTGGGTGTTAGCCAAATTTTTGAAAAATTTGAAAAGTTCTTAGAAACTGAAAAGTTGAAGAACTTAAGCCGTAACAAAAATAATGAAAGTTGAGTTGGTTTTAAAAACAACTTTCGGCTTCGTTCCTTTTCGGGGATAAAATTTTTAAGTGGGCGAGATTGTAACAACCCGTAAAATGGGAGCCAGTTTAAAAAATTTATTTTGGCGAATTTAATGAATTTTGAATATTTAAAATGAATTATTTTAAATAATTACGACGAAAAATTTATTTTGAATAGAATTCGAACGTATATATTTATATGCGTCGTCGTTAAAATATAAATGTTTATTTAAATTATAAAAGGAATTGAAGATGGCGCGGTAGTTCGATAATTCGATTTCAAACTACAATTGAATGTACCGGGTGCAAAATAAACCGGATTTTAGTGAAACAAAAAATATTTGAATCTAATTGAGAATATTTTTCCAACGAATCCAAAAAATTGGAATTTCATAGCGGGAATCAAAAGATATGTCCAGTTGAAATTTCATAATAGTCGCTATGGAATTTTGGCCCTTAAAAATAGCCATTTTGCAAACGACCTCGGTTTTCGATGAAACCACTTTTGTTGGAAACGCAGTGTCAAATTATTGCTAGGTTTCAAATTTCGTATTTTTCTGAATCAATATGTGAGCGTGGCAAAGGAAAACGCGTTTGACCAGTTTTAGTTGATTTTAAACGACAGGAAATTGGCCATTTTTCAAACGGTCTCAGAATTTGACGAAATTAGTTTTGTTAGGACCGTATCGTCAATACGAAACTAGAAATAATTTTTCTGGGATTTTAGGATCTGTATGTGACCCCAGTAATTTGAAATGTGCGTTCAAATTCAATGTAAACTGATTTATATTTTAAATTCAACGGAAACTAATTGTAACAGTCAAACTGGCCTGCGATACATATCCCATTGTGTTTGGAATGTGGGTATTACCCTGGAGACGACAGGCGGTGGGTCTCGTTTCGAGGTCGAAATTAAAAGTTACTTTATGGAATTAAATAATTAAATAAATATATTTTTGTATAAAGGCCCTTGGCCCGATACTCTCTCCTCAAAGTCAAACAGAATAAAAAAAAGGGAAGGGCGGAACCCTAAATCGCGCCACCAGCCATCTCGCCATCCGCCCTCACAGGTGGCTCCGTCCACCACCACTCCGGCGAGATCCCCTCCGCCCTTTCCTCGATCCACGCGCCCCCTACTCTCTTCTCACTCGTCTGAGATCCCTGTTGACCCCAAGGGCCTTGCCACCGAACCCATCAGCCGCCAGCGCCCAGATGGCCACCGTCGATCGCCTGAGGCCCGTCTTTCCGATCCTCCCTCCTCCAACCCATTCGAACGCCCCCTAGAAGCCTAGCTCGAGCCGCAGACCACCCCTATGGCCATGCCGCGACCTCCACTGGCCACCACCTGCAAGACCGACGACGAAACCCCAGAGGACCTGCCACCCGCGCCTCCACAGCCGTCAACTCCGGTGATGAACCCCTTCCCCCTTCAAAACAAGGTCAAATCTATTTATTTTAGTTTATTTCTTTTAGTTTCTTCTAATTATTTCTTTTATATAAAAACTGATTTTTGTTTATGAAAAGGTATGTTCTTTTTATAATGAAAAAGATTTGGTTTTTAACACGATAAAGGTTTAATTTTTAACAAGAGAAAGACTTGATTTTTATTTCGTGAAAGACATGATTTTTAAACAAAAAGATTTAATTTTGTTAAAACAAAGAGATTTGATTTATATTTGCAAAGGCGAAATCTTTATATTTGAAAAGGGGAAATCTTTATATAGGGAATAGCATGATAAAAATATAATCATTATTATATGAACATCGATGTAAAAAAAATAGAATTTTTTTATCTATATAGTAGCGGTGTAAAAATGGAATTTTTATCTATATAGTAGCAATGTAAAAATAAAAGTGGCATATTAAAAATATAATTTTTATATCATAGAAAGGTTAAAAATATAATTTTTATAGGTGTTGTAAAGTAAAAATATCGTCCTTGTAAAGAAAAAAATATCAACTTTGTTTAGTTAAAAATATGATCTTTATATACTGGAGAATATAAAAATGTGATTTTTATATATGTAGCGTATGCGGACGATGAAAGTGAAAAGAAGAGTGACGACGAAGATTTCCTACATAAGAAGAGTCGCGGCGTTGGATTTAGCTTTTGGTGAGAACTTCTCACTTTAAATTTCATTTTCTAGTTATATATATATACTAGGATGCAGACGGTGCTTAGCAGCACCCGACACCCGTCATCCACAGACTGTGGATGGCTTGTTTGTTTGATTGATATGTTGTGAAAATTTGTTTTTGATGTTGATGTGAAATCGATAATAAATTGTAGATGGTTGAAATAAATTAATTATCGTCAAAAATATAATTTTTAACGTGAATGTGAATAAATAAATATTCATTTACAAACCGGACGGTTTGTTTATGTACACCTATTTGAAGGATATTGATTGTGATGATAAATTTTACACATCGCCCAACTGCATAAATAAAAATCTGTGTTTGTTGATTTGAAACCCCACACGGGTTTTTGGATGATATTTGGCGTACACTAATCCCAATTATTTAATTGTATGTCGATCGATTGGTCGACATGCTATTATAAGCGTTAATTATTTATATTTGATGCTTATGCAGTTGTGTGGTACACTTTGGATGATGGTTGATTGTTTATCGTTGCTATTATATACATGTGTTGTATGGAATCCATATAATTAATGTTATATGGTAATTGATTGGGCCTCATTCCAATCGGGAAAATAATGAATATTATAAAAGAAAATTTATGTGTTGAATATAAAAATAGTCATGTGTTGACGATGTTCATGTGTTGAAACTATTTATTTGTTGAGTAAAATATTTTAGTAATAAAATTTACATCTTTATCAT
The DNA here is from genome assembly GCA_030737875.1 of Allium sativum. NCBI lineage: Eukaryota > Viridiplantae > Streptophyta > Magnoliopsida > Asparagales > Amaryllidaceae > Allium > Allium sativum. The sequence continues at coordinate 986,574,268 of CM060924.1, forward strand.
ATTTAAAATTAGAAACTACTTCATGGTGGAGTCTGATTAAAAATCAAACGATAGATACCATAATTTTATAAAATATATTACATAACAAAAATAGTCGTGTGTTGACAGTACTCATGTGTTGAGATTAGTCGTGTGTTGAAAGAAATATAGATTCATGTGTTGAATAGAATAAATATTCATTTGTTGAATAGAATAACGAATTTATTGAAATATATAAAGCCGTGTTGATTAGAGTTGCGCTATTTTGACGTGAACGATATTATATCGATTATATTCGTTTTTATTGTGAATATAGAAAAGGAAGTGATTTCAAAATATAATGTTTTGCAAATATTATCATTTATATAGTAATGATATGAAATATTCAATTTTGATTTGAAATTGAATATAGAGTTGAAATTGTTTTGAAAACGAATTTAAAACAATTTATAAAACATGTTTTAACAGGAAATCGACGAAATATATATAATATATATATTATATATATAATGGCCTGAATAGAACGCACCGCGCCGCGGCAGTTCGCGAATTTCGACCATTGACTTTGAATTAACGTTGGGGGTGATCCGACCGTCGGATTCTTCTAAAACCGGAACCGTTGGGTTCGTATCGAAAAGAGCTTTCCAATGAATATTAGAAATTTGAAATCTAACAGTTGGATTTGGAATTATGTCCGAATCAAATTTGGAAAAGGTCGCTGTAAGTGCAGTTCGATGGCCGTTGTTGGAAATCGACTGTACGGGCCTTGATAAAATTATTAAAAATATTAATAATTTATATAAAATCATAATATATGAATTGGAAAGAACTGGGATGAAAAACTCCATATTCGAAAAGATAAAATTGATTTTTATCGAAATGAACTAGTTTTGAACTAGAATAAAAATCAATTTATTTTTTAAATAAATAAATTGAATTTGAAATGGGTTTTAAATAACCAGAATTTCTAATATATTTAATTGGAATTGAAATAGAATGTGATTTGGGTTTATCGTGGACTGTGATTTAAATGACAATAGTTCTTTAACCCAGTAAAAGGAGTTTTAATGAATCTTTAATTAGATTGAAATGTGGATTGATAATTTAAATTATCAAAATTGGGAAATGATCGAAAGGGGAGTATCTCCAGTTTTACTCCTAGCGATTGTTAAATCTTTAATTAGATTTGAACGTGAAATGGTAATTAAATTTACCGATAAACCATGGTGTTAGTTATGGGGTAATAACAGTTTTGCTCCATGGGATGAATAGGTTGGGATTGGGAAATAAAATAAATAATTACTTCGGTGTGGTTCGCTAATCCCGACTAGTTTGGAAAACCATAATATGGTTTGAAATGACATCCAAAGGAAGATTAAAGAATAAATTTAAAAGAATTTATCTTTGATAAAATTAACGGGAATCTTTCCCTAGGAGTGTGAATATTCTGAATTGGAATGAGGCGTATATTGTGTTTTATAGCACTTGTTGATTAAGATACGCGAGTTATTCAGAAAGTCCGGGTATAACCCATTCGGAATAACTGATTCGACGACGAGTCGAAGAGATTGAAGACGGTGCAAGACCGACGACCTTCACATCGAATGGATGGGTGCTACTGATGCTCACGATGGGAGTAGCTACCTTGAAGTGGGCTAAAGTAGTAGCCGTCCGGACGTGCTTGGAGGTCGACGGATATGCGAGGAAAGTGCCTCCGGTTTCGTTCAGACCTAGAACGGACTTGTAAATGGATGGTGTGTCTGACATTGTATTACTTTATATTGTATTCGTTGATCTCTGCTAAATATATATCTGTTTGGCGGCGGAGAATTTATTCTCTTACTTAACGCCCTTCTCTGAGACATACATGCTCAGAGGTTATATATTGGCAGAAATCAGTGGTACGATATGGATTGATAGTGTGGCATGCTGAGATGCAGTGATCAGACTTTTGTTGAAAAGCAAAGTTTGGTGGATGATGATCAAAGCGCAGCTTTAATACAGCACGGTTTTGTGTATAGCATTGATTCGCGAGCCTCACACCCCGGTATGGTGGTAAACTGATGGTTTGATCAGTATGCTTTTTAGTGGATGGGCACATTAGTGGTGTCGTGGATTCGGTCGACCGAGATTGAGCTTAGTGCTCAGAGGAATAGGGTAAGCGGTGTTTTCTCTCGCCAAGACGTAAGCCGCAGTGATACTCGATTTCCCAAAAGTGCGGATGTGCATTACGGAGTTTTCTCTAGCTGAGACGTAAGCCGTTGTAGATGGCACTACGCGATTGATCTTTCGAATCAGGAGCCACCATGATGGAAATCCAATTTCCAAATATGACATTTTGCAGTTTTGATTGTAGAGCCTAGTATTGGCGACATGATATATGGTACCCATGCCGTCTATGATTGATATATTTATATTTGAAGTTGTTTTCTTCCCTTATAGTAATAATATAAGATGAAATTTCACGTATCAAGCATATTTGGCTATTATAAGGGAAAACCATATCCTCTGGCTTGCGTTGCATTGTGTGATGGGACCTGGGTCTTATAATAGCTTCATTGTTCTTTATTTAGCATTGCGCTGTTTGTTTTCTACACTGGTATTCTTGGGAGGAAACCCGTTCCGTGTTATACGGCGTGGTCCCTTGATTTACCTAACTTTAAAAACAAAGATTAATAACTGTTTTAGTTCTCACACCAGTCACATGACCGACCTGGAGTTTATTGTTTTAACCTAAACTCTGGGTGCCCCTATTTTCCACACGGGCAACTAGTAGTTTTGGTTTTGCAGATTTACACTCACAGTGTAATAACCCGGAAATCTGGGCCAGTTTAAAATTTTTATTTTGGCAATTTTAGCAAATTTTGATTATTTAAAATGAATTATTTTAAATAATAACGACGAGAAATTTATTTTGAATATAATTCGAACGTATATATTCGTTTGAATCGACAATAGAATGTAAATATTTATTTATATATATAAAAGGAATTGAAAATGTCGCGGTAGTTCGATAATTCGATTGCAAACTTCAATTGAACATACCGGGTGCAAAATAAACCGGATTTTAGTGAAACCAAAAATAATAGGATCTATTTGATAATATCTTTCCAACGAATCCGAATAATCAAAATTTCATAGCGGGGATCAAAAGATATGTCCAGTTGAAATTTTTGAATAGTCGCTATGGAATTTAGGCCCTTAAAAATGGAAATTTTGCAAACGACCTCGGATTTCGACGAAACCACTTTTGTTGGATCCGGGATGTCAAGTTATTGCTAGGTTTCAAATTTCATAATTTTTCGAATCAATATGTGAGCGTGGCAAAGGAAAACGCGTTTGACCAGTTTCAGTTGATTTTAATCGACTGGAAATTGGCCATTTTTCAAACGGTCTCAGAATTCGACGAAATTAGTTTTGTTAGGACCGTATCGTCGATACGAAGCTGGAAAATATTTTTCTGGAATTTTTCAAGTTAGTATGTGACCCCAGTAAATTGAAATGCGCATTCAAATTCAATATATAGAGCTATATGTTGATTTTGATGAAAACTGATCGAAACTGTCGAATCAGCTTACGATACATATCCCATTGTGTTCGGAATGGGGTGAAACGCTATGGACGACAGACGGTGGGCCTCGTTTAGAGGTCGTTTGAAAAAGTCAACTTTTTGAAATTAAATAATTAAATATATATATATATATATATACCCTCCCCTCTCCTTAACTACCCAGGCCCCCCCTTAATTCCCAAACCTGATTCACTAAGCAAATAAAAAAAAGGGACGGAGGCGGAAAACCGCCATCGCCATCGCGGGCCTCCAGGTGGCGCGCCCACCACCGAAGCCTCCCCCTTGCGACTCTCTCCTCTCCGACGACATCCATCGCGACCCCCAGCTCCCTACTCCGCCTGGAACGCAACCGCGCCGCCTCCCCAGCCTCCAAGACCGACGCCAGAACCCCCTTGAAGCCGCAGGCCCCCTCGAGCACCTCTCCGACAGTGAAAAACTCCTCCTCCTTGATCAATCAATGTAAGTTCCTTTTTATTATTTATTTTTATTTTACTTATTTTATTTATATGAAGTAAACAGTTAGAAATATACATATATATAATCAGTCTTTAAATAGTGGAAGGAATAGAAATGATTCGCAGACTAAAGATATAATTTTTATATTGTAGAAAGACTAAAGATATAATTTTTATATTGTAGAAGTAGTAAAAATTTGATTTTTATATATTGAATAGCGAAGAAAAAATTCGATTTTTATATATTGAATAGCAAAGTAAAAATTCGATTTTTATATATTGAATAACGAAGTAAAAAATCGATTTTTATATATTGCATAGCGAAGTAAAAATTCGATTTTTATATATTGAATAGCAAAGTAAAAATTCGATTTTTATATATTGAATAGCAAAGTAAAAATTCGATTTTTATATATTGAATAGCGAAGTAAAAAATTCGATTTTTATATATTGAATAGCGAAGTAAAAAATTCGATTTTTCCATATGTAGAGAATACGAGCAAAGAAAGTGACAAGAGGCAAGAACGGCGAAGATTTCTACATAAGAAGAGTCGTGGCGTTGGATTAGCAATTCTGTGAGAACTTCTCACCTTTCAATTTAATTTTTCTAGTTATAAATATATACTAGGACGCAGACGGTGTTTAGTAGCACCCGACACCCGTCGTCCCCAGACCACGGACGGCTTGTATGCTTGATTGTTTTATTTTGATGTGTAGTTGATTGTGTGATGTGATGTGAAATGAAATAAAATATTTATATAGTTGAAAATATTTTATAGTTAAAAAGGAGAATTTTTAACGTATATATGAAATGAAATAAAATAAACAAATCGGACAATTTGTTTATATACACACATTTGACTGATATTGATTGGGATGATAAATTTTACACATCGCCCAACTACACAAATAAAATCTGCGTTTGATTTGTTTGAAACCCCATACGGGTATTGGGATGATATTTGACGTACACTAATCCCTATAATTAGTTGTATGTCGATCGATTGATTGACAGACTGTTATAAGCGTTGAATATTTATATTTGATGCTTATACAGTGTAGAATGCACTTTGGATGGTGGTTGATTATTCATTGTTGTTATCGTATACATGTGTTGTAGAAAATCCATATAATTAACATTATATGGTAATTGATTGAGCTTCATTCCAGTTTTAAAATAGAAATATTTGAAAAAGAAATATTTGAAATGGAATATTTGAAAATAGGAATATATGAAGCCGTATTGATTAGATTGACGCCATTTTGACGTGAACGATATTTATATCGATTTTATTCATTTTATAATGAATATCGAAAGTGATTTCAAAATCTGATTTTTCGAAAAGTAATGAATTCGAATTGAAATTGAATATAAATGAATTCGAATAGAAATTGAATATAAATGAATTCGAATTGAAATTGAATATAAATGAATTCGAAGTGAAATTGAATATAAATGAATTCAAATTGAAATTGAATATAAATGGATTCGAATTGAAAATGAATAGAAATGAATTCGAATTGAAATTGAACATAAATGAATTCGAATTGAAATTTAATTGAATTGAAAACGAACTGAAATTGGATTAGAAATCAATTTGAATTGAAATCGTTTTGAAAATGAATTTAAAACGATTTATAAAGCGTGTTTTGAATTGAAATCGACGAAGTATATATATTATATATTATATATATAATATAATGGCCTGAATAGAACGCGCCGCGGTAGTTCGCGAATTTCGACCATTGACTTCGAACGGATATTGCGGGAGATTCGACCGTCGGATTCTCCTGAAACCGGAACCGTTGGGTTCGTATCGAAAAGAGCTTTCTAACGAATATTAGAAATTTGAAATATAACAGTTGGATTTGGAATTATGTCCAAATCAAATTTGGAAAAGGTCGCTGTAAGTGCAGTTCGATGGCCATTGATGGAAATCGACTGTACGGGCCTTGATAAAATTATTAAAAATAGTAATAATTTGTGTAAAATCATAAGAAATTATTTGTGAAGATTTGGGATGAAAAACTCCATATTTGAAAAGGTAAAAATAGATTTTTATCGAAATGAACTAGTTTTGAACTAGAATTATAATTCTATTTATTTTTAAATAAATAAATTGAATTTGAAATAGTTTTGAAAATAACCAGAATTTCCAATGATTGCATTGGAATGGATTTGAATCGAAATTGTCTTCGGAATATTTCGATGTTGGATTTCGTGATGATACAGATATTGTTAGGGGAATTTGAAAGGTATATTTATATCGTTATTTCCAATACGATATTTGTTCGTCGTAGAATTTGATATTGAATATAAGCCGGTATATTTTCTATTCAGAGCCTTGTATTTAATATCAAATGTGATTTGGGTTTGTCGTGAATGGTGTCTTGACTAACACTGTTCTTGAACCCAGCGGAGAAAAGATTAAATATTTTTATTTAGATTTAATGAAGTGTACCAATTAAATAATATTTAATTGGAATTGAATTCGAATTGATTTTTGGGTTTATCGTGGACAGTGTTTTTAAATAACACTCGTTCTTTAATCTGATAATTAATGGAATGTGATTTTGGGTTGTCGTGAACGGTATCTTCAATAATACTGTTCTTGGACCTAAAGGAATTAAGAAAATCAGAAACTAACTGGAGATTAGTTAAGTTGAATGGTTTCAGAGGTATTGATCTGATGTTGGTTTCGGCCTTCGGGGTTAATACTTAGGGAACTGCTCACTTGCTAATTTACAGTTAGGGACTGATTGAAATGTGATGTGATTTTGGGTTTATCGTGAACCGTGTTTTAAATGACATTGATTCTTTAACCCAGTCACAGATTATAACTAAGTGGAGTTTTAATGAATCTTTAATTAGATTGAAATAATCGAGAATGGAGTATCACTAGTTTTGCTCCAGGCAATAGTTAAATCTTTAATTAGATTTGAACGTGAAATGGTAATTGAATTTACCGATAACACCGTGGTGTTAGATATGAAGTATTACCAGTTTTACTTCATGGGATGAATAGGTTGGGATTGGGAAATTAAAACAAATGATTACTTCGGTAAGTTTCGTTAATCCCGACTAGTTGAATCGAAATTCAAAAGGATAGATTAAAGAATAAATATAAAGGATTTATCTTTGATAAAATTAATGGGAACCTTTCCCTATGAATGTGAAATTTAGAAACTAACTGTCGGTTAGCTAAGCAGAATGGTTTCCTGGATATTGATCTGATGTTGGTTTCGGCCTTCGGGGTTAATATTTGGGGAATTATTCTCTTGATTAATTTACGGTTAGTGACTGATGAATTGGAATGAGGCGTATGTTGTGTTTTTGTAACACTTATTTAAAATATACACGTGTTATTTGGGAAGAACGGGTTTATCCCATTCTGAATAACTGATACGACGATAAGTCGAAGATGAAGACGATGGTCGAAGACCGGAGGTCTTCACGCCGTTTGGACAATTACTGATGGTCTTGATTGGGCTGTACACCCAAGAAGATGGAAACAGTTGGTGATCGTCCAGACGTACTTGGAGATCGATGGATATGCGGGGTACTAGGTGCCTCCGGTTTCGTTCAGACCTAGAACGGACTTGTAAATGGACTGTGTGTCTGACATTGGATTTAAGTCTGTGTGGTTGATTTCTATTAAATATATTTCTATTTGGCGGCGGAGAATTTATTCTCTTGCTTAACGCCCTTCTCTGAGACGTACGAGCTCAGGGGTTATAGATTGGTGGATATCAATCGCATGGAGTGAATTGCCTGTGTGGCATGCCTAAGTGGCAATTGATCAAGGCTTCTATTGAAAAGCAAAGTCTTGTGGATGATGGTCAAAGCAAGGCCTGTATGGCATAGTTTTGTGTAGCGTGAATTCGCGAGCCTCACACCCCGGTTGTGAACCAAAAACGGGAGAGGACCTCAGGGAGGGCATGCGTTTCTTTCTAGCTAGGGTGGTGTCAGTGACCTATTAGACCTGACATTTATATACTTTTCACCTGTGTGGTTGTTGCTGTTGCGGGGCGCCTCGGTTTGATCGGACGATCCGGGTCCGATGGAGTCATTCGTTGGCTCATTTACGCCCCAAAGTGCGGGGAAACGTAGTGTTCAGGCATAATAATCCACATCGGTGGACCGGCCCTGACGATCTAAAGGGTTGATGCGTTCTGATCCTGAGGCTCGGGCTAGAGAGTCTCGAATCGGTTGAGGACTATCTTTTGCCTCGGTTCATAGATGGAAATCCAATTTCCAAATACGTGACATTTGCGGTTTTATTTGTAGAGCCTAGTATGGCGACATAGTGGGATAGGGCGCTTATGCCGTCTATGATTGATACTTTTGATTTGAAGTTGTTTTGTACACTATGCACTTATAATAGTATCAAATGATTTGTTTTAAACGTATCAAGCATTCTTGGCTATTATAAGGAAAAAACCCTATCCTCCGGCTTGCGTTGCATTGTGTGATGGGAACTGGGTCTTATAATAGCTTCATTTTTCTTTATTTAGCATTGCGCTGTTTGTTGTTATGCACTGGTATTCTTGGGAGGAAACACGTTCCGTGTTATACGGCCTGGTCCCTTGATTTACCTAACTTTAAAATAAAGATTTACAACTGTTTTAGTTCTCACACCAGTCCCATGACTGACCTGGAGTTTATTGTTTTAACCTAAACTCTGGGTGCCCTTATTTCGACACGAGCAGCTAGTAGTTTTGGTTTTGCAGATTTATATTCACAGGATCCTGGTTTACAGCTGGAATGATATCCGGAAAGCTTTGTATCCGTATATCTTCTTCTAGTTGTGTATTGTATTATTTTCCGTTGCTATGTAATTTATTGTAATCTCTGATATTTCTGTGTAATATTTATTTGTTTATACTCTGTATATTCTTGTATTCTGATGCATTGTTGTAATATACAATGAAATGTTCTTCCGTCTGCGTTCTATTTTGTCGTGTTCTCAAAACAATTCGTTCTTTCTCTTCCTCTTTGGAGACCGGGGGAGTTCGGGTCGTTTCATCGTGGTATCAGAGCTTTGGTTTACAAAGCTCAGAGAACAGGACACATTAGAACCATACGAAAGAATTCATCAGATATTGGATTAGCAATATACAATGGAATGACTTGTTAGAGATGGGATCAGTAGTATCCTAGAACGAGTGTGAAGAGTATATTTATAAAATGAAAACGAGTTTTGTTTTGAAATTTAAATCAATTATTCGTATCTGATTATTTATTTATATGAAATTGGACAATCCAATATATAAAGATTTTGCACATATGTCTTGCAAACGTGTATTCGAAGTTTTAATGTATTGGATAGTTATAGAATCGCACTCTAGTGCCCAGGGATAATTCTGGTGATGGGGCACCGTCGCCAGTATTTATTTTCGAGTTTCGAAAGTGAGATTTCTATAAATTTCCGATTTGACTGGTGTGAGAACCGAAACTAGATAGGGCTTATTGTTGTGATTTGGCATCAAAAATCTGATTTTTGACTATGTATCAAAGTTATAAATTTAAACGCTAATCCACTAATTGATTGATGTTTGTGTTGTTTGTTTATTTGTTTGATAATTTTGAACCACTACGCCTAATTGAACCAAATAGTGGATTGTATTGAAAATTTATCGCATTTGCTTGCATATACTTGTACTTACATTGAACAGGTCATAGCAAGGAGGCTAGAGCAGAAGAATAAAATTTGTTTGCCCGACAAATAGGTACATGTTTAACATAATTTATTGTTTTGTTTGGGTGATGATGATTTTATGAGCCTATTGGCTAGCCGTTTGGCTTTTTCTTTTTCTTTTTGAGATCAGAGGGCCTGTATGGCAATTTCGGGATTTTCCCGTGGCTCCAGGTGCAGGGGAGGTTATAGCGAAATTTTTAGAAAATTTAGGGTGTTAGCCAAATTTTTGAAGAATTTGAAAATTCCCAGAAACTGAAAAGTTGGAGAATACAACCCAGATCGAACGTAGAGTTGATTAATCAAACCACTTTCGACTTTGTTCCTTTTCGGGGACGAAAAGTTTTAAGTGGGGGAGATTGTAATAACCCGGAAATCTGGGCCAGTTTAAAATTTTTATTTTGGCAATTTTAGCGAATTTTGATTATTTAAAATGAATTATTTTAAATAATAACGACGAGAAATTTATTTTGAATATAATTCGAACATATATATTCGTTTGAATCGACGATAGAATATAAATATTTATTTATATATATAAAAGGAATTGAAAATGGCGTGGTAGTTCGATAATTCGATTGCAAACATCAATTGAACGTACCGGGTGCAAAATAAACCGGATTTTAGTGAAACCAAAAATAATAGGATCTATTTGATAATATCTTTCCAACGAATCCGAAAAATCAAAATTTCATAGCGGGGATCAAAAGATATGTCCAGTTGAAATTTCTGAATAGTCGCTATGGAATTCAAGCCCTTAAAAATGGAAATTTTGCAAACGACCTCGGATTTCGACCAAACCACTTTTGTTGGATCCGGGATGTCAAGTTATTGCTAGGTTTCAAATTTCATAATTTTTCGAATCAATATGTGAGCGTGGCAAAGGAAAACGCGTTTGACCAGTTTCAGTTGATTTTAATCGACTGGAAAATGGCCATTTTTCAAACGGTCTCAGAATTCGACGAAATCAGTTTTTTTAGGACCGTATCGTCAATACGAAGCAGGAAATTTCTTTTCTGGATTTTTTGAGTTAGTATGTGACCCCAGTAAATTGAAATGCGCGTTCAAATTCAATATATAGAGTTATATGTTGATTTTGACGAAAACTGATCGAAACGGTCGAATCAGCTTACGATACATATCCCATTGTGTTAGGAATGGGGGTGAAACGCTATGGATGACAGGCGGTGGGCCTCGTTTAGAGGTCGTTTGAAAAAGTCAACTTTTTGAAATTAAATAATTAAATAAAAATATATATGTACCCTCCCCTCTCCTTAACTACCAACCCCCCCCCAATTCCCAAACCCGATTCACTCAGCAAATAATAAAAAAAGGGGGGGACGGAGGCGGAAAACCGCCATCGCCATCGCGCGCCTCCAGGTGGCGCACCCACCACCGAAGCCTCCCCCCCCTCGCGACTCTCTCCTCTTCGACGACATCCACCGCGACCCCCAGCTCCCTACTCCGCCTGGAACGCAACCGCGCCGCCTCCCCAGCCTCCAAGGCCGACGCCAGAACCCCCTTGAACCCGCAGGCCCCCTCGAGCACCTCTCCGACAGTGAAACCCCCCCTCCTTGATCAATCAATGTAAGTTCCTTTTTATTATTTATTTTTATTTTACTTATTTTATTTATATGAAGTAAATAGTTAGAAATATACATATATATAAATAATCAGTCTTTAAATAGTGGAAGGAATAGAAATGATTCTCAGACTAAAGATATAATTTTTATATTGTAGAAAGACTAAAGATATAATTTTTATATTGTAGAAAGACTAAAGATATAATTTTTATATTGTAGAAGTAGTAAAAATTCGATTTTTATATATTGAGTAGCGAAGAAAAAATTCGATTTTTATATATTGAATAGCAAAGTAAAAATTCGATTTTTATATATTGAATAGAGAAGTAAAAAATCGATTTTTATATATTGAATAGCGAAGTAAAAATTCGATTTTTATATATTGAATAGCAAAGTAAAAAAATCGATTTTTATATATTGAATAGCAAAGTAAAAATTCGATTTTTATATATTGAATAGAAAAGTAAAAATTCGATTTTTATATATTGAATAGCGAAGTAAAAATTCGATTTTTATATATTGAATAGCGAAGTAAAAAATTCGATTTTTTCATATGTAGAGAGTACGGGCAAAGAAAGTGACAAGAGGCAAGAACGAAGAAGATTTCAACATAAGAAGAGTCGTGGCGTTGGATTAGCAATTCCGTGAGAGCTTCTCACCTTTCAATTTAATTTTTCTAGTTATATATATATACTAGGATGCAGACGGTGTTTAGTAGCACCCGATACCCGTCGTCCACAGACCATGGACGGCTTGTATGCTTGATTGTTTGATTTTGATGTGTAGTTGATTGTGTGATGTGATGTGAAATGAAATAAAATATTTATATAGTTGAAAATATTTTATAGTTAAAAAGGAGAATTTTTAACGTATATATGAAATGAAATAAAATAAACAAATCGGACAATTTGTTTATATACACACATTTGACTAATATTGATTGGGACGATAAATTTTACACATCGCCCAACTGCACAAATAAAATCTGTGTTTGATTTGTTTGAAACCCCACACGGGTATTGGGATGATATTTGACGTACACTAATCACAATAATTAGTTGTATGTCGATCGATTGATTGACAGACTGTTATAAGCGTTGAATATTTATATTTTATGCTTATACAGTGTAGGATGCACTTTGGATGATGGTTGATTATTCATTGTTGTTATTGTATACATGTATTGTAGAAAATCCATATAATTAACATTATATGGTAATTGATTGGGCTTCATTCCAGTTTTAAAATAGAAATATTTGAAAAAGAAATATTTGAAATGGAATATTTGAAAATAGGAATATATGAAGCCGTATTGATTAGATTGACGCCATTTTGACGTGAACGATATTTATATCGATTTTATTCATTTTATAATGAATATCGAAAGTGATTTCAAAATCTGATTTTTCGAAAAGTAATGAATTCGAATTGAAGTTGAATATAAATGAATTCGAATTGAAATTGAGTATAAATGAATTCGAATTGAAATTGAATATAAATGAACTCGAATTGAAATTGAATATAAATGAATTCGAAGTGAAATTGAATATAAACGAATTCGAATTGAAATTGAATATAAATGGATTCGAATTGAAAATGAATAGAAATGAATTCGAATTGAAATTGAACATAAATGAATTCGAATTGAAATTGAATTGAATTGAAAACGAACTGAAATGGGATTAGAAATCAATTTGAATTGAAATCGTTTTGAAAATGAATTTAAAACGCTTTATAAAGCGTGTTTTGAATTGAAATCGACGAAGTATATATTATATATATAATATAATGGCCTGAATAGAACGCGCCGCGCCGCGGTAGTTCGCGAATTTCGACCATTGACTTCGAACGGATATTGCGGGAGATCCGACCGTCGGATTCTCCTGAAACCGGAACCGTTGGGTTCGTATCGAAAAGAGCTTTCTAACGAATATTAGAAATTTGAAATCTAACAGTTGGATTTGGAATTATGTCCAAATCAAATTTGGAAAAGGTCGCTGTAAGTGTAGTTCGATGGCCATTTATGGAAATCGACTGTACGGGCCTTGATAAAATTATTAAAAATAGTAATAATTTGTGTAAAATCATAAGAAATGATTTGTGAAGATTTGGGATGAAAAACTTCATATTTGAAAAGGTAAAAATAGATTTTTATCGAAATGGACTAGTTTTGAACTAGAATTATAATTCTATTTATTTTTAAATAAACAAATTAAATTTGAAATGGTTTTGAAAATAACCAGAATTTCCAATGATTGCATTGGAATGGATTTGAATCGAAATTGTCTTCGAAATATTTCGATGTTGGATTTCGTGATGATACAGATATTGTTATGGGAATTTGAAAGATATATTTATATCATTATTTCCAATACGATATTTGTTCATCGTAGAATTTGATATTGAATATAAGCCGGTATATTTTCTATTCAGAGCCTTGTATTTAATATCAAATGTGATTTGGGTTTGTCGTGAATGGTGTCTTGACTAACACTGTTCTTGAACCCAATGGAGAAAAGATTAAACCTTTTTATTTAGATTTAATGAAGTGTACAAATTAAATAATATTTAATTGGAATTGAATTCGAATTGATTTTTGGGTTTATCGTGGACAGTGTTTTTAAATAACACTCGTTCTTTAATCCGATAATTAATGGAATGTGATTTTGGATTGTCGTGAACAGTATCTTCAATAATACTGTTCTTGGACCTAAAGGAATTAAGAAAATAAGAAACTAACTGGAGATTAGTTAAGTTGAATGGTTTCAGAGGTATTGATCTGATGTTGGTTTCGGCCTTCGGGGTTAATACTTAGGGAACTACTCACTTGCTAATTTACGGTTAGGGACTGATTGAAATGTGATGTGATTTTGGGTTTATCGTGAATCGTGTTTTAAATGACACTGATTCTTTAACCCAGTCACAGATTAAAACTAAGTGGAGTTTTAATGAATCTTTAATTAGATTGAAATAATCGAGAATGGAGTATCACCAGTTTTGCTCCAGGCGATAGTTAAATCTTTAATTAGATTTGAACGTGAAATGGTAATTGAATTTACCGATAACACCGTGGTGTTAGATATGAAGTATTACCAGTTTTACTTCATGGGATGAATAGGTTGGGATTGGGAAATTAAAACAAATGATTACTTCGGTAAGTTTCGTTAATCCTGACTAGTTGAATCGAAATTCAAAAGGATAGATTAAAGAATAAATATAAAGGATTTATCTTTGATAAAATTAATGGGAACCTTTCCCTATGAATGTGAAACTTAGAAACTAACTGTCGGTTAGCTAAGCAGAATGGTTTCATGGATATTGATCTGATGTTGGTTTCGGCCTTCGGGGTTAATATTTGGGGAATTATTCTCTTGATTAATTTACGGTTAGTGACTGATGAATTGGAATGAGGCGTATGTTGTGTTTGTGTTACACTTATTTAAAATATACGCGAGTTATTTGGGAAGACCGGGTTTATCCCATTCTGAATAACTGATACGACGATAAGTCGAAGATGAAGACGATGGTCGAAGACCGGAGGTCTCCACGTCGTTTGGACAATTACTGATGGTCTTGATTGGGTTGTACACCCAAGATGATGGAAACAGTTGGTGATCGTCCAGACGTACTTGGAGATCGATGGATATGCGGGGTACTAGGTGCCTCCGGTTTCGTTTAGACCCAGAACGGACTTATAAATGGACTGTGTGTCTGACATTGGATTTAAGTCTGTGTGGTTGATTTCTGTTAAATATATATCTATTTGGCGGCGGAGAATTTATTCTCTTGCTTAACGCCCTTCTCTGAGACGTACGAGCTCAGGGGTTATAGATTGATGGATATCAATCGCATGGAGTGAATTGCCTGTGTGGCATTCCTAAGTGGCAATTGATTAAGGCTTCTGTTGAAAAGCAAAGTATTGTGGATGATGATCAAAGCAAGGCCTATGTGGCATAGCTTTGTGTAGCGTGAATTCGCGAGCCTCACACCTCGGTTGTGAACCAAAAACGGGAGAGGACCTCAGGGAGGGCATGCGTTTCTTTCTAGCTAGGGTGGTGTCAGTGACCTACCAGCCCTGACATTTATATACTTTTCACCTGTGTGGTTGTTGCTGTTGCGGGGTGCCTCGGTTTGATCGGACGATCCGGGTCCGATGGAGTCATTCGTTGGCTCATTTACGCCCCAAAGGGCGGGGAAACGTAGTGTTCAGGCATAATAATCCACATCGGTGGACCGGCCCTGACGATCTAAAGGGTTGATGCGTTCTGATCCTGAGGTTCGGGCTAGAGAGTCTCGAATCGGTTGAGGACTATCTTTTGCCTCGGTTCATAGATGGAAATCTAATTTCCAAATACGTGACATTTGCGGTTTTATTTGTAGAGCCTAGTATGGCGACATAGTGGGATTGGAGCGCTTATGCCGTCTATGATTGATACTTATGATTTGAAGTTGTTTTGTACACTATGCACTTATAATAGTATCAAATGATTTGTTTTAAACGTATCAAGCATTCTTGGCTATTATAAGGAAAAAACCCTATCCTCCGGCTTGCGTTGCATTGTGTGATGGGAACTGGGTCTTATAATAGCTTCATTTTTCTTTATTTAGCATTGCGCTTTTTGTTGTTATGCACTGGTATTCTTGGGAGGAAACCCGTTCCGTGTTATACGGCGTGGTCCCTTGATTTACCTAACTTTAAAATAAAGATTTACAACTGTTTTAGTTCTCACACCAGTCCCATGACTGACCTGGAGTTTATTGTTTTAAACTAAACTCTGGGTGCCCTTATTTCGACACGGGCAGCTAGTAGCTTTTGTTTTGCAGATTTATATTCACAGGATCCTGGTTTACAGCTGGAACGATATCCGGAAAGCTTTGTATCCGTATATCTTCTTCTAGTTGTGTATTGTTTTATTTTCCGCTGCTATGTAATTTATTGTAATCTCTGATATTTCTGTGTAATATTTATTTGTTTATACTCTGTATATTCTTGTATTCTGATGCATTGTTGTAATATACAATGAAATGTTCTTCCGTCTGCGTTCTATTTTGTCGTGTTCTCAAAAAAATTCGTTCTTTCTCTTCCTCTTCGGAGACCGGGGGAGTTCGGGTCGTTTCACACAGGATCCTGATTTACAACTGGAACGATATCCGGAAAGCTCTGTATCCGTATATCTCTTCTAGTTGTGTTTTGTATTATTTCTGCTGCGATGTATTTAAATGTAATTTAAATCTCTGATATTTTTCTGTGTAATATTTATTCACACTCTGTATATTCTTGTATTCTGATGGTATTGTTGTAATATACAATGAAATGTTCTTCTGTTTGCGTTCTATTTTGTCGTGTTCTCGAAGTATCCGCTCTTTCCTTCACGGGGAAGTTACGGGTCTTCACAGTACAGGCCTTGATAAAATTATTAAAAATAGTAATAATTTGTGTAAAATCATAAGAAGTGATTTGTGAAGAATTAGGGTGAAAAATTCCATATTTGAAAAGATAAAAATAGATTTTTATCGAATTGAACTAGTTTTGAACTAGAATTATAATTCTATTTATTTTTAAATAAATAAATTGAATTTGAAAGGGTTTTAAAAGTAACCAGAATTTCTAATAATTGAATTGGAATGGATTTGAATCGAAATTGCCTTTGGAATATTTCGATGTTGGATTTCGTGATGATACAGGTGTTGTTATGGGAGTTTGAAAGATATATTTATATCGTTATTTCCAATACGATATTTGTTGGTCGTAGAATTTGATATTGAATATAAGCCGATATGTTTTCTATTCAGAGCTTTGTATTTAATATAAAATGTGATTTGGGTTTGTCGTGAATGGTGTCTTCATTAACACTGTTCTTAAGCCCAGTTGAGAAAAATATTAAATCTTTTTATTTAGATTTAATGAAGTGTACCAATTAAATAATATTTAATTGGAATTGAATTGGTATTGATTTTTGGGTTTATTGTGAACAGTGTTTTAAATAACACTTGTTTTTTAACCCATTAATTAATGGAATGTGATTTCGGGTTTATCGTGAACCGTGTTTTAAATGACACTGATTCTTTAACCCAGTTAAAGATTAAAACTAAGTGGAGTTTTAATGAATCTTTAATTAGTTTGGAATGGTCGAGAATGGAGTATCACCAGTTTTGCTCCAGGCGATAGTTAAATCTTTAATTAGATTTGAACGTGAAATGGTAATTGAATTTACCGATAACACCGTGGTGTTAGATATGAAGTATGACCAGTTTTACTTCATGGGATGAATAGGTTGGGATTGAGAAATAAAATAAATGATTACTTCGGTGTGGTTCGCTAATCCCGACTAGTTTGAATTGATATTCAAAGAAGATTAAAGAATAAATTTAAAGAATTTATCTTTGATAAAATTAATGGGAACATTTCCCAAAGTATAAGAATATTTGAATAAAAGAATATTTTGAATTGGAATGAGGCGTATGTTGTGTTTGTGTAACACTTCTTTATTATATATGCGAGTTATTCAGAAAGACCGGGTTTATCCAATTCTGAATAACAGATTCGACGTGGTGTCGAAGATGAAGACGGTGGTTGAAGACCGGAGGTCTTCACGTCATTTGGATAATTATTGATGATCTTGATTGACCCGTACACCCAAGAGGAGAGAATCAATTGGTGATCGTCCAGACGTACTTGGAAATCGATGGATATGTGGGGTACTAGGTGCCTCCGGTTTCGTTCAGACCCAGAACGAACTTGAAAATGGACTATGTGTCTGACATTGGATTTCTGTCTGTGTGATTGATTTCTATTAAATGTAAATCTATTAGGCGGCGGAAAATTTATTCTCTTGCTTAACGCCCTTCTCTGAGACATACGAGCTCAGGGGTTATATATTGATGGATATCCATCACATGGAATGAATTGCCTGTGTGGCATGCCTAAGTGGCAATGGATCAAGGCTTCTATTGAAAAGCAAGTCTTGTGGTTGATGATCAAAGCACGGCCTGTGTGGTATAGATTTGTGTAGCGTTGATCCGCGAGCCTCACACCCCGGTTGTGAACTAAAAACGAGAGAACGACCTCAGGGAGGACATGCATTTCATTCTAGTTAGAAGTGGTGTCAGTGGTTTTACACGCCCTGACGAGTTTGACTTATGTGGTTGTTGCTGTTGCGAGGCGCCTCGGTTAGATCGGACGATCCGGGTCCGATGGAGTCATTCGTTGGCTCATTTACGCCCCAAAGTGTGGGGAAATGCAGTGTTCGGGCATTTTAATCCACATCGGTGGACAGGCCCTGACGATCCAAGGGTCGATGCGCTCTGACCCTGAGGCTCGGGCTAGAGAGTCTCAAAGCCGGTGAGGACTATCTTTTGCCTCGGTTCACAGATGGAAATCCAACTTCCAATACGTGACATGTGCGGTTTTGATTGTAGAGCCTAGTATGGCGACATAGTGGGATAGGGCGCTTATGCCGTCTATGATTGATACTTATGATTTGAAATTGTTTTGAGACTATACACTTATAGTAATAATAAAAGATGAAATTTTACGTACCAAGCATTCTTGGCTATTATAAGGTAAAAACCCTATCCTCCGGCTTGCGTTGCATTGTGTGATGGGAACTGGGTCTTATAATAGCTTCATTTTTCTTTATTTAGCATTGCGCTGTTTGTTTTATGCATTGGTATTCTTGGGAAGAAACTCGTTCCGTGTTATACGGCGTGGTCCCTTGATTTGCCTAACTTTAAAAATAAAGATTAATAACTGTTTTTAGTTCTCACACCAGTCACATGACTGACCTGGAGTTTATTGTTTTAACCTAAACTTTGGGTGCCCTTATTTTGACACGGACAGCTAGTAGTTTTGGTTTTGCAGATTTATATTCACAGGATCCTGGTTTACAGCTGGAATGATATCCGGAAAGCTTTGTATCCGTATATCTCCTTCAGTTGTGTATTGTATTACTTTCCGATGCTATGTAATTTATTGTAATCTCTGATATTTGGTAAATGTGTAATATTGATTCATACTCTGTATATTCTTGTATTCTGATGGAATTGTTGTAATTAACAATGAAATATTCTTCTGTCTGCGTTCTTTTGTGTGTTGTTCTCATTGTATCCGCTCTTTCCTTACCGGGGAAGTTACGGGTTCTTACAGTGGTATCAGAGCTTTGGTTTACAAAGCTCAGGGAACAATACACATTAGAACCATATCAGAGATTGGATTAGTAATATCCAATAAGAATGACTCGTTAAAGATAGGATCAGTAGTATCCTAGAATGAGTGTGAAGAGTATATTTTTAAAGTGAAAACAATCTTTGTTTTGAAAATTTAAATCAATTATTCGTATTTGATTATTTATTTGTATTGATTTGGACAGTCCAGTATATAAAGACTTTGCATATACGTCTGATCCACGGGTATTCGAAGTTTTAATATACTGGATAGATATAGAATCACACTCTAGTCGCCCGGAGATGATTCTGATGATTACTCGAGTATCATCAGAATTTATATTCGAGTGACGAAAGTGAGATTTCTATATATTTCCAATTTACTGTTGTAAGAACCCAAATAAGATAGGGCCTATTGTTGTGATTTGACATCAAAAATCCGATTTTTGACTATATATCAAAGTTATGAATTTGAAATGATAACCAACTAATTGATTGATAGTTGTGTTATTTGATTATTGTTTGATTAATTAAATGTTGAACCTATAGCCAATTTGAACCAAATAGTAAATTGTATTGAAAATTTGTTGCATTTGCATGCATGTACATGTACTTACGTTGAACAGGTCATAGCAAGGAGGCTAGAGCAGAGGAATAAAATTGTTTGCCCGACAAATAGGTACATGTTTAGCATAATTTACTATTTTGTTTGGGTGATGATGATTTTATGAGCCGATTTGGCTAGCCGCTTGGCTTTTTCTTTTTCTTTTAGATTGAAGAAGGCTATGGGAGGCTATATGAAATATCCTGAAGTCCCCGGTGCAGGGGAGGCTATGGCGAAATTTTTCGAAAAATTGGGGTGTTAGCCAAATTTTTGAAAAATTTGAAAAGTTCTTAGAAACTGAAAAGTTGAAGAACTTAAGCCGTAAGGAAAATAATGAAAGTTGAGTTGATTAGTTAAACAACTTTCGGCTTCTTTCCTTTTCGGGGACGAAAAGTTTTAAGTGAGGGAGATTGTAATAACCCGGAAATCCGAGCCAATTTAAATTTTTTATTTTGGCAATTTTATTGAATTTGGTATATTTAAAATGAATTATTTTAAATAATATCAACGAATAATTTATTTTGAATATAATTCGAACGTATATATTTATATAGATCGTCGTTAGAATATAAATATTTATTTTAAACTATAAAAGGAATTGAAAATGGCATGGTAGTTCGATAATTCGATTTCAAAGCTCAAATGAATGTACAGGATTCAAAATAAACCGGATTTCAGTGAAACCAAAAATATTAGAATCTAATTGAGAATATCTTTCCAACGAATCTGAAAAATCAAAATTTTATAGCGGGAATCAAAAGATATGCCCAGTTGAAATCTTAGAATAGTCGCTATGGAATTTTGGCCCTTAAAAATGGAAATTTTGCAAACGACCTCGGTTTTCGACGAAACCACTTTTGTTGGATCCGTGATGTCAAATTATTGCTAGGTTTCAAAATTCGTAATTTTCCGATTCAATATGTGAGTGCAAAGGAAAACGCGTTTGATCGGTTTCAGTTAATTTTAATCGACTGGAAAATGGCCATTTTTCAAATGGTCTTAGAATTCGACAAAACTAGTTTTGTTAGGACCGTATCATCAATACGAAGCCTTAAAATATTTTTCGGGAATTTTTAGGGTACGTATGTGGCCCCGGTAAATTGAAATGCGCGTTCAAATTCAATATATAGAGTTATATGTTGATTTTGGCGAAAACTGATTGAAACAGTTGAATCAGCCTACGATATATACCCCATTGTGTTTGGAATGGGGATAATTAGCTATGGACGATAGGCGGTGGGTCTCGTTTAGAGGTCAAATAAAAAAAAGTCAACTTTTTAAAATTAAAATAATTAAATAATATATATTTTTCAATAACGCCCTCCCCATTATACGTTCTCTCCCTCCCCCGTTCAATCCATTTTAATAAAAAAAAGGGGAAATGCGATTGGGGATCGCGGAAGCCACCGCGATCGACGCCTCCTCCGGCGATGTAGCCGCTGCCGCTCCTTTCCCCCCTCTCCCGATTCTCCCTCCTCCGCGCCTTTCTCTTGCTCCTCCAACCTCCCCCTCGCGCTCGAGACTCCCTCCCTCTATTTCAAAAACACCAATCACCCAAAAACTCGTCGCCTCCACCCCACTGGCCCACCTCCAGGCCATCCACCGCCGACCACACCTCAGGACCGTCGCTGCGGTCTCCCCTCTACCTCTTCGGTCCGCGCAAAGAAACCCCCCCTCCAATTGAAAGTGTGAGTATTTATTTTCAGCATTTTATTTATTCTCTTTGAAATGAAAAGCTATAAATTTTATATGATGAAGGTTTAAAATTTTCAAAATAGAAAGATGGTATTTTTCAAAATAGAAAGGATTTTTAAACTTAGTAAAATATAATCTTTAGACGTAAAAATTAAATTTTTAATATCGTGAAAATTAGATTTCTAATATGGTAAAGATTGTATTTTTGTTCATGTAAAGAATTTATTTTTATAGTGAAAGGATATGCTTTTTCATAAGGAGAAAGATTTGTTTTTTGTAATATAAAAATTTGATTTTTATATATAAGTTAACAAATTAAAAATATAATTTTTATATCATAGAAAGGATAAAAATATAATTTTTATATAAGCAAGAAGTTAAAAATATAATTTTTATTTGAGTAGTAAGTTAAATATATGATTTTTATATAGTAGAAATTATAAAAATATTATTTTTATATAATAGAGAATATAAAGATATTATTTTTATATATTTAGTGAAATAAAAATTCGATCTTTATATAAGAAATAGAAATATAAAAATATAATTTTTACATAGAAAGAAACATTGTAAATATATATGAAGTAGAAATAAAAATATGATTCTTATATAGTAGAGATTATAAAAATATAATTTTCATAAAGTAGCGATGAAAATTAGATTTTCATATATACGAAATAGCGTTATAAAAATATAATCTTTATAACGAAAACATCGTGTTAACGATGTTATTTTTATCATTTTGAAAGTGAAATAAAAATATGTGATTTTTATATATGTAGTGAATACGGACAACGAAAGTGACAAAGGGCGAGCACGGCAAGCATGTTCTACATATGAAGAGTCGTAGCATTTGGATTAGCTAGTCGATGAGAACTTCTCACTTTTAATTTTATTTCTAGTTGAAATATATACTAGGATGCAGACGGTGTTTAGTAGCACCTGACACCCGTCGTCCACAGACCGTGGACGGCTTGTATGCTTGTTTGTTTGATTTTGATGTATAGTTGATTGTGTGTTGTGATGTGAAATAAAATGAAATATTTTATAGTGGGAAATAATTTATAGTTAAAAATATAATTTTTAACGCGTATATAAAATAAATATATATAAACGAATCGGACGATTTGTTTATATACACACATTTGACTGATATTGATTGGGACGATAAATTTTACACATTGCCCAACTGCACAAATAAAATATGTGTTTGATTGTTCGAAAACCCCACACGGGTATTGGGTTGATATATGACGTACACTAATCCCAATAATTAGTTGTATGTCAATCGATTGATTGACAGATTGTTATAAGCATTGAATATTTCTATTTGATGCTTATACAGTGTAGAATGCACTTTGGATGATGGTTGATTATTTGTCATTGTTGATATATACATGCGTTGTATGAAAATCCATAGAAATAGAATCTATGGTATTTGATTGGGCCTCATTCCAGTTTTGAAAAGAAATATTTGAAATAGAATATTAGAAAATAGAAATAATTGAAAAAGAAATATTTGAAATAGAATAAATGAAAATAGAAATATATGAAGCCGTGTTGATTAGATTGACGCCATTTTGACGTGAACGATATTTATATAGATTTTATTCATTTTATAATGAATATCGAAAGTGATTTCAAAATTTTTTATTTTGAAAAGAATTAGAATTCGAATTGAAATTGAATAGAAATGAATTCGAATTGAAATTGAATAGAAATGAATTCGAATTGAAATTGAATAGAAATGAATTCGAATTGAAATTGAATAGAAATGAATTCGAATTGAAATTGAATGGAATTGAAAACGAACTAAAATTGAATTAAAAATCGATTTGAATTGAAATCAATTTGAAATGAAGTTAAATCGAATTTATAAGGAAAAATTCAATTTTGATTTGAATTTGAAAAGAAGTTGAAATCGTTTTGAAAACGAATTTAAAACGATTTAAATAATACGTTTTAAAAGGAAATCGACGAAGTATATATATTATATATATAATATAATGGCCTGAATAGAACGCGCCGCGCTGCGGTAGTTCGTGAATTTCGACCGTTGACTTCGAATGGATATTGCTGGAGATCCGACCGTCAGATTCTCCAAAAACCAGAACCGTTGGGTTCGTATCGAAAAGAGCTTTCTAACGAATATTAGAAATTAGAAATCTAACGGTTGGATTTGGAATTATGTCCAAATCAAATTTGGGAAAAGGTCGCTGTAAGTTGTAACGACTTGAATTTCGCCCGACCCCAATCGATCGCAAGATCGATCAAGACCGTTCAAATCCCGCGTACGTTAACTTTGGGCATACAACACATCAGAACGACAACACAGACTTTTATAACATCAATAATAAATGTTACATCAGAGTACAGAATATATCAGAGTACATCGATAAATAATACAGCGGAAGATGCATTTACAATAAATTAAATACATTGCAGCGGAACTAATCTCAGTGGAAGGCCATCAATATTCTGGACCTTGCTTCAGACTTCAATTCAGGATCCTGCTTAACTATATCTGCAAAAAGCTACTCGACTGCCCGTGTGGAAAGAGGGGACCCGAGTTTGCAAAGTGAAACAAACTACAGGTCAGTCGTGGGACTGGTGTGAGAATTCTTAACTTAACCTATCTAATAAGTAGGCTAATCACAGGACCACGCTGCTAACGCGGAACGGGTTTACTCCATTGGATTGCCAGTGCTTAAATAAAGTAAATTGTCAAATAACGCAATGCTTTTTAGAAAAATGAAACCATTATAAGACCCAGTTCCCATCACACAATGCAACGCACACCAGATGATAGGGCTTTACCTTATAATGGTCAAAAGATGCTTGATACGTAAAAGCGATATTATTATTAGTGTGTATATATATACTTAAAACATTTCAATATAAATGTATTAATCTTAGACGGCATAGTACCCCATCCTACTATGTCGCCATATATAAGTTTACAATCAAAACCGTGATGTCGTATTGGAAATTGGTTTTCTGCCATGAAATCGAGGCTAGGGATCGTCCTCTTCCGATTCGAGACACTCTAGCAAATGCCTCAGGATCCCCCGCAGTGAACCCTTGGATCTTCAGGGCTGTTCCCCACCTAACGGTAGTGGATTGACAATTCCTGAACACACGTTTCCCAGTTCCTTTGAACCTATAGTATGACCACTTCCGGCCTATAAAAACCCGAGGTACCTCAATCCAAAAACCCCATAAGTAAAATGTCGGGCCGTGTTAAAGCCCAAACACCACTAGCTAGAAAGAAACGTGTGCACTCCCTGCAATCCTAGTCCCGTTTTTGACTCATACCGGGGTGTGAGGCTCGCGAAGTCATGTTATACACAAAGCTATGCCTAAACAGGCTATGCTTTGATCACCAACCACAAGGCCTGCTTTTCAACAAAGCCTTGATCATTTGCATCTTAGCATGTCACATTGTCAGACCCTACCGTATTATTGATCATCTACCAATATATATATAACCTCTAAGCTCATACGTCTTAGAGAAGGGTGATAAGTAAAGAATAAATTCTTCACCACCAAACAGAAATATATAATCAGTAGTGTTCAACAAATACAGCAGAAATGAATACAATGTCAGACACACAATCCATTTACAAGTCCGCTCTGGGTCTGAGCGAAACAACGTCCCGTCGGTCTCCAAATGAGTTTGGACGACCGTCACCAAATACCTTGCCTTGGAAGGCCAATCCCAATTCAAGATACCAGTCATCATCATCCCAACGATGTGAAAACCTTCGGTCTTCAATCACCATCTTCATCTTCGACTCTTGATCGTCGTGATGATTATTCAGAATGGGTTAAACCCGGTCTTTCTGAATATCTCGCGTATTTTGGGATTAAAAAGCAAATATTGGAATATCACACATTTTGTCACATTCCAACTTTGAGTATTCTTTTAATAAGATATTCGATTTAAAAGATTCTCATTAATTTTATCAAAGATAAAATTCTGAAAATAAAATCTATAAATCAATTTCCGAAATATGGAATTCCACAGAAATCAAATCAATACATAATCGATATAAATTTCTGTATCGGACTAATAATATAAATGGAATAACGGCAAAGCCTCTAAAATTCCATATATAATACCGGTCTTCTTTTACAGAAGCCCATTTCGATTATTACCAATCGAATTTCCACTTAATTCCTATTTAATATATTAAATTGAAAAAATTGATTTTTATAAAATGCCCTTTTTAAATATATAAAATAGATTTATAAATTCCAAATAATATTTCAATGTAAATTGGATTAAAGGACAAATGTCGTTTAAAACATCGTCCACGATAAATCCACTTCACATCTCAATTTATTTCATATTACAAAATATAATTGCAAATGCTAGTAATCTTTAAAAACATATTTTAAAATAATCATAAAAATATTCTTTATATAAAGACTCTAAATGAGAAGTATTCTTTATATTACAACTTCTTTATCTTTTACAAATATTCTTTGTTTTAACATATACTTGGTTAAAAATATATTTTGGGAAAATATATATACTTTATATAAAAAGATTCTAATGTAAAAATATTCTCATTTAAAAGAACATCTAAATCGAACTGCGACTCAAACATTTACCATGTAATTTTGGGTTACATGGATTTCACACACATCATATATATGACGATAATAGTAAAATCATCAAATCATCCATCTACATCCAAAGTGTAAATTCCACTGCGTAAGCGTTAAAATTAAATAATAATGCTCATCGCAGCCTGTCGATCTAACGATCAACATACAACTAAATATTGGGATTAGTGTATGTTAACTTTCATCCCAACACCCATGTGGGGTTTTATCCAACAAACAAATAACAAATTTATTTGTGTACTTGGGCGATGTGTAAAAATTATCGACCCACTCACATAAACAAGTCGAGTAACTTGTCTATGGCAGTGTAATACAAAATATATCACACGACGATAAAAATGCCTCTTTTATTTCTATTCTTTTTATCGCATGTAAAATGTCAATAAAAATGTAATCTTTATTTCTATTCTTTTATCGCAGCTAAAATGGCGATAAAAATATAATCTTTATTTCAATTCCGTTCATTGTAAATAAGTGGGAAGAAGAATATAATCTTTAATTCCATTTGTAATAGGGAATACAAATAATAACAAAAATATAACTTTTCATTTCATTCTTTATTTGCAATAAAGAATGCAAATAAAGATTTAACTTTTTAATTTGATGTTTATTTACATAGAGGAATGTAAATAAAAATTATAACTTTTCATTTCATAATTTATTTGCATTAAGGATTGCAAATGAAAATGTATATTTTATTCTCATGTTTTATTTGCATTGAGTAATGCAAATAAAAATGTAATATTCAATTTCTAGTTTTATTTACATCAAGAAATGTAAATAAAAGAACAACTCCTTATTTTATGTTTATTTACATCAAGTGAAGTAAATAAATAAATAAAAATGTAACCTTTATTTTAATGTTTTGTTCGCATTTTAAAATCATGCGACAAAAAAATGTAACTATTGTTCTTAAATAAATTTGTTTGCATCTAAATTTGCAAACAAAAATGTAATTTTTATTTTCTTGTTTGTAGCTAAAGTTGCAAACAAAAAATGTAATTTTTATCTACTTATTTTATTTGCATGATAGAATACAAATAAAAATGTATTTTCTATGTTTCGTTTGCATTGTAGAATGCAAACAAATTTTTTTTTTTCTATTTTCATGTATTGTTTGCATTCATGAATGCAAATAAAAGAACAACTTTTCTTTTCAAGATATATTTGCATTAATGAGTGCAAATAAAAGAACAGATTTTAATTTCAAGGCATTTATACATTGGTGAATGTAATTAAAAGGATAAACTCAAATTTCAACATATATTTACATTTGTGAATATAAATAAAAGGATAAATTTTATTTTAATGTATATTTACATTTGTGAATGTAAATAAAGGAATAAATTTTATTTTCAAA
This sequence comes from Allium sativum, assembly GCA_030737875.1. Lineage (NCBI taxonomy): Eukaryota > Viridiplantae > Streptophyta > Magnoliopsida > Asparagales > Amaryllidaceae > Allium > Allium sativum. The sequence goes on from CM060924.1 coordinate 986,602,006, forward strand.
ATATATTTGCATTGGTGAATGCAAATGAAAGAACAAATTTTATATATCTTTGTATCTATAAATATATATTTTATATATCTTTGTATCAGTAAATACAAATAAAAGAACAAGTTTATTTTTAATGTATATTTACATTTGTGAGATTTTTAAATGTTACAACTTTTATTGAAATCAAAGTGACAAATAAGATATGACCTTTATTTCAATCCCTGTTATTGAAAACAATAGACAATAAAAACGTAATCTTTAATTTCAATTCTAAGATTACATAAAAACGTAATCTTTAATTTCAATTCTAAGACTACATAAAAATGTAATCTTTTAATTTTATTCTTTTTAATGAAACTATTCCATATTAAAAATATGTGCTTTTTAATCCACTCTTCTTAATGTAACAAACTCACATTAAGAATACGTTCTTTTAATCCTTCTTTTTAATGTAAACAAATTCTCATTAAAAATACATTCTTTTTTTATTCATTCTTTTTAATATAAAAAAATTCACATTAAAAAATGTAATCTTTTTTTTCGTTGTTCAAATTCTATTGTAAATAAACAACAAAAAAATATTTTATTCGACATCCATATTCTGTTGAAAAGTAAACAAATAAAATAAGATTTTATTTGTTAACTAGTCTCCGTTGTAATATAAACAAATAAAAATAATGTTTTATTTGTCGTTCAATTTCTTTTGTTATATCAACAAATAAAAATGAGTTTTTATTTGTTGTTTCAGTTCTATTGTTCATTTCAGAAAAATAAGAATTATGTTTAATAACATAAAATAAAATTTTACAACTGGATATGAAATAAGTATGATTTAAATATGAATATAATATGATTTAGATCAAATTTTAGATATAATCTCTAACTGCAATTAAATTCAACAATATGTAAAATTCCAATGCGGATTTAGCATATTATGAACAACAAAACATACAAGAAGCAACAATTAACAATTCAAACAACACAGACATTTCAGATCTGAATTAGCATGATAATACAATCATTTTTAACACGAGAAAATAATTAATAATTAAATAAATAAAATTAGAATTCTCACATTGATTTTTGCTGAATATTTGACTGTCTCGGAATCAGCTCTGGTCTGTGTCATCGCGAAGATCTCGGAAAGACGAGTCCAACGCAACTGACGGTTCGTCAATCGGACCTCGTATGAAGGAGATATTGATTTTTAAAGATCGTATAAAATAAATATTAAATAAATAAAATAATGGGTGCGTTTTTTAGAGGTCCCTATTAGGTTTCAAAATATAAAAAAAACCCGGTCATAAACTTATTGTAAATTTAGTCCCTGTTTTTCGAAAATTCATAAAAAAAATATTAAAAAAATATTAAAAAATCACGTAAATTCGTATTTAAATAAAACATGTACTCGCCCAAAAATTCAGATCATAATAAAATCAAAACATGCATCAAAATCGAAAAAATACAGAAAACAACGAAAAATGCAGTAATTTGCATCAAATCATGCACATATTTGGAATACTTGCATTCATCTGTGCAAGTATTTCTCTGTTATATTTTTACATGCAATACTTGCATACATGTGTGCAAGTATTTAAAATAGTTGCATACATGTATGCAAGTTTCTGCACACATTTTATTTTCACATGTAAATACTTGCATACATGTGTGCAAGTATTTCAAATAGTTGCACACATGTATGCAAGTTTCTGCATGCATTTTCAACTGAAACAGCTTCAGAAATACTTGCATACATGTATGCAACTATTGGCAAAAGTTGCATACATGTATGCAACTATTTTGCAAGTTTTAAATTCACAATACATCCCTGTAATTAATGTTTTCTCTGTAAACCCGCCCCCTATTTTATCTGCCGCCTGGAATCTTCCGCCTGCCACTTTCCATACCTCCGCCTCTTTCGTTTTCTGTCCAAATTTTCAGGCGCTATCACTTAAAAAAAAAAAAAAAAATTCTAAAATCTGTAAATATTCTCGGAAATCCACAGAATTTAAAAAAAAAAAGTTGCATAAATGTATGCAACTTTTACGAATAGTTGCATACATTTATGCAACTATTCGAATACACATGCATATACTTATGCACGCCTGTTTGAAAAATTGCATACATGTATGCAGTTTTTCTATATAACTGCATACATGTGTGCATATATGTCAAAATACATGCAAACGTGAATAAGTTGCACGTAGGTATGCAGTTTTTAAACAAATGCATCGGCAGATGCATGTTTTAACAATATGTGCATACATGTATGCATTTATACTGCAGTTTTGACGCAGATTTGAAATAAATGCATACATGTATGCAACTAATCGACTTATATGCATGTTTTGATGCAATTTACTGCATTTCGTTGATTTTCTGTATTTCATGATTTCGACGTTGTTTTTAATGTTTTTTTGATCTGATTTTTTTCACGATTAATTGTTTTAATTAAATACGAATTTACATGGTTTTTTAATATTTTTTTAATATTTTTTTATATGTTTTTGAAAATAGGGACTAAATTTACAATAAGTTTATGACCGGATGTGAGCCTAATTAAGTTTCGTTTTAGGGATGTGTGCCTAATATTCACTAAAATAATATTAAAATACAACCTTTCTTCCTCACGTTATACGCATCGCCGAACCCATCTCTTCACCTCCGTTCCTCCACGTCGCACCCCCATCCGAGCCACCGATCGCCGATCAGACCGCGCCACGTCGAAGCCCTAGCAGAGCTCCACCTCCGGCCGAAACCCCATCGAACTCGACTCTCCCCTTGCCTCGGAATCCAAACCCAAATCCGCCACATTTCAGCCCAGAATTCGTGAAATCCGTGAACCAAAACCCGATCTTGACCGTATGGATTGAAAGATCTCTCCGAGAGCTTCGACTTGGTACCAAGTTTGTCGATTTTCATTGAGCGGATCAAAAGTTATGAGCATTTGAAATTGGAGGAATTCCGGCCTTCGGTTTAGGGGGCGGCTGCCATGTCAAATTAGGGTTTCGGCCTGAATATTTTAATAATATTTTAATATTAAATCTCGAAAATCATGCTTAAAAGGTGGATTTTCGGACTTTCTCTGTTTTGGGCCTGCTTATTGTCGTTCTTAAGGTTTTGACATCTTCTGAACGCAATAGGATAGGTCCCGTGGCCCAATTCCGAAATCTGTACGATTTTTATTTAAAATTGCATTAAAAATTAATTAATTAAATATTGACCGTACATTAAAATATGCCGGGGCCACATACGACCTCAGAAAATTCTAAAAAAAATATTTTTAGCTTTCTTATGCCGATACGGTTCTAACAAGACTAATTTTGTCGAATTCTGAGACTGTTTGAAAAATGGCCTTTTTCAAGTCATTTAAATTTAACTGTAAATAGTCAAAACACATTTTCTCTTGCCACGCTCACATATTAATTCGAAAAATTCTGAAAATTGAAGTCTAGCAATAATTTGACATTCGGGTTCCAACAAAAGTGGTTTCGTCGAAAACAGTGGTCGTTTTGAGACGACCCCAAATCCCGTTCTGACGGAGACAAGGGTTATCTTTGGAATATAACACAGAAACAGATAATAGCAGAACAAAATTAAATAAATACACCAGATAATGAACAATAGAATATATTGGATGAAAGTAATCATCAGAGTTACACAGTATACAGGATCTTACTTAGTACAAATACAGTTCAGCTATACATAAATGTCTACAGCGGAAAACAAACAAAATATGTACAATAGGAGCTGAACAGCATAAAAAGAGATAAATGATAGAATCCATCTTCAGCTCCAGCTATCCAGAAAGAACCAGCTAAACCTGAATACAAGGCTGCCCTTGTAGAAAAAGGGGCACCCGAGTTTGAAAGTGAAACAAACTACGAGTCAGTCATGGGACTGGTATGAGAAATCCATTCAACACATATATAATATGGCTAATCACAGGACCACGCCACTTTCGTGGAACGGGTTTACTCCATTGGATTGCCAGTGCTTTAAAACAAATCTTTCTTTTAAACATCGCTATGCTTTTTATAAAAAATGAAGCCGTTATAAGACTCAGTTCCCATCACACAATGCAACGCAAACCGGAGGATAGAGTTTTTACCTTATAACGGCCAAGATATGCTTGATACGAATAAAACAAAGGCATTTGATATTATTACTAGTGTTTATATGTTTTGAAAACAATTTCAAATCATAACTATCAATCATAGACGACATGAGCGTCCCATGCCACTATATCGCCAAATGTATATACACAATCGAAACCGCACAGTCACGTATTTGGAAATTGGATTTCCGTCATGAACCAAGGCAAAAGATAGTCCTTACCGAATTCGAGACTGCCTAGCCTGAGCCTCAGGAACAGCCACAACTGCCCCTTGGAGCGACAGGGCCGGTCTACCGATGTGGATTATTATGCCTGAACAATACGTTTCCCCGCCCTTTGGGGCGTAAACGAGCCAACGAATGACTCCATCGGACCCGGATCGTCCGATCAAACCGAGGCGCCTCGCAACAGCAACAACCACATAGGTGAAAAGTATATAAATGTCAGGGCTGGTAGGTCACTGACACCACCCTAGCTAGGAAGAAACGCATGCCCTCCCTGAGGTCCTTCTCCCGTTTCTGGCTCATACCGGGGTGTGAGGCTCGCGAATTCACGTTATACACAAAGCTACGCCACACAGGCGGTGCTTTGATCATCACCACAAGACTTTGCTTTTCAACAGAAGCCTTGTTCACTGCATCTTAGCATGCCACACAGGCAACTCATGCCATGCGACTGATGTCCATCGATATACAACCTCTGAGCTCGTGCGTTTCAGAGAAGGGCGTTAAGCAAAAGAATAAATTCTCCGCCGCCAAACAGATGTATATTTAATAGAAATCAATCCACACAGAATAAAATCCAATGTCAGACACACAGTCCATTTACAAGTCCGTTCTGGGTCTGAACGAAAGCGGAGGCACTAAATACCTCGCAAACCCTTCGATCACCACGTACGTCTGGACGATCACCACTTATTATCCATATTTCGGGATGCCCCCCAATCAGGACCTCGGTTACCATCCAAACGAGGTGAAGATCTACGGTCTTCGACCACCATCTTCATCTTCGACTTTCAATCGTCGGTCAATTATTTGAAATGAGAATTAACTTGGCCTTTTCAAATAATTCACGTATATTTAGAATTTCAAATCAGTTTATTTTAATGGCTAAATTATTCGACAACACCAATTTTGTTCTTTAATGTAATTTTCACACCAAACACATTCAACCATCAAATACTACATAAATCGAGCAAATTCAATTTATTTCCATTCCATATCATTTATAATATTTTATAATGATTTATCGCTATTTTTATTTATTTTAAAATAGCCCATATATTCAAAACGACGCTTCGGGCCATAACGCGACCGTGGCGCTGTTTTTCCCCAGAATTGATTTACACATATCTGAAAATCTAACCGTTGGATCTTCACAAAATTTACATCATTAGAAAGGTCTTTTCAAAACGAATCCAACGGTTCCAGTTTCGGGAAAATCCGACGGTCGGATCTCCTGGTACAATCGTTTGAATTTTCGATTTCAAAATACGAACTGCAGCATCGTTATTCGATTAAATATAATTATATTTATAAATATAAATAAATATAATCGCTTCTGGCGATGTTTTTCTTCAGAATTGAATTAAACATTCCAGACAATCCAACCGTTGGATTTTTACAAAGTTGGTACCGTTGGAAAGATTTTTCCAAGGCGAACCCAACGGTTGCGGTTTCGGGAAAATCCCATGGTCGGATTTCCCGTACTAGTCGTTTGAAATCACGGTTTCAAAATACGAACTGCACGACCTCGTTTCGTTTTGATTTTATTTATATTTATATATTTATATAAATATAGTTCATTCAATGATTTCCATATCGTTTTCACTTCAAATATTTCACTAACGCCTTAAATTTTTGGAAAATTTCGCCATAACCTCCCCTGCACCGGGAGCATCGGGAAATCGCAAATAGCTTTCCCGGTCCTTCTAATCTCAAAAAGAAAAAGAAAAAGCCAAGCGGCTAGCCAACAGGCTCATAAAATCATCACCCAAACAAAACAGTAAATGTGTACCTATTTGTCGGGCACAAAATTTTATTCCTCTTCTCTAGCCCCTTTGCTATAACCTGTTCAATGAATATGCATATACATATATATACAGTTCTTATCATTTATCATTTTCTATTCAACTTCATATTTGATTTCTATTTGGTTTAAAAACACCATTCATTCTAATGTTACATACATAGGTGCAAATCATTTGATTAGCCAATTAATGAATATTTCAACTCATATATGTTTATTTTGAACAAGTGGCTATTTTTAACACTTCACATTTCAACGATTCATGCATACAATAAAAATGTGATTTTTATTGTAAAACAATTCATTTCAAAACACTATTTTTCTATATAGTTCATATAGGTGACAAAAATAGGATTTTTATCATAAAACAATTTCTTTTAAAACGAGATTATTTTACACAGTTCATATAGTCGATAAAAGGTGATTTTTTTATTATCAAACAATTTATTTCAAAATATGAATACCATTCAACACATGAATTTCAAATCAACGAATGAATATCGATTCAACACATGAAGGTTTTCTATAGTTTCTATATATAGATAAAAATGTGGTTCTTATATTTAAAACGCGAATACCATTCAACACATGAATTTTTAATCAACGAATGAATATCAATTCAACACATGAAGGTTTTCTATTCAATGAATAAATATAGTTTAAGCAAATGAAAATAATTCAAACACACGAATATTATTCAAAATTTCGGCAGCATAACGGCAGGGTAGTTAAAACCGGGACCGTCCCTAGTACGGCTCCTCGCTCTACCTTAAAACCTCGCGGTTTTTGACAATAGGGATCATGCATCTAGTTCGCACGCAGGCGGCATGTATATATTTATTTCATTTCCACAAACTAATCCTATGTGGTTTCAACCAAATATTTCTCAACCACAAATGGGTATTTTTCAACCACAATCAACCAATATCAACCGCAAACAATCCCAAACAACCATTCGCTATAAATCAATTTTCACAACAATTTCAATCAATAAATATCGTCCATGGTTTGTGGACGAGGGGGCGTATATATATATATATATTATATATAGCAATTCACTTTTATTTCAACACATATATATATATATAGAAAAAGAAATTGAAGAGTGAGAAATTCTCACCAATAGCTATCCAATACTACGACTCTTCCTTTATAGAAATCTTCGCCAATCTCGCCTTTTGTCGCTTTCGTTGCCCGTAGCCACTATATATATAAAAATCACATTTTTATATTGCTATCCAATATATAAAAGCCATATTTTTTTACTTTGATGTTCAATATATAAAAATCATATTTTTACTTCGATGTTCAATATATAAAAATCATATTTTTATTACGCTATTCAATATATAAAGGTTTCGCCTTTTCCAATATAAAGATTTCGCCCTTTCAAATATTTCATTATAAAAATCACATTTGATATTTTTCTACACACATAAAGGTGCTATTCTTAATATTCCTATCTTGTAAAAATTATATTTTTACTTTTCTACTTAAACAAAATCATATTTTTACACCTCCTATATAGTAAAGATTATATTTTTAATACTTTAAAAATATAAAAATCATATTTTTCCTATGCTAAAAATTATATTTTTACATGAATAAAAGTCCTATATTTTCAGTTTTTAAAATCGTATATTTTATCATATAAAAATCCTCACTTTTTATTTTTAAAAATCATTGCTTTTTAATACTATAATATTTACAAAAACTGATTTTAAATTTATGCTAAAAAAAATCAATTACTTTATATAAAAATGAATTAAAAATAAAATACATAAACTTACAGTATTTAATTGGGAAAAGGGGGGGACTGCTGCTGTGCTTGGCGGCGTCGGGGAGGTCGGTGGGGTTTCCAGGAGGCGACGGTGGTTGCGTGGAGGTGGGTGGTCTCGGGTTCGGTCTTCGTGTATGGAGGTGGAGAGAGGGAGGAGGCTGGAGAGAGGAGCAGCTCGTCGGAGGGCGGAGCTAGGTGCGTCGGTCGGAGGGGCTCGCGAATTGGGCGTCGCGATTTTGGGGTTGCGATTTTGGATCAAACAGGGAGGAGAGGTGAACGGGGGAGAAGGAGAGAGGGGGGAGACGATCGGAGGGGCGTGGTGGAGGTATGGTCGACGGTGAAGGCGGGCGTCGGCAAGGGGATCCGCTCAGACGAAGTCGGGGTTTTTTCGTTTGACTGAGATTGCGAATGGTCAAGGGTTTTGACCAGAGAATATATATATATAATATAATTTAAATAATATTTAATTCGTATATTTCTCCTTTAACACCACGAACTCAAAACGAATCCTAACGACTGTCGCCCATAGCTAATTACCCCCATTCCGAACACAATGGGATATGTATTATAAGCTGATTCGATAGTTACAATCAGTTTCCGTTTGATTTACATTTAAATCATTATATTGAATTTTAAACGTACATTTCAAATTACCGGGGTCACATACTAACTAGAAAAATTCCAGAAAAAGATTTTCTAGCTTCGTATTGACGATACGGTCCTAACAAAACTAGTTTCGTCGAATTCTGAGACCGTTTGAAAAATGGCCAATTTCCAGTCGATTAAAATCAACTGAAACCGGTCAAACGCGTTTTCCTTTGCCACGCTCTCATATTGATTCGAAAAATTATGAAATTTGAAACCTAGCAATAATTTGACATCACGGATCCAAAAAAAGTGGTTTCGTCGAAATCCGAGGTCGTTTGCAAAATGTCCATTTTTAAGGGCCTGAATTCCATAGCGACTATTCAGAATTTTCAACTGGACATATCTTTTGATTCCCGCTATCAAATTTCGATTTGCCAGATTCGTTGGAAAGATATTATCAATTAGATTCCATTATTTTTGGTTTCACTAAAATCCGGATTATTTTGCACCCGGTACATTCAACTGAAGTTTGAAATCGAATTATCGAACTACCGCGCCATTTTCAATTCCTTTTATAAATATAAATAAATATTTATATTCTATCGTCCATCTATATAACTATATACGATTTAATTTTATTCAGAATAAATTTCTCGTCGTTTTTATTTAAAATAATCTAATTTAAATATTCAAAATTTGCTAAAATTGCCAAAATAAAAATTTTAAACTGGCCCAGATTTTTGGGTTGTTACACGTTTGAAAAATGACTATTTTTAAGGGCAATATATTTAATATTAAAAATACATTTTTAAACAAATAAATCCCGAAACTCAAAATATATAAGTGTTCACTATTTTTCAATGCAGAAACGTCATTCCGAACTCAATGGAAGTGGTTTCGAGTCGAAATTCCTTCATATGTGAAAAGTAGCCTTTTGGGCCATATATATTATATATATATAAATTCTACAACGATCTTTCTAAAAATTGAATTGGCCATAACTTTTGACTTCCGCTATGAAATTTCAATTTTTCGGATTCGTTAGAAAGATATGATTAAACAGATTTAAATATTTCTGGTTTCACTCAATTCTGATTTATTTTGAATCCTGTACATTCAGTTAAAGTTCAAAATCAAATTTTAAAACTACCGCGCCATTTCTAACTCCTTTATACTTAAAATTAAATTTATTCATTTTAACTTCGACAAAAATAAATTCTAGCCATTATTATTAAAATAAATCACTTTATATTTTCAAAATTCATTAAAATTTTCTAAAATAAATTTTTTAAATTGGTTCGGAATTTGGGGGTTGTTACAATCTCCCCCACTTAAAATCTTTTCGTCCTCGAAAAGGAAATGAAGCTAAAGTTGTTTATTTAACTAATTTAATTTTCATTCTTTAATTATTTAATAATTTTATTTGTTGAATTCATATTCACACAACACAATCATCAATCAATTAATTAGTTGATTAAAATTTCTAAAATATGTAACTTTTATATATTCAAAAATCATATTTTCTAAAATCGAATTATATATAATAACAAGTACGTTAATTATGAATTTTCCTTCACTCTGACTCATTCTAAGGCATTGCTAACCCCATCTCTAATGAGTATTCTCATTCTAAGATACTGCTAACCCTATCTCTAATGAGTATTCCTATTGGATATTACTAATCCAACCTCTGATGAGGCTTTTGCTTAGTTCTAACGAGTTATACCCCAAAGATTTGAGCTAACCTGAGCTCTGATACCAGCTGTAACGACCCGAATTTCGCTTGACCCCAATCGATCGCAAAATCGATCAAGACCGTTCAAAACCCGCGTACGTTAACTTTGGGCATACAACACATCAGAACAACAACACAGACTTTTATAACATCAATAATAAATGTTACATCGGAGTACAGAATATATCAGAGTACATCAATAAATAATACAGCGGAAGATACATTTACAATAAATTAAATACATTGCAGCGGAGCTAATCTCAGTGGAAGGCCATCAATATTCTAGACCTAGCTTCAGACTTTAATCCAGGATCCTGCTTAACTATATCTGCAAAAAGCTACTCGACTGCCCGTGTGGAAAGAGGGCACCCGAGTTTGCAAAGTGAAACAAACTACAGGTCAGTCGTGGTACTGGTGTGAGAATTCTTGACTTAACCTGTCTAATAAGTAGGCTAATCACAGGACCATGCCGCTAACGCGGAACAGGTTTACTCCATTGGATTGCCAGTGCTTAAATAAAGTAAATCGTCAAATAACACAATGCTTTTTAGAAAAATGAAACCATTATAAGACCCAGGTCCCATCACACAATGCAACGCACACAAGAGGATAGGGATTTACCTTATAATGGCCAAGAGATGCTTGATACGTAAAAACGATATTATTATTAGTGTGTATATATATACTTAAAACATTTCAATATAAATGTATTAATCTTAGACGGCATAGTACCCCATCCTACTATGTCGCCATATATAAGTTTACAATCAAAACCGTGATGTCGTATTGGAAATTGGTTTTCTGTCATGAAATCGAGGCTAGGGATCATCCTTTTCCGATTCGAGACACTCTAGCAAATGCTTTAGGATCCCCTGCAGTGAACCCTTGGATCTTCAGGGCCGGTCCCCACCTAACGGTAGTGGATTGGCAATTCCTGAACACACGTTTCCCGGTTCCTTTGAACCTATAGTATGGCCACTTCCGGCCTATAAAAACCTGAGGTACCTCAATCCAAAAACCACATAAGTTAAATGTCGGGCCATGTTAAAGCCCAAACACCACTAGCTAGAAAGAAACGTGTGCACTCCCTGAAGTCCTAATCCCGTTTTTGACTCATACCGGGGTGTGAGGCTCGCGAAGTCACGTTATACACAAGGCTATGACTAAACAGGCTATGCTTTGATCACCAACCACAAGGCCTGCTTTTCAACAAAGCCTTGATCATTTGCATCTTAGCATGTCACATTGTCAGACCCTACCGTATTATTGATCATCTACCAATATATATATAACCTCTAAGCTCATACGTCTTAGAGAAGGGTGATAAGTAAAGAATAAATTCTTCACCACCAAACAGAAATATATAATCAGTAGTGTTCAACAAATACAGCAGAAATGAATACAATGTCAGACAAACCATCCATTTACAAGTCCGCTCTGGGTCTGAGCGAAACAACGTCCCGTCGGTCTCCAAATGCGTTTGGACGACCATCACCAAATTCCTTGCCTCGGAAGGCCAATCCCAATTCAAGATACCAGTCATCATCATCCCAACGATGTGAAAACCTTCGGTCTTCAATCACCGTCTTCATCTTCAACTCTTGATGTAATAACCCGGAAAATGTGAACCAATTTAAAATTTTTAAATTTGGTTATTACCAAAGAATTTGAATAGTTGAAATAGCCTACTTCAATAAAATAGAGAATAGGGTATAGTATTGCAGTTTGAAATTTTGAATACAAATTTTGTCTGACTGTACCGGGTGGAAAATGTAACGGATTTTAGCGAAACTAAAAATATTTAAATCTGTTTATGAATACCTTTCTAACGAATCTGAAAAATCGAAGTTTCATAACGGGAATCAAAAGTTATGGCCAATTGAATTTTCAGAAAGGTCGCTATATAGCATATATAGCCCTTGAAAATTGATATTTTGCATACGACCTCGGAATTCGAAGAAACCACTTTTGTTGGGTTCGGAATGTCAAATTATTGCTAGGTTTCAAATTTCATAATTTTTGAAGCTAGTATGTGAGCAGGGCAAAAGAAAATGTAATTGGTCAAATTCTATTAAAATGGGTCGACCTAAAAATGGCCGTTTTTCAAACGAGCTCAGAATTCGACGAAACTGGTTTTGTTAGGACCGTATCGTCAAAACAAAGCTAGATTTATTTTTCTGGAATTTTTCGATTCAGTTTGTGGCCCTGGCAAATTGAAATGTACGTTCAAATTTAATATTGAATATTTTATATTTTAATTTGAAAAATAACTGACTATAACAGTCGAATTGGCCAACGAAACATATCCCATTGTGTCCGGAATGGGGGTATTTAGCTAGGGGCGACAGTCGTTGGGTTGGAAAAGGAGTTCGGTTGTAAAAAAACTATTTAAAAAGTTAATTAAAACCTTGGCCAATCATTTTTTTTATTTTAGTGACGATCCCAAAATCCGAGGGGCGGTATTAAGGATAATCATTGGAATATAACACATTAATCATCATAGCAGAGTACAGATAATAGCAGAACAATAAATAGAATAATTTTACATGGATATGACAGCGGAATCACAACATGTAATAACATCAGAATAGCATAGCATAGGATATAACTTAGTAAATAAAAGGTAAGTGATCAGTCATCATCGCCAGAGGCGGAATACATACATGCAGTGAGACATAATAAGGGTATCAGTCTACATCGCCGAAGGCGGTACATATACATACAATAAGAAGTACTGAAAGTAAATCAGTCTGCATCGCCCGTGGCGGAATCATAATATAAGTACAATAATGGCGGAAAATGTCAAAGTCGTCTCTGTGAAGTCAGCCTCGCCATGAGCCAAAATTGCACTCTATGCAATAGTGCAAAGCCAAAAACAACCTGTCACCTGTGAACTAGGCTGCCCGTGTGAAAATAAGGGCACCCGCGTTTGCAAAGTGAAACAAACAACGAGTCAGTCATGGGGACTGGTATGAGGAATCTATCTAATAGTTTAAACAACAGTAATAAGCAAATCATAGGACCAGGCCACTTTCGCGGAACGGGTTTACTCCAGTGATTGCTAGTGCATTTAAAACAAAGTAAATTCTTTTAAAACAACGCAATGCTTTTTGAAAGAATGAAGCCATTATAAGACTCAAGTCCCATCATACAATGCAACGCAAGCCGGAGGATAGAGTTTTACCTTATAATGGCCAAATATGCTTGATACGTATAAAGAAAAATCATTTGATATTATTACTAGTGCATACATGTTTCAAAAATGAATAGCATCACAAATATCAATCATAGGCGGCATAGCTACCATCTACCATGTCGCCGTACTAGTTCTACAATCGGGTCCATTATTTCGTATTGGAAATTGGATTTTCGTCATGAGTCGAGGCAAGGGGCAAGCTCCTCTCCGCTTCGAGACATTCTAGCAAATGCCTCAGGACTACACACTCTGGGTAACCCCTGGATCGGCTGGGCCGGTCCTCTCTTACGTTTGAGGATTGGCAATTCCTGAGCACACATTTCCCAGTCCTTACAGACCTATAATCGAGGCGCCTCGCATTCCAACGACCATAAAGGTGAAAAGTAGATATAAATGTCAGGGCTGGTAAGTCACTGACACCACCATAGCTAGAAAGAAACGTCGTGCTCTCCCAGCGGCCCGTATCCCGTTATTAACTCATACCGAGGTGTGAGGCTCGCGAATCCACGCTATACACAAAGCTAGGCCACGTAGACCTTGCTTTGATCATCATCCACAAGACTTTGCTTTGCAACAGAAGCCTTGATCACAGCATCTTGGCATGCCACATAGGCAGTCCACTCCATACGATTGATTTCCATCGATATATAACCTCTGAGCTCGTACATCCCAGAGAAGAGCGTTAAGCAAAAGAATAATTTCTCCGCCGCCAAACAGATATATATTTAATAGAGATCAATCAGTATAGAACAAAATCCAATGTCATACACATAGTCCATTTACAAGTCCGTTCTGGGTCTGAACGAAACCGAAGGCGTCAAATTCCTCGTATATCCGTACAATCAACACATGCGTTCAGACGGCTACTACTTCCGCCCCTTTCCGGTAGCTACTCCGGTCAGGAACCTCAGCAGCGCCATCCAACCGATACGAAGATCGTCGGTCTTGAATCGTCTTTGCATTTCCAATTCGAATCGCTCGATAAATTATTTGAAATGAGGGTTAGCTCGGCCTTTTCAAATAATTCACGTCATTAGAATTTAAATCGATTCTTTCCATGGTTATATTATTCGACATCCATCTTTTAGTTCTTTAGTGTTATTTTCGTGTCAAACATATACAACCATCAAATATCAAACAATTCAAGTCCAATTGGTTTATTTGCAATCTATGTTGCTTACAATATTTTATAACGATTTTTCGCCATTTTTATTTATTTAAAAATGGCCATATTTAATTAAACGACGTTTCAGGTCGTGCCGTGGCACTGGTGTTGTTTTTCCTCTAATTTGTTTTACACATATCGGAAAATCTAACCATTGGATTTCTATAAAGTCTATATCAGTGGGAAGATATTCCCAAAGCGAACCCAACGGTTCCAGTTTCGTGAAAATCCGACGGTCGGATCTCCCACTCTCGTCGTTTGAAGTTACGGTTTCAAAATTTGAACTGCAGCGTCGTTAGTTGATTTAATTTAATTATATTTATATTTATATATAAATATAAACGATTCTGGCGCGGTTTTTCTTCAGATTTGAATTAAACATTTCGGACAATCCAACCGTTGGATTTTTACAAGGTTGGTGCCGTTGGGAAGATATTTCCAAGGCGAACCCAGCGGTTGCGGTTTCGGGAAAATCCGATTGTCGGGTTTCTCGTACTAATCATTTCAAATTACGATTCCGAAACACGAACTGCACGGCTTCGATTCCTTTTAATTATATTTATATTTATATATATAAATATAGTTCATTCTATAATTCCAACTATAGTCCATTCTATATTTCCAACTTCGTTTTTACTTCAAATATTTCACTAACGCCTTAATATTTCGAAAATTTTCGCCATAACCTCCTTTGTACAGGGAGGGGTTTGGAAATTTATTGGGCCGTGTTAGGTACCCAATAAATCCTAAAAAGCATCCACATATTTATAGTGATATATTCTGGTGTCTACGGGGGAGCATGTATAGATAATCACTCCAGAGAATAAATTCTCGTCACCCCGTTTCCGTATGGAAATAAGTAGTCCATGTGTCGTATCTAATAACTAGAGCGACGTGGTTATTGTCAACTCCAGACCCGCGTGGGGTCTTTATTAATCTGGCAATTTATCGTTATATTTTATAGAGTCCATATCAGTCATCAGTTCAACCTGTAGTATATAATCATCGCCATACAAGCCTCTCAATCGTATGGTAAATCTTCCACCTCGTCACACAAGCTCCAATTGCTTATGTGGAATATGATGAAGTATGCCTATCGTCAAGAAGTATGCCATGTAGTGTAGTTCAAAATTAATTGTTACTATCCTATGGCGATATTTATTATTTTACACAGAATAACCAGCACTCCGCATCCAATGGCATTCACAGGAGTTGATATATAAATAAAATTGCGCAGCCAACTCATCAAGGTTTACCTATTTGTCGGGCATGCAAATAATTTATTTACTCTACAGCTAATCCATTTTTCCTGTTCAACACATGTATATATATGCAGAACAAGGCTAATAATAATATTTCTAGCAAACTATTATTTATTTCAACACGTGTGTATTTTTATCAAAGCATATACATGACAAAAGAAATATATTTTTTATCGTCAAAAATATTTATTCAACACATGAATGTTTTTAACACTTCATATTCACAATAAAGATGTAGTTTTTATTGTCGCTTCATTTTATTTTAAAATACGATAATATTCAACACATTAATTTCAAATCGACGAACGAATTGCAATTCAACACATGAATATCCTATATAGTTTGTATATATATATAAATGTGATTTTTATCGCTAAAGCAATTTGTTTAAATTCAAATAATATTCAACACAAGAATTTCAACTCAACGAATGAACTGCAACTCAACACATGAATATTCGCTATAGTTGTAATAT
The DNA here is from genome assembly GCA_030737875.1 of Allium sativum. Lineage (NCBI taxonomy): Eukaryota > Viridiplantae > Streptophyta > Magnoliopsida > Asparagales > Amaryllidaceae > Allium > Allium sativum. Next base: position 986,618,340 of record CM060924.1, read on the forward strand.
ATATAAAAAATGTGATTTTTATCGCTAAAGCTATTTGTTTAAATTCAAATAATATTCAACACATGAATTTTGATTCAACGAATGAATTTCAACTCAACACATGAATATTGGCTATATATGTAATTTATTTCAATGAATCAAAATTATTCTAACACATGTATATTTTAGAAAATTTCGGCAGCATAACGACAGGGTAGTTAAAACCAGGACCGTCCCTAGTACGGCTCCTTGCACTACCTTAAAACCTCGCGGTTTTTGACAATGGGGATCATGCATCTAGATCGCACGCAGGCAGCATGTTTTATTTTCAATTCCACAATCCTATTCTAATTTGTTTCAACCACAAGAGTGTATTTTTCAACCACAAAGGTATTTTTCAACCACAATATCAACCACAAACAATTATTTCCAACCATTCGTCGTACCATATAATATTACGTCAATCACAAGCAATAAATATCGTCCATGGTCTGTGGACGAGGGGAGTATATATATATATATATTATATTATAATTCACTTGCATTTCATCACAATTTAAAGCATATATGTTTCATTCAACGCTTGTATAATTTATACATCGCTAATATAACTTATACAACACATGTACATGAGGTATACAATGCGTATATAATTTACACTTCGCTTATATAATTTATACAACACGATTTCATTCACACAATCAGTTTAGATTCCTCACATTGGTTTCTGCAGTGCTAAAAATCGTAGGAAGATCAGAAAAATCCGCGGCTTCTTCTAGAATGTAGAGAGCCTCCTTGCGGTCACGGTGTCTCCTGTTTCATCGAATTTCGTTAACGCACGAAAAAGATATTATTTTTCAAAGTTTTGCAACACTTTATAGTGTAAAAATAGTTCAACATTAAACAACCGGTATACCTTCAAGAGGAGTTCGAAACTAGGGTTGCTGATAATGTTTGATTCGTGGCACGGGGACACGTTCAGGTTGCGCTACGGTGGAGAGCGCAGAGAGGCGCGCCTGCGCCAGGTGGTTTCGCTCCGATCGATGCAGCGATGAGGGCGGATTCTGCTGAGATGTGCGGCGACTTCGAGCCCTTGGATCTCGTCGGATAGTCAATGATGAAAGGCGAGGTGGGTATCGATTTAGAGAGGGGGAGGAGAGCTTTCGAGATCAGGTGGTGGCGCGGCCTATAGATCGTCGGAGCGAGGGGAAAGTGGTCGGGAAGGGTAGAGTAATGTGCGCCGTCGAAGCAGAAAGAAGAAAGGGTTTTCCGGAGATTTTTTTTTAAATAATGAAATAGAAAAAATATGATTGGCCAAGGTTTTAATTAACTTTTTAAATAGTGTTTTTACAACCGAACTCCTTTTCCAACCCAACGACTGTCGCCCCCAGCTAAATACCCCCATTCCGGACACAATGGGATATGTTTCGTTGGCCAATTCGACTATTACAGTCAGTTATTTTTCAAATTAAAATATAAAATATTCAATATTAAATTTGAACGTACATTTCAATTTGCCAGGGCCACAAACTAAATCGAAAAATTCCAGAAAAATAAATCTAGCTTTGTTTTGACGATACGGTCCTAACAAAACCTGTTTCGTCGAATTTTGAGCTCGTTTGAAAAACGGCCATTTTTAGGTCGACCCATTTTAACAGAATTTGACCAATTACATTTTCTTTTGCCCCGCTCACATACTAGCTTCAAAAATTATGAAATTTGAAACCTAGAAATAATTTGACATCCCGGACCCAACAAAAGTGGTTTCGTCGAATTCCGAGGTCGTATGCAAAATATCAATTTTCAAGGGCTATATATGCTATATAGCGACCTTTCTGAAAATTCAATTGGCCATAACTTTTGATTCCCGTTATGAAACTTCGATCTTTCAGATTCGTTAGAAAGGTATTCATAAACAGATTTAAATATTTTTAGTTTCGCTAAAATCCGTTACATTTTCCACCAGGTACAGTCAGACAAAGTTTGTATTCAAAATTTCAAACTGCCATACTATACCCTATTCTCTATTTTATTGAAATAGGCTATTTCAACTATTCAAATTCTTTGGTAATAACCAAATTTAAAAATTTTAAATTGGTTCACATTTTCCGGGTTATTACAATCTCCCCCACTTAAAACTTTTCGTCCTCGAAAAGGAAATAACAGCTAAGTAGGAAATAAAATGTAAATGCAAAGTATTGTAAAGTTACCTTGCACCGGAGTTAGTCAAAGATGTCAACTCTGCATTTGGGGTAGGCTTATTTAATGCTTTCCTTGGTCTCCCAAGTACAGTCTCTAGGATCACTACTCCACTGCACCTTGACTAAATGAATCTTTTTGCTCCTTAGCTCTCTAGTTTCTTTGCCAACTATCTTTAATGACTCTCTTCTGAGTGCTAATTCTGGAGTTATGTCTATATCCTGTTGCGCTGCTTCTTCCACAACAAGATCTGGATCATGAACATGTTTTCTGAGTTGAGACACGTGGAACACATCATGTACACCAGGCAACCAATCAGGTAATGAGACCCTATATGTAAGAGTTCTAATCCGTTCAAGTATAGGAAAGGGACCAATAAATCTCGGTGCCAACTTCCCAGTCTTGCCAAATCTGATTACTCCCCGCATTGGAGAAACTCTTAAATACACATAATCGCCAACGGCAAATGATAAATCTCTTCTTCTCGCATCAGCATAACTTTTCTGTCGGCTCTGTGCGGTTTTCAATCGCTTCTTAATGAAATCGACTTTATCCGATGCTTCTCGAATCATATCGGGCCCTAACACAAGTCTGTTGCCAGGTTCTACCCAACATGCAGGAGATCTGCACGGTCTACCGTATAATGCTTCAAATGGGGACATTCCCAAACATGCTTGATATCTATTGTTGTAAGAGAATTCGGCTAAATGTAAGTGATCTTCCCATGAGCCTCCGAAATCAATAACGCAAGCCCGCAGTAAATCTTCTAGAATTCTATTCACCCGCTCAGTTTGGCCGTCTGTCTGAGGGTGATAAGCGGTGCTTACATTCAATTTGGATCCCAATTCTGTCTGGAATGCTTCCCAGAATTTGCTAGTAAACAGGGGATCTCTATCACTGACTATATTGAGCGGCACTCCATGCAGTTTAACTATTTCTTTGAAGTAAATCTGTGCTAAACTTTAAGCCGTTCTGTTGGATCGGACAGGTATGAAATGGGCAGTCTTCGTGAAGCGATCTACGATTACCCATATACTGTCGTTTCCTTTCTTAGTTCGAGGCAAACCATCAATGAAGTCCATCGAAATTTGCTCCCACTTCCATCCTGGAATTTCTAATGGTTGTAATAGTCCAGCTAATTTCCGCTGATCGCTCTTAACTAGCTGACAAGTGGGGCATCTACTAACATACAATGAAATATCTCTTTTCAAAGCTCTCCACCAGAATGTGCGTTTGATATCGTTATACATTTTGCTCACACCGGGATGGATGCTTAATTTGGACTTGTGGCACTCATCAAGTATTTCTCTTCTGAGCTCAGGAAGATTCGAGATGCAAATTCTGCCCTTTAATCTTAGAACTCCTTTGTCATCGAGTCGGAAACTTGTGGATTCACCTCCTTTGACTCTCTGACTGACTCTTTGAATAAATTCATCGTCTTTCTGAAGGGTCGAGATCCTGTCTATTAATGAAGACGTGATGACAAAACTGGCGATGATTTCATTCTTTCCGCTGAGCGCATCGGCTACAACATTGGCTTTCCCTGGAGTGTATAGAATTTCAAAATCATATGCTGCAAGGAATTCTAACCAACGCTGTTGTCTCAAATTTAGATCTTTCTGAGTGAATAGATATTTCAAGGATTGATGATCCGTGAATAGTTCGAACTTCTCGCCCAGCAAATAATGCCTCCAGATTCTCAAAGCAAACACGATAGCTAATATCTCAAGATCATGAGTTGCATAGTTTCTTTCATGTGGCTTCAGCTGACGGCTGGCATAAGCGACCACTTGGCCTTTTTGCATTAATACTGCGCCTAGCCCTCTAATAGAAGCGTCTGTCCATACAGTCAAGTCTTGGTTGCCTTCTATAATTGTCAATACTGGAGCAGTTGTCATCTTCAGTTTCAGCTCCTGGAAAGCTTCTTCACATTCGGGAGTCCATTTGAATTTCTCATGCTTCTTTGTAAGCTTTGTCAAAACACCAGATATTTTTGAAAAATCCTGAACGAATTTCCGATAGTAGCTAGCCAATCCAAGGAAACTTCGAACTTCTGTGGGAGTAGTAGGTTGTTTCCAGTTCTGAATCGCTGTAATTTTGCTTGGATCTACATCAATCCCTTCTTTTGATACGACATGGCCTAGGAATTTAACTTCATCCTGCCAGAAGACACACTTAGAAAATTTAGCTTTCAAGACATTTCTCCTTAGAATTTTCAACACTTGTTCTAAATGTTTTGCATGCTCGCCTTCCGACTTGGAATAGATTAAAATGTCATCGATGAAGACTAGAACAAATTTATTCAACACACCCCGGAACACTCTGTTCATAAGATCGACGAAGTATGCCAGAGCGTTACACAAGCCGAACGGCATTACTAACCATTCGTAGAATAAATCGGGACCCCTGAAGGCTGTCAAAGGGATACAGTCTTCGGCTATACGTAATTAGTGGAAACCTGTAGCTAGGTCCATTCTAGAGAATACCGTTGCTCCATTTAATTGATCTAGCAGATCGTCTATTCGGGGCAAGGGATATTTGTTCTTCAGTATCTGCTTGTTGAGATCTCGGTAATCAACACAAAGTCTTAGAGTACCGTCTGATTTTGGGACAAATACTACTGCTGGTCCCCACGCTGAAAAGCTCGGTCTGATCAGACCTTTCCAAAGCAATTCTCGGGTTTGACTACCTAACTCTTCTTTTTCTTTCGGGGCCATTCTTCTAATTGGATGTACTACTGGTCGGGCGTTAGGAATTAGATCTATTCTAAATTCAATTTCTCTTTGCGGCGTTAAGTTTTCTACTTCTTCAAACACATCCGCATAGTTTTTCACGACCGTTATCTTTTCTAATGAAGGGGGAGTAACTTCTAAAGAAGACCAAAATTCTGTTCTATTAATTTCTGAACCGAGACATGGTATAGTGATATGCCCCGATTTTGTTTCAACTTTCACGATTCTTTTGGCACATCTAACTTCGGCCGTATATTTTGTCAACCAGTCCAGCCCCAGTATAATATCAAATTCGGAAAGGTCCATGACAATCGAATCAAAAGGAAATCGGTATCGAGAAAAGGAAATAGGTACTTTACAATATGTATCGAGACTAACAGAACCTCCTATCGGGTTTTGAACTTTAATTGGTTCTCTAAGCTTTCTTCGTTTCAATTTTAACTTGTGAACAATGTTACCAGAAATGAAGCTACGTGATGCACCAGTATCAAAAAGTGCAGAAACAGGAATATTTTTAATGGTAAGGGTACCTCCCAAGACGTCGGGTTTACCTGATCCATCGGTGGTAGCTGGCGGGGTCTCCCCGTCATACACATGAGCCACTTGTGCATTCTGCTTCAGAGGACAATTCTTGCTATAGTGCCCCTTCTTATGGCAGCTGTAGCATTCGGCTGAGTTATTTGCCTTTGGTTTCCTCGGGGCTTTGCATACATTAGAAAAATGTCCTGGCTTCCCGCAGTTGTAGCAATTTCCTTTCGGGATCTTTCCATGTTTCTGAGTAGCGGCCGCTGTAATGCTAGACTCGGGCTGATCTACTAAAGCCTTGCGCTTATTTCCAGCTTGGCTTTTGGCGCGGTCTTGGCTGGCGTGTCTTTCGTCCATATCTTCATAATTGCAATCCATTTCTACCAATTCTGAGAAGGAGAGTTTGATGTTGCTCATGGCTCTGTCATGGTACTTGCGCTTTAGCCCAAATATGAATCTCTTGTTCTTTGCTTTGTTGGTCATAATAAGCTCTGGAGCATAGCGCGACAACTGGGTGAATTTATTGTGGTAATCCTGGATAGAGAGATCTCCTTGCTGGAGATTAGCAAACTGCTCTCGCATCCTCTCCAGAGCCTGTTCAGGTACAAACTTCTCGTTGAACATGGTTTTGAATTGCTCCCACGTTCTGACAGTACCTGCTGCATCCTCTGAGGTAATGGCATCCCACCACAGCTCTGCTTCCTCCTGTAGGAGCCAAATACCTAGTCGTGCTTTGTTGTTGGTTCCCATACCCATGCCTTCAAAGATTTTCTCACAGGTCTTCAACCAAGGTCACGGTACCAGTGCCAGAAAAGGGTTTTCCCCCAAGGTTCATATACCTCTTCGCTACTTTGTCTAGCTCAAAGTCCTCGGGTGCTGGTGGCTGAACAATAGGGCCTCCCTCAACTACGGGGATATTCCCCCGTCCTCCTACTGCTCCTGCTCGGCCTCCACGGCCTCCTCTAGCTGCTGCTGCTCGTGTAGCCATCAGAAAGAGTACTGTACAAGAAAGAAAAGAGTCAAGCTCACAGATTTGATAATTTTCTTATATGATAAAGCAGGGGAATATAAGGAAAGGAAATGATGTACAGATCAAATTGTTTTGCTAATCTGCTTAGCTCATTCTAGGACATTGCTAATCCTATCTCTAATGAGCTACTCGCCTTAGAACACTACTGATTCTATTTTGACGAGGTGTTTAATGTGTTAGATCCCGGAACTAAGATTAACCAAAGATCTGATACCAACTGTGAAGATCCCAAAATCCGAGGGGCGGTATTAAGGATAATCATTGGAATATTACACATTAATCATCATAGCAGAGTACAGATAATAGCAGAACAATAAATAGAATAATTTTACATGGATATGACAGCGGAATCACAACATGTAATAACATCAGAATAGCATAGCATAGGATATAACTTAGTAAATAAAAGGGAAGTGATCAGTCATCATCGCCAGAGGCGGAATACATACATGTAGTGAGACATAATAAGGGTATCAGTCGACATCGCCGAAGGCGGTACATATACATACAATAAGAAGTACTGAAAGTAAATCAGTCTGCATCGCCCGTGGCGGAATCATAATATAAGTACAATAATGGCGGAAAATGTCAAAGTCGTCTCTGTGAAGTTAGCCTCGCCATGAGTCAAAATTGCACTCTATGCAACAGTGCAAAGCCAAAAATACCTGTCACCTGTGAACTAGGCTGCCCATGTGAAAATAAGGGCACCCGCGTTTGCAAAGTGAAACAAACAACGAGTCAGTCATGGGGACTGGTATGAGGAATCTATCTAATAGTTTAAACAACAGTAATAAGCAAATCATAGGACCACGCCACTTTCGCGGAACGGGTTTACTCCAGTGATTGCTAGTGCATTTAAAACAAAGTAAATTCTTTTAAAACAACGCAATGCTTTTTGAAAGAATGAAGCCATTATAAGACTCAAGTCCCATCATATAATGCAACGCAAGCCGGAGGATAGAGTTTTACCTTATAATGGCCAAATATGCTTGATACGTATAAAGCAAAATCATTTAATATTATTACTAGTGCATATATGTTTCAAAAATGAATAGCATCATAAATATCAATCAAAGGCGGCATAACTACCATCTACTATGTCGCCTTACTAGTTCTTCAATCGAGTCCGTTATTTCGTATTGGAAATTGGATTTCTGTCATGAGTCGAGGCAAGGGGCAAGCTCCTCTCCGCTTCGAGACATTCTAGCAAATGCCTCAGGACTACACACTCTGGGTAACCCCTGGATCGGCTGGGCCGGTCCTCTCTTACGTTTGAGGATTGGCAATTCCTGAGCACACGATTCCCGGTCCTTACAGACCTATAATCGAGGCGCCTCGCATTCAAATGACCACAAAGGTGAAAAGCAGATATAAATGTCAGGGCTGGTAAGACACTGACACCACCATAGCTAGAAAGAAACGTCGTGCTCTCCCAGCGGCCCGTATCCCGTTTTTAACTCATACCGAGGTGTGAGGCTCGCGAATCCACGCTATACACAAAGCTAGGCCACGTAGACCTTGCTTTGATCATCATCCACAAGACATTGCTTTGCAACAGAAGCCTTGATCACAGCATCTTGGCATGCCACATAGGCAGTCCACTCCATACGATTGATTTCCATCGATATATAACCTCTGAGCTCGTACGTCTCAGAGAAGGGCATTAAGCAAAAGAATAAATTCTCCGTCGCCAAACAGATATATATTTAACAGAGATCAATCAGTATAGAACAAAATCCAATGTTAGACACACAGTCCATTTACAAGTCCGTTCTGGGTCTGAACGAAACCGGAGGCGTCAAATTCCTCGTATATCCGTACAATCAACACATGCGTTCAGACGGCTACTACTTCCGCCCCTTTCCGGTAGCTGCTCCAGTCAGGAACCTCAGCAGCGCCATCCAACCGATACGAAGATCGTCGGTCTTGAATCGTCTTTGCATTTCCAATTCGAATCGCTCGATAAATTATTTGAAATGAGGGTTAGCTCGGCCTTTTCAAATAATTCACGTCATTAGAATTTAAATCGATTCTTTCCATGGTTATATTATTCGACATTCATCTTTTAGTTCTTTAGTGTTATTTTCATGTCAAACACATACAACCATCAAATATCAAACAATTCAAGCCCAATTGGTTTATTTGCAATCTATGTTGCTTACAATATTTTATAACGATTTTTCGCCATTTTATTTATTTAAAAATGGCCATATTTAATTAAACGACGTTTCAGGTCGTGCCGTGGCACTAGCGCTGTTTTTCCTCTAATTTGTTTTACACATATTGGAAAATCTAACCGTTGGATTTCTACAAAGTCTATATTAGTGGGAAGATATTCCCAAAGCGAACCCAACGGTTCCAGTTTCGTGAAAATCCGACGGTCGGATCTCCCACTCTCGTCGTTTGAAGTTACGGTTTCAAAATTCGAACTGCAGCGTCGTCTGTCGATTTAATTTAATTATATTTATATTTATATATAAATATAAACGTTTCTGGCGCTGTTTTTCTTCAGATTTGAATTAAACATTTCGGACAATCCAACCGTTGGATTTTTACAAGGTTGGTGCCGTTGGGAAGATATTTCCAAGGCGAACCCAGCGGTTGCGGTTTCGGGAAAATCCGATGGTCGGATTTCTCGTACTAATCATTTCAAATTACGATTCCGAAACACGAACTGCACGGCTTCGATTCCTTTTAATTATATTTATATTTATATATATAAATATAGTTCATTCTATAATTCCAACTATAGTCCACTCTATATTTCCGACTTCGTTTTTACTTCAAATATTTCACTAACGCCTTAATATTTCGAAAAAATTCGCCATAACCTCCTTTGTACGGGGAGGGGTTTGGAAATTTATTGGGCCGTGTTAGGTACCTAATAAATCCTAAAAAGCATCCACATATTTTAGTGATATATTCTGGTGTCTACGGGGGAGCATGTATAGATAATCTTTCCAGAGAATAAATTCTCGTCACCCCGTTTCCGTGTGGAAATAAATAGTCCATGTGCCGTATCTAATAACTAGAGCGACGTGGTTATTGTCAACTCCAGACCCGTGTGGGGGTTTTTATTAATTTGGCAATTTATCGTTATATTTTATAGAGTCCATATCAGTCATCAGTTCAACCAGTAGTATATAATCATCGCCATACAAGCCTCTCGCTCGTATGGTAAATCTTCCACCTCGTCACACAAGCTCCAATTGCTTATGTGGAATATGATGAAGTATGCCTATCGTCAAGAAGTATGCCATGTAGTGTAGTTCAAAATAAATTGTTACTATCCTATGGCGATATTTATTATTTCACACAGAATAACCAGCACTCTGCATCCAATGGCATTCACAGGAGTTGATATATAAATAAAATTGCGCAGCCAACTCATCAAGGTTTACCTATTTGTCGGGCACGCAAATAATTTCTTTACTCTACAGCTAATCCATTTTTCCTGTTCAACACATGTATATATATGCAGAACAAGGCTAATAATAATATTTCTAGCAAACTATTATTTATTTCGACACGTGTGTATTTTTATCAAAGCATATACATGACAAAAGAAATATATTTTTTGTCGTCAAAAATATTTATTCAACACGTGAATGTTTTTAACACTTCATATTCACAATAAAGATGTAGTTTTTATTTTCGCTTCATTTTATTTTAAAATACGATAACATTCAACACATGAATTTCAAGTCGACGAACGAATTGCAACTCAACACATGAATATTCTATATAGTTTGTATATATATAAAAATGTGATTTTTATCGCTAAAGCTATTTGTTTAAATTCAAATAATATTCAACACATGAATTTCCACTCAACGAATGAATTGCAACTCAACTCATGAATATTCGCTATAGTTGTAATACATATAAAAAATGTGATTTTTATCACTAAAGCTATTTGTTTAAATTCAAATAATATTCAACACATGAATTTTGATTCAACGAATGAATTTCAACTCAACACATGAATATTGGCTATATATGTAATTTATTTCAACGAATGAAAATTATTCTAACACACGTATATTTCAGAAAATTTCGGCAGCATAACGACAGGGTAGTTAAAACCAGGACCGTCCCTAGTACGGCTCCTCGCTCTACCTTAAAACCTCGCGGTTTTTGACAATGGGGATCATGCATCTAGATCGCACGCAGGCAGCATGTTTTATTTTCAATTCCACAATCCTATTCTAATTTGTTTCAACCATAAGAGTGTATTTTTCAACCACAAAGGTATTTTTCAACCACAATATCAAGCACAAACAATTATTTCCAACCATTCGTCGTACCACATAATATTACGTCAATCACAAGCAATAAATATCGTCCATGGTCTGTGGACGAGGGGAGTGTGTGTGTGTGTGTATATATATATATATATATTATATTATAATTCACTTGCAATTAATCACAATTTAAAGCATATATGTTTCATTCAACGCTTGTATAATTTATACATCGCTAATATAACTTATACAACACATGTACATGAGTTACACAATGCGTATATAATTTACACTTCGCTTAAATAATTTATACAACGTGATTTCATTCACACAATCAGTTTAGATTCCTCACATTGGTTTCTGCAGTGCTAAAAATCGTAGGAAGATCAGAAAAATCCGTGGCTTCTTCTAGAATGTAGAGAGCCTCCTTGCGGTCATGGTGTCTCCTGTTTCATCGAATTTTGTTAACGAACGAAAAAGATATTATTTTTCAAAGTTTTGCAACGCTTTATAGTGTAAAAACAGTTCAACATTAAACAACCCGTATACCTTCAAGAGGAGTTCGAAACTAGGGTTGCTGATAATGTTTGAATCGTGGCACGGGGACACAATCAGGTTGCGCTACGGTGGAGAGCGCAGAGAGGCGCGCCTGCGCCAGGTGGTTTCGCTCCGATCGATACAGCGACGAGGGCGGATTCTGGTGAGATGTGCGGCGACTTCGAGCCCTTGGATCTCGTCGGATAGTCAATGATGGAAGGCGAGGTGGGTATCGATTTAGAGAGGGGGAGGAGAGCTTTCGAGATCAGGTGGTGGCGCGGCCTATAGATCGTCGGAGCGAGGGGAAAGTGGTCGGGAAGGGTGGAGTAACGTGCGCCGTCGAAGCAGAAAGAAGAAAGGGTTTTCCGGAGATTTTTTTTAAAATAATGAAATAGAAAAAATATGATTGGCCAAGGTTTTAATTAACTTTTTAAATAGTGTTTTTACAACCGAACTTCTTTTCCAACCCAACGACTGTTGCCCCTAGCTAAATACCCCCATTCCGGACACAATGGGATATGTTTCGTTGGCCAATTCGACTGTTACAGTCAGTTATTTTTCAAATTAAAATATAAAATATTCAATACTAAATTTGAACGTACATTTCAATTTGCCAGGGCCACAAACTGAATCAAAAAATTCCATAAAAATAAATCTAGCTTGGTTTTGACAATACGGTCCTAACAAAACCAGTTTCGTCGAATTCTGAGCTCGTTTGAAAAACGGCCATTTTTAGGTCGACCCATTTTAACAAAATTTGACCAATTACATTTTCTTTTGCCCCGCTCACATACTAGCTTCAAAAATTATGAAATTTGAAACCTAGCAATAATTTGACATCCCGGACCCAACAAAAGTGGTTTCGTCGAATTCCAAGGTCGTATGCAAAATATCAATTTTCAAGGGCTATATATGCTATATAGCGACCTTTCTGAAGATTCAATTGGCCATAACTTTTGATTCCTGTTATGAAACTTCGATTTTTCAGATTCGTTAGAAAGGTATTCATAAACAGATTTAAATATTTTCAGTTTCGCTAAAATCCGTTACATTTTCCACCCGGTACAGTCAGACAAAGTTTGTATTCAAAATTTCAAACTGCAATACTATACCCTATTCTCTATTTTATTGAAATAGACTATTTCAACTATTCAAATTCTTTGGTAATAACCAAATTTCAAAATTTTAAATTGGTTCACATTTTCCGGGTTATTACAATCTCCCCCACTTAAAACTTTTCGTCCTCGAAAAGGAAATAACAGCTAAGTAGGAAATAAAATGTAAATGCAAAGTATTGTAAATGTACCTTGCACCGGAGTTAGTCAGAGATGTCCACTCTGCATTTGGGTTAGGCTTGTTTAATGCTTTCCTCGGTCTCCCAAGTACAGTCTCTAGGGTCACTTCTCCACTGCATCTTGACTAAATGAATCTTTTTGCTCCTTAGCTCTCTAGTTTCTTTGCCAACTATCTTTAATGGATCTCTTCTGAGTGCTAATTCTGGAGTTATGTCTATATCCTGTTGCGCTGCTTCTTCCACAACAAGATCTGGATCATGAACATGTTTTCTGAGTTGAGACACGTGGAACACATCATGTACACCAGGCAACCAATTAGGTAATGAGACCCTATATGCAAGAGTTCCAATCCGTTCAAGTATAGGAAAGGGACCAATAAATCTCGGTGCCAACTTCCCAGTCTTGCCAAATCTGATTACTCCCCGCATTGGAGAAACACTTAAATACACATAATCGCCAACGAAAAATGATAAATCTCATCTTCTCGCATCAGCATAACTTTTCTGTTGGCTCTGTGCAGTTTTCAATCGCTTCTTAATGAAATCGACTTTATCCGATGCTTCTCGAATCATATCGGGCCCTAACACAAGTCTTTTGCCAGGTTCTACCAAACATGCGGGAGATCTGCACGGTCTACCATATAATGCTTCAAATGGGGACATTCCCAAACTTGCTTGATAGCTATTGTTGTAAGAGAATTCGGCTAAATGTAAGTGATCTTCCCATGAGCCTCCAAAATCAATAACGCAAGCCCGCAGTAAATCTTCTAGAATTCTATTCACCCGCTCAGTTTCGCCGTCTGTCTGAGGGTGATAAGCGGTGCTTAGATTCAATTTGGATCCCAATTCTGTCTGGAATGCTTCCCAGAATTTGCTAGTAAACAGGGGATCTCTATCACTGACTATATTGAGCGGCACTCCATGCAGTTTAACTATTTCTTTGAAGTAAATCTGTGCTAAACTTTGAGCCGTTCTATTGGATCGGACAGGTATGAAATGGGCAGTCTTCGTGAAGCGATCTACGATTACCCATATACTGTCGTTTCCTTTCTTAGTTCGAGGCAAACCATCAATGAAGTCCATCGAAATTTGCTCCCACTTCCATCCTGGAATTTCTAATGGTTGTAATAGTCCAGCTAATTTCTGTTGATCGCTCTTAACTAGCTGACAAGTGGGGCATCTACTAACATACAATGAAATATCTCTTTTCAAAGCTCTCCACCAGAATGTGCGTTTGATATCGTTATACATTTTGCTCACACCGGGATGGATGCTTAATTTGGACTTGTGGCACTCATCAAGTATTTCTCTTCTGAGCTTAGGAAGATTCGGGATGCAAATTCTACCCTTTAATCTTAGAACTCCTTTGTCATCGAGTCGGAAACTTGTGGATTCACCTCCTTTGACTCTCTGACTGACTCTTTGAATAAATTCATCGTCTTTCTGAAGGGTCGATATCCTGTCTATCAATGAAGACGTGATGACAAAACTGGCGATGATTTCATTCTTTCTGCTGAGCGCATCGGCTACAACATTGGCTTTCCCTGGAGTGTATAGAATTTCAAAATCATATGCTGCAAGGAATTCTAACCAACGCTGTTGTCTCAAATTTAGATCTTTCTGAGTGAATAGATATTTCAAGGATTGATGATCCGTGAATAGTTCGAACTTCTCGCCCAGCAAATAATGCCTCCAGATTCTCAAAGCAAACACGATAGCTAATAACTCAAGATCATGAGTTGCATAGTTTCTTCCATGTGGCTTCAGCTAACGGCCGGCATAAGCGACCACTTGGCCTTTTTGCATTAATACCGCGCCTAGCCCTCTAATAGAAGCGTCTGTCCATACATTCAAGTCTTGGTTGCCTTCTATAATTGTCAATACTGGAGCAGTTGTCATCTTCAGTTTCAGCTCCTGGAAAGCTTCTTCACATTCGAGAGTCCATTTGAATTTCTCATGCTTCTTTGTAAGCTTTGTCAAAACACCAGATATTTTTGAAAAATCCTGAAAGAATTTCCGATAGTAGCTAGCCAATCCAAGGAAACTTCAAACTTCTGTTGGGGTAGTAGGTTGTTTCCAGTTCTGAATCGCTGTAATTTTGCTTGGATCCACAGCAATCCCTTCTTTTGATACGACATGGCCTAGGAATTTAACTTCATCCTGCCAGAAGACACACTTAGAATATTTAGCTTTCAAGACATTTCTCCTTAGAATTTTCAACACTTGTTCTAAATGTTTTGCATGCTCGCCTTCCACCTTGGAATAGATTAAAATGTCATCGATGAAGACTAGAACAAATTTATTCAACACACCCCGGAACACTCTGTTCATAAGATCGACGAAGTATGCCGGAGCCTTACACGAGCCGAACGGCATTACTAACCATTCGTAGAATAAATCGGGACACCTGAAGGCTGTCAAAGGGATACAGTCTTCGGCTATACGTAATTGGTGGAAACCTGTAGCTAGGTCCATTCTGGAGAATATCGTTGCTCCATTTAATTGATCTAGCAGATCGTCTATTCGGGGCAAGGGATATTTGTTCTTCAGTGTCTGCTTATTGAGATCTCGGTAATCAACACAAAGTCTTAGAGTACTGTCTGATTTCGGGACAAATACTACTGCTGCTCCCCACGCTGAAAAGCTCGGTCTAATCAGACCTTTCCAAAGCAATTCTCGGGTTTGACTACCTAACTCTTCTTTTTCTTTCGGGGCCATTCTTCTAATTGGATGTACTACTGGTCGGGCGTTAGGAATTAGATATATTCTAAATTCAATTTCTCTTTGCGGTGGTAAGTTTTCTACTTCTTCAAACACATCCGCGTAGTTTTTCATGATCGGTATTTTTCTAATGAAGGGGGAGTAACTTCTAAAGAAGACCAAAATTCTGTTCTATTAATTTCTGAACCGAGACATGGTAAAGTGATATGCCCCGATTTTGTTTCAACTTTCACGATTCTTTCGGCACATCTAACTTTAGCCTTATATTTTGTCAACCAGTCCAGCCCCAGTATAATATCAAATTCGGAAAGGTCCATGACAATCGAATCAAAAGGAAATCGGTATCGAGAAAAGGAAATAGGTACTTTACAATATGTACCGAGACTAACAGAACCTCCTATCGGGTTTTGAACTTTAATTTGTTCTCTAAGATTTCTTCGTTTCAATTTTAACTTGTGAACAATGTTACCAGAAATGAAGCTACGTGATGCACCAATATCAAAAAGTACAGAAACAGGAATATTTTTAATGGTAAGGGTACCTCCCAAGACGTCGGGTTTACCTGATCCATCGGTGGTAGCTGGCGGGGTCTCCCCGTCATACACATGAGCCACTTGTGCATTCTGCTTCAGAGGACAATTCCTGCTATAGTGCCTCTTCTTATGGCAGTTGTAGCATTCGGCTGAGTCATTTGCCTTTGTTTTCCTCGGGGCTTTGCATACATTAGAAAAATGTCCTGGCTTCCCGCAGTTGTAGCAATTTCCTTTCGGGATCTTTCCAGGTTTCTGAGTAGCGGCCGCTGTAATGCTAGACTCGGGCTGATCTGCTGAAGCCTTGCGCTTATTTTCAGCTTGGCTTTTGGTGCGGTCTTGGTTGGCGTGTCTTTCATCCATATCTTCATAATTGCAAGCCATTTCTACCAATTCTGAGAAGGAGAGTTTGATGTTGCTCATGGCTCTGTCATGGTACTTGCGCTTTAGCCCAAATATGAATCTCTTGTTCTTTGCTTTGTTGGTCATAATAAGCTCTGGAGCATAGCGCGACAACTGGGTGAATTTATTGAGGTAATACTGGATAGAGAGATCTCCTTGCTGGAGATTAGCAAACTGCTCTCGCATCCTCTCTAGAGCCTGTTCAGGTACAAACTTCTCGTTGAACATGGTTTTGAATTGCTCCCAGGTTCTGACAGTACCTGCTGCAACCTCTGAGGTAATGGCATCCCACCACAGCTCTGCTTCCTCCTATAGGAGCCAAATACCTAGTCGTGCTTTGTTGTTGGTTCCCATACCCATGCCTTCAAAGATTTTCTCACAGGTCTTCAACCAAGCTATAGCCTCGGTCACTGTACCAGTGCCAGAAAAGGGTTTTCCCCCAAGGTTCCTATACCTCTTCGCTACTTTGTCTAGCTCAAAGTCCTCGGGTACTGGTGGTTGAACAATATGGCCTCCCTCAACTACATGGATATTCCCCCATCCTCCTGCTGCTCCTGCTCGGCCTCCACGGCCTCCTCTAGCAGCTGCTGCTCTAGTAGCCATCAGAAAGAGTACTGTATAAGCAAGAAAAGAGTCAAGCTCACAAATTTGATAATTTTCATATATGATAAAGCAGGGGAATATAAGGAAAGGAAATGATGTACTGATCAAATTGTTTTGCTAATCAGCTTAGCTCATTCTAGGACATTGCTAATCCTATCTCTAATGAGCTACTCGCCTTAGAACACTACTGATTCTATTCTGACGAGGTGTTTAATGTGTTAGATCCCGGAACTAAGATTAACCAAAGCTCTGATACCAACTGTGACGATCCCAAAATCCAAGGGGCGGTATTAAGGATAATCATTGGAATATAACACATTAATCATCATAGCAGAGTACAGATAATAGCAGAACAATAAATAGAATAATTTTACATGGATATGACAGCGGAATCACAACATGTAATAACATCAGAATAGCATAGCATATAACTTAGTAAATAAAAGGGAAGTGATCAGTCATCATCGCCAGAGGCGGAATACATACATGCAGTGAGACATAATAAGGGTATCAGTCTACATCGCCGAAGGCGGTACATATACATACAATAAGAAGTACTGAAAGTAAATCAGTCTGCATCGCCCGAGGCGGAATCATAATATAAGTACAATAATGGCGGAAAATGTCAAAGTCGTCTCTGTGAAGTCAGCCTCGCCATGAGCCAAAATTGCACTCTATGCAACAGTGCAAAGCCAAAAACAACCTGTCACCTGTGAACTAGGTTGCCCGTGCGAAAATAAGGTCACCCGCATTTGCAAAGTGAAACAAACAACGAGTCAGTCATGGGGACTGGTATGAGGAATCTATCTAATAGTTTAAACAACAGTAATAAGCAAATCATAGGACCACGCCACTTTCGCGGAACGGGTTTACTCCAGTGATTGCTAGTGCATTTAAAACAAAGTAAATTCTTTTAAAACAACGCAATGCTTTTTGAAAGAATGAAGCCATTATAAGACTCAAGTCCCATCATACAATGCAACGCAAGTCGGAGGATAGATTTTTACCTTATAATGGCCAATTATGCTTGATACGTATAAAGCAAAATCATTTGATATTATTACTAGTGCATATATGTTTCAAAAATGAATAGCATCATAAATATCAATCATAGGAGGCATAGCTACCATCTACTATGTCGCCGTACTAGTTCTACAATCGAGTCCGTTATTTCGTATTGGAAATTGGATTTCCGTCATGAGTCGAGGCAAGGGGCAAGCTCCTCTCCGCTTCGAGACATTCTAGCAAATGCCTCAGGACTACACACTCTGGGTAACCCCTGGATCGGCTGGGCCGGTCCTCTCTTATGTTTGAGGATTGGCAATTCCTGAGCACACGTTTCCCGGTCCTTACAGACCTATAATCGAGGCGCATCGCATTCCAACAACCACAAAGGTGAAAAGTAGATATAAATGTCAGGGCTGGTAAGTCACTGACACCACCATAGCTAGAAAGAAACGTCGTGCTCTCCCAGCGGCTCGTATCCCGTTTTTAACTCATACCGAGGTGTGAGGCTCGCGAATCCACGCTATACACAAAGCTAGGCCACGTAGACCTTGCTTTGATCATCATCCATAAGACTTTGCTTTGCAACAGAAGCCTTGATCACAGCATCTTAGCATGCCACATAGGCAGTCCACTCCATACGATTGATTTCCGTCGATATATAACCTCTGAGCTCGTACGTCTCAGAGAAGGGCGTTAAGCAAAAGAATAAATTCTCCGCCGCCAAATAGATATATATTTAACAGAGATCAATCAGTATAGAACAAAATCCAATGTCAGACACACAGTCCATTTACAAGTTCGTTCTTGGTCTGAACGAAACCGGAGGCGTCAAATTCCTCGTATATCCGTACAATCAACACATGCGTTCAGACGGCTACTACTTCCTCCCCTTTCCGGTAGCTACTCCAGTCTGGAACCTCAGCAGCGCCATCCAACCGATACGAAGATCGTCGGTCTTGAATCGTCTTTGCATTTCCAATTCGAATCGCTCGATAAATTATTTGAAATGAGGGTTAGCTCGGCCTTTTCAAATAATTCACGTCATTAGAATTTAAATCGATTCTTTCCATGGTTATATTATTCGACATCCATCTTTTAGTTCTTTAGTGTTATTTTTGTGTCAAACACATACAACCATCAAATATCAAACAATTCAAGCCCAATTGGTTTATTTGCAATCTATGTTGCTTACAATATTTTATAACGATTTTTCGCCATTTTTATTTATTTAAAAATGGCCATATTTAATTAAACGACGTTTCAGGTCGTGCCATGGCACTGGCGCTATTTTTCCTCTAATTTGTTTTACACATATCGGAAAATCTACCCGTTGGATTTCTACAAAGTCTATATCAGTGGGAAGATATTCCCAAAGTGAACCCAATGGTTCCAGTTTCGTGAAAATCCGACGGTCGGATCTCCCACTCTCGTCGTTTGAAGTTACGGTTTCAAAATTCGAACTGCAGCGTCGTTAGTCGATTTAATTTAATTATATTTATATTTATATATAAATATAAATGATTCTGACGCTGTTTTTCTTCAGATTTGAATTAAACATTTCAGACAATCCAACCGTTGGATTTTTACAAGGTTGGTGCCGTTGGGAAGATATTTCCAAGGCGAACCCAGCGGTTGCGGTTTCGAGAAAATCCGATGGTCGGATTTCTCGTACTAATCGTTTCAAATTACGATTTCGAAACATGAACTGCACGGCTTCGATTCCTTTTAATTATATTTATATTTATATATATAAATATAGTTCATTCTATAATTCCAACTATAGTCCATTCTATATTTCCAACTTCGTTTTTACTTCAAATATTTCACTAACGCCTTAATATTTCGAAAAAATTCGCCATAACCTCCTTTGTACGGGGAGGGGTTTGGAAATTTATTGGACCGTGTTAGGTACCCAATAAATCCTAAAAAGCATCCACATATTTATAGTGACATATTCTGGTGTCTACGGGGGAGCATGTATAGATAATCACTCCAGAGAATAAATTCTCGTCACCCCGTTTCCGTGTGGAAATAAATAGTCCATGTGCCGTATCTAATAACTAGAGCGACGTGGTTATTGTCAACTCCAGACCCGTGTGGGGTTTTTATTAATCTGGCAATTTATCGTTATATTTTATTGAGTCCATATTAGTCATCAGTTCAACCTGTAGTATATAATCATCGCCATACATGCCTCTCGCTCGTATGGTAAATCTTCCACCTCGTCACACAAGTTCCAATTGCTTATGTGGAATATGATGAAGTATGCCTATCGTCAAGAAGTATGCCATGTAGTGTAGTTCAAAATAAATTGTTATTATCCTATGGCGATATTTATTATTTCACATAGAATAACCAGCACTCCGCATCCAATGGCATTCACAGGAGTTGATATATAAATAAAATTGCGCAGCCAACTCATCAAGGTTTACCTATTTGTCGGGCACGCAAATAATTTCTTTACTCTATAGCTAATCCATTTTTCCTGTTCAACACATGTATATATATGCAGAACAAGGATAATAATAATATTTCTAGCAAACTATTATTTATTTCAACACGTGTGTATTTTTATCAAAGCATATACATGACAAAAGAAATATATTTTTTGTCGTCAAAAATATTTATTCAACACGTGAATGTTTTTAACACTTCATATTCACAATAAAGATGTAGTTTTTATTGTCGCTTCATTTTATTTTAAAATACGATAACATTCAACACATGAATTTCAAATCGACGAACGAATTGCAACTCAACACATGAATATTCTATATAGTTTGTATATATATAAAAATGTGATTTTTATCGCTAAAGCTATTTTTTTAAATTCAAATAATATTCAACACATGAATTTCAACTCAACGAATGAATTGCAACTCAACACATGAATATTCGCTATAGTTGTAATATATATAAAAAATGTGATTTTTATCGCTAAGGCTATTTGTTTAAATTCAAATAATATTCAACACATGAATTTTGATTCAACGAATGAATTTCAACTCAACACATGAATATTGGCTATATATGTAATTTATTTCAACGAATGAAAATTATTCTAACACGTGTATATTTCAGAAAATTTCGGCAACATAACGACATGGTAGTTAAAACCGGGACCGTCCCTAGTACGGCTCCTCGCTCTACCTTAAAATATCATGCATCTAGTTCGCAAGCAGGTGGCATGTTTTATTTTCAATTCCACAATCCTATTCTAATTTGTTTCAAACACAAGAGTGTATTTTTCAACCACAAAGGTATTTTTCAACCACAATATCAACCACAAACAATTATTTCCAACCACTCGTCGTACCATATAATATTGTGTCAATCACAAGCAATAAATATCGTCCATGGTCTGCGGACGAGGGGAGTATATATTTATATATATATATATAATACTATATTATAATTCACTTGCATTTCATCACAATTTAAAGCATATATGTTTCATTCAACGCTTGTATAATTTATACATCGCTAATTTAACTTATACAACACATGTACATGAGGTATACAATGCGTATATAATTTACACTTCGCTTATATAATCTATACAACGCGATTTCATTCACACAATCAGTTTAGATTCCTCACATTGGTTTCTACAGTGCTAAAAATCGTAGGAAGATCAGAAAAATCCGCGGCTTCTTCTAGAATGTAGAGAGCCTCCTTGCGGTCACGGTGTCTCCTGTTTCATCGAATTTCGTTAACGAACGAAAAAGATATTATTTTTCAAAGTTTTGCAACACTTTATAGTGTAAAAACAGTTCAACATTAAACAACCCGTATACCTTCAAGAGGAGTTCGAAATTAGGGTTGCTGATAATGTTTGATTCGTGGCACGGGGACACGATCAGGTTGCGCTACGGTGGAGAGCGCAGAGAGGCGCGCCTGCGCCAGGTGGTTTCGCTCCGATCGATGCAGCGATGAGGGCGGATTCTGGTGAGATGTGCGGCAACTTCGAGCCCTTGGATCTCGTCGGATAGTCAATGATAGAAGGCGAGGTGGGTATCGATTTAGAGAGGGGGAGGAGAGCTTACGAGATCAGGTGGTGGCGCGGCCTATAGATCATCGGAGCGAGGGGAAAGTGGTCGGGAAGGGTGGAGTAACGTGCGCTGTCGAAGCAGAAAGAAGAAAGGGTTTTCCGGAGATTTTTTTTATTTTAAATAATGAAGTAGAAAAAATATGATGGGCCAAGGTTTTAATTAACTTTTTAAATAGTGTTTTTACAACCGAACTCCTTTTCCAATCCAACGACTATCGCCGCTAGCTAAATGCCCCCATTCCGGACACAATGGGATATGTTTCGTTGGCCAATTCGACTGTTACAATCAGTTATTTTTCAAATTAAAATATAAAATATTCAATATTAAATTTGAACGTACATTTCAATTTTCCAGGGCCACAAACTGAATCGAAAAATTCCAAAAAAATAAATCTAGCTTTGTTTTGATGATACGGTCCTAACAAAACTAGTTTCGTCGAATTTTGAGCTCGTTTGAAAAACGGCCATTTTTAGGTCGACCCATTTTAACAGAATTTGACCAATTACATTTTCTTTTGCCTCGCTCACATACTAGCTTCAAAAATTATGAAATTTGAAACCTAGCAATAATTTGACATCCCGGACCCAACAAAAGTGGTTTCGTCAAATTCCGAGGTCGTATGCAAAATATCAATTTTCAAGGGCTATATATGCTATATAGCGACCTTTCTGAAAATTCAGTTGGCCATAACTTTTGATTCCCATTATGAAACTTTGATTTTTCAGATTCGTTAGAACGGTATTCATAAACAGATTTAAATATTTTCAGTTTCGCTAAAATCCGTTACATTTTCCACCCGGTACAGTCAGACAAAGTTTGTATTCAAAATTTCAAACTACAATACTATACCCTATTCTCTATTTTATTGAAATAGGCTATTTCAACTATTCAAATTCTTTGGTAATAACCAAATTTAAAATTTTTAAATTGGTTCACATTTTCCGGGTTATTACAATTGATCGTCGTGATGATTATTCAGAATGGGTTAAACCCGGTCTTTCTGAATAACTCGCATATTTTGGGATTAAAAAGCAAATATTGGAAAATCTCACATTTCGTTACATTACAACTCCGAGTATTCTTTTAATAAGATATTCGATTTAAAAGATTCTCATTAATTTTATCAAAGATAAAATTCTGAAAATAAAATCTGTAAGTCAATTTCCGAAATATGGAATTCCACAGAAATCAAATCAATACATAATCGATATAGATTTCTGTATCGGACTAATAATATAAATGGAATAACGGCAAAGCCTCTTAAATTCCATATATAATATCGGTCTTCTTTTACAGAAGCCCATTTAGATTATTACCAATAGAATTTCCACTTAATTCCTATTTAATATATAAAATTGGAAAAAATTGATTTTTAGAAAATGCCCTTTTTAAATCTATAAAATAAATTTATAAATACCAAATAATAATTTCAATGTAAATTGGATTAAAGGACAAATGTCGTTTAAAACATCGTCCACGATAAATCCACATCACATCTCAATTTATTTCATATTACAAAATATAATTGCAAAAGCTAGTAATCTTTAAAAACATATTTTAAAATAATCATAAAAATATTCTTTATATAAAGACTCTAAATGAGAAGTATTCTTTATATTACAAATTCTTTATCTTTTACAAATATTCTTTGTTTTAACATATACTTGGTTAAAAATATATTTTGGGAAAATATATATACTTTATATAAAAAGATTTCTAATGTAAAAATATTCTCATTTAAAAGAACATCTAAATCGAACTGTGACTCAAATATTTACCATGTAATTTTGGGTTACATGGATTTCACACACATCATGTATATGACGATAATAGTAAAATCATCAAATCATCCATCTACATCCAAAGTGTAAATTCCTTTGCATCTAAAAAAAGTGTAAATTCCACTACCTAAGCGTTAAAATTAAATAATAATGCTCATCGCAGCCTATCGATCTAACGATCAACATACAACTATATATTGGGATTAGTGTATGTTAACTTTCATCCCAACACCCGTGTGGGGTTTCATCCAACAAACAAATAACAAATTTATTTGTGTACTTGGGCGATGTGTAAAAATTATCGATCCAATCACATAAACAAGTCAGGTAACTTGTCTATGGCAGTGTAATACACAATATATCACACGACGATAAAAATGCCTCTTTTATTTCTATTCTTTTTATCGCATGTAAAATATCAATAAAAATGTAATCTTTATTTCTATTCTTTTATCGCATCTAAAGTGGAGATAAAAATATAATCTTTATTTCAATTCCGTTCATTGTAAATAAGTGGGAAGAAGAATATAATCTTTAATTCCATTTGTAATAGGGAATACAAATAATAACAAAAATATAACTTTTCATTTCATTCTTTATTTGCAATAAAGAATGCAAATAAAGATTCAACTTTTTAATTTGATGTTTATTTACATAGAGGAATGTAAATAAAAATTATAACTTTTCATTTCATAATTTATTTGCATTAAGGATTGCAAATGAAAATGTATCTTTTATTCTCATGTTTTATTTGCATTGAGTAATGCAAATAAAAATGTAATATTTAATTTCTAGTTTTATTTACATCAAGAAATGTAAATAAAAGAACAACTCCTTATTTTATGTTTATTTACATCAAGTGAAGTAAATAAATAAATAAAAATGTAACCTTTATTTTAATGTTTTGTTCGCATTTTAAAATCATGCGACAAAAAAATGTAACTATTGTTCTTAAATAAATTTGTTTGCATCTAAATTTGCAAACAAAAATGTAATTTTTATTTTCTTGTTTGTAGCTAAAGTTGCAAACAAAAAATGTAATTTTTATCTGCTTGTTTTATTTGCATGATAGAATACAAATAAAAATGTATTTTCTATTTTCTATGTTTCGTTTGCATTGTAGAATGCAAACAAAAGTATAATTTTTTTTCTATTTTCATGTATTGTTTGCATTCGTGAATGCAAATAAAAGTACAACTTTTATTTTCAAGATATATTTGCATTAATGAGTGCAAATAAAAGAACAAATTTTAATTTCAAGGCATTTATACATTGGTGAATGTAAATAAAAGGATAAACTCGGATTTCAACATATATTTATATTTGTGAATATAAATAAAAGGATAAATTTTATTTTAATGTATATTTACATTTGTGAATGTAAATAAAGGAATAAATTTTATTTTTAAAATATATTTGCATTGGTGAATGCAAATAAAAGAACAAATTTTATATATCTTTGTATCTGTAAATATATATTTTATATATCTTTGTATCTGTAAATACAAATAAAAGAACAAGTTTATTTTTAATGTATATTTACATTTGTGAGATTTTTAAATGTTACAACTTTTATTGAAATCAAAGTGACAAATAAGATATGACCTTTCAATCCCTGTTATTGAAAACAGTAGACAATAAAAATCTAATCTTTAATTTTAATTCTAAGATTACATAAAAAAGTAATGTTTAAATTTTATTCTTTTTAATGAAACCATTCCATATTAAAAATATGTGCTTTTTAATCCACTCTTCTTAATGTAACAAACTCACATTAAGAATATGTTCTTTTAATCCTTCTTTTTAATGTAAACAAATTCTCATTAAAAATACATTCTTTTTTTATTCATTCTTTTTAATGTAAACAAATTCACATTAAAAAAAATGTAATCTTTTTTGTTGTTGTTCAAATTCTATTGTAAATAAACAACAAAAATAATATTTTATTCGACATCCAAATTCTGTTGAAAAGTAAACAAATAAAATAAGATTTTATTTGTTAACTAGTCTCCATTGTAATATAAACTAATAAAAATAATGTTTTATTTGTCGTTCAATTTCTTTTGTTATATCAACAAATAAAAATGAGTTTTTATTTGTTGTTTCAATTCTATTGTTCATTTCAGAAAAATAAGAATTATGTTTAATAACATAAAATAAAATTTTACAACTGGATCTGAAATAAGTATGATTTAAATATGAATATAATATGATTTAGATCAAATTTTAGATCTAATCTCTAACTGCAATTAAATTCAACAATATGTAAAATTCCAATGCGGATTTAGCATATTATGAACAACAAAACATACAACAAGCAACAATTAACAATTCAAACAACACAGGCATTTCAGATCTGAATTAGCATGATAATACAATCATTTTTAACACGAGAAAATAATTAATAATTAAATAAATAAAATTAGTATTCTCACATTGATTTTTGCTGAAAATTTGTCTGTCTCGGAATCAGCTCTGGTCTGCGCCATCGCGAAGACCTCGGAAAGACGAGTCCAACGCAACTGACGGTTCGTCAATTGGACCTCGTATGAAGGAGATATTGATTTTTAAAGATCGCATAAATTAAATATTAAATAAATAAAATAATATTAAAATACAACCTTTCTTCCTCACGTTATACGCATCGCCGAACCCATCTCTTCACCTCCGATCCTCCACGTCGCACCCCCATCCGAGCCACCGATCGCCGTTCAGACCCCGCCACGTCGAAGCCCTAGCCGAGCTCCACCTTCGGCTGAAACCCCATCGAACTCGACTCTCCCCTTGCCTCGGAATCTGAACCCAAAACCGCCATGTTTCAGCCCAGAATTCGTGAAATCCGTGAACCAAAACCCGATCTTGACCGTATGGATTGAAAGATCTCTCCGAGAGCTTCGATTTGGTACCAAGTTTGTCGATTTTCGTTGAGCGAATCAAAAGTTATGAGCGTTTGAAATTGGAGGAATTCTGGCCTTCGGTTTAGGTGGCGGCTGCCATGTCAAATTTGGGTTTCGGCCTGAATATTTTAATATTAAATCTCGAAAATCGTGCTTAAAAGGAGGATTTTCGGATTTTCGGACTTTCTCTGATTTGGGCCTGCTTACTGTCGTTCTTAAGGTTTTTACACCTTCTGAACGCAATGGGATAGGTCCCGTGGCCCAATTCCAAAATCTGTACGATTTTATTTAAAATTGCATTAAAAATTAATTAATTAAATATTGACCGTACATTAAAATATGCTGGGGCCACATACGACCTAAGAAAATTATAAAAAAAATATTTTTAGCTTTCTTATGACGATATGGTTCTAACAAGACTAATTTTGTCGAATTCTGAGACTCTTTGAAAAATGGCCTTTTTCAAGTCGTTTAAATTTAACTTTAAATAGTCAAAACACATTTTCTCTTGCCACGCTCACATATTAATTCGAAAAATTCTGAAAATTGAAATCTAGCAATAATTTGACATTCCGGTTCCAACAAAAGTGGTTTCATCGAAAACAGAGGTCATTTGAAAAATGACTATTTTTAAGGGCAATATATTTAATATTAAAAATACATTTTTAAACAAATAAATCCTGAAACTCAAACTATATAAGTGTTTACTGTTTTTCAATGCAGAAACGTCATTTCGAACTCAATGGATGTGGTGTCGAGTCGAAATTCCTTCATATGTGAAAAGTAGCCTTTTGGGCCATATATATTATATATATGAATTCTACAGCGACCTTTCTAAAAATTGAATTGGCCATAACTTTTGATTTCCGCTATGAAATTTCAATTTTTCAGATTCGTTAGAAAGATATGATTAAACAGATTTAAATATTTCTGGTTTCACTCTAATCTGATTTATTTTGAATCCTGTACATTCAGTTAAAGTTCAAAATCAAATTTTAAAACTACCGCGCCATTTCTAACTCCTTTATATTTAAAATTAATTTTATTCGTTCTATCTTCGACAAAAATAAATTCTAGCCGTTATTATTAAAATAAATCACTTTATATTTTCAAAATTCATTAAAATTTTCTAAAATAATTTTTTAAAAATGGTTCGGAATTTGCGGGTTGTTACATAAGTGCAGTTCAATGGCCGTTGATGGAAATCGACTGAACGGGCCTTGATAAAATTATTAAAAATAGCAGTAATTTTTGTAAAATCATAAGAAATGATTTGTGAAGAATTGGGGTGAAAAATTCCATATTTGAAAAGATAAAAATAGATTTTTATCGAAATGAACTAGTTTTGAACTAGAATTATAATTCTATTTATTTTTAAATAAATAAATTGAATTTGAAAGGGTTTTAAAAGTAACCAGAATTTACAATAATTGAATTGGAATGGATTTGTAATAACCCGGAAATCTGGGCCAGTTTAAAATTTTTATTTTGGCAATTTTAGCGAATTTTGATTATTTAAAATGAATTATTTTAAATAATAACGACGAGAAATTTATTTTGAATATAATTCGAATGTATATATTCGTTTGAATCGACGATAGAATATATATATTTATCTATAATTATAAAAGGAATTGAAAATGGCGCGGTAGTTCGATAATTCGATTTCAAATTTCAATTGAACATACCGGGTGCAAAATAAACCGGATTTTAGTGAAACCAAAAATATTAGGATCTATTGGAGAATATCTTTCCAACGAATCCGAAAAATCGAAATTTCATAGCGGGAATCAAAAGATATGTCCAGTTGAAAATTCTGAATAGTCGCTATGGAATTCAGGCCCTTAAAAATGGGAATTTTGCAAACGACCTCGGATTTCGAAAAAACCATTTTTTTTGGATTCGTGATGTCAAGTTATTGCTAGGTTTCAAATTTAATAATTTTTTGAATCAATATGTGAGTGTGGCAAAGGAAAATGCGTTTGACTAGTTTTAGTTGATTTTAATCGACTGGAAGATGGCCATTTTTCAAACGGTCTCAGAATTTGACGAAATTGGTTTTCTTAGGACCGTATCGTCAATACGAAGCTAGAAAATATTTTTCTGAAATTTTTTGAGTTAGTATGTGGCCTCAGTAATTGGAAACGCGCGTTCAAATTCAATATATACAGTTATATGTTGATTTTGACGAAAACTGATCGAAACAGTCGAATTAGCTAATGGGGCATATCCCATTGCGTTCGGAATAGGGGTAATTAGCTAGGGACGTCAGTCGTTGGGTTCAGTTTAGAGTTCGTATTGGTAAACAAGTTAAATTCACGAATTAAATATATATTATTTAATTTATTATAAATAACCC
Source organism: Allium sativum (assembly GCA_030737875.1). Taxonomy (NCBI): domain Eukaryota; kingdom Viridiplantae; phylum Streptophyta; class Magnoliopsida; order Asparagales; family Amaryllidaceae; genus Allium; species Allium sativum. The sequence continues at coordinate 986,647,233 of CM060924.1, forward strand.
TTGCCCAATTAAAACCCTAGTCAACCCATCCCTTGATCAAACAGAACCCCGCCTCCCTTTCTTCATTCAGAACGAGGAAATAAAAAGAAAAAAAAAACAACAAAAAAAAATCCCCAAATTAAAAATCTCGACTGCCAGGGGTTGACGCCCTTCCTCCGCTCCACCATCGCCAGTCGCCGCCTCCACCGCTTCACCCTACCTCGCAGCTCCAAAGCCCAACCGCCTCGCCTTGGTTTCCACGCCCTCCGTCAGTTCGAGTTCAAGGTCTCAGGCATCGATGGGAAGCTCTCGCGAAGGTCGAGAGCGTGGCAGTGTCTGATCAACGCCACGGAGGCCGTGGGTGGCACGAATTCCAGACCGTGGATTTGAGCACGGTCGAATGGGGTTTAGCAGTTTAAACTTGTATACATGATTTAAAATCAGTTTTTATTCAGTATATAAAATCAGTTTTTACAGTATATAAAATCAGTTTTTACAGTATGTAAAATCAGTTTTTTTTTTCATTATATAAAATCAGTTTTAACATATATAGGTAGCAGTGTTTAAAAATGAAATTTTTATATAGAAAACACTTTAAAAATAAAAACAAAAACACCATGGTTTTAAAATAAATAAATAGTATTGTTTTTAAAAATGGAAATAATACATCTTTTTTTATATATATAAACATAGTATAAGGAAAGTGAACATATAAAGACGTGATTTTTAAAATGTAAGCATCGTATTAAAAATACGATTTTTATATAAGTAAAAATATAAAAATATGATTTTTATATATTATTTAGAGTTGTAAAAATATAATCTTTATATAGAGAGTAGAGAGATAAAAATATAATTTTTGTATGGAAGGTAGCGAGATAAAAATATGATTTTTAATATATAAACATCATATTAAAAATGTGATTTTTAATATGTAATTTCGTGAAACAGATTGCGTTGGAATCAAAACAGCGGGTCTGAGCAACCGTAAAGAATGGAGGAGTGGATCCCCAATGTGAGAACTTCTCACCTTTTAAATTTTGTTTTCTAGTTAAAAATATATACTAGGATGTAGACGGTGTTTAGTAGCACCCGACACCCGTCGTCCACAGACCATGGACGGCTTGTATGCTTGTTTGTTTGATTTTGATGTGTAGTTGATTGTGTGATGTGAAATGAAATAAAACATTTATATAGTTGAAATAAACTATTTTATAGTTAAAAATAGAATTTTTAACGTGTATATGAAATGAAATAAAAATAAACAAATCGGACAATTTGTTTATATACACACATTTGACTGATATTGATTAGGACGATAAATTTTACACATTGCCCAACTGCACAAATAAAATCTGTGTTTGATTGTTTGAAACCCCACACGGGTATTGAGATATTTGACATACACTAATCCCGATTGTTTAGTTGTATGTCGATCAATTGATTGACAGACTGTTATGAGCGTTAAATATTTATATTCGATGCTTATACAGTGTAGAATGCACTTTGGATGATGGTTGATTATTCATCGTTGTTATTGTATACATGTGTTGTAGAAAATCCATATAATTAACATTATATGGTAATTGATTGGACCTCATTGAATATTGGAAATAGAAATATTCGAAATAGAAATATTTGAAAAAAAGAAATATTTGAGATAGAAATATTTGAAATAGAATATTTGAAATAGAATATTTGAAAATAGAAATATATGAAGTCGTGTTGATTAGATTGACGCCATTTTGACGTGGACGATATTTATATCGATTTTATCCAATTTATAATGAGCATCGAAAGTGATTTCAAAATCTGATATTTTGAATAGAAAACAAATTCGAAGTGAATTTAATAGAAAACGAATTCGAATTGAATTGAATAGAAAACGAATTCGAAGTGAATTGAATAGAAAACGAATTCGAATTGAATTGAATAGAAAACGAATTCGAATTGAATTGAATAGAAAACGAATTCGAATTGAATTGAATAGAAAACGAATTCGAATTGAATTGAATAGGAAACGAAATCGAATTGAATTGAATAGAAAACGAATTTGAATTGAATTGAATAGAAAACGAATTCGAATTGAATTGAATAGAAAACAAATTCGAATTGAATTGAATAGAAAACGAATTCGAATTGAAATGGATTTAAAACGAATTTATAAGAGAAAATTTAATTTTGATTTGAATTTGAAAAGGAAGTTGAAATCGTTTCGAAAACGAATTTAAAAACGATTTATATAATACGTTTTAAAAGGAAATCGACGAAGTATATATTATATATATAATATAATGGCCTGAATAGAACGCGCCGCGCCGCGACAGTTCGTGAATTTCGACCATTGACTTCGAACGGACATTGCGGGAGATCCGACCGTCGGATTCTCCTAAAACCGGAACCGTTTGGTTCGTATCGAAAAGAGATTTCTAATGAATATTAGAAATTTGAAATCTAACGGTTGGATTTGGAATTATGTCCAAATCAAATTTGGAAAAGGTCGCTGTAAGTGCAGTTCAATGGCCGTTGATGGAAATCGACTGTACGGACCTTTATAAAATTATTAAAATATAGTAATAATTTGTGTAAAATCATAAGAAATGATTTGGCAAAAATTAGGATGAAAAACTCCATATTTGAAAAGATAAAAATAGATTTTTATTGAAATGAACTAGTTTTTAACTAGAATTAAAATTCTATTAATTTTTAAATAAATAAATTTGATTTGAAAGGGTTTTAAAAGTAACCAGGATTTCCAATAATTGAATTGGAATGGATTTGAATCGTAATTGTCTTTGGATTATTTCGATGTTGGATTTCGTGATTATACAGATATTGTTATGGAAGTTTGAAAGATATATTTATATCGTTATTTCCAATACGATATTTGTTGGTCGTAGAATTTAATATTGAATATAAGCCGATATATTTTCTATTCAGAGCCTTGTATTTAATATCAAATGTGATTTGGGTTTGTCGTGAATGGTGTCTTCATTAACACTGTTCTTAAGCCCAGTTGAGAAAGGATTAAATCTTTTTACTTGGATTTAATGAAGGGTACCAATTAAATGATATTTAATTGGAATTGAATTGGTATTGATTTTTGGGTTTATCGTGAACAGTGTTTTAAATAACACTTGTTCTTTTACCCGATAATTAATAGAATGTGATTTTGTGTTGTCGTGAACGGTATCTTCAATAATACTGGTCTTAGATCCAAAGGAGTTAAGAAAACCAGAAACTAACTAGAGATTAGTTAAGTTGAATGGTTTCTGGGGTATTGATCTGATGTTGGTTTCGGCCTTCGGGGTTAATACTTAGGGAATTGCTCACTTGCTAATTTATGGTTAGGGTCTGATTGAAATGTAATGTAATTTTGGGTTAGTGAACCGTGTTTTAAATGACACTGATTCTTTAACCCAGTTAAAGATTAAAACTAAGTGGAGTTTTAATGAATCTTTAATTAGATTGAAAAGATCGAGAATGGAGTATCACCAGTTTTGCTCCAAAGCGATAGTTAAATCTTTAATTAGATTTGGACGTGAGATGGTAATTAAATTTACCGATAACATCGTGGTGTTAGATATGGAGTATTACCAGTTTTGCTTCATGGGATGAATAGGTTGGGATTGGGAAATAAAATAAATAATTACTTCGGTGTGGTTCGCTAATCCCGACTAGTTTGAAAAACCATAATTTGGTTTGAAATGATATCCAAAGGATGATTAAAGAATAAATTTTAAAGAATTTATCTTTGATAAAAATTAATGGGAACCTTTCCCTAAGAACGTGAAATTTAGAAACTAACTGTAGGTTAGCTAAGAAGGATGGTTTCCTAGGTATTGATCTGATGTTGGTTTCGACCTTCGGGGTTAATATTTGGGGAATTTTTCTCTTGCTAATTTACGGTTAGTGACTGCTGAATAGGAATGAGGCGTATGTTGTGTTTGTGTAACATTTGTTTATAATATACGCGGGTTGTTCAGAAAGGCCGGGTTTATACCCATTCTGAATAACCGATTCGACGAAAAGTCGAAGATGATGACGGTGGTCGAAGACCGAAAGTCTTCACGTCGTTTGGGTGATTACTGATGATCTTGATTGGGCTGTACACCCAAGATGAGGGAATCAGTTAGTGGTCGTCCAAACGTACTTGGAGATCGACGGATATGCGAGGAAAGTGCCTCCGGTTTCATTCCGACCTAGAACGGACTTGTAAATGGATGGTTTGTCTAACATTGTATTCCTTTATATTGTATTCGTTGATCTCTGCTAAATATATAGCTGTTTGGCAGCGGGGAATTTATTCTCTTGCTTAACGCCCTTCTCTGAGACATACGATCTCAGAGGTTATATATTGGCAGAAAACAGTGGTACGATATGGATTGATAGTGTGGCATGCTGAGATGCAGTGATCCAGACTTTTGTTGAAAAGCAAAGTTTGGTGGGTGATGATCAAAGCGCAGCTTTAATATAGCATGGCTTTGTGTATAGCGCTGATTCGCGAGCCTCACACCTCGGTATGGTGGTAAACTGATGGTTTGATCAGTATGCTTTTTAGTGGATGGGCACCTTAGTGGTGTCGTGGATTCGGTCGACCGAGATGAGCTTAGTGCTTAGGGATATATAGAGTAAGCGGTGTTTTCCCTCGCTGGGACGTAAGCCGCGGTGATACTCTGGTCCCAAAAGTGCGGATGTGCAGACGGTGTTTTCTCTTATTGGGACGTAAGCCGTGGGGAATTGCATTACACGATCGATCTTTCGAATCAGGAGCCACCATGACGGAAATCCAATTTCCAATACGCGATATTGCGGTTTTAATTGTAGAACTAGTACGGCGACATGATATATGGTACCCATGTCGTCTATGATTGATACTTATGATTTGAAGTTGTTTTACATGCTATGCACTTATAGTAGTATCAAATGATTTGTTTTAAACGTACTAAGCATGTTTGGCTATTATAAGGGAAAACCCTATCCTCCGGCTTGCGTTGCATTGTGTGATGGGACCTGGGTCTTATAATAGCTTCATTTTTCTTTATTTAGCATTGCGCTGTTGTTTTATGCACTGGTGTTCTAGGGAGGAAACCCGTTCCGTGTTATATGGCGTGGTCCCTTGATTTACCTTACTTTGAAAATAAAGATAAATAACTGTTCTAGTTCTCACACCAGTCCCATGACTGACCTGGAGCTTATTGTTTTGACCTAAACTATGGGTGCCCCTATTTTGACACGGGCAGCTAGTAGTTTTGGTTTTGCAGATTTATATTCATAGGATCCTGGTTTACAGCTGGAATGATATCCAGAAAGCTTTGTATCCGTATATCTCTTCTAGTTGTGTATTTTATTATTTTTCCCCTGCTATGTAATTTGTTGTAATCACTATTAATTTGTGATGTATATTATTTATTCATACTCTGTATATTCTTGTATTCTGATAGAATTGTTGTAATTAACAATAAAATGTTCTCCCGTCTGTGTTCTTTTGTGGCTTGTTCTCGAACTATCCGCGCTTTCCTCACCGAGGAAGTTACGGGTCTTCACAGGATTTGAACCGAAATTGTCTTTGGAATATTTCGATGTTGGATTTCGTGATGATACAGGTGTTGTTATGGGAATTTGAAAGATATATTTATATCGTTATTTCTAATACGATATTTGTTGGTCGTAGAATTTGATATTGAATATAAGCCGATATATTTTATATTCAGAGCTTTGTATTTAATACCAAATGTGATTTGGGTTTGTCATGAATGGTGTCTTCATTAACACTGTTCTTAAGCCCAGTTGAGAAAAAGATTAAATCTTTTTATTTAGATTTAATGAAGTGTACCAATTAAATAATATTTAGTTGGAATTGAATTGGTATTGATTTTTGGGTTTATCGTGAACAGTGTTTTAAATAACACTTGTTCTTTAACCCGATAATTGATGGAATGTGATTTTGGGTTTATCATGAACCGTGTTTTAAATGACACCGATTCTTTAACCCTGTTATAGATTAAAACTAAGTGGAGTTTTAATGAATCTTTAATTAGATTGGAATGGTTGAGAATGGAGTATCACCAGTTTTGCTCCAGGAGATAGTTAAATCTTTAATTATATTTGAACGTGAAATGGTAATTAAATTTACCGATAACACCGTGGTGTTAGATATGAAGTATGACCAGTTTTACTTCATGGGATGAATAGGTTGGGACTGAAAAATAATATAAATGATTACTTCGGTGTGGTTCGCTAATCCCGACTAGTTTGAATTGATATTCAAAGGAGATTAAAGAATAAATTTAAAGAATTTATCTTTGATAAAATTAATGGGAACGTTTCCCAAAGTATAAGAATATTTGAATAAATGAATATTTTGAATTGGAATGAGGCGTATGTTGTGTTTGTGTAACACTTGTTTATTATATACGCGAGTTATTCAGAAAGACCGGGTTTATCCCATTCTGAATAACTGATTCGACGTGGTGTCGAAGATGAAGACGGTTGTTGAAGACCGGAGGTCTTCACGTCGTTTGGATAATTACTGATGATCTTGATTGGGTCGTATACTCAAGAGGAGAGAATCAGTTGGTGATCGTCCAGACGTACTTGGAAATCGATGGATATGCGGGGTACTAGGTGCCTCCGGTTTCGTTCAGACCCAGAACGAACTTGCAAATGGACTGTGTGTCTGACATTGGATTTCAGTCTGTGTGATTAATTTCTATTAAATGTATATCTGTTTGGCAACGGAGAATTTATTCTCTTGCTTAACGGCCTTCTCTGAGACATACGATCTCAGGGGTTATATATTGATGGATATCCATCGCATGGAATGAATTGCTTGTGTGGCATGCCAAAGTGGCAATGGATCAAGGCTTCTGTTGAAAAGCAAAGTCTTGTGGTTGATGATCAAAGCATGGCCTGTGTGGCATAGCATTGTGTAACGTTGATCCGCGAGCCTCACACCCCGGTTGTGAACCAAAAACGGGAGAAGGACCTCAGGGAGGACATGCGTTTCTTTCTAGTTAGAAGTGGCGTCAGTGGTTTTACATGCCCTGACGAGTTTAACTTATGTGGTCGTTGCTGTTGTGAGGTGCCTCGGTTAGATCGGACGATCCGGGTCCGATGGAGTCATTCGTTGGCTCATTTACGCCCCAAAGGGTGGGGAAACACAGTGTTCAGGCATTTTAATCCACATCGGTGGACCGGCCCTGACGATCCAAGGGTCGATGCGCTCTGACCCTGAGGCTCGGGCTAGAGAGTCTCAAAGCCGGTGAGGACTATCTTTTGCCTCAGTTTACAGATGGAAATCCAACTTCCAATACGTGACATGTGCGGTTTTGATTGTAGAGCCTAGTATGGTGACATAGTGGGATGGGGCGCTTATGCCGTCTATGATTGATACTTATGATTTGAAATTGTTTCGAAACTATACACTTATAGTAATAATAAAAGATGAAATTTCACATACCAAGCATTCTTGGCTATTATAAGGTAAAAACCCTATCCACCGGCTTGCGTTGCATTGCGTGATGGGAACTGGGTCTTATAATAGCTTCATTTTTCTTTATTTAGCATTGCGCTGTTTGTTTTATGCACTGGTATTCTTGGGAGGAAACCCGTTCCGTGTTATACGGCGTGGTGCCTTGATTTGCCTAACTTTAAAAATAAAGATTAATAACTGTTTTTAGTTCTCACACCAGTCACATGACTGACCTGGAGTTTATTGTTTTAACCTAAACTCTGGGTGCCCTTATTTTGACACGGGCAGCTAGTAGTTTTGGTTTTGCAGATTTATATTCACAGGATCCTGGTTTACAGCTGGAATGATATCCGGAAAGCTTTGTTTCAGTATATCTCCTTCAGTTGTGTATTGTATTACTTTCCGCTGCTATGTAATTTATTGTAATCTCTGATATTCGGTAAATGTGTAATATTGATTCATACTCTATATATTCTTGTATTCTGATGGAGTAATTATCAATGAAATGTTCTTCTGTCTGCGTTCTTTTGTGTGTTGTTCTCATAATATCCGCTCTTTCCTTACCAGGGAAGTTACGGGTTCTTACATGCTTCGAATAAATCCATATGTAGTAATTCTAATGGTTGTAATGTTGAAATAACCTTTTTATATTTAAAAGAAGATTTTGTTAAATTTCTTAACTGGGAAGCGTCACATAAATTTTCTTCTTTTAAATTTCATTTTTGGTAAATGTTTTACTAGTTCGTTTTTCAAAATTTCATGTATTGTTTTAAAATTGATGCGACATAATCTTTTGTTCCACAACCAAGGATCATTTTCTTTGGATAATAGACAAATACTCGGACTATTATTTATTTCCATAGTCAAAATCTAAATATTTTTTATCACTATTTCCTTCAAAAAGAAAATTTTGATTCTTACCAGAATTACTATATTTATTTCATGAAAATGATACTTTAAAACCCTTATCATAAATTTGACCAGTACTAAGAAGATTATGTTTAAGATTTTTAACTAACAAAACATCAGTAATAATAGGTAATTATATATACCGTAATTGTTCACATTACCTTTGCCAATGATATAGCCTTTTGAATTATCTCTAAATTCGAAAGTTCCTCCGTAGGTAATTTTTGTCAGCATTTTTTTGTCGCTTGTCATATGTTTTGAGCAAACTATAACGACCCAAACTTACCCGTAAAGGAAAGCCTGGATTGAATTGAGAACACGACAAATCAGAACAGACATAAGAACATTCCATTGCTCATTACAAGAATTTACATTAGAGTACAAGAATATACAGAGTATGAACAAATAATATACATTTGATAAATATCAGAGATTTACAAGTTACAATGCAGTGGAAAATAATACAAAAACATAACTGAAAAGAATATATGGATACAGAGCTTTTCGAATATCATTCTAGATGTAAACCAGAATCCTGTGAATATAAATCTACAAAACCAAAACTACTAGCTGCCCGTGTGGAAAATAGGGGCACCCAAAGTTTAAGTTAAAACAATACACTCCAAGTCAGTCATGTGACTGGTGTGAGATATCAAAACAGTTATTAAATCTTTACTTTAAAATGAAGTAAATCAAGGGACTGTGCCATATAACACGGAATGGATTTCCTCCCAAGAATACCAGTGCATATAACAAAAAAGTGCAATGCTTTTTGGAAAAATGAAGCTATTATAAGACCCAGGTCCCATCACACAATGCAACGCAAGCAAGAGGATAGGGTTTTCCCTTATAATATCCAAACATGCTTGGTACGTTTAAAACAAATCATTTGATACTATTATAAGTGCATAGTGTTTAAAACAACTTCAAATATAAATGTATCAATCCTAGACGGCATTAGTACCATATATCATGTCGCCAATACTAGGCTCTACAATCAAAACCGCAAATGTCATATATTGGAAGTTGGATTTCCGTCTGTGAACCAAGGCAAGGGATCCTCCTTACCGCTTCCAGACACTTTAGCCCGTGTCTTAGGAACAGCCGCATCTACACCATGGATCATCAGGGCCGGTCCATATGGAGTGGAATAAAATGCCTGAACATTACGTTTCCCTACCCTATGGGGCGTCAATCTGGTCTGTATAAAGACCATGCCATCCATCGGCCCCGTAGTGCTGATATAACCGAGGCGCCTCGCTATCCATCATCCACATAAGTAAAACGTCTAGGCATGCAAAACCCAGACACCACTCCTAGCTAGAAGGAAACGCATGCCCTCCCTGATGTCCTATCTTGTTTCTGGTTCATACCGGGGTGTGAGACTCGCAAATTAACGCTACACAAAGCTATGCTATACTAAAGCCATGCTTTGATCATTAACCAGAAGGCTCTGCTTTTCAACAGGAGCCTTGATCATTTGCATCTCAGCATGCCACACAGGCAATTCACACTACGCAATTGATGTCTATCAATCACACAGAATGAAATCCAATGCCACACACACGGTCCATTTACAAGTTCGTTCTGGGTCTGAACGAAACCGAAGGCACCTTATTCCTCGTCCCATATGTCTAATGCAGGAGAAAGGCCCTTGCATATCTAGTCGATCTCCAAGTACGTCTGGACGATCACCAGTTATTACCTTGTCTTGGGTGTACATCTAAATCAAGACATCAGTAATCATCCAAACGATGTGAAGACCTTCAGTCTTCAACCACCATCTTCATCCTCGACATATCATCGAATCAGTTATTCAGAATGGGATAAACCCGGTCTTTCTGAATAACTCGCGTATATATTAAACAAGTGCTATGAAAACACAACATAAACCTCATTCCAATCTAGAATATTCCTTTATTCAAGTATTCTTTTACTTTGGGAAAGGTTCCCATTAATTCGATCAAAGATAAATTCTTTAAATTTATTCTTTAATCTTCCTTTGGATATCAATTCAAACCATTTAAGGTTTTCCAAACTAGTCGGGATTATCGCATCTTACCGAAGTAATCATTTGTTTAATTTCCCAATCCCAACCTATTCATCCCATGAAGCAAAACTGGTAATACTCCATATCTAACACCACGGTGTTATCGGTAAATTCAATTACTATTTCACGTTCAAATCTAATTAAATATTTAACTATCGCCTGGAGTAAAACTGATGGTACTCCATTCTCGATCATTTCTCGAATTTGATAATTTTAGTTATCAAATTCACCTTTCAATCTATTTAAAGATTCATTAAAACTCTAATTAAGTTTCAATTTCCAGAAATCATTAGTTAATGATTTTCTTCAATGTTAAGAAATTAATCTTATCTTTAACTAGGTTAAAGAGCTAATGTCATTTAAAACACAGCTCACGATAAACCCAAAATCTCATTGCATTAACAATGAAATTTTCTTGGAAAAACAGATCGATATATTGAATCGATATACACTTCCACATCCAACCGATAATATAAAGGGAATAACGGCAAAGCCTTTTAAATTCCATATATATTAACAGTCCTCCTCTACAGAAGCTCACTTCGATTATTACCAAATCGAATTCCAATTTAATATGTTAAATTGGAAAAAATTTACTTTGGAAAATCACCTTTAAATCTTAACAAAAGATTTATAAATTCCAAATCTCCTTTCACTATAAATCGGGTTAAAGAAAGAATGTCGTTAAAAACACAGTTCACAATAAACCCAATTCACATTCCATTTCAAATCCAATTAAATGTTAATTAATTGGTAGTTCTTCTCCACATCTTAATTAAAAGATTTATTCTTTTAACACGGGGTTTTAGAACAGTGTTACTAAAGACCCCATCCCATTAGTCTCTAACCGTAAATTAGTAAGAGAACAATTCCCTAAGTATTAATCCCGAAGGCCGAAACCAACATCAGATCAATACCCAGGAAACCATTCAACTTAGCTATTCTCCAGTTAGTTTCTAATTTTATTAACTCCATTGGGTTTAAGTACATTATTGTTAAAGATACCATTTGTAACGAACTGGGATTTTTGACTCCGAAAATGAACATAAAACTACTATGTTGACTATTCGAACATTGGAAATACCTGATCATTAATAGAAAGAAGTTAGAGGGTGAGAATAGATAAGATAGAAAATTAGAATAGAAGAAGAAGATCACCACAGAATAGAAATAGAGTAATACGAATCTCACAGCGGATCGAATAAAATATAATATATAACATAACTTTTCAATAAAACAGTATATATATATAGAATAACATTATCAGAGTACAACACTTACACACAGCGGAAATAACAATAGCTATAATCCTGAAGCCTCCTGCTTCAAGCTCCTCCAAGTATATGTGACGGCCCGCCCCGCACCAACCGACATTTACTCCAAAGGTGCGCTGTACACATGTCCAGTTAGCACGGAACGGGTCGCCAGAAGGAGAAAGAAGAAGGAAATGAACTAACAAAGAACCTGTAGAATGTCTCACAGCGCATAGAACAAAATATAATAATAACATACTTGACATAAAACAGGAGAGACAGTGCATAAGATGAAAACCAAAACTAAACATCATAGCAGCGGAAATCCAAAATACAGCTTATTACAACTTTCAAACTGTCTCAAAGCAAAAGCAAGATAAAGGAGGTACACTACTAATGCCCAAGTAGCGACCACCAATGACACAGGGAGAATGTGTATATATATACATCATACGTGGAAGCCTCCTGCCCGCCTCGGAAGCAGCTACTCGCGCATCACCAGCTAACCTGTCTCTAGTCTGCTCGTGTGAGAACCTAGAGTTTTATGTCTCCTCTTATTACTCTGGGTGCTCACACGAGCAGACTAGAGACAGGTTAGCTGGTGATGCGCGAGTAGCTGCTTCCGAGGCGGGCAGGAGGCTTCCACGTATGATGTATATATATACACATTCTCCCTGTGTCGTTGGTTGTCGCTACTTGGGCATTAGTAGTGTACCTCCTTTATCTTGCTTTTGCTTTGAGACAGTTTGAAAGTTGTAATAAGCTGTATTTTGGATTTCCGCTGCTATGATGTTTAGTTTTGGTTTTCAGCTTATGCATTGTCTCTCCTGTTTTATGTCAAGTATGTTATTATTATATTTTGTTCTATGCGCTGTGAGACATTCTACAGGTTCTTTGTTAGTTCATTTCCTTCTTCTTTCTCCTTCTGGCGACCCGTTCCGTGCTAACTGGACATGTGTACAGCGCACCTTTGGAGTAAATGTCGGTTGGTGCGGGGCGGGCCGTCACACTTGGTATCAGAGCGAGGTTGCGTAGTTAACCTAGGGAAAGACACTAGGGAGAGATAGTACGTATATGAGAGCACGTATTTGTGATTACTTTGGTTTTCAAAAGCTATGTATATATATACAATTAGTAGTATAAGAATGAAGTCGCACTGCACTAGCACCACTATGGGGTCGTTAATCGTTTCCCTTTTTCAGATTGACGATGAGCCGAGACACGAGGGGTGTTGGTAAAGGGACCAACCATGGGAATGCCGCTGACATGAAGGCAATGTTTACTAACCTCATGAGAGACATGCTTAGAGAAGTGCAAGGGGCAGTTCCCAATCTCGGAGTTGGTGTTGGCCCAGTAGTGCAGGCGCCTAGGGTCGATTTCGCCAAGTTGTGCAAAGATTACATTAATCTTGGTGGGAAACCGTTCCACGGGACGGAGTCACCCATAGATGTTCAAGATTGGATGGATAGCTGTGATCGTATCTTCGATGACTTGGGTCCTGAGGATGCGATGAAGAGAAGGCTAGCGTCTCATCAGCTGCAAGGGCGAGCGATGAATTGGTGGAATGCCATTAGAACAGCTACTCCAGAAGATCAGGTTACTTGGGATCAGTTCAAGGCTCGCTTTAGCGAGAAGTTTATTCCAGCAGCCCAGAAGTCAGTGTTGTTCAAGAGGTTCTTGGAACTCAAGCAGAACGGAAGGGCAGTTTCTGACTATGTTGCTGAGTTCGACACCTTGTCGAAGTATGGACTGTCTCTTATTGATACTCCTGAGAATAAGAATGAGAAGTTCATTACTGGTTTGGATGGATACTTGGGGAAAAGGCTTATCAACACATCGATGAGACTTTTGAATCGATCGTGGGGAAAGCTTTGAGATCAGAGAGTCTTTACCCTAAGTCAAAGACTGAGGCTGCATCTGTAGAAGGGCCAAAGCCGCAAGCAGGCGGTGGAGGTAAGAATAACTCTCAGAATAAGAGGAAGCAGGACCAATCTAAGGGTGTTCAGAAAAAGAGCAAGAAGGATGTTGAGTGCTTCAGCTGTGGTAAGAAGGGCCATTATGCTAAAGATTGTCGGGCCAAACCTGCGGATAAGAAGTGCTTCAACTGTGGTCAAGTGGGACATTTCAAGGATAAGTGTCCGCAACCTCTTAAGGAGAAGTAGATTGTGAAAGCATATGCTATTGATGTTGTTCCTTCTTCGTCGAATGCCCCCAACTACGGCGGAGAAAGGAAAGAATGTTGTTATTCAAGGTATGCTTTCTACTTATGATGTACCAGTTCGAGTTTTGTTTGATACTGGGGCTTCCCGTTCCTTCATATCTAGTGACCTGGTAGATAGGTTGGGACTGGAACCCGAGATAGTCGATAGACCATTGGTTGTGACGAACCCAATTGGTGGTTCGACTAGCCTTAGTATGATTTGCAGGAATTTGGTCTTATCGAGTCATGGATGTATGTTTGTTTGTGATTGCTTTGTTTTGGGCTTTACTGGGTATGGCATTATATTGGGAGTCGATTGGCTCCAAAGATACGGGGTGGTGGTAGACTGTGAGGGCTTTTTGGTGACAGTAAGGGTGGATGATGGGCGGAGGGTAGTGTTTGGTAGTCTACCTAGTGATGGGGTTATGGCTAGTTTTGTAAATTCCCTCGATATCCCGCAGGATGAGTTGTCAGATGTGCCCGTGGTTGGCCAGTATCCGGACGTCTTCGAGGAGGTGACCGGGCTTCCACCACACCGAGAGATTGAGTTCCATATTGATTTAGTGAAAGATGCCAGACCTATAGTGATGCCACTTCGTCGTATGGCACCAAGGGAGCAGCGAGAGCTTGGGGTGCAAGTCAGCAATCTTTTGAAGAAGGGATTTATTAGAAGGAGTGTCTCCGAGTGGGGAGCACCAGTTGTGTTTGCCGCCAAGGCAGATGGTTCCCTTCGTTTGTGTGTGGACTATCGCGAGTTGAATAAGGTAACGAGGAAGAATAAGTATCCTCTACCGCGGATAGATGATTTGTTTGATCAACTGGAAGGAGCAAGAGTGTTCTCCCAGTTGGACCTCGCGACAGGATTTCATCAGCTTCGAGCAGCGAATGAGAGTGTTCCGAAAACGGCATTTAGGACGCCGTCTGGATTTTATGAGTGGTTGGTCATGCCATTTGGGTTGACCAATGCACCAGCCTACTTTGTGGATCCTATGAATCGAGTATTCAGTGATCAGTTGAATGTTCTTGTGTTCGTGGATGATATCCTTGTTTACTCAAGGACAGAGGAGGAACACAAGGGACACTTGAGGATAGTGATGGAGGTGTTGAGGAAACACCAATTGAAAGAGAAATTCTCTAAGTGTCATTTTTGGAGAAGGGAAGTGAGATTCTTGGGTCATGTTGTTTCAGAGAGTAGTATTGTCGTGGACCCTGCGAAGGTGGCTACAGTACAGGATTGGCCTACGCCCAAGAATGTAACAGATGTAAGAAGATTCTTAGGATTAGCTGGATATTATCGTAAGTTTATCCAGGACTTCTCCAAGATTGCAGCACCGTTGACTCAATTGACTAAGAAGAATCAGTCCTTCGTCTGGGATGAAGTGTGTGAGGATGCCTTCAAGAGTCTAAAAGAGAAGTTGACGCGTGCGCCAGTGTTAGTCATTCCTAAAGGGAATGAAGAGATGACAGTATACACGGATGCTTGTGGTACCGGACTGGGTGCTGTATTGATGCAAGGAGGTAGGGTTGTAGCTTATGCTAGTCGATAGCTAAAGCCGCATGAGAAGAAGTATCCTACCCATGGTTTGGAATTAGCAGTGATCGTGTTTGCGCTGAAGATGTGGAGACACTATCTCTTGGGAGAAAGATTTGAGTTGTTTACCGATCATAAATCGTTAAAGTATCTTTTCTCTCAGAAAGATCTGAATCACCGTTAGCAGAGATGGTTAGAGTTCTTGGCTTCGTATGATTTTGATATCGCATACACACCTGGGAAGGGTAATGCGGTAGCCGATGCCTTGAGTAGGAGACATGCCAGTTTAGGGGCAATGTTTCTTAAGTGGAAGCAACTGTAGTATATCGCGGGGTTTGATTTCAGACCAAAGTGCGAATTGGATCCAGTTATGCTAGCTAGTTTGGCGATCAGACCCACTTTGATAGAGCGGATTGGTTCCAGCCAGAGGGACGATCCTAATCTATTGGAAATCATCTCCAAGTTAGAGATGGGTTTCGATGAGGAGATGAATATGTATGGGCTTGATCGAGATGGATGGCTTCGAAAGAATGGAAGACTAGTTGTGCCCAACGTGAATGGTTTGAGAGACGAAGTGCTTAGAGAATGTCATCACTCAAAACTGACTATACATCCCGGTGGTAATAAGATGTATCGAGACATGAAGCAGACTTACTACTGGGAAGGGATGAAAAGAGACGTTGGGAATTTTATATAAAAATGCATGAATTGTCAGCTAGTTAAAGCCGAGCAAAAGAAGCGTAGTGGTTTGTTGCAACCATTAGAAATTCCCGAATGGAAATGGGAGCAAGTCTCGATGGATTTCATCGATGGTTTACCAAGGACTAGATCGGGATATGATAGCATTTGGGTAATTGTGGATCGATTGACTAAAAGTGCAAGATTTATACCAGTCAAATCGACCAGAACGGCAGCCAAGTTGGCAGAATTGTATATGAAGTGGGTAGTGAGATTTCATGGAGTACCCAAAAGCATTGTGAGTGACCGAGACCCATTGTTCACTAGTGGGTTTTGGAAGAGCTTACAAGAGGCTCTAGGGTCAGGATTACATCTCAGTACCGCATATCATCCTCAGACCGACGGTCAGATGGAGAGGGTGAATCGTATTGGAAGATCTTGTGAGAGCTTGTATATTGGATTTTGGTGGATCTTGGGATGACCATTTGCATCTAGTAGAGTTTGCATATAATAATAGCTACCAATCCAGTATCGGTATGGCTCCATATGAAGCTTTGTACGGAAGACCGTACAACTCACCATCATGTTGGACAGAGACTGGCGAGAAGTTTATGCTTGGATCAGATGTGGTGAGAGAAACTTCAAATAAGATTAAGATCATTCAGCAACGAATGAAAGCTGCCCAAGATAGGCAGAAGAGTTATGCTGATAAGAAGAGAAGAGACTTGAAATTCTCCATTGGTGACTTGGTGTTTGTCAAGATCTCTTCGTTAAAGAGCGTGATTCGATTTGGCAGGAGAGGCAAATTAGCACCAAGATTTGTTGGCCCATTCCCTGTTCTTGAACTAGTCGGGAATTTGGCATATAGAGTTGGCTTACCAGAGAAGATGGCGGGAGTTTACAATGTGTTTCATGTTTCCCAATTAAGGAAGTTCGTTCACGACTCAGATATGACTATTTCACCTGATCACTTAGAGGACTTCGAAGTAGAACCCGAGGCGGTTGGGAACCGCAAGCCGATTCGTATTGTGGGGCACGATACGAAGCAACTTCGAAGGAAAGCGGTGAAACTAGTCAAGGTTCAGTGGGGCGAGGACGAGAATGATTGTACTTGGGAGACAGAGGAGGGCATTAGGAAGGCATATCCAGAACTCTTTGCCTGGTAAGATTTACTTTGCAATTTAGTTTTCCGCATGCTAGGGTAGACTTGTTTTGCTTGTTTGCATGTTTGATTGTTGTTTTATGATTTATAGGCATGCGAGACCTTTGTGTGTGTTTTGATTAGGGAATTTCGGGGGCGAAATTTCTTAAGGGGGGGAGAGTGTAACGACCCGTATTCTACACATCACAGGATTGTAGAATATTTATTTCTTTCCCATGAGAAGTCTTATGGTCATGTAACTTTGGGAAACATCTATTGGAGTAATTTCCCATGTTCATGATTTTTGTCGAATTTTAAATGACCATTTTGCCCCTAGTTGGTACTGTTTTGGCCATAACTTTTGATTGGAAAGGAATTTTGACCTGAAACCACTTCCATTGGATTCGTTTGATGGTTTACCTTTCCGTAGAGTGGTCATAATAGTCAAACGGACTTACCGTTTGGGAGATATGGCTGAAATAAGGTTTGGAGGGTGAAAAACTGCTTAACCGGGCCAAATCGGGTGATTAGTGAGTAGGCCCATAACCCATTTCGGAATTAGGGTTATGGGAAGGCTGAAATGGGATAGAGCATCATTCCATTTCAGTTTTCTAGCCTCCACTTATCACCAAGGAACCCTAAAAATGGCCTCCAACCTCTAAATCACCTCCAAATCATCTTTTGGTCAAGGATTTGGCCTAGCAACCTCTAATCAAGGAAGATCTACACCAAAGCAACATTGGAGCTGCTATTTAGCATTGGGATTCACATAAAATCAGAGATTTATTTCAGATCTTAGTCTATTTGTGGCTAAGGTGAGTGATTTGCATAGTTTTGCACTAATTATGGCTAATTAGGGGTGATTAGTGTTAATTAGCGAATTTAAGCATGATAAAATTATGGAAAAATGTTCATAAATTCTTAAATGATGTTTTAGACCTCTGATATGAATTTGGGTTAATTTGGTTAAGTTTTGCTAATCCTATCATTAGTTTCACCTAAACATGCTTAGGGGGAAATATGGGATTTTGGGGTATGTTTGATCAATTTTAACCTATCACATTGATGCTTCGATGTTTGTGGTTGATTATGCATGTTGCTATGACTGTATGATATGCTTTGTGATTGATTTCAATAGTTAGAATGGTCGAAAATGTCGTCGAATGGCGTAAACACTTGCTGGAACAGTTTCATAAAACAGTGCAGGTTTCGGATCGGATCGGATATGGGGCTCGGATCGGATATGTTGAACTGGGCAAGGGATTCGATCGGATCGGAACTTGACACTTGGAAAAATTGGCAAAAAGGAAGGCCACGCTAACTGAACTGGGATCGGATCGGATTAAGGAGGATGGATCGGAGCGGAAGCATGAAGATGGATCGGATAGGAGCATGTGAAGGATGAGAAGGCGGATCGGAGCGGAAGCACGAACTGGAGGGGGATGACACCCGACCTGAACCGTACCAGAAGAAAACCCGACCAGAACCGACGGAGGACACCCGACCCGAACCGTACCAGAAGAAGACCCGACCCGAACTGATGGATGACACCCGACCCGAACCGATGGCTTGAGGAGGAACCCGACCCGACCCAGTATTGACCAATAACCCGAGATGCAAAGGTAGTCCAATATGGGAAGTTAGAGCTCAGGATCCAGTTGGGAACCGATGAGTTCACTTCATGGTTGGACTTTGCTGCGGGACGTGTGCTAAGGAGTTGTCGACGTTCATAACTTCGATTCACCACTAAAAATGAATGATGGGCTACTTATAAGTGTAGTAGAGTCATTGCGAATCGAGGGGCAAGGTGATGGTAGCAAGACTACGTTATCAGTGCAGTAGAGTCATCATGACTTGAGGGGCAAGGTGATGCGTAGTAAGACTATGAGCCAGCTCAGATGGGGTGAATAACTCCATGGGGAAAGTGGACAAAGTAAATGATTGGTAAGACTATGAGCCAGCGCAGATGGGGTGAATAACTCCATGGGGCAAGTGGACATAGTAAGGATTGGTAAGGCTATGAGCCAGCGCAGATGGGGTGAATAACTCCATGGGGAAAGTGGACATAGCGAAGGATCAGTGGCTACGTTATCAGTGCAGTGAAGCCATTTATGACTTCATGGGGCAAAGTGATCGTAGCAAGGATGGGTGATCGAAGTGGTGAATATCGTATGCGTTACGCACTGAGTGAGAGATGTGAGGATGGATGCTATGTTTGATTGTTTGCCATCACTATGACATGCACACCTCCCCCACCTCCGTATCTTTATACCGTTTGATATGGCACCTTAGAGTGTTGTACAGTAGGTAATGCTAACTCTTTGGTTGCAGGTCCAGGTTCGGGTATGTTTTAGTCTACCTGTTATTGTTCACTTTAGATGCTTATCGCTCATACCAGGCTTTATGTCTGACCCAGAGTTTTATGTCTCCTCTTATTACTCTGGGTGCTCACACGAGCAGACTAGAGACAGGTTAGCTGGTGATGCGCGAGTAGCTGCTTCCGAGGCGGGCAGGAGGCTTCCACGTATGATGTATATATATACACATTCTCACTGTGTCGTTGGTGATCGCTACTTGGGCATTAGTAGTGTACCTCCTTTATCTTGCTTTTCCTTTGAGACAGTTTTAAAGTTGTAATAAGCTGTATTTTGGATTTCCGCTGCTATGATGTTTAGTTTTGGTTTTCTGCTTATGCACTGTCTCTCCTGTTTTATGTCAAGTATGTTATTATTATATTTTGTTGTATGCGCTGTGAAACATTCTACAGGTTCTTTGTTAGTTAATTTCCTTCTTCTTTCTCCTTCTGGCGACCCGTTCCGTGCTAACTGGACATGTGTACAGCGCACCTTTGGAGTAAATGTCGGTTGGTGTGGGGCGGGCCGTCACAGTATATCTTTAGTGACCTGAACTACTTGACTGCCTATACAAATTTGGGCACCTAAGAATTTAGGGAAACAAAACAAAATAAACTCTGGGTCAGTCATGGGACTGGTGTGAGTAAACTCAAATCATTTGGTTTAACTTTTCAAAATCCTTTTCAAAAGAAAAGGTAATCGTAAGACCGATCCACACATAAACACAGACGGTTTTTGCCTTACGATAACCAAATCACTTTTGGAAATCAATACTTCTATGATATTATAATAATGTCTAATCACAAGTAATTAAAAAGCTAGCAGAATGCTTGCATCTCTCGTTCCACATATATAGTATACAAACAAAACTGTGGGCGCTTATTGGAGATTGGATTCCGACTATGACAAGGTATAGGACCACCTGCCGATAGTGTATATTTAGAGGAGAATACACTAGGTTCAACATGAACGTCTTGCAACCCGGCCCACACGTGACCGACCTCTCATTTGGCTTGAGTGTATCGAATGTATATCACCAACGGTTGGGAGCTACCCACCGTTTCCCGAAAAGGGACAGCATCGGAAATAGATAAAAGAATGAAATTAATTTTCTCTAGATAGGTGATATACACCCTACTGGGAGTGACTCACCTAGCCATGCTACCTGCCCGATTTCTGTCATTTCCCGGTTGATGAGGCTTGAGGTCATAGCGTATCTTTTGGAACATCTGACCATCATTTTCTTTGAATGTCACATCGTCATACCCGCCAAATCACAATTTGATTTCCCCAAAAATACCATGGGTATAAAGCTAAGAGAAACGAATTCCTCCACCACCAAACGTAAGTATGTTTGTAGAGATCAACTTATGCGATCTGTTAGATATACTCTATCAGACATTCGTCCATTCACATTGTCCTGGGACTGGACAAACCGAAGGCACTATTCTGTAAATAGGACAGCCCTTGCATAACTCCGTCTTTAATTATCTTCATCATAATTAAGCGCAACGCTAACATCCATACAGAGTGGTTTTCAAATAATGAATCTGATCCCGGTCTCCACGTATTGACGACGGAAAAATGGTCAAAAACTTTGATAGTCGGTGATTTAACTATCAAAGAAAAATAAGTGTGCAACCAACGATCTTATTTCCAGACAGAAATTCGATCGATCAATCATCATTCAGCATTTATCTCTTTTAATTCAATTTATCATTTATTTATTCATTTCACATTTCTATATATTTGTAAGTTCTTATTTTCTAAATTTAGAAAATGTACTTTATTAATCATTTGAAAACATCTCCATATTCACTTCCATTTCTTGCTTTCTATATTAGAAAACAATTCTGATTTCTTTTATTTGGAAAAACATTTCCAAAACTCCTTTATTGGATTTAACAGATGTTTAAATAAAACATCACTAATTCAAACCATTACACTCATTAACTAAATTCACATAACCAACTTTCACTATCGAACCTTGCCCATCCCTTGATTAAAAACGAAGTCAATCAAGTTGGGGTATAATTAACTCTCAAACCTTAACTGAACAGTATTTCTAACCTCGAAATAGACAAAGTTCACCCTTTTAAATCTTTTAACCAAATTCCTTACGTAACTCGGATTTTTATTTACGAATTCACTTCTTTTATACAAATCATTTGATTATAACAATAGTGTTCAAATCCCTATTTCTGAAATATCTAACTTCAAAATATAACTTTTATTCCTTAATTTAACTAAATAACTAAATAGACAATTTATAAAGAAATCATTAAATCTTGATTAAAACGGAAAGTGTACTTTCCTGAATTTGATATAATTGAATTCCAACGTATAACTCTCTTTCGAAAAATCTCTATTCGATAACTCCTTTCCGAATAAACTATATACAATAACTCTTTCTTCGAATAACTATATTCGATAACTCTCTTCGAATGATTTACATTCGATTAACTCTCTTCGAATTATTTACATTCGATCAACTCTCTTCGAATGATTTACATTCGATTAACTCTCTTCGAATGATTTACATTCGATTAACTCTCTTCGAATGATTTACATTCTATTAACTCTCTTCGAATGATTTACATTCGATTAATCTGTTTTCAAATGAACTATATTCGATTTACTCCCTTAATTCTATTCGAATAAACTATTTCGAATAACTCCTTTAATTCTATTCGAATAAACTATTTCGAATAACTCCCTTGAATTAACTCATTTGGATTAACTCGGTTTGATTAACTCGTCTTGACTAACTCAAATCGATTAACTCAACTTGATTAACTTACTTGATTAACCCAACTTATTTACCTCAACTTATTTAACTCAACTTATTTAACTCCCATCGAATAACTAATATTCGAATAACTATGTCTTTTTTAACTTTATTTCAAATGGCTAATGTTCGATTTAACTCCATTCGCTTGACTCTAGATCGCAGTGATCATACGGTTACGCCTGATTCCCTCAGGAAACATCCGACCGCCGTAGGCTATCTGCAGCCCTGCGAATTACGCTAGCAGTCGTACGAAATGGCAACTCATCCTGAATAACTATGTTTGACTAACTCTATCACAAATAACTATATTCGATCAACTCTAAATGGATAACTAATATTCAATTAATCCTAATTCGATTAACCATGTTCAATTTACTCTATCTGGTTAACTCTTACTGGTTATCTAGTTAACTCTAACTGGTTAACTCTTATCGATTAACTCTAACTCTAGTCGATTAATTCTAATTGATTAACTCTAATCAATTACTCTATTCGAATAACTAATATTCATTATCTCTCTTTCATTTTGATTAACACATTTTGATTAATTCCTTTGATTAACTCTATGCCCATATTCAGTTTGAATTATAGTTGTTGAAATCGATTCTTACTTCTCTATATAAGTCCCGACTTATATATATTCTATTTATCCAATGATAAACATTTCATTTAATTTATAAAATATTATTTATAAATTTATCTTCTCAATCTATCGGTTAGAATAGATTCTATTAAAAATCTTTGCTTTAAATCCATATCATGTTATACTCGTGTGCGAAGCACAGATCTAAGCCTTTCAAATATAAAATTCTCTTTTATACTATTCTATTCACTTTTCATGTATTTTCTTTTTATGATATTGTTGGCTAGCTTTTTGACCAAGCCACCAAGGTTTACACACAAGATAGAAATGTGAAGTTCAACTCCTCTAGTTCATGAAAAGTTCGATTGTGGCCTAACCTTCCTCTTCGGATCGCGGCGCCATCTCGGTTCGCTACGTCCAAGGGCGAACTGATCCGTCCATTGAAGCCCGACTCGATCCCATCACAGGAGGCGCAGTGAAGCTCCTGACCTGTTCAACCACGATCCGAGATGTATGGATCTTGCAACACCTGTCCACAACTGTCATATTGACCAATTCTTCATGAAGCTACGATCCGATCCGATATTCTTGGGATTTGCGCCATGTATGACCGCGATCCGCTCGATATAATCAGCTATAAATAGCCCAGAGCTTGGCAATTTTCAGGATCTTTTGGCAGTTTTAAGGATTGATTCCTCCATTACTGTCATACCACTATTTCATACCAGATTTACTTCGAGATAACTAAGAGAAATCGTAATTGTAAGGGTGAGTTTGAGAGAAATCATTGGTTGTACTAGCATCCAAAGTATAATCAATAGCATATAAAGTGGACGTAGGCTCGTTGACGCCGAACCACTATAAACCGTGTGTGTTTTATGCTTTTTTCTCATTTTTCAGTTATAATTCCCTATGAATCAGAACAATTTTTTAGAGCCAAATTTTGATCTAACATTTTGGTGCTTTCACTGAGAATTGATTTCTTGGCATATTGGATTGTTGCTCTGTTGTTTGGATATTCAAGTCCGAAGGAAACAGTCCCGAAACATCACTGTTCAGATTTTTGAAGATTCCAACGGCATCTGATATCATGGCCGGAAAGAAGTCTAAGGAAGTACGAGCTTCGTAGGCGATTGAAGTCGCGAATGAAGCAGTTGAAGAAAGTGTGCATGAGCAGATTAAGGAGGGCCTCACGGATCGCGGTGACATAGGGGCGGACCGATCCGGACGCAGCGCCACGATCCGAACTGAAGGGGTCGTCACTCGATCCCACGACAACGCCGCGAACCCTCCCCCTAATGTTACCATGATCCGACCCCGGGGGGTGCTATGAGCCACAAACACAGGTCCACTACGATCCGAAGTGATGACCAGACTACAACTCGACCTGGAAAGGAGGTTATGGCTCACTCTTCCCGTCCTGGTACCTCTGTTCGACCTGGCTCAAGTTCTCTGCGCATAAGAGAAAATGTTGATGATCAATATGACCCCTCTGCTCCGGTCACTGGAGATCTCTCTCACTTCTCTAAAATGTGGGATAGGTTTTTTGATGAATTAGCTGCTCAAACGCAGCGAAGCTCTGTGCTGCAGCAGAACTTAACCGCTATGGATAGAAGGATCGATGATCTCGCAAGACAAAGAACACTCCCAGTTCTCCCACTCACCCCAGAGTACTCTTCTTCGTCAGAGGAATCGCCAAGACCTCCGTGACGACCGTATGAGAGGGCTGAAAACATAGAGCAGCTCCGATTTGGAAACTTGCCATTACGAGAGGAAGAGACACTTGGTGTAGGACCCTCAAAATGCAACTTGAATAATCATGCCGCAACTCCTAGAGTTCGAGTTGTGGACAATCTTGTTGAGAATAGACCACCTCAGCCCCTTCGCCGTACAAATACTCATGGTAACATGGGGCAACGAAGCCCAATCCGAGCTCCGGACTTCGTGGATGTTCCTAGAAGAGAGATCGGAGAATTCCACCGAGAGAGAAGCGCTGATCCCGAGCCTCCGATGACCAGTGCAAATGTTGCAGCTATGGTCCATCAAATCCTGGCGGATAGCCGTGGACAAAGGAATGAAGATTAGGGAATTGACCGCAGTCACACCCCTTTTACTGATGACATTCTAGACGTAACTTTCTCGAGGCGCTTCAACATTCCTCAGATGAACCGTTACGCGGGTATATCTGATCCAATCCAACATGTAATGAGATATTCTTGGTCGATCACCGCTGCCGCAGCCTCTGACGCTGTAAAGTGCAAAGCATTCCCTATATTCCTGAAGGATGTAGCGTTATTATGGTTTACTCTCTTACCAGCAAGATCAATTTCCAGTTTTAGGGAGTTGAGTGAAAGGTTCGTGGAACAGTTCCGCATTTATGCACAGAGGTCAAAGAGTGTGATTGATCTGTTCCTTGTCAAACAACGACCAGGCGAGATCTTGAGGGTGTATCTGAATTGTTTCAACCTAGCCGCCACCGAAGTCAGGGATCCCCATGAGCCAACTGTTGTGGCAGCCCTAATTGATGGTGTAGATAAAGATACTAAATTTGGGAGATACCTGACCGGCAAGCCACCTCATATTAGAGAATTGTTCTACGAGAAAGCAAACATACGCTTACGTCTGGAGGAGGTATATGCTAACCGGAAGATGAAAATGGCAAATAAGGAGGATATCCAAAGTAATGTGGCCATCAAGCAAACTAGAGACAGCTCGAGAAAGGTTGAAGTCAATGTTGAAAACGGAAACCAGGGCGGCGGCCAGTAGTCAGGAAACAATGGTAACAACAGTAATGACAATAATCGGAAGATAAATCGGGGGAACGACTCCCAGAGAAGGACTCGTCCCAGGTCTTTCGAAAATTATACGCCAATAAATGATACATTGGAGAATATATTCGTAGACTCGTACAACGTTCTCCAACATAAAAGGCCTCCTCCAAGAGATTCGACGGAGAAAGAACGTGAGACGGGGAAGTTTTGTCTCTTCCATCAGACTCACGTCCACTCTACAAATGAATGTCGTCATCCGAGAGACAAAGTTGAGAGGATGCTCCGGGAAGGGAAGTTGGATGAGTACCGGGTGATTCCTAGAGACAGGGGGCAAGATATTCAGACCCCGAACCAAAACCAGAATCAACCTACTGCCAGGCCAACTGTCCAGCAAAAAGGAAAGGATCTTATTATCAATACCATAATCGGAGAGCTTCACCTAGCCGGGCATAGTTTCAAGGCGATGGATCAATACGTAAACGCAGCAAAGCAGCATCTTGAGGCAGGAGAGTGTTGCAACCCTGAGGACAATGTCCCGGTAAAATAACAAAAGATGATGTCATATGATGTCATTTTCCGCAACCGAGAGAGTATTGGAGTCCACGCTCCGACCGAAGATCCATTTGTAATCACAGTTCCTATTGGCCCGGCCACTGTCCATAAAGTTTTAGTGGATAACAGGAGTTCAGTCAACATTCTATTCAAAAATATGTTCGATCAAATGAACCTTGAATTGAAAGATTTAAAGCCGTGTGAAGGATGGATCCGTGGATTTAACGGGGCTTCAACTGCTCCAATGGGATATGTAGAGCTGCCGGTAACACTTGGGGAAGGAGAACGCCAGAGAGTGAGAATTCTTCCCTTCGTGGTTTTGGATATTGAATCACCTTATTATGCCTTCTTGGGCCGACCGGCCCTAGCAAAGTTTAGAGCTTGTATAGCCCCCTGGTGCTTGTTATTGAAGTTTCCTACGGAAGCTGGTGTTGGCATAGTCAGAGGAGATCAAGTTGCTGCACGAGCATGTTACATTGCAGAGCTAAAGCTACTCCGTAAAGGAAGAGATATAGAAACTAAAGACGCTTCTTCCCCCACAAGGGAGGAGACGTCATAGCAATTAAAGAGAATGACTATGGGTGAGTCGCCCTGAGAACTTCCCGAGGATATAGATCCCAGAGAGGACGAAGAGACTGGGGGCAGAATGGCGGCTCCCAACGAAATGACTGTGGATGTACCGATCGATGATAGTGAACCAGAGAAGGTCCTGAAGATTGGATCCCAGTTGGATCCAGTTCGAGCTAAAGAACTGACGGATTTCCTAAAAGATAACTTGGATGTATTTGCTTGGACCCACGCGGACATATGTGGGATATCTCCATCAATCATGAGCCACTCATTGAGCATTAACCCAAAGCATCCCCCTGTAAAACAAAAAAGGCGAATGCTGGGCCTAGAGAGGTCCACAGCCTTGAAAGAAGAAGTTGAAAAGTTAAGAAGTAACGGATTCATTAGAGATTCAACCTACCCAGATTGGATTTCAAATGCAGTTTTGGTAAAGAAGGCCAATGGGAAGTGGCGTACGTGTATTGATTTTTCGGATTTGAACAAAGCCTGCCCAAAAGATAGCTTTCCGTTACCCAGAATTGATCAGTTGGTAGATTCAACGACGGGTCATGAGCTTCTCTCTTTAATGGATGCTTATTCAGGATATAACCAGATCCCTATGCATGTTCCAGATCAAGAACACACTAGCTTCATTACGGATCTGGGATTATACTGCTACGTGGTAATGCCTTTTGGTTTGAAGAACGCAGGCGGTACATATCAACGGTTAGTGAATAGAATGTTCTATAACCAGATTGGGAAAACGATGGAGGTGTACGTTGACGACATGTTGGTTAAGTCCAGACAATCGTCCAATCACACTACAGACTTGGCAGAGATGTATGGTATCCTTCGAAAGTACGGGATGAAACTCAACCCAATGAAATGCTAATTTGGGGTTGCCTCCGGGAAATTCTTGGGATTCATTGTCAGCTCGCGCGGGATTGTGATTAATCCAGACCAGATCGCAGCAATCAAAGGCATTCAGGAGCCTAGACAAATCAAAGATGTGCAAAGCCTTGCAGGGAAAGTAGCAGCATTAAGAAGATTCATCTCTAGAGCGACAGACAAATGCATTCCATTCTTTGAATTGATAAGCGAGGAAAACACAATTTTAAATGGACTCCTGATTGCATAGAAGCATTTCAGAACCTGTTGAATCATCTGGAGAGGCCTCCGATACTATCTAAGCCAGTGGACCACGAGGATTTATTCGTGTACTTAGCAGTGTCATCCCTCGCGATCAGCTCAGCATTAGTGAGAGAAGAAGACAAGGTTCAAAGGTTAGTGTACTACGTGAGTAAAAAATTGGCCGCAGCTGAGCGCAATTATCCAAGGATAGAAAAGCTGGCGTACAGTTTATTGATTGCATCTAGGAAGCTTTAACATTATTTCCAAGCTCATCCTATCACCGTGTACACTGATTATCCGCTCAAGCAAGTTCTATAGAGACTAGAAGCTTTTGGAAGACTGCTCAAATGGAACATTGAATTGAGTCAATTTGATCTGAATTTTCAGCCTCGACGATCGATACGGGGGCAAGTGATGGCAGATTTCATAGCAGAATTTACTGTCCTGGAGGATGACATAGTAAACGAAGAGGCTGACCCACCAAAATTACTTCTCGATCCTAGTGCATGGAAATTGTATATTGATGGTGCTAGGAATGATAAACGATCTGGTGCCGGAGTGGTGCTTGAAACTCCTGAGAAACGACTGATATCCTATGCTATCCATTTGGAATTTCACGCCACTAACAACGACTCTGAATATGAAGCCTTGATAGCCTGGCTGTGGATCGCAAAGGAATTAGAGATCGCGAAGCTGGACATATTTTGTGATTCCAAGTTGGTTGTAAATCAGGTCACTGGAAAGTTCCGAGCTAAGAGCCCAAGATTGATTTCGTATTTGGAGAAAGTGAAGGAGTTGCTGACTGGCTTTGATCACTACAGTATATCTAATATTCCGCGGTCAGAGAACCAACAGGCGGACAAGTTAGCGAAGATGGCTAGTTCCGACGATCCTGAAGAAGCCGGGCTAGCCCCAGTTGAAGTACTTCAGTTTCCTATCATAGGTCAGATGGAAATTGATCCGATACTAGAGACTGAGCCAGAAAGGGAGTCATGGATGACCCTCTAAAGAATTTCTTGATGAATGGAACGCTTCCGACCAAGAAGAGCGAGAGGCGTAAAATAATCCGTAAAGCTTCCCGATACGTTCTGCAAGGCGGAGTCCTTTACAGAC
Source organism: Allium sativum (assembly GCA_030737875.1). Taxonomy (NCBI): domain Eukaryota; kingdom Viridiplantae; phylum Streptophyta; class Magnoliopsida; order Asparagales; family Amaryllidaceae; genus Allium; species Allium sativum. The sequence goes on from CM060924.1 coordinate 986,676,292, forward strand.
AGGGATTTTCGATGCCTCTTCTCCGGTGTATAGCCCATGACGACATCAAGCGTGTACTGTAGGAAGTACATGAGGGTGAATGTGGTGACCATACTGGAGGACAAACATTGGCAAAAAAGGTGTTGCGGTATGGTTACTTCTGGCCTACCATAAACAAAGATGCGGCAAAATACGCACGACGGTGTGATGCATGCCAAAGATTTTCAAAAATTCCCAGGGCACCTGCTGGCCAGTTAAAGACAATGGCGAGTCCATGGCCTTTCGCTATGTAGGGAATTGTTATCATCAGAAGCCTCCCTATAGCAAAGGACGGAGCAAAGTTCGTTATTGTAGCTGTTGACTACTTCACCAAATGGGTCGAGGCTGAGTCGTTAACTACAATCACAACCAAGCGAGTGATTAATTTTGTTGTTAGGAACATTATTTGCCGGTTTGGGATCCCGAAGATCGTCATAACTGACAATGGAACCCAGTTTGATAGCAACGAGTTCAGGTACTTCTGCCAGAAGTACCACATTGAGAAACGGTACACCTCTGTGGCACATCCGCAGTCGAACGGACAAGTCGAAGCAGCAAATAAAGTGATTAAGTCCATTATCAAAAGAAGATTGAAGCGGGCCAAATCCATGTGGGTGGATGAATTACCCTTGGCATTATGGGCCTACAGGACAACGTATAAATCGGCGACAGGCCATACTCCCTTCTCTCTTACTTTTGGAGCAGAGGCAGTCATCTCGGTTGAGCTAAAAGTACCATCTCACCGAGTCACTTACTACGATCCGATGACTAATAACGAGTTGCTCCTTGAATCCCTGGATACAATAGAGGAGAAAAGGGATGAAGCAGACCTGCGTGCCTTGAGACACAAGCAACAGGTCGCTAGATACTACAATAAAAGAGTTCAAGCCTGAACCTTTGAACCTGGAGACTTGGTTCTGAAGCGTGTCTTTCCACCCCCAACTCATATGGGTGCGAAGTGGGAAGGACCATACTTTGTTCTACGAAGGCTTGATAATGGAACCTTTAAGCTAGTAACAGTAGATGGAGAAGAAATCCCCAGAATGTGGAATGCCCAACATTTGCGGCCCTATGTGACGTAAAGTTGTCAGATTTATCCTTTTGTTTCATAGGACCATGTAAAAGGCATGACTTGCCTAGAATAGTCCAATTTTTGAGCAAAGTATTATAAAGTGGATGTAGGTCACGATTCGACCGAACCAATATAAAAATATTGTGTGTCGTTTACCTTTATTGGCACTATTATTTATCTGCTCTTCTATCTTTATAAAGTTTGCTGTAAAACCATATAGAGATCACAAAAACATGTAATTCTAATGCCTTCCATCAGAATGGAGAGTAATATGCAGCTAGAACGCTGAAGGTGCAATAAAGTGAATCACACCATTGATTGCACTCTAACTCTCCAGATCCGAGAGAGAACGTAAAGGACGCGAAAATAACGTCCACATGGCAAGGCGACGCACCGTGATAAGAACTGCCTTGACAGAACTCTAACCTTGGCGACCGCCAGGAGAGTATAAAAGCGTCTATGATTAAGCGCTGAGAAAGAGCTCTTACCCCACTGAAGGATCAGGGGGCGACTGAACAGCTGAGCTCGAACTCTAACCTTGGCGACCGCCAGGAGGGTATAAAGGCTTCTATGATTAAGCGCTGAGAAAGAGTTCTTACCCCGCTGAAGGATCGGGGGGCGACTGAATAGCTGAGCTCGAACTCTAACCTTGGCGACAGCCAGGAGAGTATAAAGGCGTTTATGATTAAGCGCTGGGAAGGATGCTGGAGACTCAGCACCCCCAGAATTTCTGCCCCGTTGAAGGATCGGTGAGCGGATCATGGTATGAGTTCGAACTTTAACCCGCTGATGGATCGGGAAAGTATAGAGGTACCGGAGATTTGGCGCCTCAAGGACTATGATCCTACTAAAAATTCCAAGTCCCCCGTATTTAGAGATAGGGGCGGCGTGCATAGAAAATTTTAAATTTTTTCTTTCTCTTGAAGGATTTGTAATATAATTTCAACTTGATTATAGTCAAATGACTTGTGACTAAGTGTGAAGAGTCTATTGAATGCAGGTACACGATGACGCAAAAGAAATAAACTTTCATTCATAAACTGCAAGCTTACAAGATAAAGAGGAACCTAAACAAAAGTGAGGGCCATTCTCACAATTATATTTCATGGCCAGTGGAAAGCCTAAAAATCCTAAGGACAAAATGTGAACTAATATCTGCATCCTACTCATGCTGGGGGGGCTATGTTGGCTTCTTGCTCTTCTTCTGCTTCCCCGATTCCTCCTTATCAACATCCGAACGATCACCTTTTTTCCTCTTCCTCTTATCAACAAGAGGCTCTGGCGAAGATCTAAAGGATTGAGAGGCTAGTTGTGAAGTTATTGATCGGGAGGAAAATCTTATGACCAACCCAGTTTTGGGATCGATCTCAGAAATATGGGGCACATATACTGGATCCTGTTCCCCTTTCATAAGGAGCAATTGCCTCTCCTCTTCAGCCTATTGTTCAGCCAAGGTTTCCTCATCATCGCCTATGATTTCTTTGGTAATGGCGACTTCCTCTTCATCGTCTTCGTGGTGCCTGTCCATATCTCTCAAAGCCTCGATGGGCTCGACATCTCGAGAAATATCAGCACTAGGTGCAAGAATGACTTTCTCCATCGTCGCACCTTCGGACTGCTTAGGAGCGTTAGTACTAGCACTTGGCGGGATGACAACCTTCTCCGCCTCTGTCTTCTTCTCAGCGTCCTTATCGGCTGGCCCGCCACCTGTAACATGAGAAACAAATGTTATTTCAGGAGAGAATGCGGTTTGCTCAGTTGATTGTTCGGCAAGACGGCGACAAGTGACGATTGCTTTGACAAATTGCAGAGAGAATATAAAGATACCTTCCGCTGATCCTCCATCCAAGCTAGCAGCAGAAGCTCCGACAACTGTAGAAGTCGGACCCAGAGGAATCAATGGATCATCGGGAGTGTATTCCTCAATTTCGGAGGCCTTGGGCTCTGTAGCTGAGCTCAAGCCTTCTTCAATTTTATTTTTGCCCTTGGCCAGAGTTTTCTCCTTATCCATCTCTTCTTGGGGTAGGCGTCTGCCTTTCTCTAAATCCTCGGGTTCGTTATCCTTAAGAATGGTCCACATCAACTCATTCTCATCAATGTCATCGACTCCTAATCGTTGTTTCTCGCTCTGGACGATTGCATCCCATATGTTGGCTAAAGTGACATGGTAGTCCGGGATCTAGGAGATGTTATGGGTCTTGATGACCTGGCCAAGGAACTCAAACAACATTTCTTCAAATCCTTCAATATCTTTCTCTCTCTCGAGGAGCTTTTCATTAGAAACAGTAGCCATTTCAATGGCACTTTCCACATTATTTTAAGCAAGAACCGCGCGCTTCTCTGCACGCGCGAGTTGATCATTCAGAATCGCCCTCTCTTTTTCGGCCAGAGCTAAACTATCTTTCAAGCTTGCCTTTTCTTTCTCCCAAGCAGCTTTTTCAGCTTCGAAATGATCCTGTGCTGTTTTCAGTTCGGTGTTGGCCATCTTGAGATCTTCCACCTCCTTCTTCAATGACGCACGCTCTTTGCTGTTAGAATCGAGCTCATTATGAAAACGTTGCCTCACCTCCTCTAGCTCTATCTTGTAATTTTTAGCATCTTGTTGAGCCAAGTCAAGCAAAGATTGTGCATCTTCAAAGTCCTTTTCCATTTTTACCCTGGCCCTTTCATTGTTATCTATCCTCACTTTGGACCTGTGCGCTTCCATCTCTAGCGTTTGGATGACGTCTAAAAGGTTGGCAGCGTGTTTCTTCATCGCCTCATATTGCTTGGCTGCATGGCGAACATGTCCGATGACTTCAGTATCCCAATTCCTAGGAACTGGTTCCAGAGCTGGAACGAACATCATCCTCTCGAAGAAGATATTGGGGAATTGTTCTCGTAATTTCCCCAGTTTAGCTTGAGCCTCAGGACCATGGACATAGTCTCGCGCCCCGGGGGCACTCAAACTTTGTTGACTGGAGGGGACGATGTTAGTTTTCTCCTTCTCAGAATCCTTGTTTGGATATTTGTTTTTATCCTTAGGCTCATGGTGTTTTTTGGATGATCTGCTGTGTGATGGCGCGCTCTTCGGAGGAGTTAAGTCTTTAGGAAGTTGTTTTCCCCCTGTAGGTGGCACTGGATGACTATGAGGCTTTCCAGAGGTTTGTTTTGACGAAGATCTAGACCGTGAAGAAGGAGGCTTGTGAGCATCCCGGGACCAATGGCTGTCTCCCCCTCGGCTGCTGCTACGAGCACGCTCAGGATTTGGATGAAGACTAGGTGTGCCTTCACGAAGAGAGTGATAACAATAAGATCATTTGCGAGACATCTTTCCTGCAAAAGAAACCAGTACATATTAAAACCTTGAATACTGTTGGTATAAAAGTGTGGGGTCAGACAGTGCATGTGATTTGTGCATCCCATACAATTCCCCCTAACAGACCAGGACCCGAAGTTAGGCTCGTTTGGGTAGTCTCTCATTCTTCAACTGGAACAGTTGTTTCCTCAGAGATAGGAAAAAATGGCTCCCCTTTGAAGTCTTCCTGTGTATATACATCGTCGGTTATAGGAATCTTGCTCAATTCTTTAAATAACTGCTCCTCTATTAAATCATCGGGAGCGGCAGGTTCAACCGGTAGAGAGGCCCTTGAGGGGAAACCCCTCGGAGAGGCTGGGATTTCCTTAGACTCATCAGCACGGGCCTCATCTCCTCTAAATACATTTAAATCTTCGTCGTCCTGGTTAATTATCGGCGAAGGACTCTTATGAAGTTTAGTTTTCTCTGCTGCCTGTGACGTTCCTTCTCCCTCGGTCGGGGGCATGTATTTGTAAGGTTTGCCACCCGCGCCAAGTCCAAACCTTATATCCAGAAGGCGGTGCTTGTGAAGATTCTCGTCAGTAATACATTTTTTGATCTTTAGGAAGTCGGATTTGCTTTTCAGAAGAAGGGATAGTCGATTACTGTACACCGAGCCTTCCGTCTTTGGAAAGGTATGATCTGCATAGAGAAAAGAAGTTTGTTAGCGCTTCGATTTCTTAAACAGGTTATTCATTCAAATGTTTAAAATTTACTTGATTTAAGCCATCTTCTTGCACACCCAGCCTGTCTCTTTATATAGAACCAATCGGCCTTAGGATCCCCTATGTTGCTGTAACCGTCAGATAAGACCTTCCTATTTGCTACTGATTCGAAGAAAGAAAAATTTGGGGTTGCAATGGAGCGATGCTTGAAAAGGTAATAGAATTTCAAATCTTTAAACGTGAGCTCATTTTGCAGGATTTACGCATATGCGATGTATAGAGTGTATAGGGCTGCGTAGGCATTGGGATGAAGTTGCATCGGAGCAATACCCAATCGTTTTAAGGTTTCAATGACGATTGGAGGAAACGGAGGAATAGCGCCTACCCAACAAATGAGTCAGCTAACTGTCATATACCCCTCCGGAGCCAGATGAGGTCTATCTTCGCTACCAGGTGTCCTCACATCATCCAAGGGGATCCCGTGTTTCAAGAAAATTTTCTTAAGCTTTATGTCATCAAGTTTGGAAGCTAAAGAGTCAGTGAATTTCTCTATTTCTAGTGCACCAGGAATCTCGTCGGGAGCTCGGTCATCTACTTCAGACTCCTCATCAAGCGAGGTACTCTCAGATGAATCCGATTTCGTTTCTGCCTCATATTCAGATCCAGAATCCTCACCCTCTTGATTAATTGGAAGAACCTCGGGGTTGTGTTGCTCAGACGTCTCGGGATCCATCTCTGTATCAGATCTTGAAGGGGAACGGTTATCCGACATTACTGTTTAGTCGAGTAAACATGAGAAATAAGAATATAATTACCCGTCCCCCGTGTGTGCAAGTGCCGGTGTGTGCCTGTGCATGCATTAAGAAAAGCATAAAAGTCAACAAAATCATTGAGATATTAGTCGTTGTTCGCTGATAAGTTATGCATTTGTTCAGTCCAGAAAGTTCGTCTCGGAGGCTCTAACGTAACAGTCCATTGATATGCCGGATTTAGGTAGCATTGCTTATTATACAAGATCATCGGATTGTCCAGCATTTGGATCGTGGTACACGTTCGGATCGCATAGGAGGGTTCGGATCGTGGTAATCCTCGGATCGTGAAGTAAGTATGGACCCGCACCAGGAATGTTAAGTCATGAAGATGCATCGGATCGGGAATCAGATCGGATCACTTTGTGGCATGTCCTGACGATCCACAACTCATCACTGCGACCCGATCCATTCTCCAGCTCATACTCCTTCTATTTACTTCCCCCCACGATCCGCTCCCTTGCCATTACCACGATCCAGTGCCTCGCCATCCTCATTCATCTTCCTCCTCTTTCCTCCTAATCCACGATCCGATCTGACTCGCTTTTCTTCTTCTTCTTCGCTTCTTCTTTATCACCCCTCCTAGCCCCGTCATGCGAGCACCTGAACCCATCACTCGTCACTAATACAGCCCCAAACGCCACCAATTCCACCATTTTCCCTTCTCAAATCAGCAGAAAACTCCAGAAAAATGAAAGAGAAATTGTGTGAGAGGGTTTTCAACAAGATTACCTTTCTTAAAGTGGAAAAACAAGTGGGTTTCCGGAGATTTAAAGAACTAGGGTTTTTTCCTCGATAGAGCTGATGGCGGCGATGAACGAACGAAGAAGAAGGGGAAAAGAGTGAAGAGGGTTCGGGATTATATAGCTAAACCCGCGACCGTTAGTCTCCCCTTTTTTCGTCTTATACGAACCATGGGCTTCGGTGGATCGCGGAGGCAAGCCCATCGGGCCCAGCGAAGAAGAAAAAGGCCGATCCCTGGGTCTACTCGCTACGATGGATGGCCCACCATACTTAAAGCCCACCACGATCCGAATAGAAGCATGTTGCGCTTCGTGAATAATCCCAAATGATCACTAAAAAAAACCGAGATGAACAGTATGCCCCACGGATCGTGGTATGAATACGTGATCTGAACCGATGGGTCATGAACAGAAGCGAAAAATCAGAAATCAACAAACTACAAATTACTACTTTTTACAGATGGATATGAGATTCAACAAAAAAATTCGAAGATAAAAATTCAGCAGTATTAGTGAAAATTTGGAAGTTCACCTAGCAACTCGACAAAGAAGTAATACAAGCTCCGGAGATAGAAATTATCCGACCAATAAAGAAATGATGAATGATCTATGCTGATATTTATACCAATCAAGGAATGCAATTTTCCGAAGTGACACGACATTCTAGACAGGCACGACCATCTGATTAAATCGCTTCACGAAGAGATGTCGTTATAGTTTTGAAGCATGCTCTATCGTCGATAAAGCATACTTCGAGGGGGCAAAATGTTGGCTAGCTTTTTGACCAAGCCACCAAGGTTCACACACAAGATAGAAATGTGAAGTTCAACTCCTCTAGTCCATGAAAAGCTCGATTGTGGCCTAACCTTCCTCTTCGGATCGTGGCGCCATCTCGGTTCGCTACGTCCAAGGGCGAACCGATCCGTCCATTGAACCCCAGCCCGATCCCATCACAGGAGGCGTAGTGAAGCTCCTGACCTGTTCAACCACGATCCGAGATGTATGGATCTTGCGACACCTGTCCACAACTGTCATATTGACCAATTCTTCATGAAGCTACGATCCGATCCGATATTCTCGGGATTTGCGCCAAGTATGACCGCGATTCGCCCGATATAATCAGCTATAAATAGCCCAGAGCTTGGCAATTTTTAGGATCTTTTGGCAGTTTTAAGGATTGGTTCCACCATTACTGTCATACCACTATTTCGTGCCAGATTTACTTCGAGATAACTGAGAGAAATCGTAATTGTAAGGGTGAGTTTGAGAGAAATCAATGGTTGTACTAGCATCCAAAGTATAATCAATAGCATATAAAGTGGACGTAGGCTCGTTAACGCCGAACCACTATAAACCGTGTGTGTTTTATGCTTTTATCTCATTTCTCAGTTATAATTCCCTACGAATCAGAACAATTTGGGTGTTAGAGCCAAATTTTGATCTAACAGATACCTTATTTATTTTCTTTTTTATAAAATATTCCATTTATCTTTCTATCTATTTAACAAATAAATATTCCTTTTTAATCTATTTATGAATGTTTTACAAATAGTTCCCTTTTCAATTCTATTTGTAAATGTTTTACAGATATTTCCCTTTAATTCTATTTGTAAATGTTTTACAAATATTTCCTTTCAATTCTATTTGTAAATGTTTTACAAATATTTCCTTTCAATTCTTTCTATTTGTCTAACAAATAAATATTCCTTTTTAATCTATTTATTTTCTAAATAAATATTTTATTTTTATAAAGTCTTTTGATTTTATAAATATTTCTTTTTCAGTATAACCTTGAAATTTTCCTTTTTAACATTCCAGTATTCCTTAAGGTATTTAACGTACCATATAACAATGACCGGTATCATTCCAACATACAAAATCAATAACAGATTTCATATCACATCATATAACACAATATATGAAAACATTAAAATAAATGTTGAGGAATCCAGTCGGATTCCTCCGACCTGTTTCCCTACATCCACAGATGTTAAACAATAAAATTAACATCAATTTCATTTCACTATGAAATATTCTGCTAAACAGAATCAATATTTGATTAACGATTTATATCTATATCGTTATCTATACTTTCATCCAATTAACTAGCAGTTCAACCAAACAGCCAACACACAGCAAACAACCATCATTTATAAATTTTAAAAATATTTTATAAAAATATAAATTAAGTAGAGTTAGTGAGATTTACTCACCTTGGCAGTTCATCGTTAAATAACGATAAACCATCTTTAGATTCATACGGACAATTTATTTCGCTATAAATTGTAACAAGTTTCGATTCACTCCCAGTTAGTTCCATTTTGTAGCCGTCGTCCATACGATCCTATCGGATCTTGTTTCGCTGAAAACCGGTATCGTATGATAAAGTTATTTACTCCTGAAGTTTATACACATTAAATTTGAATTTAAACTAAAAATTAACTTTAAACGGGCCTCACCCATTTCCATCGGCCCGCCACATGTCTTCACCCGCAAAGGAACAGTATCTTCCTTCTTCACTGACTAATCACGCTCCTCCTTCGGTAATTACACGCACCATTTCTCCAAATTCAAACTCCATTTTCTCCCTCTTCTCTTCACGAAATCGAGAACTATTTTCACCATTCCTCTTCTCATCAATCACTCCGTCACCCCGCACCTATTTTGTTGAACTCGAACACGTAAATACAAATGTGTTTTCAACAGCCCTCGTCGAGCTTACAGTGCTCGAGCGATAGTTTCAACTGCGGAAACTCCTGATTCCTTTCAACCAGCTTCTGATCGATGCCATAAACATATTTGCGACACTCAAAATCCATCAAAATGCCCAAAAATCATGAACTAACCAACCCTAGAACGTGCTGCTCTAAAATGGAGCGACGATTAAGAAGTTCGAACTCAAAAAAAAACACATAGAAATGAAGAGGATCCATCAATGATTACAACGATGTTCAAATTGCGATTTATAGGAATTTCTATGAATTGATTTAAATTTTAAGACCTCACGATGTGTTTGCAGAAGAAAATATGGTGGCGGCGTCTTCTTTTGACCGATGAAATGAATTGGTTAGTGTTAGGAAGGGTGATTGGGTATTTATAGAAAGTAAATATTATTTTTTATTGATTATTATATTCCATTTTAGTGAATCACTTTCTATATACGCTGTTTAAAAATTTCTATAATCACATACAATATCCAAAAATCATGAAAATTGACATATAACTAGAGTTTAACATTACGGACACAATGAAACTGGTTTCGTCGAATTCCAACTCTGTTTGCTCAAACAGCGTATTTTTAACCGTTAAAATACTGACTGTTTTTCACATTAAAAATCCGTACGGCCACACACTGACCCCAAAAAATCACGGAAATTGAAATATAATAATAATTTAATATTACGGATCCAATAAAATTATTTTGGTCGAAAACGGAGGTCGTATGCAAAAGTGGCTATTTTTAAAGCCCTAAATAACCCATTTAAATATATAAATATATTTAAAAATAATTAAATTTAATATTTAAAAATAAATATTATCATATATATCCACACTAGAAAATCATACAGCTCCATATCGGGATTCATAACTCGATATTAAAAATCCCGGTTGAATCGATATTCAATTTATATTGAAAAATCCTTTTATAATATAAATAAATCGCTATAATTTGTAAAGGAATTCCATAGCGACTTTTCGGAATTTTGATTTGGACATAAATCAAAATCTATACAATGAAATCCCTATTTTCTCTTCCATTAGAAAAATATACTTCACCAGCTCCGAACGTTTCTTGTTTCACAGAAATCCGATTTAAAACGGATTCTGTATATTCATTTGAAGTTCAAATCGCCAAATAGCGAACTGCCGCGCCATTTCGAGCTCGATTTTAATTATAATATAATTATACGCTCAAACTTCATTTAAATAACATATTTGTTATTTGAATTCAATTCCAAACTGAATTATATAAATTTTAAATTCTTCTGTTCACACCATATCGTCAATTCACTATTTCCGACTATTTCAGAAATAAACATATTATTCTATTATTTATATTAATTAATTATTCACTATTATTAAACAACCATTTAAACCTCTAATCACTATTTAAATAATTATTATATCGCTGAAATTACGGGACATTACATTCTTTCCCCCTTAAAATAATTTTGTCTTCGAAATTGCAAAGGTAGAAAGCAACCCTATTAACTGGGTTAAAAATTATTTTCTTAATTCTTTATTTCAGTTTCAACTGAACCAAACTAATTTCAATTAAATTTATTCCTACTAACGAAAATTCCCATAAACTCTGAAAATTTTCTAACACCCGAAATTTCTAAAAAAATTCGCCAGCACCTCCTTTGTACCGGTCAATAGTTCAAACCCCCACTCGCCACTCTAGGCCCTTTCTTTTCAAAAAGAAAATCAAAAGGCCAAGCGGCTTGCCGATTCGGTGCATAAAACCTCATATGGAAATTTAAACATGTACCTTTTCGTCGAGCATATCATTATATTCTTTGATTTTGCTGCCAATTCAGCATATACCAAAGCCATCCCAATCAATCTCCAATCATATGTTCTAAAATCCAATCATCCTATTTCCAAACCAAATCTCATTCTCAATCTCAATTTCCATTTTTCTTAGCTCGTCAATCCCATATATTTAACCAAGTAAGTTTCATTCCCACATTCCATTAAGTAATTAATTTCTATAATCAGTTATCTTCATCCCAAAATCCAAATTCTAATTTTTTATCTCAAAAATCAATCCATTTATTCGACCGCGTCCAATTATATACAAAATTCCAATTTTACTCAATTAATCTGTTTCAATTCAATTTCCACTTAATTGGTTTCAATTCAATTCCAGCTTGTTTTCAGCAATTTCTGTTTAAATTTGTTTTTTTTCTTCAAACAGTCCCTCGTGGGAGTTTTAAATAGCTTTGCTTTTCTAAAACCAAATATCCCTTCTGGGATTCAAAACAACTTGTTTTCCACAAAACAATTCAAAAATTATCTCTTTGGTAGTAATCCGTCACTAAACAACTCGAAAATGAACACCATTGATGTGGCCAGCATCATCAGAGTTATTTCCCAGCTATCAAAGTGAATTCAATATATATCACTTTTCAAAACCATTTCTAAATCATTACCATTTTGAAATTATTTCAAAATATCTTTATAATGTTTAGAAAACAATTTAAAATCTCCCAGGATTTTAAAATTCTCATATATTTAGTCCAAATCTATTTACAACCACTTTTCACATTTCCAGAGTTTTTATTTCCAATTCTGATTTAAATTCATATTTAATTCATCTGATTCCATATATTACATTTATATGAACTTTGATTGGTTCTTTACATCACCACTTAATTTATAATCTCATTTGATTATAATAACAACCAACACATCCAATATTCTATAATATTTCCAATATTAATCATTCTTTTATATCAAAATATAATTTGGGTAAAATTATTTTATTTACCCTCTTTTCAAAACATACTGTGTCGGTTTATCGTAATCAAGTGTTTAGTAATTCTATCGATACAGTGGATCAAACTGATCGATCAGAACCCATAAACAACTCAAACAATAAATCTCCACAATATAAAACAATTTTATATTGAAATCGACAAATACGTTCTCTCATATATATACACTCAAACTCAACCTAGGGTATTACTAACCCCATATCTACTGAGTCACGCCATAGAGGCAAGGTAATCACTTAACCTTCAACTCCGATACCACTATAACGAACTGGGATTTTCGACTCCAAAAATCAACACAAAACTACCATGTTATCTATTTGAACATCAGAATACCTGATCATTAATAGAAAGAAGTTAGAAGGTGAGAATAGATAAGATAGAAAATTAGAATAGAAGAAGAAGAAGATCACCACTGAACAGAATCAGAGTAATACGAATCTCACAGCAGAACGAATAAAATATAATATATAACATAACTTTGCAATAAAACAGTATATATATAGAGAATAACATTATCAGAGTACAACACTTACACACAGCGGAAATAACTATAGCTATAATCCTGAAGCCTCCTGCTTCAAGCTCCTCCAAGTATATCTGTAATTACCTGAACTACTTGACTGCCCATACAAATTTGGGCACCCAAGAGTTTAGGGAAACAAAACAAAATAAACTCTGGGTCAGTCATGGGACTAGTGTGAGTAAACTCAAATCATTTGGTTTAACTTTTCAAAAGAAAAGGTAATCGTAAGACTGATCCATACATAAACACGGACGGTTTTTACCTTACGATAACCAAAACACTTTTGGAAATCAATACTTCTCTGATATTATAATAATGTCTAACCACAAGTAATTAAAAATCTAGCAGAACGCTTGCATCTCACGTTCTACATATATAGTATACAAACAAAACCGCGGGCGCTTATTGGGGATTGGATTCCGACTATAACAAGGTATGGGACCACCTACCAATAGTGTATCTCTAGAGGCGAATTTACTGGGTTCAACAAGAACGTCTTGGAACCCGGCCACATACATGACCGACCACTCATTTCGCTTGAGTGTATCGAATGTATATCACCAACGGTTGGGAGCTACCCACCGTTTCCCGAAAAGGGACAACATCGAAAATAGATAAAAGAATGAAATTAATTTTCTCTAGACAGGTGATATACACCCTAATGGGAGCGACCCACCTAACCATGCTACCTGCCCGATTTCTGTCATTTCCCGATTGATGAGGCTTGAGGTCATAACGTATCTTTTGGAACATCTGACCATCATTTACTTTGAATGCCACATCGTCATACCTGCCAAGTCACAAATTGATTTCCCTAAAAATACCACGGGTATAAAGCTAAGAGAAACAAATTCCTCCACCACCAAACGTAAGTACTTTTGTAGAGATCAACTTACGCGGTCCGTTAGATATACTCTGTCAGACATTCGTCCATTCACATTGTCCTGGGACTGGACAAACCGAAGGCACTATTATGTAAGCAGGATAGACCTTGCATAACTCCGTCTTTAATTATCTTCATCATAATTGAGCGCAACGCTAACATCCATACAGAGTGGTTTTCAGATAATGAATCTGATCCCGGTCTCTCCGTATTGATGACAGAAAAATGGTCAAAAACTTCGATAATCGGTGATTTAACTATCAAAGAAAAATAAGTGTACAACCAACGATCTTATTTCCAGACAGAAATTCGATCGATCAATCATCATTCCGCATTTATCTCTTTTAATTCAATTTATCATTTATTTATTCATTTCACATTTCTATAAATTTGTAAATTCTTATTTTCTAAATTTGGAAAATGTACTTTATTAATCATTTGAAAATATCTCCATATTTACTTCTAGTTCTTGTTTTCTATATTATAAAACATTTACGATTTCTTTTATTTGGAAAAACATTTCCAAAACTCCTTTATTGGATTTAATAAATGTTTAAATAAAACATCACTAAGCCAATTCCAACCATTACACTCATTAACTAGATTCACTTAACCAACTTTCACTATCGAACCTTACCCATCCCTTAGTTAAAAACGAAGTCAATCAAGTTGGGGTATAATTACCTCTCAGACCTTAACTGAACAACATTTCTGACCTCGAAATAGACAAAGTTCACCTTTTAAATCATTTAACCAACTTCCTTACGTAACTCGGATTTTATTTATGAATTCACTTCTTTTATACAAATCATTTGATTATAAAAATAGTGTTCAAATCCCTATTTCTGAAATATCTAACTTCAAAATATAACCTCTATTCCTTAATTTAACTAAATAACTAAATAGACAATTTATAAAGAAATCATATAATCTTGATTAAAACGGAAAGCGCACTTTCTCGAATTCGATATAATCGAATTCCAACATATAACTCTCTTTCGAAAAATCTCTATTCGATAACTCCTTTTCGAATAAACTATATTCGATAACTCTTTCTTCGAATAACTATATTCGAAAACTATCTTTGAAAACTATCTTCAAATGATTTACATTCGATTAACTCTCTTCGAATGATTTACATTCAATTAACTCTCTTCGAATGATTTACATTCGATTGACTCTCTTCGAATGATTTACATTTTCTTAACTCTCTTCGAATGATTTACGTTCGATTAATCTCTTTTCGAATAAACTATATTCGATTAACTCCCTTAATTCTATTCAAATAAACTATTTCGAATAACTCCTTTAATTCTATTTGAATAAACTATTTCAAATAACTCCTTTGAATTAACTCATTTGATTAACTCGGTTTGATTAACTCGTCTTGACTAACTTAACTCGATTAACTCAACCTTATTAACTTACATAATCAACTTACTTAGTTAACTCAACTTGTTTAACTCAACTTGTTTAACTTAACTTATTTAACTCAACTTATTTAACTCCTATCGAATAACTAATATTCGATTAACTTATATTAGAATAACTATGTCTGTTTTAACTTTATTTCGAATGGCTAATATTCGATTTAACTTCATTCACTTGACTCTAGATTGCAGCGATCACAATGGTTACTCTTGATTCCCTCAGGAAACATCCGACCGCCGTAGGCTATCTACAGCCCCGCGAATTACGCTAGCAGTCGTACGAAATGGCAACTCATCCTGAATAACTATGTTTGACTGACTCTATCTCAAATAAGTATATTTGATCAACTCTAATTGAATAACTAATATTCAATTAATCCTAATTTGATTAACTATGTTCAATTTACTCTATCTGGTTATGTCTTACTGGTTAACTCTATCTAATTAACTCTAACTAGTTAACTCTAATCGATTAACTCTAACTCTAATCGATTAATTATAATTGATTAACTCTAATCAATTACTCTATTCGAATAACTAATATTCGATTATCTCTCTTTCATTTTGATTAACACATTTTGATTAACTCCTTTGATTAACTCGATTAACTCTACGTCCATATTCAGTTTCAAATATCGATTATGAAATCGATTCTTACTTCTCTATATAAGTCCCGACTTATATATATTCTATTTATCCAATGATAAACATTTCATTTAATTTATAAAATATTATTTATAAATTTATCTTCTCAATATATTGGTTAGAATAGATTCTATTGAAAATCTTTGATTTAAATCCATATCATGTTATACCCGTGTGCGAAGCACGGGTCTAAACCTTTCAAATATAAAATTTACTTTTATACTATTTTATTCATTTTTCAAGTATTTTCTTTTTATGATATCTTATTTATTTTCTTTTTATAAAATATTCCTTTTATCTTTCTATTTATTTAACAAATAAATATTCCTTTTTAATATATTTATGAATGTTTTACAAATAGTTCCTTATTCAATTCTATTTGTAAATGTTTTACAAATATTTCCCTTTAATTCTATTTGTAAATGTTTTACAAATATTTCCTTTTAATTCTATTCATAAATGTTTTACAAATATTTCCTTTCAATTCTATTTGTAAATGTTTTACAAATAGTTCCTTTCAATTCTATTTGTAAATGTTTTACAAATATTTCCTTTCAATTCTTTCTATTTGTTTAACAAATAAATATTCCTTTTTAATCTATTTATTTTCTAAATAAATATTTTCTTTTTATAAAATCTTTTGATTTTATAAATATTTCTTTTTCAATATAACCTTGAAAATTTCCTTTTTAACATTCCAGTATTCCTTATGGTATTTAACGTACATATAACAATGATCGGTATCATTCCAACATACAAAATCAACAACATATTTCATATCACATCATATAACACAATATATGAAAACAGTAAAATAAATGCTGTGGAATCCAGTCGGATTCCTCTGACTTGTTTTCCTGCATCCACAGATGTGAAACAATAAAATTAACATCTATTTCATTTCATTATGAAATATTCTGCTAAACAGAATCAATATTTGATTAATGATTCATATCTATATCGTTATCTATATTTTCAACCAATTAACTAGCAGTTCAACCAAACAACCAACACATAGCAAACAACCATCATTTATAAATTTTAAAAATATTTTATAAAAATATAAATTGAGTAGAGTTAGTGAGATTTACTCACCTCGGCAGTTCATCGTTAAATAACGATAAACCATCTTTTGATTCATACGGACAATTTATTTCACTATAAATTGTAACGAGCTTCGATTCACTCCTAGTCAGTTCCATTTTGTAGCCGTCGTCCATACGATCCTGTCGGATCTTGTTTCGCTGAAAACTGGTATCGTATGATAAAGTTATTCACTCCCAAAGTTTATACACATTAAATTTGAATTTAAACTAAATATTAACTTTAAACAGGCCTCACCCATTTCAATCGGCCCGCCACATGTCTTCACCCGCAAAGGAACAGTATCCTCCTTCTTCACTGACTAATCACGCTCCCCCTTTGGTAATTACATGCACCATTTCTCCAAATTAAAACTCCATTTTCTCCCTCTTCTCTTCACGAAATCGAGAAATGTTTTCACCATTCCTCTTCTCATCAATTACTCCATTATCCCGCACCTATTTTGTTGAACTCGAACGTATAAATACAAATGCGTTTTCAACAGCCCTTGTCGAGCTTACAGTGCTCGAGTGCCAGTTTCGACTGCGGAAACTCCTGAATCCTTTCAACCAGCTTCTGATTGATGCCATAAACATATTTGCGACACTCAAAATCCATCAAAATGCCTAAAAATCATGAACTAACCAACCCTAGAACGTGCTGCTCTAAAATGGAGCAACGATTAAGAAGTTCGAACTCAAAAAATAACCACATAGAAATGAAGAGGATTCATCAATGATTACAACGATGTTCAAATTGCGATTTATAGGAATTTCTATGAATTGATTTAAATTTTAAGATCTCACAAAGTGTTTGCAGAAAAAATATAAGGTGGCGGCGTATTCTTTTGACCGATGAAATGAATTGGTTAGGGTTAGGAAGGGTGGTTAGGTATTTATAGAATGTAAATATTATTTTTTATTGATTATTATATTCCATTTTAGTGTATCACTAACTATATACGCTGTTTAAAAATTTCTATAATCACATACAATATCCAAATCATGAAAATTGACATACAACAAGAGTTGGACATTACAGTCACAACGAAACTGGTTTCGTCAAATTCTGACTCCGTTTGCTCACATAGCGTATTTTTAACCGTCAAAATACTGACTGTTTTTCACATTAAAAATCCATACGGCCACACACTGACCCCAAAAATCATAGAAATTAAAATCTAACAATAATTTAATATTACGGATCCAACAAAATTAGTTTCATCGAAAATGGAGGTCGTATGCAAAAGTGGCTATTTTTAAAGCACTAAATAACCCATTTAAATATATAAATATATTAAAAAATAATTAAATTTAAAATTTAAAAATAAATATTAACGTATATATCCACACTAGAAAATCATACAGCCCCATATCGGGATCCATAACTCGATACTAAAAATCCCGGTTGAATAGATATTCAATTTAATTGAAAAATCCTTTTATAATATAAATAAATCGCTATAATTTATAAAGGAATTCCATAGTGACTTTTCAAAAATTTGATTTGAACATAAATCAAAATTTACACAATGAAATCCCGATTTTTCTCTTCCATTAGAAAAATATACTTTACCAGCTCCGAATGTTTCTTGTTTCATAGAAATCTGGTTTAAAACGGATTCTGTATATTCATTTGAAGTTCAAATCGCCAAATAGCGAACTGCCACGCCATTTCGAGCTCGATTTTAATTATAATATAATTAAATGTTCAAACTTCATTTAAATAATATATTCGTTATTCGAATTCAATTCCAAACTGAATTATAAATATTTTAAATTGTTCAGTTCACACCATATCATCAATTCACTATTTCCGACTATTTCAAAAATAAATATATTATTCTATTATTTATATTAATTAAATATTCACTATTATTTAATTAAACAACCATTTAAACCTCTAATCACTATTTAAATAATTAAATAAAATAATTATTATATCGCTAAAATTACGGGACATTACACCATTCACGACAAACCCAAAATCTCATTCCATTGTTAATCGGGTTAAGGAACAAGTGTTATTTAAAACACCGTTCCCGATAAACCCAAAAACTAATTTCAATTTAATTCCAGTTAAATGTTAATTAATGGATAAACTTCATTAAATCTTAATAAAAAGATTTGTATTATAAAAAATTTTCTCAACTGGGTTTGAGAACAATGTTAATGAAAACACCGTTCATGACAAACCACATTCCAATTTGATATTAAATACAAGGCTCTGAATAGAAAACATATTGGCTTATATTCAATATCAAATTCTGAAACCAACAAATATCGTACTGGAATAATCATATATATATATATATATATATATATCTTCCACTCCACAATATCCGTATAATCACGGAATCCAATATCGAAATATTCCGAAGATACTTTCGATTCAAATCCATTCCATTTCTTATGGTTATATTAAAAACCATTCACAAATCCAATTTATTTATTTAAAAATTATGGGATTTCAAACCTAGTTCATAACTAGTTCATTTCAATAAAAAAATTATATTTTCAAATGAGGTATTTTTATCCCCATCCTTTCAAAATCATTTATTATGATTTTACACAAATTATCGATATTTTTAATTATTTTATCGAGGCCCGTACAGTCGATTTCCATAAACGGTCATCGAACTGCACTTACAACGACCTTTACCAAATTTGATTTCGACATAATTTCAAATCCAACCGTTAAATTACAAATTTCTTATATTCGTTGGAAAGCACTTTTCGATACGAACCCAACGGTTCCGGTTTTAGGAGAATCCAATGGTCGAATCTCCCGTAATGTCCGATCGAAGTCAATGGTCGAAATTCACGAACTGCCGTGGCGCGTTCTAAACAGGCCATTAAATATATATATTATATATATTTCGTCGATTTCAATTCAAAACATATTTTATAACTCGTTTTAAATTCTTTTTCATAACGATTTCAACTTAATATCCAATTTCAAAACAAAATTGAATATTCCATATCATTAATATATAAATGATAATATTTTCAAAACATTAGATTTTGGAATCACTTCCTTTTCGATATTCATTATAAAAATGAATATAATCGATATAAATATCGTTCACGTCAAAATGGCGTTAATTCGATCAACACGGCTTTATATATTTAAATATTTTCATGTCCATTCCAAATCGGACATCAAAATCAGATTTTGATCTTTTACTAAATATTATTTTAAAATATTCATTATTTTTGAACTGGAATCATACACAGCCAATTACCATATAATGTTATTTTTATGGATTTCATAAAACACATGTATCGAACAACAATGATAAACAATCAACAATCATCCAGAGTGCATTCTACACTGCATAAACATTAAATATAAATATTTAACGCTTATAATAGTCTGTCGACGAATCGATTGACATACAACTAAGCATTTGGGATTAGTGTACGTCAAATATCATCCCAATACCCGTGTGGGGCTTTAACCAACAAATACTAGATGTTATTTTTGCAGTTGAGCGATATGTAAAATTTTATCGTCCCAATCCATATTGGTCAAACGGGTGTACATAAACAAATCGTCTGATTTGTAAATGAATATTTATTTTATTCATATACGCATTAAAAACTATATTTTTAATAATAAAATATTTATTTGGTTCATTTACACAATAAAAATAATATTTTTATTGTTCTATCATATTTTAGAAAATTTTGGCGGCATAACGACGCGATACTAGAACCAGGATAAGGTCTAACCTTATCCCTCGCCCAATAATGGCTCGCGCCATACACAAACCAAATCATATCAATTCATTTCACATCCCAAACCAATCCAAACAAATAAATCAACCAAACCAAACAATCAAACAAGTCTTCCATGGTTTGTGGACGACGGGGAACAGTCCATGTATGTAGTTTTAAAATAAATAACTGAACAAAGAAAATTATAATGAGGTGTTCTCAACTTTGGTTTACACTCCATCATTCATTAAAGGACGATTTCGATTTGGGTTTGTTTCCAATGCATTGTATTCTTCACTGCGATTTCAATGTAGTCTGTTTCATGCATTTATATTAAAAATCAGATTTTTATTTCACTACAACATAAATAAAAATCATATTTTTGATTCGCTATTCATATAATAAAAATCAAAATTTTATTCCATGTTATATATACATATAAATCACATTTTATAATGATGTTTACATTATAAAAAATAGATTTTTATACCGCTACATATAATGTAAAAATCATATTTTTATCTTCATGAAAACAATATAAAAAATCTAATCTTTCTTCTTATAAAATTATATCTTTTCTACTGATAAAAATATATTCTTTTCACTATGAAAATCATTTCTTTTTCTAGTTTAAAAATCAATCCTTTTAAATAAATAAAAATCTCATCTATAAATAAAAACCTCATTTTTTTTATGTATATAAAAACTAATTTATTATTAAAAATAAGTGAATAAAAATAAAAAAACTAACAGCTGGATTTTAGAAAGGGGGTTGTTTTGAGCAGATCGAAGACGAGGGAGGGCCCGGGGGTGGGGGAGGCGCGCAGGGCTGAGGTGGTGGTGGTGCGGCCTTCTGGCGGTCGGCGACGTCGATTGGGTGAAGGACTTGGGGTGGTTGCGGTCTATAGTGGAGGAGGGAGGGAGAAGGAAGGAGTGGCTCGCGGTCTATTAGTGGGAGGTTGGCCGGAGGGCGATGGTGGAGAGGAAGTGAGGGCGACGCGAGAGGGTGGGAGTGGAGAGGAAATCACGACAGCGTTTTTTAACGACCCGTATTTTTCGATTATTTGAATTTGAATATTTAAGTTGGTTTTAAATATTTTATTAGAGATATTAATGGATTATTAATATATATTTCATTATTTGACGATGATAGAGCGCTTATATTTATATTTAATTAAATATGAACTTGAAAAGGTGCGGTAGTTCGTAATATTGAACTTTGAACTTCGATTGAATATAGAGAATCCGTTTTAAGTCAGAATTCTATGAAACAAGAAACGTTAGAACCAAATTGATTATAATTTTCTAATGAAAGATAAAAATTGAGATTTAGGCTTATATATTAAAATATATCCAATTAAAAATTTAAAATAGTCATTATGGAGATCATTTATATAACAATAATGTTTAAAGGATTTTGAATAGAATTTGGACATTAAACACGTTAATATCAGGTTACAAGTCCACACTGGTTTATATATGTTATTTTATTTGGATATATATATGATAATAATAATTTATTTTTATTAATTTGAATTGTTTTGGAGGTTAATTTATATTATAGCAATATTATATGAGCCATTTGAATAATTATTTTTCAAACAACCTCCATCTTCGAAGAAATGAATTTTCTTGGAATATATGAAATCATTATTGCTAGATTTCCAGTTTGGGGCCAAACAGAGTTGTTTTGTTGGTAGACAAAATTTGAAGGTGAACTGATGGATAAGTTGGGATCTAAATAGCGTTGTTTGTGCAAACAAAGTCTGTTTCCCACAAAATTAATTTCATTGGATCCAAAATGTAAAGACGTAGCGGTACGTCCATTTTCATTACATTTGGAATTCGTAAATGCCGATACGTATATTAAATGGCGAACGCAAAATGCGGTAAACAACAATAGAAATTTTTAACTGTATACATAAATAAACGAAACTTATATCCGTGAGCAAATAAATAAATAATCCATTTAACTTTTGCCTTATATCAATATCGTCATCTACACAGAGTCCTTGAGACACTTCACGCGTATTGAAATGAAATTACATATCAGTCTACCCCATTTTATCCTTGTATCTATCATAATAAAATAAACTAATACCTTGCCTTGTCAACCACGCAGTTTAGTTTTCTTGGCAGCTAATCTTAATTTTTTGTGCTCTCCACGTAACCTGCCTCCCACGTTTTCTGCCCCTATATAAACAACAACCAAACTACTGAAACATCCCAAGCTTTCTTCCAAAATGACATAGTAAAATTTTAGAAAATGAGATCCGCAGAGATCCAAATAAATTGAAACAAAATCCTAAAAATTCCAACTCTCAGCCCATTAGCCTTTTATTACCAGAAGCTTCAATCCTGTGTACTCAAATGAGGGTGCGACTACTTTTCCCAGAATCTCAGATTGGGGCAGCGAGCTAGGCGAGTCTTTATGGTGGTAGCAGGGGGTTTTGAAACTAGACGAGGGAAACACCGTTTATGTGAAGGCAAGGCGCATGTTTGGTATCCACGGAGGGAGCTCCTGTCGATTAAATAGAAAGGCAGCGTCGGGCTACCGATCAAGCATAGTTCCAAGTTGCGGTTTACATTGGGTGGAGGAGCCGCATGGTGGTGTCTGCGTTCAAGGTGGTGGCAGAAGGTAGAAACTAACTAGGAGGAGATATACACATGGAGAATATAAGGGAGAATGGGGAGTTAATCGTATGCAGGTGGAGACTAATGTGGGAACTATTTGGAGTAGCAACTGAAAGAAAAAAACAAAGAGGCTGCATGGTTTTTCCAGAAAGAAAGAGGAGAACCGAGGATGGGAGATGCAGCGCATGTATGTAAAGAGGAATGTTCATTGGTTGCGTTTGGCGTGAGCAGGCTTCAGAAGAGAAAGTGAAGAAGACCCTGCAGCAAAGTATGGTGCGGGTTTGGGAATGGTAGGCTAGTATAAGTGTAATGGACCCATGGGCTTTCGAAAAAAAAAAGAAAAAAAGAAGAAAAGAAAAAAAGGGAACGCATGCAATAAATTTGGTGTGGTTGGAGATACAAACGTGAGATGGGAAGCGGCAGTAATATGGGTGGTAAGGAATTATGCGTGAGCAGTAATAGGAGCATTGAAATTTGTGGATGTGTTTTTATGGTGAGGGACTAGCATGACAAGAAATGGAGAGGTGCATGGTGGGTGAGAAATGAAATATAGAGGATGGGAAGCTTCAGACTATCGGCATCTTTAGAAGAAAGGGAAAGGTACAAGGATGTGGATGAAGCTATATGCATGGGCTATAAGGGATGGTCTTTTGGGCCATTAATTAAAAATGGAAAATAGTTGCGTTAAACAGTAGAACGTGTGAAGAAAGAATGAAACTTAAGGAATTGGAATGAGAAGTGGGAAGATAATACACGAAGACAACAGGTAAGCAAACCATTTGAACAAAGTATAGGTCGCAGTTATATTTAGTTAAAATGAAATTTGTTAATGATAATTATAGGATTAAGGAATATTTAACTTTTAATTAAATAGAATTAAATGTAAATAACCTACTCATATCTTACTAGAAGCCAACTAAAACAAGTGGCGTTACGGTCGGGGTGACGAGCATTTCATTGTGGAGCTGATCTGGGTAGATTTGGAAGCTGCGGGAATTTTCAGTTAATTAAACGACCGTTCAACTGAGATCAAACCGTTTCAGCGATAAACCAAACCAAAGTGAGTTAAACTCACTCAGTTCTCCCACTTATAATTATCATAAGTCGGGTTTATTATTTATATGCTATGGTTGCTAATTATTGGCTGTTTTAATGGTTGTTTGGTTGTTGTCAAATATTGTTATATCGATCACTTAAATTAAATGTTGTTTAATTTAAATGAAATGACATCGTTATTTTTAACGATGATTTCCAAACAAGGTAACTTACCTTGTTCGTTATGTTTATAATAATATAAACGTATTAGATGCTTGAATTATTATTTTTGATTGACCGCTGTCAGATGAATTGGTTAATTATCAGCATGTGATCACTTTATGAACTGTTTAACCTATGTGATGGAATTATTGATTCGATTACTGATTGTTGAATCCAAATTTAACATTTGTTTTGATATTAACCAATGGGTAGTATTGGTTGAAGAATAAATAGCAGATGGCCAAAAATACAAACTGTTTTATAAAGATAGACTTACCGCCAGGTGAATCGATAGAAATGTAGTTATGAAATTTATTGTTAACCGGATATAAATTTTTAAATATATTATTTTAATTGGGTTTATAAAAAGGGAAATAAACCAACCTTATATACATTAATTACTTTAACCACCAGTTACCATTTTTGGTACCAAAATCTATCATGTGCGAAGCACGTGAAATGATCTTATAGAGATGATTCTTATATTTATAGCGAGTGACCGGATATTAATGTGGTGTTTAATAACCGAGGTTAATTGTTTTTATAAAACAATTTAAAATGAGATTATATTGATTTGATTACTATTTATTTAATAATAATCAAATGAAATTATTTAAATTACTTTAGATTGAAACTAAATTTAAATGGAAAGACGAACTGAGTTTTGATTAATGAGTTAATCATGTGCAGAGTTAACTGAGTCAACTCTGTTACTCGAAATTAATTATGTAATTAGTTATTAATTTAATGAAAATAGTTAATGGATAATTAAACCATTTTTAAACGTTGATATTTGTTAAATGATGATCAAAGTGGTTTTCGGGGATTTAAAAGGGATAACGGGGGTTTATGAAATGATAAGGCTTACTAAAATAAAAATGATATTTAAAAAAAATGAATTATAGAAATGATAAATTAAATTATTATTATTTTTGTGGCTTAAAGAAAATTCTTATTGATACTTTATTAAATCGAATTTGTGAAACCCAAGATTTTGTGAAGTTAAAACCCGAATTTCTAATGAATATATACTATTGAAATGGGTTGTTAGGAATGACATTTGAATAAAGTAAAAGCCAGGTTTTTAAATTCTAGATCATAACTTACGTCTGGATTACTTGAGATAACTGATTTTTTAATATTAATCTAATGAAGGTTTGAAATGGAAATGAAAATGGAATTAAAATGAGTTGAATTACAAATATATAATATAGATTCACTATATTAATTAAAAGATCAGTTTTCATCAAGATATGGTAAAAATGGGATTTGTGTTGATATAGGAAATGAATATACGGTTTTGGTATTGCAAC
This sequence comes from Allium sativum, assembly GCA_030737875.1. Classification (NCBI taxonomy): domain Eukaryota; kingdom Viridiplantae; phylum Streptophyta; class Magnoliopsida; order Asparagales; family Amaryllidaceae; genus Allium; species Allium sativum. The sequence continues at coordinate 986,701,924 of CM060924.1, forward strand.
TAATATCATCTCAAGATAAGAACGTTGTTGGTCAAGGTCTGAGAGGTAATTAAATACCCCAACTTGAACGACTTCGGGATTATCGGAAAATGGTATTAGTTGTGATGGTAAAGATGTTAGTGTAATTTATTTTGGGAATAATAATGCAACATTATTTGAAGAGCTTGAAAATATATAATAGGATTTTGAAATAAAATAAATAAAAAGGCTTGAGAATATGAAATGATGTTTTTATAGTAAAGGGAGAAATAAAAGAGATATGTGAAAATATAAGAAGACAAGATTTGGAATGAGTTTTTTCTGAAAAGGGAAGTGACGATCATGGGATAAAATAAAGAAACCAAGAGAGATATCATAATGATTGTTTACGATGATAAATTAAATCAATTTTCCAAACGATAGAAGATAAGTAGCAAATGACTGAATAATATTTGACGATAGAATCTAGTTATTTCCTTAAGTATATAAATGAAATGATTTGAGAATATTTAAATAAATAAATGATTTTAGACTTTTAATATATTAAAACTGATATACTATTTTTAAAAGGCCAAGTGGTGCTATCATTTTGATGATTGTTTATTTTGGTAGTTAAATAACCGACTATCAAAATCATACCCAATGCGTTGTTGGTATGGAAAGACCGGGATCGAGTTATATTCGAAAACCATTCCGATCAACAGAAACGAAAACGAATAAGATATCTGATGTTGATCGAGATGGAGCATTGAAGACTGTAAATCTTCATGAGCAGTGGAACTATTGTTGAATTTCTCTGGCTGATCCCCGGAGATATTTCGACAATGATTTTTTCGTGATTGGAATCTACAGTTTACAAGGACTACTCGGTACTGATCTGTAGGGTGATTCCTAGGATGCGGTAGGAGGGTGCCTTCTGTTCATCCTATTTCTGGATGACTTGTATGGACGATGTGAACGGGGCCAGATGTTCCAAAAGTCGATTATAACCTCAAGCCTCATCAACCGGGAAATGACAAAAATCGGGCAGGCAGCATGGCTATGTGGGTCGCACCCATTAGGGTGTAGAATCACCTATCTAAAGAAATTCCTTTTTCTTCTTTAGTCTATCGATGTTGTCCCTTTTTCGGGAAACGGTGGGTAGTTCCCAACTGTTGGTGATACATATTCGATACACTCAAGCGAAATGAGTGGTTGGTCATATGTGGGCCGGGTTGCAAGACGTTCTTGTTGAACCCACTGTATTCGCCTCTAGAGATACACTATCGGCAGGTGGTTCCATACCTTGTCATAGTCGGAATCCAATCTCCAATAAGCGCCCGCGATTTTGTTTATATACTATATATGTGGAGCGTGAGGTGCAAGCGTTCTGCAAGATTCTATTTATTTGTATTTAGACACTATTATAATATCAGAATAGTATATTGATTTCAAAATGTTTTGGGTTATTGTAAGGTAACAACCGTCTATATTTATGTGTGGATTTGGTCTTATGATTATCCTTTTCTTTCTAAAGGATTTTGAACTTTAAAATCAAGTTGGATGATATTATAAAGTTAGCGAGTTTTACTCACTCTGGTTCACCAAACTTACCCGGTGTTTGAAATGCTTGGGTTAGACCGGGTTGTACAGGATTAGGTTATCGGATGCTATGAAGTCCAAAGACGAGCTGAAGGAGTTCAACGTATGACATTTTACCGTTATCATTCCGCTGTGTGTTATATATATGAGGACAGGTTATTGTAACTGTCCAGCTGTATTGATGTATTCTGTTGGTCGTAAGTATTATTTCTATATAATATTTTGTTCCACTGCGATGTGAGACTCTGATGTTGTGTTGTTATTCTTCTTCTTCCATTCTAACTTTCTATCTTTATTATCTCACCCTCTAATTTATTTCTAATAACATTCTGGTGTTTTCGATGCTTGAATATTCGACATGGTGGTTTATGTCGATTTTTAAGGTTGAAAATCCCTGTTCATTATAGTTTTTTCTTTATGTTTCTGATTTGATCAAGGGGGAGAGAGAAAGGGAATGGGGGGTAATATATAAAAGTATTATTATATTTCTCTTCTAAAAGTTGAAATTTCGTCCGAACTCCAAACGAGACCCAACGACTATCGCCCTTATCTAATTAACCCCATTTCGAACACAACGGAATATGTCCGGTAAGCCAAATCAACTGTTACGCTCTGTTTCCGTTAAATTTAAAATATAGATCATTATATTTTAAATTCAAACGCACTTTTTAATTTACTGGAGTCACATACTGACTCCAAAAATTCCCAATAAAATAAATCTAGCTATGTTTTGATATTACGGTCCTATCAAAACTAATTTCGTCAAATTTGAAGACCGTTTGAAAAATGGCCATTTTCTGGTCGATCCAAATTGACTGAAACTGTTAAAACACGTTTTCCTTTGCCACGCTCACATATTGATCCCAAAAATTATGAATTTTGGAATCCAATAATAATTTGACATTCCGGATCCAACAAAAGCGGTTTCATCGAAAACGGAGGTCGTTTGCAAAATCACTATTTTTACAGGCTATAATTCCATAGTGATTATTCTGAATTTTCATCGGGACATAATTTTTATTCCCGCTATGAAATTTTGATTTTTCAGATTCATTGGAAAGATATTTTAAAATAGATTCTAATATTTTTTGTTTCACTAACATCCGGTTTATTTTGAACCCTGTACATTCATTTGAAACTTGAAATCGAATTTTAAAACTACAGCGCCATTTCCAGCTCCTTTTATGATTAAAATAAATATTTATATTCTAATTTCGATTTAAATAAATGTATACATTCCAATTCTATTCAAAATAAATTTCTTATTAGTATTACTTATAATAAATCATTTTAAATATTTGAAATTCATTAAAATTGCCAAAATAAAAATTTTAAATTGTTTCTAATTTTCCGTGTTGTTATAATCTCCCCCACTTAAAATCTTTTCATCCTCGAAAAGGAACAGAGCTGAAAGTTGTTTAACTAATCAACTCAACTTTCAGTTTGTCTTCCATTCTTCAACATTTCAGTTTCTAAGAATTTCTAATTTTTTCAAAAATTTGGCTAACACCCTAAATTTTTGAAAACTTTGCCATAACCTCCTTTATACGGGGAGCACCGGGAAAATCCCCAAACCGCCACACAGACCCTCTCATCTCAAAAAGAAAAAGAAAAAAACCAAACGGCTAGCCATTCGGCTCATAAAATCTTCCAAGCCCAATAAATTAGTAAACATGTACCTATTTGTCGGGCATACAGTTTTATTCCTCTTCTCTAGCCTCCTTGCTATGACCTGTTCAATATATACATGCACATATGAATGCAATTTCACACCATTTTCCATCCAGTTCAATATTTGTTCAATTTGGCTAAATGGTTCAAAATTTTAATTAATCAAACAACACAATCATCAATCAATTAGTTGATTAGCTTTTCAAACACATAACTTTTATATGTATATTCAAAATCATGTTTTTGACGCCAATTCACAACAATAAGCCCTGTCTATTTTTGGTTCTCATACCAGTCAATTAGAGATATATTGAAATCCCACTTTTGAAACCCAAACATAAATTTTGATGATGCTCGAGCAATCAATAGAATCATCTCCGAGCGACTAGAGTGTGATCCCATATCTATCCAGTATATTTGAGGACTCAATACACGTGGATCAGACGTATATTAAAATCTCTGTATACCTGATTGTCCAAATTTAATAAAAATAAAATACTCAAATACGTATTATATGGTTTTAAATTTTCAAAACGAAATTTGTTTTCATTTTTATTTTAAAATAACACTCTTCACACTTATTCTAGGATACTGCTGACCCTATCTCTAACAAGTCATTCTCTTTGATATTACTAATCCAAATGAATTCTTTTGTATGGTTCTAATGTGTCTTGTTCTCAAGCTCTGTAAACAAAAGCTCCGATACCAAATATAACGACCCAAACTTCCCGGTAAAGGAAAGCCCAGATTGAATTGAGAACACGACAAATCAGAACATAAACATAAGAACATTCCATTGCTTATTACAACAGTTTACATCAGAGTACAAGAATATACAGAGTATGAACAAATAATATACATTTGATAAATATCAGAGACTTATAGGTTACAATGCAGCGGAAAATAATACAAAAATACAACTGAAAAGAATATACGGATATAGAGCTTTCTGAATATCATTCTTGCTGTAAACTAGGATCCTGTGAATATAAATCTGCAAAACCAAAACTACTAACTGCCCTGTGGAAAATAGGGACACCCAGAGTTTAGGTTAAAACAATAAACTTCAGGTCAGTCATGTGACTGGTGTGAGAACTCAAAACAATTATTGAATCTTTACTTTAAAATGAAGTAAATCAAGGGACCACGCCGTATAACACGGAACATATTTCCTCCCAAGAATACCAGTGCATATAACAAAACAACGCAATGTTTTTTGAAAAAATGAAGCTATTATAAGACCCAGGTCCCATCACACAATGCAACGCAAGTCGGAGGATAGGGTTTTCCCTTATAACAGCCAAACATGCTTGGTACATTCAAAACAAATCATTTGATACTATTATAAGTGCATAGTGTTTAAAACAACTTCAAATATAAATGTATCAATCCTAGACGGCATGGGTACCATATATCTTATCGCCAATACTAGGCTTTACAATCAAGACCGCAAATGTCACGTATTGGAAGTTGGATTTCCATCTGTGAACCAAGGCAAGGAATCGTCCTTACCGCTTCGAGACGCTCTAGCCCATGTCTCGGGAATAGCCGCAACTGCGCCTTGGATCGTCAGGGCCGGTCTACACGGAGTGGATAAAAATGCCTGAACACGGCGTTTCCTCGCCCTATGGGACATCAATTTGGCCTGTATAAAGACCATACCATCCATCGGCCCTACAGTGCCGATATAACCGAGGCACCTCGCTCTCCATCATCCACATAAGTAAATCGTCTGGGCGTGCAAAAGCCAGACACCACTCCTAGCTAGAGGGAAACGCATGCCCACCCGGATGTCCTCTCTCGTTTCTGGTCCACACCGGGGTGTGAGGCTCGTTAATTAACGCTACACAAAGCTATGCTATATTAAAGCCATGCTTTGATCATCAACCACAAGACTCTGCTTTTCAACAGGAGCCATGATCATTTGCATCTCAGCATGCCACACAAGCAATTCACGCTATGCAACCGATGTCTATCAATCGCATAGAATGAAATCCAATGCCATACACACGGTCCATTTACAAGTTCGTTCTTGTTCTGAATGAAACCGGAGGCACCTTATTCCTCGTCCCATATGTCCAATACAGTAGAGAGGCCCTCGCATATCCGGTCGATCTACAAGTACGTCTAGACGATCACCACTTATTACCTTGTATTGGGTGTATAGCCCAATCAAGACATCGGTAATCATCCAAACGATGTGAAGACCTCCTGTCTTCAACCACCGTCTTCATCCTCGACATATTGTCAAATTAGTTATTCAGAATGGGTTAAACCCGGTCTTTCTAAATAACTCGCGTATATAATAAACAAGTGCTATGAAAACACAACATACACCTCATTGCAATCCAGAATGTTCCTTTATTCAAATATTCTTTTACTTTGGGAAAGGTTCCTATTAATTTTATCATAACATACATCTCATTTCAATAAAGAATATTCCTTTATTAAAACGTTCTTTTCCTTTGGGAAAGGTTCCTATTAATTTTATCAAAGATAAATTCTTTAAATTTATTCTTTAATCTTCCTTTGGATATCAATTCAAACCATTTAAGGTTTTACAAACTAGTCGGGATTATCGCACCTTACCGAAGTAATCATTTGTTTAATTTCCCAATCCCAACCTATTCATCCCATGAAGCAAAACTGGTAATACTCCATATCTAACACCACAGTGTTATCAGTAAATTCAATTACCATTTCACGTTCAAATCTAATTAAAGATTTAACTATCGCCTGGAGTAGACTGGTGGTATTCCATTCTCGATCATTTCTCGAATTTGATAATTTTAGTTATCAAATTCACCTTTCAATCTATTTAAAGATTCATTAAAACTCTAGTTCAGTTTTAATTTCCAGAAATCATTAGTTAATGATTTTCTTCAAAGTTAAGAAATTAGTCTTATCTTTAACCGGGTTAAAGAACTAATGTCATTTAAAAAACAGCTCACGATAAACCCAAAATCTCATTCCATTAACAATGTAATTTTCATGGAAAAACAGATCGATATATATAATCGACATAAACTTCCACAACCAACCGATAATATGAAGGGAATAGCAGCAAAGCCTTTTAAATTCCATAAATATTAACAGTCTTCCTCTACAGAAGCTCACTTCAATTATTACTAAATCGAATTCCATTCAATTCCAATTTAATATGTTAAATTGGAAAATTTTACTTTGGAAAATCTCCTTTAAATCTTAATAAAATATTTATAAATTCCAAATCACCTTTCACCATAAATCAGGCTAAAGAAAGAATGTCATTAAAAACACAGTTCACAGTGAACCCAATTCACATTCAATTTCAAATCCAATTAGATGTTAATTAATTGGTAATTCTTCTCTACATCTTAATTAAAAGATTTATTCTTTCCACACGGGGTTTAAGAACAGTGTTACTGAAGACCCCATACCATCAGTCTCTAACCATAAATTTGTAAGAGAACAATTCCCTAAGTATTAATCCCGAAGACCGAAACCAACATCAGATCAATACCCAGGAAACCATTCAACTTCGCTAATCTCTAATTAGTTTCTAATTTTCTTGATTCCGTTGGGTTTAAGAACAGTATTATTAAAGATACCATTCACGACAAACCCAAAATCTCATTCCATTGTTAATTGGGTTAATGAACAAGTGTTATTTAAAACCCCATTCACGATAAACCCAAAAACTAATTTCAATTTAATTCCAATTAAAAGTTAATTAATTGGTAAACTTCATTAAATCTTAATAAAAAAATTTATATTATATTTTTTTCTCAACTGGGTTTAAGAACAGTGTGAATGAAGATACCATTCATGACAAACCCATAATCCAATATGATATTAACTACAAGGCTCTGAATAGAAAACATATCGGATTATATTCAATATCAAATTCTGAAACCAATAAATATCATACTGAAATAACGATATATATCTTCCAAATTCCTCCACAATATCCGTATAATCACGGAATCCAATATGGAAATATTTTGAAGATACTTTCGATTCAAATCCATTCCAATTCTTATATTGAAAATTTCTGTTTATATTAAAAACCATTCACAAATCCAATTTATTTATTTAAAAAGTATTAGGTTTCAAATCTATTACATAACTAGTTCATTTCGATAAAATAAATATTTTTATCTTTTCAAATACGGAATTTTTCATCCCCATTCTTTCCAAATCATTTATTATGATTTACACAATTTATCGATATTTCTAATAATTTTATCGAGATCCGTACAGTCGGTTTCCATAAACAGTCATCGAACTGCACTTACAACGACCTTTTCCAAATTTGATTTGGACATAATTCCAAATCCAACCGTTAAATTCCGAATTTCTTATATTCTTTGGAAAGCTCTTTTCGATATGAACCTAACGGTTCCGGTTTTAGGAGAATCCGACGGTCAGATTTCCCGTAATGTCTGTTCGAAGCCAATGGTCGAAATTCACGAACTGCCATGGCGCGGCACATTCTATTCAGGCCATTAAATATATATAATGTATATATTATATATATTTCGTTGATTTCCATTCAAAACGTATTTTATAAATCGTTTTAAATTCATTTTCAAAACGATTTCAACTTCATATTCAATTTCAAATCAAAATAGAATATTCCATATCATTAATATATAAATGATAATATTTTCAAAACATTAGATTTTGAAATTACTTCCTTTTTTATATTCATTATAAAAATGAATAAAATCGATATAAATATCGTTCACGTAAAAATGGCGTTAATTCAACCAACACGGCTTTATATATTTAAATATTTTCGTGTACATCCCAAATCGGACATCAAAATCATATTTTGATCTTTTACTGAATATTATTTTAAAATATTCATTATTTTAAAATATTCATTATTTCTAAACTGGAATCAAACACAGTCAATTACCATATAATGTTATTTATATGGGTTTTATACCACACATGTATCGAACAACAATGATAAACAATCAACCATCATCCAGAGTGCATTCTACACTGCATAAGCATTAAATATATATATTTAACGCTTATAACATTCTGTCGACCAATCGATTGACATATGTAATAACCCGGAAATCTGGGCCAGTTTAAAATTTTTATTTCGGCAGATTTAGCGAATTTTGAATATTTAAAATAGATTATTTTAAATAATATCGACGAGAAAATTTATTTTTAATATAATTAGAACGTAAATATTATATACGTCGTCGATAGAATATAAATAATTATATATAATTATAAAAGGAATTGAAAATGGCGTGGTAGTTCGATAATTCGATTTCAAACTTCAATTGAACATACTGGGTGCAAAACAATCCGGATTTTAGTGAAACCAAAAACATTAGGATCTAATTGATGATATCTTTCCAACGAATCCGAAAAATTGAAATTTCATAGCGGGAATCAAAAGATATGTCTAGTTGAAAATTCTAAATAGTCGCTATGGAATTCAGGCCCTTAAAAAAATGGAAATTTTGCAAACGACCTCGGATTTCGACGAAACCACTTTTGTTGGGTCCGCAGTGTCATGTTATTGCTAGATTTCAATTTTCATAATTTTTCGAATCAATATGTGAGCGTGGCAAAGGAAAACGTGTTTGACCGGTTTTAGTTGATTTTAATCGACTGGAAATTGGCCATTTTTCCAACGATCTCAGAATTCGACGAAACTAGTTTTGTTAGGACCGTATCGTCAATACGAAGCTAGAAAATATTTTTCTGGAATTTTTCTAGTTAGTATGTGACCCCGGTAAATTAAAATGCGCGTTGAAATTCAATATATAGAGTTATATGTTGATTTTAACGGAAACTGATTCAAACGATCAAATTAGCTTGCAATACATATTCCATTGTGTTCGGAATGGGGGTAAAACGCTAAGGACGACAGGCGGTGGGCCTCGTTTTGAGGTCGAAAATAAAAGTTGTTTTTGATGGAAAATAAAATAAAATAATTAATAAAAAAAATATAAAACTTCCCTCCCCCTCTTACCTCCTTATCCACGTCAGACCCCCCCTTTTTACCTTTCCCGTTCAAAACGATTTAGGTCAGGAGAAAAAAAAAAGGGAATCGATCGCGGGAGGCTGCGATGCGCCGCCGCCATCCTGGCGCGCCCCCAACGATGCGCCGCCGCCTGTTAGGGCGCCACCACCCTCGCCCTCTTCTTCATCTTCTCCTTCCTCCTCTTCTTCTTCTCCCTCCTGAAACTGACCGCACCCCCCACCAAACCACCTCGTGCGAAACCCCTAGCCTCGCAAGCCAGCTCGCCGCCCCCGCCTGGCACCAGGAGCCACCGCCTTCCCCCTCCAATCGGACCCCCACCACCGCGCCGAACCCCTCCTCGCCACCTCCACCTGCGAGCAGCCTCCAACACCCCTCCTACACTTCAACGCAGTGAGTCTTCTTGTTTTTTTTATATAAATACATAAAAGTCTGTTTTGTTTGTGTATTTATAGGAAATCTTCGAATTTTTATTTGATAAAGACTGAATTTTTATTTTAGTATAGCATTGATTTCTTTAATTTATAAAACTTGTTTTCTTGGTAGAATAAAAGATATGATTTTTACTGTAGGAAGGAAAATAAAAATATGATCTTTATATTTTTAAAGTATTAAAAATATGATTTTTATATTTTTAAAGTATTAAAAATATAGTCTTTACTATATAGAAGATGTAAAAATATGATTTTTGGTTAGGTAGAGAATTAAAAATATAATTTTTACATGATAGAAATATTAAAAATAGCATCTTTATATGTGTAGAAAAAAAATAAAAATGTGATTTTTTTTATAATGATATATTTGAAAAGATGAAATCTATATTTTTATAAAGGCGAAATCTTTATTTTAGAAAAGGCGAAATCTTTATTTTAGAAAAGGCGAAATCTTTATAGTAGAAAAGGTGAAAGATCTATTTTTGAAAAGGCGGAAACTTTATATAGAGAATAGCGTGATAAAATAGAATTTTTTTATCCATATAGCGTCGAAGTAAAAATAGGATTTTTATATATTGAATAGCATAGTAAAAATTCGATTTTTATATATTGAATAGCATAATAAAAATTCGATTTTTATATATTGAATAGCATAATAAAAATTCGATTTTTATATATAGAATAACAAAGTAAAAATAGGATTTTTATATATTGAATAACATAGTAAAAATATGAATTTTAAATTGAAAGTGAACAAATAAAAATGTGATATTTATTTTAAAGACAACAGTATATAAAATGTGATTTTTATATGTGTAGAGAATACGGGCAACGAAGATGACAAAAAGGCGAGAACGACGAAGGTTTCTGCAAAAGAAGAGCCGTGGAGTTAGGATAGCTATTTGTGAGAATTTCTCACCTTTCAATTTCTTTTTTCTAGTTATATATATATACTAGGATGCAGACGGTGCTTAGTAGCACCCGACACAATCGTCCACAGACCATGGACTTGTTTGTTTGGTTGCATAGACTAGTTAAATGATTTGATTTGAATTTGGTTGTTTGGTAAATTTGATTGATATGTGAATGGCGTGGGCCTTCACTAGACCGGGGATAAGGCTAGGCCTTATCCCGTTTCTAGTATCGTGCCGTTATGCCGCCGAAATTTTCTAAAATATGTTAGAAAAATGAAAATATCATTTTATTTAAAGAATGAACTGAATAGAAATTCATAAGTTAAAATAAAATGTTTTGTCGTTAAAAATATAATTTTTAACGTGAAGATGAATATAGTGAATGGGAATAAATAAAATATTCATTTACAAACCGGACGGTTTGTTTATGTACACTGATTTGACTGACATTGATTGGGACGATAAATTTTACACATCGCCCAACTGCACAAATAAAATCTGTGTTTGATTGTTTGAAACCCCACACGGGTGTTGGGATGAAATATGAAGTTCACTCATCCTGATTAATGAAATATGTCGATCGATTGATTGACAGGCTGTTATAAGCGTTAGATATCTATACTTGATGCTTATACAGTGTAGTGCACTTTGGTTGATGGTTGATTATTTTTCAATGCTATTATATACATGTGTTGTATGAAAATCCATATAATTAACTTTATATGGTAATTGATTGGGCCTCATTCCAATTTAGAAAATAAAGAATATTATAAAATAAAGGTTCATGTGTTGACTGTACTCATCCGTTGAGATTAGTCATGTGTTGAACGAATATTTTAATAATAAAATTTACATCTTTATCATTATAAAATAAAGGTTCATGTGTTGACTGTACTCATCCGTTGAGATTAGTCATGTGTTGAACGAAATATTTTGACAAAAATAGTCACACGTGGACGGTACTCATTCGTTGAGATTAGTCGTGTGTTGACAAAAAGAAATATTTGAAATAGAATATATAAAGCCGTGTTGATTAGTGATGCGCCATTTTGACGCGAACGATATTTATATCGATTACATTCGGAATTGAATATATAACGATTTCGAAATGAATTGAATATATAACGATTTCGAAATGAATTGAATATATAACGATTTCGAAATGAATTGAATATATAACGATTTCGAAATGAATTGAATATATAACGATTTCGATTTGAATTGAATATAAAACGATTTCGAAATGAATTGAATATATAACGATTTCGATTTGAATTGAATATAAAACGATTTCGAAATGAATTGAATATATAACGATTTCGATTTGAATTGAATATAAAACGATTTCGAAATGAATTGAATATATAACGATTTCGATTTGAATTGAATATAAAACGATTTCGGAATGAATTGAATAGAAAACGAATTTGATTTCAATTGAATATATAACGAATTTGATTCGAATAGAAAACCAATTTGAATTGAATCGAATAGAAAACCAATTTGAATTGAATTGAATTGAAAACGAATTCAAATTGAATTGAAAGTGAATTGAAATGAATTCAAATTGAATTGAAATTTGAATTGAATAAATGAATTTTAAAACGAATTTATAAAGAAGAATTCAATTTTGCTTTGGATTGAAATGGAAGTTGAAATTGTTTTTGAAACGAATTCAAAACCATTTATAAAATTCGTTTTAAATAGAAATCGACGAAATATATATTATATATATTATATATATAATATAATGGCCTGAATAGAACGCGCCGCGCCGCGGCAGTTCGTGAATCTCGACCATTTATTTCAAACGGACATTACGGGAGATCCGACCGTCGGATTCTCCTAAAACCGGAACCGTTGGGTTCGCATCGAAAAGAGCTTTCTAACGAATATTTGAAATTCAAAATCTAACGGTTGGATTTGGAGATACGTCCAAATCAAGTTTGAAAAAGGTCGTTGTAAGTGCAGTTCGATGGCCATTGTTGGAAATCGACTGTACGGGCCTTGATAAAATTATTAAAAATATCAATAATTTGTGTAAAATCATAAGAAATGATTTGGGAAAATTTGGGATGAAAAACTCCACATTTGAAAAGATAAAAATAGATATTTATCGAAATGAACTAGTTTTGAACTAAATTTAAAACCCAATTATTTTTAAATAAATGAATTAGATTTAAAAAGGGGTTTTAAATAATCGAATTTCTAATATATTTGATTGAATTTGAAATGGGTTTATCGTGAACAGTGTTTTAAAGAACACTAGTTCTTTAACCCGATAATAAATAGAATGTGATTTGGGTTTGTCATGAACTGTGTTTTAAATAACACCTAGTTCTTTAACCCAGTAAAAGGAGTTTTAACGAATCTGCAATTAGATTGAAATGTGAATTTGTAATCTAAATTATCAAATTTAGAAATGAGCGGGAATGGAGTATTACCAGTTTTGCTCCAAAGCGATAGTTAAATCTTTAATTAGATTTGAACGTGAAATGGTAATTAATTTTACTGATAACACCATAGTGTTAGATATGGAGTATCACCAGTTTTGCTTCATGGGATGAATAGGTTGGGATTGGGAAATAAAATAAATAATTACTTCGTTACGGTTCGCTAATCTCAACTAGCTGGAAAAACCATAATTTGGTTTTAAATGGCATCAAAGGAAGATTACAGGATAAATTTTAAAGAATTTATCTTGGATAAAATTAATGGGAACCTTTCCCTAAGAATGTGGAATTTAGAAACTAGCTGTAGGTTGGCTAAGAAGAATGGTTTCCTGGGTATTGATCTGATGTTGGTTTCGGCCTTCGGGGTTAATGTTTGGGAAATTGTTCTCTTGCTAATTTGCGGTTAGTGACTAATGAATTGGAATGAGGCGTATGTTGTGTTTGTGTAATATTTGTTTTTAATATACGCGGGTTGTTCGGAAAGTCCGAGTTTATACCCATTCTGAATAACCGATTCGACGATATGTCGAAGATGAAGACGGTGGTCGAAGACCGGAAGTCTTCACATCGTTTGGGCAATTACTGACGATCTTGATTGGGTTGTATACCCAAGAGGATGGAAATAGTTGGTGGTCGTCCAGACGTACTTGGAGATCGATGGTTATGCGAGGAAAGTGCCTCCGGTTTCGTTCAGACCCAGAACGGACTTGTAAATGGATTGTGTGTCTGACATTGGATTTTATTCTGTGTTGATTGATTTCTATTAAATATACATCTGTTTGGCGGCGGAGAATTTATTCTTTTGCTTGACGCCCTTCTCTGAGACGTACGAGCTTAGAGGTTATATATCGATAGATATCAATCGCATAGCATGAATTGCCTGTGTGGCATACTGAGTTGCAATGATCAAGGCTTCTGTTGAAAAGCAAAGTCTTGTGGTTGATGATCAAAGCACGGCCTTCGTGGCGTAGCTTTGTGTATAGCGTGAATTCGCGAGCCTCACACCTCGGTATGAGTTAAAAACGGGATACGGACTACAGGGAGAGCACGGCGTTTCTTTCTAGCTTTGGTGGTGTCAGTGACTTACCAGCCCTGACATTTATATACTTTTCACCTTTGTGGTTGTTGGATGAGGCGCCTCGATTTTAGGTCTGTAAGGACCGGGAAACGTGTGTTCAGGCATAACTAATCCTCTAACGTAAGTGAGGACCGGCCCTGAAGCATCCAGGGTTGCCCAGAGTGCGTAACCCTGAGGCATTTGCTAGAGTGTCTCGAACGCGGAGAGGAGCTTGCCTCTTGCCTCGACTCATGACGGAAATCCAATTTCCAATACGTGTATTGCGGTTTTAATTGTAGAACTAGTATGGCGACATGATATATGGTACCCATGCCGTCTATGATTTATATTTATGATTGAAACTGTTTTGACACTATACACTTATATAGTATCAAATGATTTGTTTTAAACGTACCAAGCATGTTTGGCTATTATAAGGGAAAACCCTATCCTCCGGCTTGCGTTGCATTGTGTGATGGGACCTGGGTCTTATAATAGCTTCATTTTTCGAAAAAGCATTGCGTTGTTTATTCTATGCACTGGTATTCTTGGGAGGAAACCCGTTCCGTGTTATACGGCGTGGTCCCTTCAATTACTCTCTTTTAAAAATAACGATTAATAACCGTTTTAGTTCTCACACCAGTCACATGACTGACCTGGAGTTTATTGTTTTAACCTAAACTCTGGGTGCCCTTATTTTCCGCACGGGCAGCTAGTAGTTTTGGTTTTGCAGATTTATATTCACAGGACCCTGGTTTACAGCTAGAATGATATCCGGAAAGCTCTGTATCCGTATATCACCTTCAGTTATGCTTTGTATTATTTTCCGCTGCTATGTAATTTATTGTAATCTCTGATATTTTTCGAATGTAATTTATTTAGTTATACTCTGTATATTCTTGTATCTGATGCATTGTTGTAATATACAATGAAATGTTCTTCTGTTTGTGTTCTGATTTGTCCTGTTCTCAAACAGTCAGGGGTTTCGAACGGTCTAGATCGGTTTAACGACTGATTCAGATCGAGCGAAATTCCAGGCCGTCACAACATACAACTAAGCATTTGGGAGTAGTGTACGTCAAATAACATCCCAATATCCATGTGCGGTTTCACTCAACAAATACTGAATATTATTTGTGCAGTTGGGCGATGTGTAAAATTTTATCATCCCAATCCATATCGGTCAAATGAGTGTACATAAAGAAATCGTCTGATTTGTAAATGAATATTTATTTATTCATATACATGTTAAAAATTCTATTTTTAATGATAAAATATTTATTCAGTTCATTTA
Organism: Allium sativum; assembly: GCA_030737875.1. Taxonomy (NCBI): domain Eukaryota; kingdom Viridiplantae; phylum Streptophyta; class Magnoliopsida; order Asparagales; family Amaryllidaceae; genus Allium; species Allium sativum. The sequence continues at coordinate 986,717,302 of CM060924.1, forward strand.
CACAATAAAAATAATATTTTTATTGTTCTAACATATTTTAGAAAATTTTGGCGGCATAATGGCGCGATACTAGAACCGAGATAAAGTCTAGCCTTATCCCTCGCCCAATAATGGCTTGCGCCATATTCAAACCAAATCATATCAATTCATTTCATATCCTAAACCAATCCAAACAAATAAATCAACCAAACCAAACAATCAAACAAGTCCCCTATGGTTTGTGGACGATGGGGAACAGTTCATGTATGTAATTATAAAATAAATAACTGTATAAAGAAAATTATAGTGAGGATTTCTCACCTTTGGTTTCCACTCTGTCATTCTTTAAAGGGCGATTTCGATTTGGGTTTGTCTCCAATGCGTTGTATTCTTCACCGTGATTTCAACGCAGTCTGTTTCACACATTTGTATTAAAAATCAGATTTTTATTTCGCTACAACATAAATAAAAATCATATTTTTGATTCGCTATTCATATAATAAAAATCACAATTTTATTCCATGTTATATATACATATAAATCACATCTTTATAATGATGTTTACATTATAAAAATTAGATTTTTATACCGCTACATATAATGTAAAAATCATACTTTTATCTTCATGAAAACAATATAAAAAATCTAATCTTTCTACTTATAAAAATATGTAACAACCCGTATTTTTATAACATATTAAAACAAGAAATCAAAGCAGAATTAAATTTTAAATTCAGAATCAATGGAAACGGGTTACTCCATTGCGTTCATCTCGAAATTTTACATGAACTAGAGTCCGAGTTTTCGAAAATCGGAGTTCGGATGAAGAAGTTATGGCCTGTACAAGTTTCAGCAGTTTTCAGGCAGGACTGGACCAGGGGGTCGACCATAGGGTCGACCTACCCCCCAGGTCGACCATAAGGTCGACCACAGGGTCGATCTACCCCCCAGGTCGACCATAGTGTCGAACTCCCCCCTTACAGGTTGACCTGGTCGGCCTGTTTTGACCCAGAATTCATTTTTGAAGCCTGAGACGTGTTTTGACGGTCCGGATTGATTCTAGGGTTAATCTAAGGGCCTAAACTAGTTGCTACACCTATAAAAACACCATTAGACCTAACCTAATTCATATCAAATCATTCTTACACCATTATGCTGCTAAACCCCCTCTTGAACCATGGTCGTCGCCCCCAAATTGAAGTACAAACATTCAAACTCAAATCAATTCAAAGAACAAAGCTTCAACAATGATTCAAGACAATAAATCAACAACGCCGCAACATTTGTACAACAAATTCAATTCCTAATTCACTAGCCATGCTCTGTAAGTTCTAGTTATTTTTAGATTTAAACATTTAATTATAATGTGGCCATGGAATAAAGTGGAATTGGATTTAAGTATGTTTATCGATTCTGATCTATTTCTGTTGCTCCTTTAATCTTGTGTTTTGGGACTTGTCTATCTTTATGCTCATGACAAGTTTATGATCTATTCAGCAGTTTTCTTGATTCGTAATGACGTTATCATCAAGTTGTAATATTTATGCCGATGATGATGTTTTCCTATGATCTCATTTTTATTCAATTTCTATCTCCCCCAATTTATTTTCTTTCATGAACCTTGGTCAATTTCGGACCTCGGCCTAAAATCGTGATTTGCGTACGATAAGTATACGGGGGAATTATGGGATTATTGCCTATATGAATATGATGTAATAATTGGCAGCATGAAATTGGATATTATCATTGTATTTGCAAGTTTGGGCGTGATCTGTAAATTTTGGTATAATCTTGTTATGAAAAATTTGCATAAATATTATATACATGGAATTTGGCACAAATAGGATCTATGTAATGTAACATGAGATTTGGTATATATAACATGTAAATAATTTGGCATAAACATGTATTATGAACTTGGGCAACTGACATGTACTGAAATAAAAAGATTATAGTTTGGGATAACTACATCATGAATCATGATTTGGGTTTATTGGGTATGAAACTTGATACATGTAATTTTGGCTAGAACTTGACATGGTAAAATGGCATAAAATTTGCATACATGTAAAACGGCATAAATTGAACAAATGTAAATTTGGTACGAATTGGGCATATGTAAAATTTACATGTAATCTAGAACTTGGGCATATGTTAATTTTGTAAAATTTGGAGTTGAAACATATATGAAAATTTATGACTTGGTAAAGATTTAATATGAACGCGCCTAAGTTGGGTTTTGGGTAGTTGGCATGTATTGTAAATAAAAGGCTATAACTTGGCATAACCTTACAGTGAATTTTGATAATAATATGGGAATACGTTTTGGGACAAAAACGTGAATTATGAACTTGATAATTAGCATATAACTGGAAATATGAACGTGGTTTAAACATGAACATTTTTTTGTACGTTAAAAACATATTGGGGTTTTGGGGGGAATACGACCATTAATGAACCTTTGACACAAGGTTAGACTCGGTTTGTGGTGTAAACCTGCCCAGAACCGCCCGTCAAATCCAGTAGCCACAATGTGTCAGTCTAATGTAAGAGGTCGAAGGTCGAATTGTAGGCGTAACGATTTATGACACGAGGTTAGACTCAGTTTGTGGTGTAAATGTGCCCGGTACTGCCCAGCAAATCCAGTGGCCACAAAGTGCACGGTCTAATGTGAGATGTCATGATTCGTTCGTCATAATGAATGAATTAAGGAATACTAACCATAATAAAACGTGGGTATGGTTAGAGGGTTAGGTGGGATAACATGGAAATTTGACATGTAAATGTGGACCTAACTGGTATGAGTTAAGAACATGTAAAACTTATAAATGTGGGCTTAACCAACATAATTGTTAATCAGTCCAATGGGTGGGTTAAGTAACATGGCTAGGCTAATGACACTTGACCGTTATAACATGACTAGCGGATGGGTTGGGCTAACTTGAATAGGTTGATAACACCCAATCGATATAACCTGATGCGTGGTAGGGTTAAGTAAACACACGAGGGTAACACTTAACCATTATAATATGACTGGTGGATGGGGTTAAGTTAACATGCACTTAACCAATATAACGTGATGCGTGGTAAGGTTAAGTAACAACAGAGGGTAACACTTAACCGTCACAACATGATAATTAGGTGGGCTAAGTCAATGTACACTTAACCAATATGACATGATATGCGGTGGGGTTAAGTTAACACAAGGGAGAACACTTAGCCAGTATAACAAGGCTTGCGGTAGGGTTAAGTAACAAAAGGAACAACACTTAACCGATATAACATGATGTGTGGTAGTGTTAAGTAAAACAAGAGAAAACACTTAACCAACTTAACGTAATGGACGAAAAGCGTTAAGTACATATTGGGTTGTTGGGTAATATTAGTAAATATAGGCCCGCAAACTTAACCATTAATAAGCATGCTTGAATCGGTGGGTTAAGTACATCACGGGAAGGTGGGTTATATCTGTATATATAGGCTTACACACTTAACCAGTAGGAAACCCTAGTAACGGGGACCCATTTCAGCAGTAACCCAAATCAGGTATCAACGGTACCCTGAAACTAGGCAGGGTGAGGCACGATTGCTAGGCTGATTGTAAGCGGTCAAAGCGACGGCGGTGGGTGCAACAGTGTAGGTTCTAACGGAGTGCGGGCGTGCACACACTTCGGAGCAGACAAACAGGGCACTGGGGGCACCAGTAGTATAACCTATGCCTTCTAGAATTGCGTCGGGCCGCCACCATGGGTCTTGATACACGACATGGTGGGACCAGCATAGGTATCTACAATCATTGGGGGCCATATGACACACATAGGTAGCATAATCCCTAGGTGGCATAAACCCTAAATCCGAGAAATGTTCAATAGGTAGCATAATCCCTAGGTTGGACCTAGGTGGCATAAATCTTGGTTGAATCTAGGAAGCCTTCGATAGAAAACCCTAGATTAGATCGAGGTAATAAATAATAAATGTACACGTAAAAGCAACCTTAATTTCGGAGATTGGGATCACGTTATGATTTTATCATTTTATATAGATTACTAGTTGGGACAGTAGTTAGGGGGTGCAGAGCAAATAGATATCATAGAAATATTTTAACGATGAAGCAGAGAAATCTTACGATCTTGCGAAGTTATACTTAGTTCCTCTTGAATGGGAACCTCGCAATGTTATGCATGACGAATGTCATATGATGTTATTCTTAGTTATCGTGCCTGTAGCTTATCTTGTAATCATACTTACGTTTATTTTCAGTTTATTCATGCCATGTTATCTTTACCTATTTTTATGCTGAAAGTCACTAGGACTTACTCAGTCTTTATGAGTGACCCGTTTTGTTTCGCCTCTTTTTCTTCCGTTCCCCCCCCTCCCAGGTTCGTAGGGTGGGAATACAGCTTAGTTCGGATCTTACCAAGCTCCAAGGCTCTTTCATGTACGGCTTGGATTTCTCTTGGCTATGGCTTGCTTTGGTTTACTGGGGAATACTACAGTTTATTTTTATGCTTCTTTGTTTTTGAGCAAGACAAATATTTTAGCTATGTAATTGGGCATTGGAAGTTGATGGGCTTTTATTGTAAACAATTATATTTAACAAGATTTGAAGTACTTCTACTTTGCTTTCCGTTGTTTTTATATATGTCTGTCTTGTAATATTTCTGTTCCAGTACCCATAATGCTCCATTGAAGTTAAGGCATTCCCTTTGTGAGTGACCTTAACAGATGTGGGGTGTTACAAAATATATCTTTTCTACTTATAAAAATATATTCTTTTCACTATGAAAATCATTTCTTTTTCTAGTGTAAAATCAATCCTTTTAAATAATATAAATCTCATCTATAAATAAAAACCTCGTTTTTTTTCTACGTATATAAAAACTGATTTATAATTAAAAATAAAGAATTAAAATTAAAAAAAATTACAGTTGGATTTTAGAAAGGGGTTTTTTTTGCGTAGATCGAAGGGGGAGCTCGGTGGTCGCGGTCAGGTGGTGGGGGAGGCGCGTGGCTGAGGTGGTGGTGATGCGGCCTTCTGGCGGTCGGTGACATCGATTGGGTGAAGGACTTAGGGTGGTTGCAGTCTACAACGGAGGAGGGAGGGAGAAGGCAGGAGGGGCTCGTGGTGTGGCAGTGGGAGGTTGGCCGGAGAGCGACGGTGGAGAGGAGGTGGGGCATGATGCGCGAGGGTGGGGGTGGAGAGGAAGAGAACGGGGGGTAATATATAAAACCGTTATTATTTTATTATTTTTCTCTTCTAAATGTTGAAATTTCGTCCAAACTCCAAACGAGACCCAACGACTGTCGCCCTAGCTAATTATCCCCATTCCAAACACAATGGAATATGTCCGGTAAGCCAATTCAATTGTTAAGCTCTATTTCCTTTAAATTTAAAATATAGATCATTATATTTTAAATTCAAACGCACTTTTTAATTTACTGGAGTCACATACTGACTCCAAAAATTCCTGAAAAATAAATCTAGCTATGTTTTGACGATATGGTCCTAACAAAACTAATTTCATCAAATTTGAAGACCGTTTGAGAAACGACCATTTTCTAGTCGATCCAAATTGATTAAAATTGTTAAAACACGTTTTCTTTTGCCACACTCACATATTGATCCCAAAAATTATGAATTTTGGAATCAAGCAATAATTTGACATTCCAGATCCAACAAAAGTGGTTTCATCGAAAACAGAGGTCGTTAGCAAATCTCTATTTCTACGGTCTATATTTCCATAACGACCATTCTGAATTTTCAACGGGACATAACTTTTAATTCCCACTATGAAATTTTATTTTCAGATTCATTGGAAATATATATTCAAATAGATTCTAATATTTTTGGTTTCACTAAAATCCGGTTTATTTTGATTCCTCTGCATTCATTTGGAATTTGAAATCGAATTTTCAAGCTACCGTGTCATTTCCAATTCCTTTTATAATTAAAATAAATATTTATATTCTATTTTCGAATTAAATAAATATATACATTCCAATTCTATTCAAAATAAATTTCTTGTCGTTATTATTTAAAATAAATCATTTTAAATATTCAAAATTCATTAAAATTGCCAAAATTTTAAATTGGTTCTGATTTTTCGGGTTGTTACACAAACAATGTCTAGAATCCATTTTCCTCTTTTATTGACTAGGACCTGCAAAAAATTTGTAATGGCGTTAGTATGCACTTCCTCCGTTAGGGTCCTAAGAGTTAGGTCTTAGGAAACCAAGCCCAAGAGGGTCCAGTATCCCTTTTATAAATATAATACTTATTATTATGTACAGTTTCAAAGAATGTTTTTATATATGTATTCCTAATCAAGTAATTGATGAATTTCTAGGTTTAGCCTTGTTGGATTTCTATTTATTTGATTTCTTTGAAATGTTAGCCTTCGACTTATGTCCAATTCCCTTTTTGCTGGATGAAGGTCCATAATTTTCTATAATTCTACATAAAGTCTCTCTACCTTTATTAAAATTAGTGACATTATTAATGATTCCATCCAATTTAATCTTGATACTTAAATTATCTAATTCTACTAATTTAATCCTAGTTTTTCAACTCATAATTCTAAAAAATAAGCAGACTATTCTTTTCTTTTTGAGTTTCATTTTCTTGACTCATGAAGAAAAGTTGAGAGTTTGCATCAGAAAGAGATTCTTGAAGTTTACTAATTTCATCTTCTAATATCTCTTTTTCATCTTTCAGCATATCTCTTTCAAATGCTGCCTTTTTTGATCTTCACTAGCTTGATTATATTTTCTTTTGAAATATTTTCTAGATTCTAATATTTTTTTTTCTTATTTCTACCATTTCTTCAAAAGTAAATTCTCTAACCTCGTTATCTTTTGCCACGAAGCATATGTTAGCTTGTTCGTTATCACTTTCATTATCACTTTCAGAAGACGAAAAATCTGAGTCATCCCATGTTACTGAGAAAGCTCGTCTTTTGGATTTCTCCTTTTTTGTTGTGATACTCCTTCTGTTCCAGACAATCTTTTTGAAAATGTCCTTTCTTGTGGTAACCGAAACATTCAATTGCTGATGAGGAGGCTTTATTGTTATTGTTGATTTTTCTTTCCATTGTTTCTTATTCCTTTCTTATATTTCAAAACTTTCTAAAGGTTTTAGCAATGAATGCAAGATCTTCTTCATATGAGTTTGATTCATCATTTTCATCATGGAAAGCTAAGTTCTTTTTATCCTGTGCATGAACTCTTTTGCCTTTAAATTAACTTCATACGACATTAGATTTTTGAGACGACCCGTAACTTCCCCGGTAAGGAAAGCCCAGATTGCCTTGAGAACACGACAAAATAGAACGCAAACAGAAGAACATTTCATTGTTTATTACAACAATTCCATCAAAATACCATAATATACAGAATATGAATAAATATTATACAACAGAAAAATATCAGAGATTGCAATAAATTACATAGCAGTGGAAAATAATACAAAACACAACTAGAAGTAATACACGAATACAGAGCTTTCCGAGTATCGTTCCAGCTATAAACCAAGATCATATGAATATAAATCTGCAAAACCAAAACTGCTAGCTGCCCGTGTGGAAAATAGGGGCACCCAGAGTTTAGGTTAAAACAATAAACTCCAGGTCAGTCATGTGACTGGTGTGAGAACCAAAACAATTATTAATCTTTATTTTAAAGTTCGGTAAATCGAGAGACCACGCCGTATAACATGGAACGGGTTTCCTCCCAAGAATACCTTTGCATAAAACAAACAGCGCAATGCTAAATAAAGAAAAATGAATCTATTAAAAGACCCAGGTCCCATCACACAATGCAACGCAAGCCGGAGGATAGGGTTTTTACCTTATAATAGCCAAAGAATGCTTGGTACGTTTAAAACAAATCATTTGATACTATAATAAATGTATAGTGTCAAAACAATTTCAATCATAAATATCAATCATAAACGGCATTAATGACTCATACCACTATGTCGCCATACAAGGTTCTACAAATAAAATAACAATATCACGTATTGGAAATTGGATTTCCATCATGAGTCGAGGCAAGGGGCAAGCTCCTCTCCGTTCGAGACACTCTAGCAAATGTCTCAGGACCCCACTGTGATCCTTGGAATCGGTTGGGCCGGTCCTCTCTTACTTTTGAGGATAGGCAATTCCTGAACACACGTTTCCCGGTCCTAACAGACCTATATCTAAGGCGCCTCGCATTCCAACAACCACACAGGTGAAAAGTATATATAAATGTCTGCCAGTTTAAGTACTGACACCACCACTAGCTAGAAAGAAACATCGTGTTCTCCCAACGGTCTATATCCCGTTTTTGACTCATACCGAGGTGTGAGGCTCGCGAATTCACGCTATACACAAAGCTATGCCACATAGGTTGTTCTTTGATCATCAACCACAAGACTTTGCTTTTCAACAGAAGCCTTGATCATTTGCCACTTAGGCATGCCACACAGGCAATTTATGCCATGCGATTGATGTCCATCGATATACAACCTCTGAGCTCGTACGTCTCAGAGAAGGGCGTTAAGCAAGAGAATAAATTCTCCGCCGCCAAACAGATGTATATTTAATAGAGATCAATCAACACAGAAAAAAATCCAATGTCAGACACACAGTCCATTTACAAGTTCGTTCTGGGTCTGAACGAAACCGGAGGCACTTTCCTCGCATATCCATCGATCTCCAAGTACGTCTAGACGATCACCAACTGATTCTCTCATCTTGGGTATACAGCCCAATCAAGATCATCAGTAATCACCCAAACGTTGTGAAGACTTCCGGTCTTCAACCACCGTCTTCGTCTTCGACTTATCATCGAATCGGTTATTCAGAATGGGTTTAAACTCGGCCTTTCCGAATAACCCACGTATATAATAAACACGTGTTACACAAACACAACATACGCCTCATTCCAATTCAGAATATTCTTTTATTCAAATTTTCGCATCATTAGGGAATAGGTTCCCATAAATTTTATCAAAGATAAATTCTTCTAAATTTATTCTTTAATCTTCCTCTGGGTATCATTTCAAATCGCATTATGGTTTCCCAAACTAGTCGGGATTAGCGAACCACACCGAAGTAATTATTTATTTTATTTCCCAATCCCAACCTATTCATCCCCTGGAGCAAAACTGGTAATACTCCATATCTAACACCACGGTGTTATCGGTAAAATTAATTACCATTTCACGTTCAAATCTAATTAAAGATTTAACTATCGCTTTGGAGCAAAACTGGTGATACTCCATTCTCGATCACTTTCCAAATTTGATAATTTAAATTATCAATTCACATTTCAATTTGACTACAGATTCATTAAAACTACACTTAGTTTTAATCTTTCCCCCAAATAAATATCCTGTCTTTAATTGGGTTAAAGAACCGATGTCTTCTAAAACACGATCCACGATAAACCCAAAATCACATTCAAATTCAATTCCAATTAAATATTATTTAATTGGTACACCTCATTAAATCTAAATAGAAGGATTTAATCTTTTCTACACTGGGTCCAAGAACAGTGTTATTCAAGACATCATTCACGATGAACCCAAAATCCCATTTGATATTAAATACAAGGCTCTGAATAGAAAATATATCGGCTTATATTCAATATCAAATTCTGAAACCAACAAATAGCGTATTGGAAATAATGATATAAAGTTTATCTTTCAAATTTCCACAACCATATCTGTATAATCACGCAATCCAACATCGAAATATTCCGAAGATAATCTCGATTCAAATCCATTCCAATTCGTATATTGGAAATTCTGATTATTTTCAAAACCACTTTCAAATTCAATTTATTTATTTCAAAAATAAATTGATTTCAATTCTAGTTCAAAACTAGTTCATTTCGATAAAAATCTATTTTTATCTTTTCGAATATGGAATTTTTCATCTCAGTTCTTTCCAATTCATATATTATGATTTTTCAGAAATTATAGATATTTTTAATAATTTTATCAAGGCCCATACAGTCGATTTCCAATAACGGTCGTCGAACTGCACTTACAACGACCTTTTCCAAATTTGATTTGGACATAATTCCAAATCCAACCGTTAGATTTCAAATTTCTTATATTCATTGGAAAGCTCTTTTCGATACGAACCCAACTGTTTCGGTTTCTGGAGAATCCGACGGTCGGATCTACCGCAACGTCAATTTGAAGTTAATGGTCGAAGTTCGCGAACTAGCGCAGCGCGTTCTATTCAGGCCATTTAATATATATAATATATATATTATATATATTTCATTGATTTCAGTTCAAAACGTATTTTATAATTCATTTTAAATTTGTTTTCAAAACAATTTCAACTTCATATTCAATTTCGAATCAAAATTGAATATTCCATATCATTAATATATAAATGATAATATTTTCAAAATGTTATATTTTGAAATCACTTTCTTTTCGATATTCGAATAAAATCGATATAAATATCATTTGTGTCAAAATGGCGCATCCCTAATCAACACGGCTTTATATATTTCAATAACTTCGTTATTCTATTCAACAAATGAATATTTATTCTATTCAACACACGAATCTATTTTTCTTTCAACACATGAATATTCTCAACACCTGAGCGTCGTCAACACATGACTATTTTTATTATTTAATATATTTTATAAAATTATGATAAAGAAGTAAATTTTATTGTTAAAATATTTCGTTCAACACATGAATCTATATTTTATTCAACACATGACTAATCTCAACAAATGAGCACTGTCAACACATGAATCTTTATTTTATAATATTCTTCATTTTTCCAATTGGAATGAGGCCCAATCAATTACCATATAATGTTAATTATATGGATTCATACAACACATGCATATAATAGCAACGATAAATAATCAACCATCATCCAAAGTGTACCACACAACTGCATAAGCATTAAATATAAATAATTAACGCTCACACAGTCTGTCGACCAATCGATCGACATACAACTAATTAATGGGATTAGTGTATGCCGTATTTTATCCCAATACCCGTGTGGGGTTTCAAATCAACAAACACAGATTTTTATTTATTAACATACCCGTTAAAAATTATATTTTTAACGATAAAATATTTTTAACTATATAAATATTTTATTTCACATCACACAATCAATTTTCACCACAACAAACAATCAAACATACAAGCCATCCATTGTCTGTGGACGACGGTTGTCGGGTGCTACTAAGCACTGTCTGCATCCTAATATATAATTTAAACTAGAAAAGAAAATTTAAAGTGAGAAGTACTCACCGACTAGCTAATCCAATACCACGACTCCTCATATGTAGAAATTTTCGTCGTTCTCGCCCTTCTGTCTATTTCATTGTCCGTAGCCACTACATATATAAAAATCACATTTTTATATTGTTGCTATGTATATAAAAATTCTATTTTTACACTTCTCCTATATAGATAAAAATTCTATTTTTATCACACTATTCTCTATATAAAATTATATTTTTATATATCTACTTCTAATATAAAGATCGAATTTTTATATCATCGCTATAAAAATCACATTTCTATTTCAACGTATATATAATAAAAATCAAATTTTTATTTAGTTACATATATAAAGATCAAATTTTTATTCTCTACATAATGTACAAATCGTATTTTTATTCTTTCTATAATATAAAAATCATATTTTTAGCCTTCTACTAATATAAAAAATATATTGTTAACCTTCTACTAATATAAAAATCAAATTAAAAATCAGATTTTTATAGCTTCAACTTCATATTTTCATACGATAAAAATCAAACCTTTCTCTGATTAAAAATCGCATCTTTCTCTATATAAAGATCTCATCTTTATTTGTTGTTCATGTAGATAAAAATCAAATCTTTTTCAGTTTTTAAAAATTTATTCTTTACACGCTATTATATATAAATCGAATTAATTTTAAATAGATAAATAAATATAAAAAAAAAGAAAAAAAAAGGGGGAAAAGAACTTACAGGGTTTAAAGAGAGGGGGGACTGGAACGTTGCTGGCGCAAGGAGGAGGAGGGGAAGTCGCGGGTTCAGGTGGCGGATTAAGGGGGGCGGTGTCGATTTGGTGGCAGAAGGGATTTGGGTTCGGGTTTCTCGTGGGGCTGAAGGGAGGAAGAAGAAGAAGAAGCAGTGGCGGCCGCAATAGGAGGAGGGGGCGCTATCACTTCAGAAGAGGGGGGAGGGGGTCTCATCGTGGGCGGCGCAGCGAACTGGTCGAGGGGGGGTGACATCAATCTGCGTTTGGTTTTTTTTTTCTTTGTTTTCGTTGACTGATTCAAAGGGAAGGGGGAGGGTATAAGGGAGAGAGGGAGATATTTCATTTTAATTAATTTAATTTCAAAAAGGTACTTTAATTTCTAACTTGAAACGGGACCCATCGCCTGTCGTCCCTAGCTAATTACCCTTATCCTGAACACAATGGGATATGTATCGCAGGCTGATTCGATTGTTTCGACCAGTTTTCATCAAAATCAAAGTATAACTCTATATATTGAATTTAAATGCACATTTCAATTTACCGGGGCCACGTGCTAACTCGAAAAATTCCATAAAAATATTTTCTAGTTTCGTATTGACGATACGGTCCTAACAAAACTAGTTTCGTCAAATTCTGAGACCGTTTGAAAAATGGCCATTTTCTAGACGATTAAAATCAACTGAAACTGGTCAAACACGTTTTCCTTTGCCACGCTCACATATTGATTCGAAAAATTATGAATTTTGAAACCCAACAATAATTTGACATCACGGATCTAACAAAAGTGGTTTCATCGAAAACCGAGGTCATTTGCAAAATTTCCATTTTTAAGGGCCAGAATTCCATAGTGACTATTCTGAATTTTCAACTGGACGTATCTTTTGATTCCCGCTATGAACTTTCATTTTTTCGGATTCGTTGGAAATATATTCTCAAATAGATTCAAATATTTTTGGTTTCATTAAAATCCGGTTTATTTTGCACCCGGTACATTCATTTGAATTTTGAAATCGAATTATCGAACTACCGCGCCCTTTTCAGTTCCTTTTATAATTTAAAATAAATATTTATATTCTAACGACAACGTATATAAATATATACGTTATAATTCTATTAAAACTAAATTTTCGTCGTTATTATTTAAAATAATCCATTTTAAATGTTCAAACTTCATTAAATTTGCCAAAATAAAAATTTTAAATTGGCTCGCATTTCCGGGTTATTCCAATCTCCCCCACTTAAAACTTTTCGTCCCCGAAAAGGAACGAATCCGAAAGTTGTTTTACAAACCAACTCAACTTCCATTATTTTTGTTACAGCTTAAGTTCTTCAACTTTTCAGTTTCTAAGAACTTTTCAAATTTTTCAAAAATTTGGCTAACACCCTAAATTTTCGAAAATTTTCGCCATAACCTCCCCTACACCGGGGACTTCGGGATATTTCATATAGCCTCCCATGGCCTTCTTCAATCCAAAAGAAAAAGAAAAAGCCAAACGACTAGCCAATCGACTCATAAAATCATCACCACCCAAACAAAACCGTAAATTATAGTAAACATGTACCTATTTGTCAGGCAAACAATTTTATTCTTCTGCTATAGCCTCCTTGCTATGACCTGTTCAATGTAAGTACATGTATATGCATGCAATTGCAATCATTTTTCAATACAGTTCACTTTTTGATTCATGTAGACTAAATGGTTCAAAATTATCAAACAAATAAACAAACAACACAAACATCAGTCAATTAGTGAATTATCGTTTCAAATTCATAATTTTGATATATATATATATATATATATATACAGAAAATCATGTTTTTGATGCCAAATCACAACAATAAACCTATCTAGTTTTGGTTCTCACACCAGTCTAATGGAAATATATAGATATCACACCTTCGAAACTCGAACACCAATTTGATGATGTGGCCACATCACCAGAATTATCCCCGGGTGTCTAGAATGTGATTCTATATCTATCCAGTATATTAAAACTACGAATATACGTTCATGACGTGTATATGCAAAACCTTTATATACTGGATTGTCCAAATTCGATACAAATAAAATATTCAAATACGAACATATGATTTGAATTTTCAAAACAATATTGTTTTATTTGAAAAATATACTCTTCACACTCGTTCTAGGATACTACTGATCCCATCTCTAACGAGTCATTCTAATTGGATATTACTAATCCAATATCTGATGAATTCTTTCGTTCGGTTCTAATGTGTCTTGTTCTCGAGCTCTATAAACCAAAGCTCTGATACCAAATGAGACGACCTGTAACTTCCCCGGTAAGGAGAGCCCGGATTTCCTTGAGAACACGACAAACTAGAACGCAAACAGAAAAAAAATTCATTGTTTATTACAACAATTCCATCAGAATACCAGAATATACAGAGTATGAATAAATATTATACAACAGAAAAATATCAGAGATTGCAATAAATTACATTGCAGCAGAAAATAATACAAAACACAACTAGAAGTAATACATGGATACAGAGCTTTCTGAATATCGTTCCAGCTGTAAACTAGGATCCTGTGAATATAAATCTGCAAAACCAAAACTACTAGCTGCCCGTGTGGAAAATAGGGGCACCCAGAGTTTAGGTTAAAACAATAAACTCCAGGTCAGTCATGTGACTGGTGTGAGAACCAAAACAGTTATTAATCGTTATTTTAAAGTTCGGTAAATCAAGGGACCACACCGTATAATATGGAACGGGTTTCCTCCCAAGAATACTAGTGCATAAAACAAATAGCGCAATGCTAAATAAAGAAAAATGAAGCTATTATAAGACCCAGGTCCCATCACACAATGCAACGCAAGCCAGAGGATAGGGTTTTTAACTTATAATAGTAGAGAATGCTTGGTATGTTTAAAACAAATCATTTGATACTATAATAAATGTATAGTGTCAAAACAATTTCAATCATAAATATCAATCATAGACGACATTAATGACCCATACCACTATGTCACCATACTAGGTTCTACAAATAAAACAGCAATATCACTTATTGGAAATTGGATTTTCGTCATGAGTCGAGGCAAGGGGCAAGCTCCTCTCCGTTCGAGACACTCTAGCAAATGTCTTAGGACCCCACTATGATACTTGCAATCGGTTAGGCCGGTCCTCTCTTACTTTTGAGGATTGGCAATTCCTTAACACACGTTTCCCGGTCCTAACAGACCTATATCCGAGGCGCCTCACATTCCAACAACCACATAGGTGAAAAGTATATATAAATACCAGGCAGTTTAAGCACTAACACAACCACTAGCTAGAAAGAAACGTCGTGTTCTCCCAACGGTCCGTATCCCTTTTTGACTCATACCGAGGTGTGAGGCTTGCGAATTCATGCTATACACAAAGCTACGCCACACAGGCTGTGCTTTGATCATCAACCACAAGACTTTTCTTTTCAACAGAAGCCTTGATCATTTGCCACTTAGGTGTGCCACACAGGAAATTCATGCCACGCGACTGATGTCCATCGATATACAACCTCTGAGCTCGTACGTCTCAGAGAAGGGTGTTAAGCAAGAGAATAAATTCTCCGCCGCCAAACAGATGTATATTTAATAGAGATCAATCAACACATAATAAAATCCAATGTCAGACACACAGTCCATTTACAAGTTTTTTCTGGGTCTGAACGAAACCGGAGGCACTTTCCTCGCATATCCATCGATCTGCAAGTACGTCTGGACGATCACCAACTGATTCTCTCATCTTGGGTGTACAGCCCAATCAAGATCATCAGTAATCACCCAAATGATGTGAAGACTTCCGGTCTTCAACCACCGTCTTCATCTTCGACTTATCGTCGAATCGGTTATTCGGAATGGGTATAAACCCGGCCTTTCCGAATAACCCACGTATATAATAAACACGTGTTACACAAACACAACATAGGCCTCATTCCAATTCGGAATATTCTTTTATTCAAATTTTCTCATCATTAGGGAATAGGTTCCCATAAATTTTATCAAAGATAAGTTCTTCTAAATTTATTCTTTTAATCTTCCTTTGGATATCATTTCGAACTGCATTATGGTTTCACAAACTAATTGGGATTAGCGAACCACACCGAAGTAATTATTTATTTTATTTCCTAATCCCAACCTATTCATCCCCTGGAGCAAAACTGGTAATACTCCATATCTAACACCACGGTGTTATCGGTAATATTAATTACCATTTCATGTTCAAGTCTAATTAAAGATTTAACTATCGCTTTGGAGCAAAACTGGTGATACTCCATTCTCGATCACTTTCCAAATTTGATAATTTAAATTATCAATTCACATTTCAATTTAACTACAGATTCATAAAAACTCCACTTAGTTTTAATCTTTCCCCCAAATAAATATCCTGTCTTTAACTGGGTTAAAGAACCGATGTCATCTAAAACACGATCCACGATAAACCCAAAATCACATTCAAATTCAATTCCAATTAAATATTATTTAATTGGTACACCTCATTAAATCTAAATAGAAAGATTTAATCTTTTTTACACTGGGTCCAAGTACAGTGTTATTCAAGACATCATTCACGACGAACCAAAAATCCCATTTGATATTAAATGCAAGGCTCTGAATAGAAAATATATCGGCTTATATTCAATATCAAATTCTGAAACCAACAAATATCGTATTGGAAATAACGATATAAAGTATATCTTCCAAATTTCCATAACCATATCTGTATAATCACGCAATTCAACATCGAAATATTCCGAAGATAATCTCGATTCAAATCCATTCCAATTCGTATATTGGAAATTCCGATTATTTTCAAAACCACTTTCAAATTCAATTTATTTATTTCAAAAATAAGTTGATTTTAATTCTAGTTCAAAACTAGTTCATTTCGATATAAATCTATTTTTATTTTTTAAAATATGGAATTTTTCTTCTCAGTTCTTTCCAATTCATATATTATGATTTTTCACAAATTATAGATATTTTTAATAATTTTATCAAGGCCCGTACAATCGATTTCCAATAACGGTCGTTGAATTGCACTTACAACGACCTTTTCCAAATTTGATTTGGACATAATTACAAATCCAACCGTTAGATTTCAAATTTCTAAAATTCACTGGAAAGCTCTTTTCGATACGAACCCAACGGTTCTGGTTTCAGGAGAATCCGACGGTCGGATCTCCTGCAACGTCAATTCGAAGTCAATGGTCGAAGTTCGCAAACTACCGCGGCGCGTTCTATTCAGGCCATTTAATATATATATATATAATATATATTATATATATTTCATCGATTTCAATTCAAAACGTATTTTATAATTCATTTTAAATTCGTTTTCAAAACAATTTCAATTTCATATTCAATTTCGAATCAAAATTGAATATTCAATATCATTAATATATAAGTGAATATTTTCAAAATATTATATTTTGAAATCACTTTCTTTTCTATATTCGAATAAAATCGATATAAATATCGTTCGCGTCTAAATGGCGCATCTCTAATCAACACGGCTTTATATATTTCAATAACTTCGTTATTATATTCAACAAATGGATATTTATTCTATTCAACACACGAATCTATTTTTCTTTCAACACATGAATATTCTCAACACCTGAGCATCGTCAACACATGACTATTTTTATTATTTAATATATTTTATAAAATTATGATAAAGATGTAAATTTTATTGTTAAAATATTTCGTTCAACACATGAATCTATATTTTATTCAATACATGACTAATCTCAACAAATGAGTACTGTCAACACATGAATCTTTATTTTATAATATTCTTCATTTTTCCAATTGGAATGAGGCCCAATCAATTACCATATAATGTAAATTATATGGATTCCATACAACACATGTATATAATAGCAACGATAAATAATCAACCATCATCCAAAGTGCACCACACAACTGCATAAGCATTAAATATAAATAATTAACGCTCACACAGTCTGTCGACCAATCGATCAACATACAACTACTTATTGGGATTAGTGTATGCCGTATTTTATCCCAATAACCGTGTGGGGTTTCAAATCAACAAACACAGATTTTTATTTATTCACATACCCGTTAAAAATTATATTTTTAATGATAAAATATTTTTAACTATATAAATACTTTATTTCACATCACACAATCAATTTTCACCACAACAAAACAATCAAACATACAAGCCATCCATGGTCTTTGGACGACGGGTGTCGGGTGCTACTAAGCACCGTCTGCATCCAAGTATATAATTCAAACTAGAAAAGAAAATTTAAAGTAAGAAGTTCTCACCGACTAGCTAATCCAATACCACGATTCTTGTAACACCCCGTAATTTTATAACATTAAAATTCACATATTAAAGTATACTTAATTTTTAGAAAAGAATTAAGTGAAATGGGTTGCGTAGAGAAATATATATATATATTGATATATATATATATATATATAAATTAAAAATAAAATAAATAAATATGCGAAAAAGTTCAAAACTGCGAATTGGGAGGGGGAATAACCGAACCGGGCCATTTTTGAGGTCGACCCGAGCTCTGCTGGGTCGACTAGGGGTTAATCCAGGGTGTTTGGCTGTCAACCCGTGGGCCGATTCGCTCAAATGCAGATTTTGCATTTGATTGGTTCTCATGGTTCAGGGTTAATCTAATGGTCCTAAATAACTTCCTACACCTATAAATACATCCTAACGCTAACCCTAAACCTAATTAAAATAGAATAGTTACCGTCATACCATTGCCATGTAAATCAATGGAGCCGCCGCCAACTAAGAAAGAAGAAAAGCAAATTCAATTCTAATTCTCTCAACCCTAAAGCAAAGCAAAACTCTCTCTTTTCTTCTCTAAATTGTGAGTATGATGATCTTAACAAGATTATTATCATTTTAATTAGGTTGAGTTATGAATGGATTATGAGTAGATGATGTGAATTATCATATATGTTGTTGTAAACCCCTTTTGCTATCATGTATATTGTAAATCCAATGTTATGTGATGATGATATCTTACATGTTGTAAATCATGCTATGATGATGTTATGTATGTTGAAAGTTTCTATGCTAAGTTGTGATGAATCATAGATGTTAAAAAGGCCATGATGTTACCATCTATGCTAGTTAGTTCATATTAATTAAATCATCATGTTTGGGTTATGTTGATCTATATGACAAGTCATATAGGCAAGTTAGATTGATTAAAAAAGTTATGAACATATACCAAGACATCTATTATGACATCTAGAATTATGCTATGACATATGTGATATCCTATGCTAGTTCACACCATCATTATGTTGCCTAAAAACCCCATATGCAAGTTTATGTATAGATTTGGGCTATGATCATATCATATAAATTGAGACATTTAACAAGTTGACACCTCTTGATCCTTAACATGTGTAGTTTATGCAAGTTTCACCCCTATTATGATTAGATTTATTTTAATTGTCTATATGTTGTGATAATTTATCTTTGTGCTAGGTGTTAGACTATACATGTCTAGCCTATATTATGCGTTGAATAAGCGAACGTATAAACGTGGGGTAAGGGTAATATTAAGGATTTAATATTAAAAAGTTGGGGTGCAATTGATATGATTTTGCATGCCATAATTGGATGGCCATAATTGAGTCAATTATGGACATCATTAAAAGTTGACTTAATTAATAATTTGAATCGGGAATTATTAAAACTGGGGTAAAAGATTTTAAGTGTTAATCAATGCTTAGGACACGAGGTTGGACTCGTTTGTGACGTAAACCTGCCCGGACCCGCCCGGCAAATCCAGATGCCATAAATGCTAGTCTAATGTGAGAGGTCCTAGGCTTAAACTAAAGCATAACGGTTGTAAAGACACGAGGTTAGACTCCTTTATGGTGTAAGACTGCCCGGACCCGCCCGAAAAATCCAGCTGCCATAAATGCCAGTCTAATGTGAGAGGTCTTTATGAGGTTATGGCCTGAATGAATTAAGAAATACTTAACCAGATAAACATGTAAGGTGGGACATGGGGGTTAAGTAGGTGCCTAGGGTGGCATGAGGAATCTAGTGGGTGCCCTCATTGGCAGGTGAAATACGATTAGTAAGACTTAACCAAACACACATGTAAATGAACATGACTAAGGGGGTTAAGTGGGATATATTAATGACAAGCTTAGGTGGGTAGCTTATGGGGGGCCATTTCAACCAGTATCCCAAACGTATCTTTGTGTGCTCGACCCAAGTCAAGGACGGGACACGCATACTGGGCTTGACTATAAGAGGCCAAAACGGGGAGCGGTGGCAACGCAAGTCCAACAGGCTTCATATGCGTGTGTGGACCCGGGCTGGTAGGTAAGACGTTGTTGCATCGTGTAGGTATAAGCCATGCATTCTCAAGTTGTATCGGGTTGCCACTTTAGGGGAGTGATACACCCCACTATGGGGCCAGCACGGGTATCTACGAGTAGGGAGCCGATCGAAAGTGGGTAGTAGGGTACACCTAGTGGAGGTAGGGGCAGACGGCACCTATGTAGTTAGCTAGGGGTACGTAAGGCTATTTATATGTTTCTGTGTGAAGCAAGTGGGATCAACCTTTAGGGTGACTGGTGCGGTGCAGTGTAGTGGTGTGCGATGCAGTGTAGTAATTATTCGTTAGAAATTAGGTGTTCCTTTACCGTTATCTTTAACGTTATCTTAAACGCTATCTTTATCTACCTAATAGTTCATAGACATTTACTTGTCTCCCAGCTTATGCCTTAGTCTAGTTAATTTGATAATAGTATTGTTAGAATTGTTATACTCGCCAGAATTTATGTCTGACCCCCCTGCATTTCTATCCTTTTTCCCCCTCCAGGTCCTCAGGTTGGGCCCAGCTCTAGTGGATTTTGATTGGATTGCTTTATCTCTCTTGGAAAGCTTGGACCGTTGAAGTAAAGTCCAGCTTGTTATCTTTTAATGGCTATTTGTGTAATGGGGTTATGTATTTTGTTTTTATGAAGATGGATAATGTACTTGACTCTGATTAATGGTTTTGTAATGTAATAAACATGTTTAATTTCTGCTGCAATAAAATGAAGTTTTAGATTTCCAAGTACTACTTATTACCTATCTTGTTGTAATTTTTCTGTTCTATATTCACTTATAACCTCCATGGAAGTTAATGCATTCCCTTCGTGAGTGACATTAATGGACGTGGGGTGTTACACGTGGTATCAGAGCTTAAGGTTACCAGAAAAGATAAAAATACTTCTGAAAAATAGTTATTTTTGGAAGAAGTGTTTTCAAAAACATGTTTTAATGAGAAATTTAAAGAGAAAAGTTTTTAAGAAAATAAACATAATCCCCAATAGCCCATATCTTAATCTTTCGAATTCTCCATTCTGAATCTTTCCTTTTTCGTTTCAGCATGGCTGAAGATCTTAATCTACCCGACGGTGTAGCAATACCAGGATGGTATAGGAGGTTATTGGAGGCTGGGGCCGCTGCAGGTCCAGCCAATGTTCCTCCACCACCAGTTGCACCCGTTCCTCCTCCTCCTCGCGTAGATACTTTTGCAAAGACGTGCAAGGAATTTAAAGCTATGGGTGGAAAACCCTTTCAAGGGTTAGAAACGTTTGTGGAAGCTAGAGATTGGCTTAAGGAGGTGGAAGAATTGCTAGAAATCTTTGAAGTGGAAGAAGGGAGGAGAGTTAGATTAGCAGCTTGGCTAATGAAGGGAGAGGCCTCGTTTTGGTGGGAGATCACTAGTGGGGAGCGTCCTGTTGACTCTTGGGCGGATTTCAGACGTAGGTTCGAGGCGAAGTTTCTCTCTAGGGCGGAAGAAAATCTATTCCTTTCTTGACATTGAAGCAAGGAAGCTCATCAGTGAAAGAATATGTCAATAAATTTAACCAGTTAGCAAGGTTTGGCTTGGACTTAGTAAACAGCCGGAGAAGAAGGCTCTAAGGTTCGTGAATGGCTTGAATGAACCATTGCAAGGTTTGGCTATGACCCACATCCCGATGGGGGCCACCTTTGAGAAGTTAGTAGAAATGGCGCTCATGCATGAGGAGAAAAGCGCTAAAGCTGATAAGGCACCCGAGAAGAAGGGGGATCAGAAGAAACCACAACAGCAAAACAAGAAGGGTGGAAATGACAATAATGGCAAGGGAATGAAGAAATGTTTTAACTGTGGGACCCCAGGCCATCTCAGCAAGGACTGCCGAAAGAAAAAGAAGACTGGTTGTTTTCATTGTGGAGATGCGGGACATTTAGTGAAGGACTGCCCAAAGAAGGGGCAGAGGGCAGGAGCTACCTCGGGAGGACAGGTGCAGGCTCTTATGGCACCAGGGCAGGCTAGGGGACAAGTTCAGGCTCTCGCGGTCCGACCGCTGCAAGAACGAGGTAGAACCATTTCTGTTGAAAGCTTAGTTTTTCTGTTTGATCATCCTGTCCGTACCTTATTCGATTCGGGCGCATCACATTCGTTTATCTCTACATCATTAGTTGAATCACTGCACTTAAACACCTGTTTAGTAGAGGATCCCTTAGTTGTTTGGAATCCAATAGGGGGCTCAGCTTATTTGTCCATGATGTGTTTGGATTTGAAAATTTCCGTACTTAGCATTGAATTTAGATGTGATGCTTATGTGTTGGGCTTCACGGGCTATGGGCTAATTTTAGGAATGGATTGGTTATCTAGAAATGGGGTCGTTCTTGATTGTGAAAGGAGAGTAGTTAGGCTCGTGACTCGCCTTGGCAACACTCTCGAAATCTTCTGTAATCCCATAAATTCGGTTATGCTAAATTATCTAGAATCGCTTGACGCGTCTGAGGAAAATCTATGATCTGTTAGAGTGGTCCGAGAATATTCGGATGTGTTTGAGGAGGTGAAGGGCTTGCCTCCGAAGCGGGAGATAGATTTTCGAATATATCTTGTGGATAATGCGAAACCAGTATCTTTGCCAGTATGCCACATGGCTCCACGAGAAAGGAGGGAACTCGATAAGCAAGTGAAGGAGTTGCTTGAGAAGGGGTTCATAAGACGAAGTATATCGGAGTGGGGTGCTCCAGTAGTATTTTCCAAGAAGGCGGATGGGTTCCTTAGACTGTGTGTGGACTATAGAGAACTTAATAAACTTACTAAGAAGAACAGACACCCGCTGCTAAGGATTGACGATCTCTTCGATCAGTTAGTTGGCGCCTCAATGTTTTCGCAGTTGGACTTAGCCACTGGGTTCCATCAGTTGAGAATGGCTGAGGATAGCATAGACAAGACTGCCTTTAGGACTCCGGACGGTTTCTATGAATGGCTAGTGATGCCCTTCGGTTTGACAAACGCCCCAGCATATTTTTTTGATTTGATGAGTAGGGTGTTTAGGGAGTACCTTAACAAATTTGTGGTAGTCTTTGTTGATGACATCTTGATCTTTTCTAAGGATGAAGAAGAGCATGCCCTACATCTTAGGGAAGTGTTGGAGACTCTTCGAGCGCATAAGCTTAAAGCTAAATTTTCTAAGTGTCACTTCTGGAGGAAGGAAGTACGGTTCCCGGGGCACGTGGTTTCCAAAGAAGGGATAGCCGTGGATCCCGCGAAGGTGGTGGCCATCCAAGATTGGAAGGTCCCTAAAAATGCTACCGAAGTGAGAAGTTTCTTGGGGTTGGCTGGCTACTATAGGAAGTTTATCAAAGACTTCGCAAAGATATCAGCTCCATTGACACGCCTGACGAAGAAGAACCTAGTTTTCAGATGGGACGTAGATTATGATGATGCATTCCAACGGTTGAAGAGAGCTTTGACTTCAGCCCCAGTCTTAGTACTGCCAGACGGGAGTAAGCCATATACTGTTTAAACCGATGCTTGTGGGACGGGACTAGGCGCAGTCTTAATGCAAGAGGGTAGGGTAATAGCCTATGGTGGAAGGCAGTTGAGCGCGCATGAGAAAAATTATCCTACACATGACCTAGAATTGGCCGCTATTGTTTTCGCGCTTAAGTCTTGGCGTCATTATCTTCTTGGAGAGAAATTCGAATTATTCACTAACCACAAGTCTTTAAAATACCTATTCTCTCAAAAGGACTTGAACTTAAGGCAGCAAAGGTGGATGGAGTTCTTAGCGTCCTACGACTTCGAAATAGCCTATACCCCTGGCAAGGGTAACGTGGTGGCAGACGCCTTAAGTAGAAAAAGATTATCCTTAAGTCCTTTGTTTGTTGAGCGGCGAAGTTTAGAATTCATTTCGATGTTTGACTTTAGACCTTTCGTTGACTTCGTACCCGGTTTGCTAGCATCCTTGGAGTTCAGAACTGCGCTTTTGGGATGGATTGGCGAGGCACAGCGAGACGACCCGCAGTTGGTTGAGTTAGTAGAAAAACTCAAAGGAGGGGAGTCATCAAGCTATCTCCGTAGGTATACCATAGACGATAAGGGTTTGTTACGTAGGGACGGTAGACTTTGTGTACCAAAAGACGATGACCTAAGGAAGACTATTCTTGACGAAGCACATCGTTCGAAAATGACCATTCATCCTGGTGGGGACAAGATGTACAAAGACATGAAGAGAGTTTACTTTTGGGCCGGCATGAAGAAAGATGTGGCCGAGTATGTCGCTAGATGCTTGGTGTGCCAACAAGTAAAAGCGGAGCAAAAGAAACCCGGTGGGTTGCTTCATCCATTGGAGGTTCCACTATGGAAGTGGGAAAGTGTCTCGATGGATTTTGTGGATGGGTTACCGCGATCAAGGAAGGGTAATACGGGAATTTGGGTTATAGTAGATAGACTTACTAAAAGCGCCCATTTCATTCCCGTAAAGAGTAAGAGGACTGCTCCATGGTTAGCCTTCGTATACGTTCGAGAAATAGTTCGTTTGCACGGTGTTCCTTCTAGCATAGTGAGCGACCGCGATCCTATTTTCACTAGCGAATTTTGGAGAAGCTTACAAGAGGCGGTAGTGACTCAGTTATGTTTGGGCACCGCATATCATCCTCAGACGGATGGCCAGACCGAGAGGGTGAATCTCATTCTAGAGGATATGTTGAGGCTATGTATCCTAGACTTTGGGGGTACGTGGGAAGAGCATCTTCCATTGGTGGAGTTCGCGTATAATAACAGCTTTCAGTCTAACATTGGTATGGCACCATTCGAAGCTCTTTGTGGACGACCGTGTCGTTCGCCTACATGTTGGTGGGAATCTACCGATAAGATCTTACTTGGGCCCGATATGATTAGAGAGACTTCGAAGAAGATCGACTTGATTCGGAGGAGGATGAAAGCAACGCAAGATAGGCAGAAATCATATGCAGATAAGAGAAGGATGGATCTTGAATTTGAGGTTGGGGACATGGTCTTTGTCAAAGTGTCTCCATTACGAAACGTTGTTCGCTTTGGGTCCATTGGGAAATTAGCACCAAGGTTCGTAGGATCGTTTCCTATTAAGGAGAAAATTGGGCAAATGGCGTATAGAGTGGAGTTGCCAGAGAGACTTAGTGGTGTACACGACGTATTCCATGTGTCACATTTGAGGAAATGCTTGCACGAGACCGCAGAGGTGGCAGAGCCGAGCTTTCTTAGAGTGGTGGAGATTGAGCGTGATGCGACAATTCGATGAGCTCCTACGCGCATTCTTGGGTCGGAGATCAAGAGGTTAAGGAATCGAGAGGTCAGACTAGTCAAAGTGCAATGGGGAGATGATGAGAGCAACGCTACTTGGGAGACAGAAGAGAAGATGCGTTCACAATACCCTTTTCTTTTTTAGGGTATGTCCTTTAATTTCTCCTTTATCGCTTAGCTTGTACTTATCTTATCTTTAGTATATCCTCTCGCTAGTATCTTTGACCTTTAGTTAGGATAATCCTATGGTTGAAACATGTGTTTGAGACATGTTATGTATGGTGGATGCAAAGTGGATGCAAGTGTTTGCTAGTGGTTGCTCGTGGATGCATATACACACACTATTAGGCACCAGATCGGCTCAGTCACTTCATATTGCATATTGCATATATATGGATGTATTTAGTAAAATGGATGTATAATGGTTGTATTATCATATTGTTGCTGCATTCGGGTGGATGGTTATGCACGCATATAGAATTAATATGTATCATTAGGAATCTTTTGCATACATATTGGACGCATGGCACTATCATGAATTGCACTAAGGAGGTCGACTGAATCAGTAGACCGCCTAATTTTGCATTAGATATGGACATATACACACACTGTGCATATAAACATGAAAACATTAGAAGTCTTTTAAGGACAATGGATGCTGGTGTTTGATGGTTGAGTAGATGGATGATTAGATGGTAGGATATACATTCTTCTTGACTTGGAGATTTCGGGGACGAAATCCTTTAAGGAGGGGAGAATGTAACACCCCGTAATTTTATAACATTAAAATTCACAAATTAAAGTATACTTAATTTTTAGAAAAGAATTAAGTGAAATGGGTTGCGCAGAGAAATATATATATATATATTGATATATATATATATAAATTAAAATTAAATAAATAAATATGCGAAAAAGTTCAAAACAGCGAATTGGGAGGGGGAATAACCGAACCGGCCCATTTTTCAGGTCGACCCAAGCCCCGCTGGGTCGACTAGGGGTTAATCCAGGGTGTTTGGCTGTCAACCCGTGGGCCGATTCGCTCAAATGCAGATTTTGGATTTGATTGGTTCTCATGGTTCAGGGTTAATCTAATGGTCCTAAATAACTTCCTACACCTATAAATACATCCTAATGCTAACCCTAAACCTAATTAAAATAGAATAGATACCGTCATACCATCGCCATGGAAATCAATGGAGTCGCCGCCAACTAAGAAAGAAGAAAAGCAAATTCAATTCTAATTCTCTCAACCCTAAAGCAAAGCAAAACTCTCTCTTTTCTTCTCTAAATTGTGAGTATGATGATCTTAAAAAGATTATTATCATTTTAATTAGGTTGAGTTATGAATGGATTATGAGTAGATGATGTGAATTATCATATATGTTGTTGTAAACCCCTTTTGCTATCATGTATATTGTAAATCCAATGTTATGTGATGATGATATCTTACATGCTGTAAATCATGCTATGATGATGTGATGTATGTTGAAAGTTTCTATGCTAAGTTGTGATGAATCATACATGTTAAAAAGGCCATGATGTTACCATCTATGCTAGTTAGTTCATATTAATTAAATCATCATGTTTGGGTTATGTTGATCTATATGACAAGTCACATATGCAAGTTAGATTGATTAGAAAAGTTATGAGCATATACCAAGACATCTATTATGACATCTAGAATTATGCTATGACATATGTGATATCCTATGCTAGTTCACACCATAATTATGTTGCCTAAAAACCCCATATGCAAGTTTATGTATAGATTTGGGCTATGATCATATCATATAAATTGAGACATTTAACAAGTTGACACCTTTTGATCCTTAACATGTGTAGTTTATGCAAGTTTCACCCCTATTATGATTAGATTTATTTTAATTGTCTATATGTTGTGATAATTTATCTTTGTGCTAGGTGTTAGACTATACAAGTCTAGCCTATGTTATGCGTTGAATAAGCGAACGTATAAACGTGGGGTAGGGGTAATATTAAGGATTTAATATTAAAAAGTTGGGGTGCAATTGATATGATTTTGCATGCCATAAGTGGATGGCCATAATTGAGTCAATTATGGACATCATGAAAAGTTGACTTAATTAATAATTTGAATAGGGAATTATTAAAACTGGGGTAAAAGATTTTAAGTGTTAATCAATGCTTAGGACACGAGGTTGGACTCGTTAGTGATGTAAACCTGCCCGGACCCGCCCGGCAAATCCAGCTTCCATAAATGCCAGTCTAATGAGGGAGGTCCTAGGCCTAAACTAAAGCATAACGGTTGTAAAGACACGAGGTTAGACTCCTTTATGGTGTAAGACTGCCCGGACCCACCCGACAAATCCAGCTGCCATAAATGCCAGTCTAATGTGAGAGGTCTTTATGAGGTTATGGCCTGAATGAATTAAGAAATACTTAACCAGATAAACATGTAAGGTGGGACATGGGGGTTAAGTAGGTGCCTTGGGTGGCATGAGGAATCTAGTGGGTGCCCTTAGTGGCACGTGAAATACGATTAGTAAGACTTAACCAAACACACATGTAAATGAACATGACTAAGGGGGTTAAGTGGGATATATTAATGACAAGCTTAGGTGGGTAGCTTGTGGGGGCCCATTACAACCAGTATCCCAAACGTATCTTTGTGGGCTCGACCCAAGTCGAGGACGGGACACGCATACTGGGCTTGACCATAAGAGGCCAAAACGGGGAGCGGTGGCAACGCAAGTCCAACAGGCTTCATATGCGTGCGTGGACCCGGGCTGGTGGGTAAGACGTTGTTGCATCGTGTAGGTATAAGCCGTGCATTCTCAAGTTGTATCGGGTTTCCACTTTAGGGGAGTGATACACCCCACTGTGGGGCCAGCACGGGTATCTACGAGTAGGGAGCCGATCGAAAGTGGGTAGTGGGGTACACCTAGTGGAGGTAGGGGCAGACGGCACCTATGTAGTCAGCTAGGGGTACGTAAGGCTATTTATATGTTTCTGTGTGAAGCAAGTGGGATCAACCTTTAGGGTGACTGGTGCGGTGCAGTGTAGTGGTGTGCGGTGCAGTGTAGTAATTATTCGTTAGAAATTAGGTGTGCCTTTACCATTATCTTTAACGTTATCTTAAACGCTATCTTTATCTACCTAATAGTTCATAGACATTTACTTGTCTCCCAGCTTATGCCTTAGTCTAGTTAATTTGATAATAGTATTGTTAGAAGTGTCATACTCGCCAGACTTTATGTCTGACCCCCTCCATTTCTATCCTTTTTCCCCCTCCAGGTCCTCAGGTTGGGCCCAGCTCTAGTGGAGTTTGATTGGATTGCTTTATCTCTCTTGGAAAGCTTGGACCGTTGAAGTAAAGTCCAGCTTGTTATCTTTTAATGGCTATTTGTGTAATGGTGTTATGTAATTTGTTTTTATGAAGATGGATAATGTACTTGACTCTGATTAATGGTTTTGTGATGTAATAAACATGTTTAATTTCCGTTGCAATAAAATGAAGTTTTAGATTTCCAAGTACTACTTATTATCTGTCTTGTTGTAATTTTTCTGTTCTATATTCACTTATAACCTCCATGGAAGTTAATGCATTCCCTTCGTGAGTGACATTAATGGACGTGGGGTGTTACAACTCTTGATATGTAGAAATCTTCGTCGTTCTCGCCCTTCTATCTATTTCATTGTCCGTAGCCACTCCATATATAAAAATCACATTTTTATATTGTTGCTATGTATATAAAAATTCTATTTTTACACCGCTACTATATAGATAAAAATTCTATTTTTATCACACTATTCTCCATATAAAATTATATTTTTATATATATCTACTTCTAATATAAAGATCGAATTTTTATATCATCGCTATAAAAATCACATTTCTATTTCAACGTATATATAAAAATCAAATTTTTATTTAGCTACATATATAAAGATCAAATTTTTATTCTCTATATAATATAAAAATCGTATTTTTATTCTTTCTATAATATAAAAATCATATTTTTAACCTTCTACTAATATAAAAATTATATTTTTAACCTTCTACTAATATAAAAATTATATATTTAACCTTCTACTAATATAAAAATTATATTTTTAACCTCTTCTTATATAAAATTATATTTTTCATCTCTGCTTATATAAAAATTATATTTTTATTTCTAATCTATATATTTAAATAGTATTTTTATAATTTTAACTTCATATTAAAATCAGATTTTTATAGCTTCAACTTCATATTTTCCATACGATAAAAATCTAACCTTTCTCTGATTAAAAATCGCATCTTTCTCTATATAAAGATCTCATCTTTATTTGTTGTTCATGTAGATAAAAATCAAATCTTTTTCAGTTTTTAAAAATTTATTTTTTACACGCTATTATATATAAATCGAATTACTTCTAAATAGATTAATGAATATAAATAAAAAGAAAAAAAAGGGGGAAAAGAACTTATTGCGTTTAAAGAGAGGGGGGGCTGGAACGTTGCTGGCGCAAGGAGGAGGAGGGGAAGTCGCGGGTTCAGGTGGCGGATTAAGGGGGGCGGTGACGATTTGGTGGCAGGGGGTTTTGGGTTTGGGTTTCTCGCGGGGCTGAAGAGAGGAAGAAGAAGAAGCAGCGGCGACCGCAACAAGAGGAGGGGGCGAGATCACTTCAGAAGAGGGGGGAGGGGGTCTCGTCATAGGCGGCGCGACGAACTAGTCGAGGGAGGTGACATCGATCTGCGTTTGGGGTTTTTTTTTCTTTGTTTTCATTGACTGATTCAAAGGGAAGGGGGAGGGTATAAGGGAGAGAGGGAGATATTTTATTTTAATTCATTTAATTAATTTAATTTCAAAAAGATACTTTTATTTTCTAACTCAAAACGGGACCAACCGCCTGTCGTCCCTAGCTAATAACCCCCATCCCGAACACAATGGGATATGTATCGCAGGCTGATTCGATTGTTTCGACCAGTTTTCATCAAAATCAAAGTATAACTCTATATATTGAATTTAAATGCACATTTCAATTTACCGGGGCCACGTGCTAACTCAAAAAATTACATAAAATTATTTTCTAGCTTCGTATTGACGATACGGTCATAACAAAACTAGTTTCGTCAAATTCTGAGACCATTTGAAAAATGGCCATTTTCTAGTCGATTAAAATAAACTGGAACTGGTCAAACAGTTTTTCTTTGCCATGCTCACATATTGATTCGAAAAACTACGAATTTTGAAACCCAAGTGGTTTCGTCGAAAACCGAGGTCGTTTGCAAAATTTCCATTTTTAAGGGCCAGAATTCCATAGCGACTATTCTGAATTTTCAACTGGACGTATCTTTTGATTCCCGCTATGAAATTTCAATTTTTCGGATTCGTTGGAAAGATATTCTCAAATAGATTCAAATATTTTTGGTTTCGTTAAAATCCGGTTTATTTTGCACCCGGTACATTCATTTGAATTTTGAAATCGAATTATCGAGCTGCCACGCCATTTCAATTCCTTTTATAATTTAAAGTAAATATTTATATTCTAACAACGATGTATATAAATATATACGTTCTAATTCTATTAAAACTAAATTTTTATCGTTATTATTTAAAATAATCCATTTTAAATGTTCAAACTTCAATAAAATTGCCAAAATAAAAATTTTAAATTGGCTCGCATTTCCGGATTATTACAATTTTCTATTAACTCTTCAGGTTTCATGGCTGAAAGATCATTAGCTTCTTCAATAGCCAATACCTTTCTTTCCCAATCATCCATTAAAGAGTTTAGGATTTTTGACAATATATCAAAATCAAAGTATTTTTCTCTTAAGCCCAATAATAAATGATAAATGACTTGAAATCAAGATTACATATCATTAATAGATTCATTTTCATTCATTTTGAAGTTCTAAAATTGACTTTTAAGAATAGATATCTTGATTTGCTTTACTTTGTTAGTTCCCTCGTGAGTTACTTTGATGTACGCCATATATTTTGAAATGAAACTTGTTTTAATATATAAAACAAGGAAGTTGAATTTATAAGCGGTGTTTATAAATCTAGTAAAATAAATTATCATTTGATAATTTAGAAATTTAAATTCAAATATGAATTTAACCATGAATTGAAAATCCTTTCAGAAAGAAAACGACGGATTTTATTTCGATATTCGGAATATAAAATGAATTGAGATAAGTCTAAGAAATTATATTTGAAAATTGATTTCATCGAATTTTATAAAATAACTTATTTCTAACGGAATTGGAAATTAATATTGAAAATGGAGTGTGATTTAATTTATACCAAAGTGATAAAATAATCGACGACTAGGGATAATCGAAATATTTAAGTTAGATTTGGGAAACTGATTAAATGTATATTAAAACATAGAAGAAAGGAGTTGGAATTAATTTATAAACAAAACTTAAAAATTTGTATTTAATATAATTAAAATTAACTTGCCGCAGCGTGGTAGTTCGTAATTTGGCATTTCGAACGTCAATTGAGTATATAAAACTCAACTTAAGTCGAAATTCTTTGAAACAAGAATCGTCAGGATCGAGTTAATAATAGTTTTCTAATGGAAGAGAAAAATATGGATTTCATCTTAAGGATTTTGAGTTATGTCGAAATCAGATTTCTAGAAAACAGCGCTATAATCGTTATTAAACCATATCGGTTTATTTACATAAAAAAAGGATTCTGAGCAAATAAAATATGGATTTTCATTATAAAAATCCTGCCTTGAGTTATAAATTAAATATGAACTCAAGTGAAGTAAATGGATTGATTTTTAAAAATAAAAAAAATATTTTGAAATTATGGGATATAGTTAACCAATTAGAAAAATAGATAGTTAATATAGTTGGATTGAATTTAATTCGGTTAAGCAAATTGGTTTGGCGAATTAAAAATTGGGAACTTAATCTGGAAACTTGAATTAAATTTTGAATAGAATATGGAAAGTGAATTCGACTTGTTTATCAGTCAATAACAAATATGTTTAAACACGGTGGATTTCAATATAAAATGAAATGGGCAAAAGAGCTAAAATAAATAAATAAATTAGTAAATTGAATTTAAAATGATTGGACTGAGTTGTAATAAATTGGGAATGGATGTATATATGTTAAATATGTATGGAATGAAGATTTTAATTCGAGTGCCCGACAAAAAGGTACACATTTAAATTCCATATGAGTTTTTATGTGCTGAATCGCTAAATCACTTGCCTTTTTGATTTTCTTTTTGAATGGAAATGGCCTAGAGAGACGAGTTGGTGTTTAAGCTATTGACTTGTACAAAGGAGGCGTTGGCGAAATTTTAAGGAGTTAGAATATTTTTAAGAAAATTTGATAATTAGAAATCAATATTTTGATAAATATAGAACGCGATAAAGAAACAAACTTAAATAGAATATTATAAACAAAAAGGAAATCTATAATTAAATCTGGTAAGAATAGAAAGAGAAATGTATACACATTTTAAAAATGAATAATTGGTTTTTATGGTATTAATTATTCGAGCTAAGTGGTCTTGTCTGTTTTGACGTTAATGATGTTTTTAGTCAAGGTCTATACCCCCAACTTGATTGATTTCATTACTAACAGATAAATAGCAAGATTCAGTCTCGAAGATCAATGTTTGAAAGAGATTTAGTTAAATGCAGTATTTTGGGTTGTTGTAACGATGTTTTACACAACATTCTTTTTAACCCAAGTAAGTGGAATTTTGGAAATATAATAATAAATAATTCTTGAGTATAAAAACAAATGGTCAGAATAGAGATAAGTAATTGGAATGTTTTCCAATTATAAAGAGAAGATATTTTCTAGGTATAGAAAATAAAGGAAGGTGATATATGAAATTTTTTCCAAATAGCATACGAGGCCAAGATGATTGTTGAAATATTTGGTTAACAAATATTGATAAGGAAATAGAGAAGTAATTTAATTAATCAAATATTAATTAAGGGGCCAGTGATTGGTTGATACTTTGGATGGATGTTTTGTTTTTATTCGATAGTTAAATAACCGACTATCGAAGTTTTTGACCATCACTGTCAATATGGAGTGACCGGTTGGATTATTATCCAAGAACCACTGCATATTGGCAGTAGCATTGCGAATCAGATTATATGAAGATAAATCGAAGATGGAGTAAAGTGCAAGGGCTTTTTATGTTAATCCTAGGTGGAAATTGCCTAAGACGGATTAAAAGAAAATCGTGCCTTCGGTTTTGTTCAGTCCTAGAAGAATGTGTATGGACGAATATCTAACAGAGTATTTCCAAAGATCGCATATGTTGGTTTGTACAAATGTATATCTGGTGGCGGAAATTTATTCTCTTAGCATAATATCCAGGATATTTTCGTGCAAATCAATTAGTGACTAACGGATCTGATAATGTGGTATTCAAAGTGATTGTGCTATCAATGAAAGGTAAGTAATCATAACCTCAAGCCTCGCAACTGGGAAATGGTATAAAATTGGGTAGGTCGCATGGCTAAGTGGGTCGCACCCAAATAGGGTGTATTGTAACCTGATCTAGATAAATTCCATTTGCTTCTTAAATATTTCGATGTTGTCTCTTTCGGGAAACAATTGCTGATTCCAACTGTTGGTGACAATACATTCGGTACTCTCAAGCGAAGTGAGGGGTCAGTCATGTTTAGCCTGGGTTGCAAGATGTTCTTGTTGAACTCGGGGTACTCCTCTATAGAGATACACTGTCGGAAGGTGGTCCCATACCTTTCCAGTTGGAATCCATTATCCAATAAGCGCCCGCGGTTTTGATTGTATACTATGTATGTAGGGCGTGAGATGCAAGCGTTCTTCTAGATTGTTATTTAATTGTTTTAGACACTATTATAATATCAGAAAAGTATTGATTTTAAAGAATGTTTTGGATTATTGTTAGGTAAAAACTATCCATATTTATGTGTGGTTCGGTCTTACTATTATCCTTTCTTTTAAAAATAATTTTGAAAAGTTAAACCAAGTGTTTGGAGTTTACTCATACCAGTCCCTTGACTACCAGAGTTTATTTTGTTTTGTTTTACCCTAATATCTTGGGTGCCCAAATTTGTACAGGCAGTCAAGTAGTCCAGGTATTTATAGATATACTTCGAGGAACTTAGAGCAGGAGGCTTCAACATTATTTAGTTATTGTTAATTCCGATGTGTTATATGTGTTGTACTCTAATAATGATATGTTTAAATAGTAAAAAATTTTATATTCCAAAAGCTGTTATATATATTATATTATATTATATTATATTTTGTTCCATTGCGATGTGAGATTCTGTGTTGTGGTTATGTTCTTCTGTCTTTTTGCTTCTTCTGTTTCTAATATTTCTTTCTTCTTATTTCTCACCCTCTAACTTCTTTCTATTTATGATATGGTATGTTCGATTCTTGAATAGTTGACATGGGTTTTTATGTCGATTTTCAGGGTCGAAAATCCCAGTTCATTATAGTGGTATCAGACCTTAGGTTGAGCGAACACCTAGGCTTTGGTGGGGTTGTACTCATTATAGATAGGGTCAGTAGTTCCCTAGAACGAGTTGAGTGTATGTGTTATTTGATATAAAATTTGTTTTATATTGTGTTGGCTAGTCTGTTGAGTTGCTTATGAATTGTAGTCGAATCGTGGGACGCCACGATGTCAGCAAGTGTTTTTAAATACTTGAATAAATAATTCGACATAATATAGTTTTAATGTGGGTTAATAAAATAATTTTACCAAAAATTCTATTTTGATATAAACGGAATAATTTTTTGAAATTATTATGTTATATGGATGTGTTGATTGTTATTATTATAATCGAATAAGATTATAAAGTTGAAATGGATATATATAACCCAATAGAATTTGTATGTGAATGAAATATATAAATGAGATGAATTAAAGTTGAATTCAAACTAGAATTTGGGAATTTAATCCTGGGTGTTTGGAATAATATTTTCTGAATGAATATAAAGTAATATAGAATTACTTTGAAGATCTTAAATGAAAACCATTTTTTAAAGGATTCTAAAAAGTGATAAAGCACTGAACTCACTTCAGTGGATGGAAAATAATTCTGATGATGACGGCAACATCATCACTGTTCATTTTCGAGTCTCTAAGTGATAGATTGCTACCTTAGAAAGGTTTTGATGGAAATTTGTTTAAAAGAAAACAAGTTGGTTTGAAAATTCAAATGTTTCGAATTTAAAATGGTTGTGAATATACATGTATATATTTATGTGATTTCCAAAGGATTTGAAATAGAAACCCGAGAATTTGAATTCTGGAATTTAAAATTTAATTTAAGCAAGTTAAATGGATTGAAGTGAATAAATTGACTAAAATCAATTTGAAAATATTTAAATGGAATATGAATCAGATGTGAATGTGTAGATTGAAAATTATTTGAATTAAATGAATGTAAGCATAATGATATGCAATATAAATGAAAACCAAAAGTTTTGGTGTAATTAAATTGTAGAAGTTTAAAAGGTTGATTTTCAACATAAGTAAATTTTTGAAAAGTTGATGGGTTTGTAACATTTCTCCTACCTTACTAATTTCGGGGACAAAATTCTTTTAAGGAGGGAAGAATGTAACGACCCGGATTTTTGGTCAATTTATTTTAAACATTTAATATTTGTTTCAAATGTTGTGTTGATAATATAAATGGGTTTTATATGGAATTTATCGATAATCGATAAACGATTTATTTCGAATATATTACATTATCATAATACTGAAAACAAATAATAATTGAATTCAAATATAAAAATGAATCGAAATGATTCAGATGATCAATATAAATTGTATTTGAAATTTAACGATGATAATGATAATTTATTATCGAGGAATTAATTGTTACTGAATTTAAATTATATTATATCGATTTAATATGGTTATTTTATATATATGTTCAAAAAATTTCAGAATCTATTCTGTTGAGTTCAGAATAACGTTATAACATTAAAACGTCGATCGTTGGGTTAAAATATAGGTTTGTGATTTCAAGTTGTAGACCCTGAGATATTTGATTTGTGGACAAGCTTAAAATCAAATCAGAATCTATTTAAATAAAATCAAAATCTTTATTTCAAATCAAATTAAATGAAAATCAAATCAAAATTAAAATAAATATTTTTGTGTCTATACTTGAGCCTACACTCCTTTAATTGCCTTGTACGTTGGTTCCCCTTATTTTCCTATATAAATGCGATTATGCTCCCCTTTTTGTTTCTTTTCTAATTCGTTTAGAAAGAAAAAAAAACCATAAGCTCCTCCCCTTTTATATCTTTTGAAATCAATATTAAATTAGATTCTACATGAAATCAGTTGATTTCAAATTCAATTTTCTCTCGTGCGCAAGGGCTTCAGTCCATACACCCAGTTTTCATTGCGATGACATTTGGGATTGTTCGACACTTCGACAGTGACAACCAGGTCTCGATTTCTTTTGATTTCTGATTCATTTAGTTCATATGTTGGAGAACTGTGATCTGGAGTGCTTGGTTGATAGCGCGATGAGTTTTTGAGCTCGATAAAAATAGGATAGCAAATCGAATTTTGTGATTCTGGGGGTTTGTTGCGACTAGGGTGGATTTGAAGGTTGTAGTGGCGTTAATGGAAGGGATTTGCATCAGTTAGGAATTTTTGGGGAATCACCACATCTAAACTCGTCGCTCCAAATTGTGAGTTGTGACCAATGTCGCATTTTTTCTTAGTTGGGGTGCGCGAGTATAGAAATGGGAGGAGAGGCTCCCACGAGCGGAGATGATGATGTTATGCTGAATAGTTTCATGTGATTTTGTGGTGCGTGGTGCAGGTGAAAACATGGACTATTTCTTGTTTTTGTAATTGGTGGGGGACACGAAGTAACATAGTATGATCAGGCTAGTTGGGGTTGAGGTATTTGTGGGTTGAAATTTGCGAGCTCTAGGTGGTCTTAGAGAGGAATGGATTTCAACTGTGGCAGTTAAGTCACGGCGTGATAGTTTTTCAGAGAAAGGTTCGAAATCATGCAGGAAGTAAGAAGGCTATAATAAGGTAATAAGAAGTGAGTTAATTTTATTTATTTTATATATGACTTTTAAATTAAATCAAAACTTGTAAACGAGTAAAAAAATTCCAGTAAAACTAGATGCTTTGGCTTCGTATCGTCAATTATGCAATGGATTTTGAATTGAAATCCGAATAGATCAAAATAAAAATCACGGCGAGTAAACTCATGCTCTGGTTCGATTATAATTTGTTATAATCGAATTTTTATTTAATATAAATATTTATATGTTGTATGTTGGTTGATTAGTTACATTGCTATTTATTGATAAATTGTGGTTATTATACATATATTAGTTATTTAGGCTTGATGTTTGTGGCTATTATATATATATATATATTGGTGGTTTGTTATTTCCCGCAGTACCATTAGCGGATGCCCACAGTATCATTAGCTGATGACCTTATGCGCCCTACAATATGATAGTGGATGACCTTCTATACCGCGATATACTTCCTTGAAGAAGGATGGGTATTATTTATGTCGGCTAACATATGTGGATGCAGGAAGAAACGGACTGGAGGGATTGTGACGACCCCATACCCCGATGAGACGGTGCAAGGGTAATCTTTGGAATATAACACATAAACAGATAACAGCAGAACAGAATTAATTAAATACACCAAATAATGTACAATAGAATACACTGGATAAATATAATCATCAGAGTTACACAGTATATAGGATCATAGTTAGAACAAATACAGTTCAGCTATACATAAAATGTCTACAGCGGAAAAGAAAACATAATATGTACAACTGGAGCTGAACAACATAAAAAGAGATAAATGATAGAATCCATCTTCATCTCCAGCTATCCAGAAAGAGCCTGCTAAAACCTGAATACAAGGCTGCCCATGTAGAAAAAGGGGCACCCGAGTTTGCAAGTGAAACAAACTACGAGTCAGTCATGGGACTGGTATGAGAAATCTACTTAACACATGTTCAAATATGGCTAATCACAGGATCACGCCACTTTCACGGAACGGGTTTACTCCATTGGATTGCCAGTGCTTTAAAACAGATAATCTTTTAAACATCGCAGTGCTTTTATAAAAATGAAGCCATTATAAGACTCAATTCCCATCACACAATGCAACACAAACCAAAGGATAGAGTTTTACCTTATAATGGCCAAAATATGCTTGATACGAGCAAAACAAATCATTTGATATTATTGCTAGTGTATATATGTTTCAAAAACAATTTCAATCATAACTATCAATCATAGACGGCATGGGTACCATATATCATGTCGCCATATATATACAATCAAAACCGCACAGTATCGTATTTTGAAATTGGATTTCCGTCATGAACCAAGGCAAAAGATAGTCCTTACCGATTCAAGACAATCTAGCCCATATCTCAGGATCAGAACGCATCGACCCTTTGGAGCCACAGGGTCGGTCCACCGATGTGGATTAAAATGCCTGAACACTGCGTTTCCCCTCCCTTTGGGGCGTAAATGAGCCCAATGACTCCATCGGTCTCGGATCGACCGATATCTCCGAGGCGCCTCGCAACAGCAACAACCACACAGGTGAAAATAATATAAATGTCAAGGCTGGAAGGTCACTGACACCACCCTAGCTAGAAGGAAACGTGTGTCCTCCCTGGATCCTTCTCTTGTTTCTGGTCCATACCGGGGTGTGAGGCTCGCGAATTCACGTTATACACAAAGCTATGCCACACAGGCTGTGCTTTCATCATCAATCACAAGACTTTGCTTTTCAACAGAAGCCTTGATCCTCTGCCACTTAGGCATGCCACATAGGCAATTCACTCCATGCGATTGATTTCTATCGATATATAACCTCTGAGCTCGTACGTCTCAGAGAAGGGCGTTAAGCAAGAGAATAAA
Organism: Allium sativum; assembly: GCA_030737875.1. Lineage (NCBI taxonomy): Eukaryota > Viridiplantae > Streptophyta > Magnoliopsida > Asparagales > Amaryllidaceae > Allium > Allium sativum. The sequence goes on from CM060924.1 coordinate 986,756,788, forward strand.
TTCTCCGTCGCCAAACAAATATATATTTAATAGAGATCAATCAGCACAGAACAAAATCCAATGTCAGACACACAGTCCATTTACACGTTCGTTCTGGGTCTGAACGAAACCGGAGGCACTCAATACCTCGCATATCCGTACAATCAACAAGTACATCCGGGTGGCTACTACTTCAGCCCCGTCAAGGTAGCTACTCCCATTATGAGCATCAGTAGCACCCCTCCATTCGACGTGAAGATCATCGGTCTTGCACCGTCTTCATATCTTCGACTTTCACTCGTCGATCAATTATTTGAAATGAGAATTAACTCGACCTTTTCAAATAATTTACGTATATTTAGAATTTCAAATCAATTCATTTCAATGGTTAAATTATTCGATATCACTAATTCGGTTCTTTAATGTAATTTTCACGCCAAACACATTCAACCATCAAATATCACCTAAATCGAGCAAATTCAATTTATTTCCATTCCATATCGTTTATAATATTTTATCATGATTTATAGCTATTTTTATTTATTTAAAAATAGCCAATTCATTCAAAACAACGCTTTAGGCCATAACGCGACCGTGGCGCTGTTTTTCTTCAGATTTGATTTACACATATTTGAAAATCTAACCGTTGGATCTTCACAAAATTTATATCATTACAAACATATTTTCAAAACGAATCCAACGGTTCCAGTTTTGAGAAAATCCGACGGTCGGATCTCCCGCACTAATCGTTTGAAGTTACGATTTCAAAATACGAACTGCAGTTTCGTTATTCGATTTAATTATATATATATATATATAATCGATTCTGGCACTGTTTTTCTTCAGATTTGAATTAAACATTCCAGACAATCCAACCGTTGGATCTTTACAAAGTTGGTGCCATTGGAAAGATATTTCCAAGGCGAACCCAACGATTGTGGTTCGGGAAAATCCGATGGTCGGATCTCCCGCACTAATCGTTTGAAATCACGATTTCAAAACACGAACTGCAGCTTCGTTATTCGATTTATTATAATTATATATATATAATCCTCTTCGATTTCCAAACCTTATTCATTTCATACATTTGATAAAAATGATATTTTTATCCAACAAACATTTATTTCAACACTTCACTATTTTTAACAATTCACGTATATAATAAAGATGTGATTTTTATTGCAAAACAATTTATTTCAAAACACGACTATTTTATATGGTTCATATAGATGATAAAAATATGATTTTTATTATAAAACAATTTATTTCAAAACACGACTATTTAATATAGTTCATATAGATGATAAAAATATGATTTTTATTATAAAACAATTTATTTCAAAACACGACTATTTTATATAGTTCATATAGATGATAAAAATATGATTTTTATTATAAAACAATTTATTTCAAAACACGACTATTTTATATAGTTCATATAGATGATAAAAATATGATTTTTATTATAAAACAATTTATTTCAAAACATGACTATCATTCAACACATGAATTTCTATTCAACACATAAATTTCTATTCAACACATGAATGCGGTTTCAACATATGAAAATAATTTCAACAAAAGAAAATAATTCTAACACATGAATATTTCAGAAAATTTCGTCAGCAAAACGGTAGGGTAGTTAAAACTGGGCCGTCCCTAGTACGGCTCCTCGCTTTACCTTACAGCCTCACAGCTTTTGACAATGGGCATTCATGCATCTAGTTCGCACGCAGGCGGAATGTTTTATTTTCATTTCCACAATCTATTCTAATTTTGTTTTCAACCACAGATGTTATTTTTCAACCACAATCAATCATTCTCAACCACAAACAATTCTATCAACCATTCGTATTATTCACCAAATTTCACATCAACCAAATAATCCAAATAATATCACAACCAATAAATATCGTCCATGGTCTGTTGACGAGGGGAGTATATACATATATATTCGTATATAAATATATTTCAATTCACTTCAATTCATTTCAATGTCATTTCATCGCATATATAATTTTTACAACGCATATATAACTTATACATCGAACATACAACTTATACAACACTTATACATGAGGTGTACAACGCTTATATAACTCATACATCGACTATATAATTTATACATCGTTTTTTTTCATATCGTTTATAAATTAGAAATCTCACATTGGGTTCCACTCCACCAAAAATAGCAGAAGGCTCAGAAAAATATGCGGTCTCTTCTAGAATGTAGAAGACGTCCACATGAGTCCACTGTCTCTTGTTTCACTGAATTTCGTCAACAAACGAAAAAGATATGATTTTTACAGTGAAGTTGAAAACCGTAGCGCTTTAAAGTGCTATAATATAGTTAATTTAAAAATAGTCGTATACCTTCACAATTTCGTTCAAAACTAGGTTAGCGATTATCACCAAATCCGTGTAGTGTCTCAACGATCAGATGGTATGACATTGTCGGGAGTGGAGAGGGCTTCTTTGCACTGGGACCCACCTTTAGATCGACGGTAGATCGGAGCTCCGGCATGGGTTCGAATGGCGCGACTTTGAGGGGCTCGATCTCCCTGATGGTTGAACGATGGAGGGCGCCACCTATATGGATTTGAAGCTTGAGAGGTGCTCTCCAAAATCCCTAACTGGAGCACTTGATTTCGTGGAGAGAATTAAGAGAAAAAGGGGACAGAAGGAATCGGCTGTAGCCGCCATTCGTTGGGGGGCTTCTCTTCGAAAACGGGGAGAGAGGATTGAAGTGGCGAATTCTGATTGGACCACGAGTTATATTTAAATCTTATTTTATTTTAAATTCAAAAATATCCTCTTGACCAAACGAACACCAATTCAAACCCAATGACTGTCGCCCCTAGCTAAATACCCCTATTCTGAACACAATGGAATATGCTTCGTAGGCCCATTCGACTGTTTTCGACTAGTTTTTCTTCAAATTAAAATATAAAACATTCAATATTCGATTTGAATGTACATTTCAATTTGCCGGGGCCACATACTGATTCTAAAAATTCCCGAAAAATAAATCTAGCTATGTTTTGACGGTACGGTCCCAACAAAACTAGTTTCGTTGAATTCTGAGACCGTTTGAAAAATGGCAATTTTCTGGTCGATCCAATTTGACTTTAATTGACCAAAACACATTTTTCTTTGCCATGCTCACATACTAGCTTCAAAAATTATGAAATTTGAAACCTAGCAATAATTTAATATCCTGGATCCAACAAAAGTGGTTTCATCGAATTTCGAGGTCGTTTGCAAAATGGCCATTTTCACGGGCTATATAAATTCTATAGCGACCTTTTTGAAAATTCATTTGGCCATAACTTTTGACTCACGCTACGAAACTTCGATTTTCCAGATTCGTTAGAAAGATATTCACTAACAGATTTATATATTTTTGGTTTCACTAAAATCCGTTTTATTTTGCACCTGGTACAGTCAGTCAAAGTTTGAATTGAAATTTTGAAACTACCGCGCCATTTCAGGCCATGTTTATAATTCAAATTAATTATATTCATTTTCCACATCGATTCAACAACACTTTTCATCGCTATTATTTAAAATATTTATTTCAAATTCTTAAAATTCACTAAAATAGCCAATTTAAAAATTTTAAACTGGTTCAGATTTTCGGGGTTGTTACAGGGACCCAAATGGATTCCTCAAAAATATTATTATTTGTTTTTTTAATATGTATTATCATATATGATGTGTTAGAAAACTTGTGATTGATAATTGGGTGGTTCGATTGTTTAAATATCACTGGCCTTAAAATGTTGATTTATAAAAATATCGTGAAAAGGGATATTTTGAAATTTAAAAGGGAAATCTATTTTTCTAAAAATAGAATTCGAATTTTGAATGGACTAGAAATATTAACTTGTTTTGAATAAATAAAATAAGTAATGAATTTATAAACGGTGTTTATAAATCAAAAGGAATGATTTTCATTGGGTAACATGGGGAATTGAAATGAATTTATAAACAATGTTTATGAATGAAACAGATAATTATTATTGGATAATTGGAGAGTTTAAATTTAAATGTGAATTCAAAATGGGAATTGAGAATCGTTTTAAATAGAAAATGATGAAATCTATTCTAATATTCGAAATGTAAATTTAATTGATAGTTAAATTCGATTTTGCCGAAATTATAAAATAAATTATATCCAGAAAGAATATTGGAATTGTACTAATTAGAAACTAATATTTAAAATTAAATATTAAAATAGATTCTATGTTATATTTATAGATAACTTATAATAAATAAAATATTCCAGAATAGAAGTTAAATTTGTAAATGATGTTTATAAATATAATGAGAAAATTATCATTAGATAATTTAGAATTTTAAATTCAAATATGAATTTAAAAGTGTATTTGAAATTGTTTCGAAAAGGGAACGACGGTTTTTATTCTGAAATATAAAACAAATTGAGTTTCAAATAGATTTTTGAAACGAAACTTGTTTTAATATATAAAACAAGGAAGTTGAATTTATAAACAATATTTATAAATCTAGTAAAATAAATAATCATTTGATAATTTAGAAATTTAAATTCAAATATGAATTTTACCGTGAATTGGAAATCGTTTCAAAAAGAAAACGATGGATTTTATTTCGACATTCGAAATATAAAATGAATTGAGATAAGTTTAAGAAATTATATTTGAAATTAAATTTCATCGAATTTTATAAAATAATTTATTCCTAGCAGAATTGGAAATTAATATTAAAAATGGAGTTGTGACTGAATTTATAACTGAGCGATAAAATAATCGGCAACTAGGGATAATCGGAATATTTAAGTTAGATTTGGAAAATGGGTTAAATATATATTAAAACATAGAAGAATGGAGTCGGAGTTTATTTATAATTGAAACTTAAACATTTATATTTAATATAATTAAAACGAAGTCGCCGCAATGCTATAGTTCATAATTTGGCATTTCGAATTCAGTTGAGTATATAAAAATCAATTTAAGTCGGAATTCTTTGAAACAAGAATCGTCAGGACCAAATTCATAATAGTTTTCTAATGGAATAGAAAATTCTAGATTTTGTCTTAAAGATTTTGAGTTATGTCAAAATCGAATTTCTAGAAAAACAGCGCCATAATCGTTATTAAACCATAACGGTTTCTTTAAATAAAGAAGGATTCTAAGCAAATAAAATATGGATTTTCATTATAAAAGTCTAGCCTTGAGTTATAAAATAAATATGAACTCAAGTGAAGTAAATGGAATTTTTTTTTAAAAAAAATAGATTTTTAAATTATGGGATGAAGTTAACTAATTAGAAAAATAGTTAGTTATTCGAGTTGGATGGAATTTAATTTTGTCAGGCTGATTGATATGGTGAATTACAAATTGGGAATTTAATCTAGAAACTTGAACTAAATTTGGAATCAAGTATGGAAAGTGTATTTGACTTGTTTATCAGTCAATAACAAATGTGTTTAAAACACGATTGATTCCAATATAAAATGAAATGGGAAAAAGGGCTAAAAAAATAAATAAATTAGCAAATTGAATTAAAGTGATTGGATTGAGTTGTAATAAATTGGGAATGGACGTATATATGTTAAATATGTATGGAATGAAGAGAATGAAGATTTTAATTCGAGTGCTCGACAAAAAGGTACACATTTAAATTCCATATGAGTTTTTATGTGTGACGGCCCGCCCCGCACCAACCGACATTTACTCCAAAAGTGCGTTGTACACATGTCCAGTCAGAACGGGACGGTCGTCAAGGAAAGGAAGGAAAGAAGGGAATGAACTAACAAGGAACCTGTAAAATGTCTCACAACGCATGGTACAAAATATAATAGCAACATACTTGACATAAAACAGGTGAGACGGTGCATAAGCTGAAAACAAACTAACATAGCAGCGGAAAATCCAAGTACAGCTTATGATCCAAAGCTAACATTATTACAACTTTTCAATCTGTCTCAAAAACAAAAGCAAGATAAAGGAGGTACACTACTAATGCCCAAGTAGCGACCACCAACGACACAGGGAGAATATCTATATATCATACGTGGAAGCCTCCTGCTCGCCTCCGAATCAGCTACTCGCGCATCACCAGCTAATCTGTCTCTAGTCTGCTCGTGTGAGCACCCAGAGTAATAAGAAGAGACATAAAACTCTGGGTCAAACATAAAGATTGGTATGAGCGATAAGCATCTAAACAGAACAATAACAGGTAGACTAAACCATACCTGAACCTAGACCTGCAAACAAAGAGTTAGCACTACATATTGTACAACACTCTAAGGTGCCAATAACATATGGTGTAAAGATAATGGGGGTGGGGTTATGCATGTCATAGTGATGGCAAACAATCAAACATAGCATCCATCCTCACATCTCTCGCTCAGTGCGTAAAGCATACGATATTCACCACTTCGATCACCCAATACACTTCGCTATGATCACTTTCCCCCATGAAGTCTCAATGATTTCACTGCACTGATCCATAGCCACTAATCCTATGCTGTGTCCACTTTTCCCCATGGAGTCGAATTGACCCCACTGCACTGGCTCATAGCCTTACTAATCCTTTACTATGTCCACTCTACCCCCATGGAGTCTCAATGACCCCACTGCACTGGCTCATAGTCTTACTACGCATCACTCTGCCCCTTGAGTCATAATGACTCTACTGCACTGATAACGTAGTCTTGCTACCATCACCTTGCCCCTCGAGTCATAATGACTCTACTGCACTGATAAGTAGCCCATCATCCATTTTCAGTGGTGAATCGAAGTTATGAACGTCGACAACTCCTTAGCACACGTCCCGCAGCAAAGTTCAACCATGAAGTGAACTCATTGGTTCCCAACTGGATCCTGAGCTCTAACTTCCATTTGGACTACCTTTGCATCTCGGGTTATTGGTCATCGCCAGATCGGTTCGAATCTCCCCTAGTCATCCTTTCGGTTCGGATCGGAATGCTCCTTCTTCACTGGATCGGATCGAGTCGTCATCATCCCTATCGGATCGGGTCTGCATCTCCAGCTTGCCATGGTTCGGATCGGCCTCTTCTAAAGCAACCCGGGTTGGGTCGTAGTCTCCAAGCCCGGTCGTAGTACATCGGTTCGAGTCGGGGCACCATGGCAGATCGGGTTGGAGAACATCAGGCGGGTCAGATCGGATGATGCATGCCACGAGAAGTGCGATGGATCGAAGTGTGAAGCGTGAGAGCGGATTGGGTCCTCCTAACCTATCTGATCCGGTTCGGATGTCTTCCTGCACTTTTTCCAACAAGCAGTTTACGCCACTCGACGGCGTTTTCGACCATTCCAACTATTCTAATCAATCACAAAGCATACCATACAGTCATAGCAACATGCATAATCAACCACAAACACCAAAACAACTATATGATAGGTTAAAATGGATCAAACATAGCCAAAACCCCATATTTTCCCTTAAGCATGTTTAGGTGAAACTAATGATATGATTAGCAAAACTTAACCAAATTAACCCAAATTCATATCAAAGGTCTAAAACATCATTTCGAATTTTATAAATATTTTTCCCGATTTTTATCATGTTTAAATTCGCTAATTAACACTAATTACCCTTAATTAGCCATAATTAGTGAGGAAGTATGCAAATCACTCACCTTAGCCACAAATAAAACTTAGATCTGAAATAAATCTCTGATTTGGTGTGAATCCCAATGCTAAACAGCAGCTCTAACGTTGATTTGGTGAAGTTCTCCCTTGATTTGATGTTGCTAAGCTTAATCCTTGATTAGAAGGTGATTTGGAGGTGATTTAGAGGTTGGAGGCCATTTTTAGGGTTTCTAAGAGGTAAGTGGAGGCTAGAAAACTAAAATGGAATGAATCTCTAACTCTTTTCAGCCTCCCCATAACCCTAATCCCGAAATGGATTATGGGCCTATTCACTAATCACCTTATTTGGCCCGGTTAAGCAGTCTCACCTTCCAAACCTTACTTCAGCCATATCTCCCAAACGGTAAGTCCGTTTGGCTATTATGACCACTCAAGGTAAACCATCAAACGAATCTAATGGATGTGGTTTCAGGTCAAAATTCCTTCCCAATCAAAAGTTATGGCCAAAACAAGATCAGCTAGGGGCAAAACGGTCATTTAAAAATCAACAAAAATCATGAACATAGGAAATGACATTAATGATTGTTTCCCAAGTTACATGACCATACGACTTCATATGGGAAAGAGATAAATATTCTACAATCCTATGATGCGTAGAATGCGGGTTGTTACATTCTCACCCCCTTAAGAAATTTCGCCCCCGAAGTTCCCTAACCAAAACACATAAAGGGTCCCGCATGCCTATCAACCATAAAACAACAATCAAACATGCAAAACAAGCAAAACAAGTTTATCCTAGCATGCAAAATAACTAAATTGCAAAGTAAATCTTACCAGGCAAAGAGTTCTGGATACGCCTTCCTAATACTCTCCTCTGTCTCCCAAGTACAGTCATTCTCGTTCTCGCCCCACTAAACCTTGACTAGCTTCACCGCCTTCCTTTGAAGTTGCTTCGTATCGTGCTCGACAATACGAATCGGCTTGCGGTTCCCAACCGCCTCGGGTTCCACTTCGAAGTCCTCTAACTGATAAGGTGAAATAGTCATATCTGGGTCGTGTACGAACTTCCTTAACTAGGAAACATGAAATACGTTGTGAACTCCCGCCATCTTCTCGGGTAAGTCAACTCTATATGCCAAATTCCCAACTAGTTCGAGAACTGGGAATGGGCCAACAAATCTTGGTGCCAACTTGCCTCTCCTGCCAGATCGAATCATGCTCTTCAAGGGAGAAATCTTGACAAACACCAAGTCACCAACGGAGAATTTTAAATCTCTTCTCCTTTTATCAGCATAACTCTTCTGCCTATCCTGGGCAGCCTTCATTCGTTGTTGAATGATCTTAATCTTATCTGAAGTTTCCCTCACCACATCTGGTCCAAGCATAAACTTCTCGCCAGTCTCTATCCAACATGATGGTGAGTTGCACGGTCTTCCGTACAAAGCTTCATATAGAGTCATACCGATACTGGATTGGTAGCTATTATTATATGCAACTCTACTAGATGCAAATGGTCATCCCATGATCCACCAAAATCCAATATACAAGCTCTCAAGAGATCTTCCAATATACGATTCACCCTCCCCGTCTGACCGTCGGTCTGGGGATGATATGCGGTACTGAGACATAATTCTGACCCTAGAGCCTCTTGTAAGCTCTTCCAAAACCCACTAGTAAACAATGGGTCACGGTCACTCACAATGCTTTTAGGTACTCCATGAAATCTCACTACCCACTTCATATACAATTCTGCCAACTTAGCTGCTGTTCTGGTCTATTTGACTGGTATGAATCTTGCACTCTTAGTCAATCGATCCACAATTACCCAAATGCTATCATGTTCCAATCTAGTCCTTGGTAAACCATCGATGAAATCCATCGAGACTTGCTCCCATTTCCATTCGGGAATTTCTAATAGTTGCAACAACCCACTAGGCTTCTTTTGCTCGGCCTTAACTAGCTGGCAATTCATGCATTTGGAGATAAACTTCCCAACGTCTCTTTTCATCCCTTCCCAGTAGTAAGTCTGCTTCATGTCTCGATACATCTTATTACCACCGGGACGTATAGTCAGTTTTGAGTGATGACATTCTCTAAGCACTTCATCCCTCAAACCATTCACGTTGGGTACAACTAGTCTTCCATTCTTTCTAAGCCATCCATCTCGATCAAGCCCACACAAATTCATCTCCTCACCGTCGATATTCATCTCTAACTTGGAGATGATTTCCAATAGATTAGGATCGTCCCTTTGGCTGGAACCAATCCGCTCTATCAAAGTGGGTCTGATCGCCAAACTAGCTAGCATTTCTGGATCTAGTTCGCACTTTGGTCTGAAACCAAACCCTGCGATATACTCCAGTTGCTTCCATTCAGGAAACATAGCCCCTAAACTGGCATGTCTCCTACTTTAGGCATCGGCTACCACATTACCTTTCCCAGGTGTGTATGCGATATCAAAATCATACGAAGCCAAGAACTCAAACCATCTCTGCTGACGGAGATTCAGATCTTTCTGAGAGAAGAGATACTTTAACGATTTATGATCAGTAAACAACTCGAATCTTTCTCCCAAGAGATAATGTCTCCACATATTTAGCGCAAACACGATCGCTGCCAATTCCAAATCATGGGTAGGGTACCTTTTCTCATGCGGCTTTAATTGCCGACTAGCATAAGCTACAACCCTACCTCCTTCCATCAATACAGCACCTAGTCCGGTACCACAAGCATCCGTGTATACCGTCATCTCTTCATTCCCTTTATGAATGACTAATACTGGCGCACGCGTCAACTTTTCCTTTAGACTCTTGAATACATTTTCACACACTCCGTCCCAGACGAAGGCCTGATTCTTCTTTGTCAACTGAGTCAACGGTGCTGCTATCTTGGAGAAGTCCTGGATAAACTTACGATAATATCCAGCTAACCCCAAGAAACTTCTTGCATCTATTTCATTCTTGGGCATAGGCCAATCCTGTACCGTAGCCACCTTCGCAGGGTCCAAGGCAATACCATTCTCTGAAACAACATGACCCAAGAATCTCACTTCCCTTCTCCAAAAGTGACACTTAGAGAATTTCGCTTTCAACTGGTGTTTCCTCAACACCTCCATCACTATCCTCAAGTGTCCCTTGTGTTCCTCTTCTGTCCTCGAGTAAACAAGGATATCATCTACGAAAACAAGAACAAATTTATTCAACTGGTCTCTGAATACTCAATTCATAAGATCCACAAAATAGGCTGGTGCATTAGTCAACCCAAATGGCATGACCAACAACTCATAGAATCCAGACGGCGTCCTAAATGTCATTTTCGGAACACTCTCATCCGCTACTCGGAGCTGATGAAATCCTGTCGTGAGGTCTAACTGGGAGAACACTCTTGCTCCTTCCAGTTGATCAAACAAATCATCTATCCGCGGTAGAGGATACTTATTCTTCCTCGTTACCTTATTCAACTCGCGATAGTCCACACACAAACGAAGGGAACCATCTGCCTTAGTGGCAAACACGACTGGTGCTCCCTACTCGGAGACACTTCTTCAAATAAATCCCTTCTTCAAAAGATTGCTGACTTGCACCCCGAGCTCTCGCTGCTCCCTTGGTGCCATACGACGAAGCGGCATCACTATAGGTCTGGCATCTTTCACTAAGTCAATACAGAACTCAATCTCTCGGTGTGGTGGAAGCCCGGTCACCTCCTCAAAGACGTCCAGATACTGGCCAACAACGGGCTCGTCTGACAACTCATCATGCGGGATGTCGAGGGAATTTATAAAACTAGCCATTACCCCATCACTAGGTAGACTACCAAACACTAACCTCCACCCATCATCTTCCCTAACTGTCACCAAAAAGCTCTCACAGTCTACCACCACCCCGTATCTTTGGAGCCAATCGACCCCCAATATAATGCCATACCCAGTAAAGCCCAAAACAAAGCAATCACAAACAAACATACATCCATGACTCGATAAGACCAAATTTCGGCAAATCATACGAAGTTTAGTTGAACCACCAATCGGGTTCGTCACAACCAACGGTCTATCGACTATCTCGGGTTCCAGTCCCAACCTATCCACCAGGTCACTAGATATGAAGGAACGGGAAGCCCCGGTGTCAAACAAAACTCGAACTGGTACATCATAAAAGGAAAGCATACCTTGAATGACGACATTCTTTCCTATCTCTGCCGCAGTTGGGGCATTCGACGAAGAAGGAACAGCATCGATAGCATATGCTTTCACAATCTATTTCTCTTTAAGCGGCTGTGGACACTTATCCTTATGATGTCCCACTTGGCCATAGTTGTAGCACTTCCTATCCACTGGGTTGGCCCGACATTCTTTAGCATATTGTCCCTTCTTACCACAGCTGAAGCACTCAACATCCTTCTTGTTCTTTTTCTGGCCATCCTTAGATTGGTTCTGTTTCCTCTTATTCTGAGAGTTATTCTTGCCTCCACCGCCCGCTTGCGGTTTCAGCCCTTCTGCAGATGCAGCCTCAGTCTTTGGTTTAGGGTAAAGACTCTCTGATCTCAAAGCTTTCCCTACAATCGATTAAAAAGTCTCATCGATGTGGTTGATAAGCCTTTCCCCCAAGTATCCATCCAACCCAGTAATGAACTTCTCATTCTTCTTCTCAGGCGTATCGATAAGAGATAGTTCATACTTCGACAAAGTGTCGAACTCAGCAATATAGTCAGAGACTGCCCTACCATTCTGCTTGAGTTCCAAGAAACTCTTAAACAACACTGACTTCTGGGTAGCTGGAATGAACTTCTCGCTGAAGCGAGCCTTGAACTGATCCCAAGCAACCTGCTCTTCTGGAGTAGCTGCTCTAATGGCATTCCACCAATTCATCGCTCGCCTTTGCAGCTGACGAGATGCTAGCCTCCTCTTCATCGCATCCTCGATACCCAAGTCGTCGAAGATACGATCACAGCTATCCAACCAATCCTGAACATCTATGGCCGAATCCGTTCCGTGGAACGGCTTCCTACCAAGGTTAGTGTAATCCTTGCATAACTTGGCGAAATCGACCCTAGGCGCCTGCACTACTGGACCACCACCATTTCCGGGATTGGGAACTGCCCCTTGAACATCCCTGAGCATCTCCCTCATAAAGTTAGTGAACATCGTCCTCATGTCAGGAGCATTTCCATTATTGGTTCCTCTACTAGCACCTCTTGCGTATTGACTCATCGTTCAATCTGTAAAAAGAAAACGATCAACGACCCCATAGTGGTGCTAGTGCAGTGCGACTTCGTCTTTATACTACTAATAGTATATATATATAACTTTTGAAAACCAAAGTAATCACAAAAACGCGCTCTCATATATGTACTATCTCCCTAGTGTCTTTCCCTAGGTTAACTACGCAACCTAGAGCTCTGATACCAAATGCGACGGCCCGCCCTGCACCAACCGACATTTACTCCAAAAGTGCGCTGTACACATGTCCAGCCAGTCAGCATGGGACGGTCGTCAAGGAAGGGAAGGAAATAAGGGAATGACCTAACAAGGAACCTGTAAAATGTCTCACAACGCATGGTACAAAATACAATAGCAACATACTTAACATAAAACAGGTGAGACAGTGCATAAGCTGAAAACAAACTAACATAGCAGCGGAAAATCCAAGTACAACTTATGATCCCAAGCTAACATTATTACAACTTTTCAAACTGTCTCAAAAACAAAAGCAAGATAAAGGAGGTACACTACTAATGCCCAAGTAGCGACCACCAACGACACAGGGAGAATATCTATATATCATACGTGGAAGCCTCCTGCACGCCTCCGAATCAGCTACTCGCGCATCACCAGCTAACTTGTCACTAGTCTGCTCGTGTGAGCACCCAGAGTAATAAGAAGAGACATAAAACTCTGGGTCAGACATAAAGCCTGGTATGAGCGATAAACATCTAAACAGAACAATAACAGGTAGACTAAACCATACCTGAACCTGGACCTGCAACCAAAGAGTTAGCACTACATACTGTACAACACTCTAAGCTGCTAATAACATGTGGTGTAAAGATAATGGGGGAGGGGTGTGCATGTCATAGTGATGGAAAACAATCAAACATAGCATCCATCCTCACATCTCTCGCTCAGTGCGTAAAGCATACGATATTCACCACTTCGATCACCCAATACACTTCGTTATGATCACTTTGCCCCATGAAGTCTCAATGACTTCACTGCACTGATCCATAGCCACTAATCCTCTGCTATGTCCACTTTGCCCCATGGAGTCGCAATGGCCCCACTGCACTGGCTCATTGCCTTACTAATCCTTTACTATGTCCACTCTGCCCCATGAAGTCACAATGACCCCACTGCACTGGCTCATAGTCTTACTACGCATCACTTTGCCTCTCGAGTCATAATGACTCTACTGCACTGATAACGTAGTCTTGCTACCATCACCTTGCCCCTCGAGTCATAGTGACTCTACGGCACTGATAAGTAGCCCATCATCCATTTTCAGTGGTGAATCGAAGTTATGAACGTCGACAACTCCTTAGCACATGTCCCGCAGCAAAGTCCAACCATGAAGTGAACTCATTGGTTCCCAACTGGATCCTGAGCTCTAACTTCCATTTGGACTACCTTTGCATCTCGGGTTATTGGTCATCACTGGATCGGTTCGAATCTCGCCCTAGTCATCCGTTCGGTTCGGATCGGAATGCTCCTTCTTCACTGGATCGGATCGGGTCGTCTTCATCCCTGTCGGATCGGGTCTGGGTCTCCAGCTTGCCACGGTTCGGATCGGCCTCTTCTAAAGCAACCCGGGTCGGGTCGTAGTCTCCAAGTCCAGTCATAGTACATCGGTTCGAGTCGGGGCACCATGGCGGATCGGGTCGGAGAACATCAGGCAGGTCGGATCGGATGATGCATGCCTCGAGAAGTGCGATGGATCGAAGTGTGAAGTGTGAGAGTGGATCGGGTCCTCCTAACCGATCCGATCCAGTTCGGATGTCTTCTTGCACTTTTTCCAGCAAGCAATTTATGCCACTCGACGGCGTTTTCGACCATTCCAACTATTCTAATCAATCACAAAGCATACCATACAGTCATAGCAACATGCATAATCAACCACAAACACCAAAACAACTATATGATAGGTTAAAATGGATCGAACATAGCCAAAACCCCATATTTTCCCTTAAGCATGTTTAGATGAAACTAATGATATGATTAGCAAAACTTAACCAAATTAACCCAAATTCATATCAGAGGTCTAAAACATCATTTCAAATTTTATAAATATTTTTCCTGATTTTTATCATGTTTAAATTCGCTAATTAACACTAATTACCCATAATTAGCCATAATTAGTGAGGAACTATGCAAATCACTCACCTTAGCCACAAATAAAACTTAGGTCTGAAATAAATCTCTGATTTGGTGCGAATCCCAATGCTAAACAGCAGCTCTAACATTGATTTGGTGAAGTTCTCCCTTGATTTGATGTTGCTAAGCTTAATCCTTGATTTTAAGGTGATTTGGAGGTGATTTAGAGGTTGGAGGCCATTTTTAGGGTTCCTAAGAGGTAAGTGGAGGCTACAAAACTGAAATGGAATGAATCTCTAACTCTTTTCAGCCTCCCCATAACCCTAATCCCGAAATGGGTTATAGGCTCATTCACTAATCACCTTATTTGGCCCGGTTAAGCAGTTTTTCACCTTCCAAACCTTACTTCAGCCATATCTCCCAAACGGTGAGTCCGTTTGGCAATTATGACCACTCTACGAAAAGGTAAACCATCAAACGAATCTAATGGAAGTGGTTTCAGGTCAAAATTACTTTCTAGTCAAAAGTTATGGCCAAAACAAGATCAGTTAGGGGCAAAACGGTCATTTAAAAATCGAAAAAAATCATGAACGTAGGAAATGACTTTAATGATTGTTTCCCAAAGATACATGACCATACGACTTCATATGGGAAAGAGATAAATATTCTATGATCCTACGGTGCGTAGAATGCGGGTTGTTACATTATGTGTCGAATTGGCAAGCCGCTTGGCTTTTTAATTTTATTCTTGAATGGAAAGGGCTAGAAAGGCGAGTTAGAGTTTATGCTATTGACCGGTACAAAAGAGGTGCTGGCGAAATTTTCCAGAAATTTGAGGGGTTAGAATAGTTTTAAGAAATTTTGATAACTAGAAATCAATATATCGATAGATATAGAATGCGATAAGGAATGAACATAAAATAGAATATTATAAACAAAAAGGAAATCTATAGTTAAATCTAGTAAAAATAGAAAGAGAAACGTATACACGTTTTAAAAATGAATAACTGGTTTTTATGGTATTAATTATTCAAGGTAAGTGGTCTTGTTTGTCTTGAGATTAATGATGTTCTCAGTCAAGGTCTACACCCCAACTTTATTGATTTCATTACTAACCGATAAATAGCAAGGTTCAGTCTCGAAGATCAATACTTGAAAGAGTTTTAGTTAAATGCAGTATTTTGGGTTGTTGTAACGAAGTTTTACACAACATTCGTTTTAAGACAAGTAAGTGGAATTTTGTAAATATAATAATAAATATTTCCTAAGTATAAAAATAAATGGTCAGAAAAGAGATAAGTAATTGGAAAGTTTTCCAATTATAAATAGAAGATATTTAGTAGGTATAGAAAATAAAGGAAGGTGATATATGGAAATGTTTTCCAAATAGCGTAAGAGGCCAAGATGATTGTTTAAATATTTGGTTAACAAATATTGATAAGGAAGTGGAGAAGTAATTTAATTAATCAAATATTAATTAAGGGGCCCATTGATTGGTTGATGCTTTGGATGGATGTTTTGTTTTTATTTGATAGCTAAATAACCGACTATCGAAGTTTTTGACCATCGTTGTCAATATAGAGAGAGACTGGTTGGATTATTATCCAAGAACCACTCCGTATTGGTAGTAGCGTTGTGAATCAAATTATATGAAGATAAATCGAAGAGGGAGTAAAGTGCATGGGCTTTTTCTATTAATCCTAGGTAGAAATTTCCTAAGATTGATTAATAGAAATTGTGACTTCGGTTTCGTTCAGTCTCAGAACGAACGTGTGTGGACGAATGTCTGACTGAGTATTTCCAAAGATCGCGTATGTTGGTCTGTACAAATATACATCAGGTGGCGAAGAATTAATTCTCTTAGCATAATATCCAAAATATTTTTGTGCAAATCAATTAGTGATTAACATATCCAACAATGTGGTATTCAATGTGGTTGTGCTATCAATGAAAGGTAAGTAATCATAACCTCAAGCATCATAACCAGGAAATGGTATAAAACCGGTAGGTCGAATAGCTAAGTGGGCCGCACCCAAATAGGGTTTATTGTCACCTAATCTGGAGAAATTCCATTTGCTTCTTATCTTTCGATGTTGTCCCTTTCAGGAAATGGTTGCTGATCCCAACCGTTGGTGACAATACATTCGGTACTCTCAAGCGAAGTGAGGGGCCGGTCATGTTTAGCCTAGGTTGCAAGAGGTGTATTCCTCTCTAGAGATACACTGTCTGAAGGTGGTTCCATACCTTACCAGTTGGAATCCATTATTCATTAAGCGCCTATGGTTTTGATTGTATACTATGTATGTAGGGTATGAGATGCAAGCGT
The DNA here is from genome assembly GCA_030737875.1 of Allium sativum. Classification (NCBI taxonomy): domain Eukaryota; kingdom Viridiplantae; phylum Streptophyta; class Magnoliopsida; order Asparagales; family Amaryllidaceae; genus Allium; species Allium sativum. Next base: position 986,773,994 of record CM060924.1, read on the forward strand.
TCTGCAAGATTATTATTTACTTGTTTTAGACACTATTATAATATCAGAAAAGTATTGATTTTAAAGAATATTTTGGGTTATCATTAGGTAAAAACCATCTGTGTTTATGTGTGGATCAGTCTAACGATTATCCCTTCTTTTAGAAACGAATTTTAAAAGTTAAACGAAGTGTTTGGAGTTTACTCGCACAAGTCCCATGACTGATCCAGAGTTTATTTTGTTTTGTTTTACCCTAATCTCTTAGGTGCCCAAAATTGTATGGGCATTCGAGTAGTCCAGATATTTACAGATATACTTGGAGGAGGTTGGAGCAGGTGGATTCAATGTTATTTAGTTATTGTTATTTCTGATCTGTTGTCAGTGTTGTACTCTGATGATGATATGTTTATACAGTAAAAATTTGTATTCCAAAAGTTGTTATATATATTATATTTTATTCTGCTGCGATGTGAGATTCTTTTTTGTGTTTATGTTCTTCTGTCTTTTTTCTTCTTCTATTTCTTTCTTTCTATTTCTCTCCCTCTATGCAACGGCCTGAATTTCTGTACCCTTTGAGTTGACTAATAACACCACACGCCCAACCCAAATGGCACAGAAATATGAATCATTATTAGAAAGAAGTTAGAGGATGAGAAATGTAACGACCCATATTTTTGGTCGATTAATTTTAAATATTTTATATCGTTTTAAATATTGAATTGATAATATAAATGAATTTTTATATTTAGTTATCGATTTAAAAATCAATTTCGATTTAATATCGAATATATCGAATTATCGTAATACGAAGACGGTAATAATTGAATTCAAATTTCATACTGAATCGAAACAGTTCAAATAATCAATATAAATCATATTTGAGTATAGAAGATAATAATAATAATTTATTTGTCAAAGAATATATTTGTGTAGTCTATTCTGTTGAGTCCAGAATAGTGTAATTACGTTGAAACGTCGGTTGGTAATTTAAAATAGCGGTTCATGATGTCGAGTGATGAACCCCGATATTATTTTAGTGGATAGGCACGAGATCAAATCAATATCTATTTAAAATAAAGTGAAAATCTCTTTAAATCAAATCAATATCATTTTAAAAAGGAAAAAAAATCTTTTTAATATCAAATCAAAATCTATTTAGTTCGTCTCAAAAGCTTAACGACATATGAGCCGACCTACTTCTCCAAAGCATCACCCTATATTCTGAAAATCACCATCCTAAATATTTATTTCGCGTACTGAAATGTCTCCCTCCTTCCAAATCTAGGGAACGTGATTTAATGGCTCTTTGTACGTACTGCTTCCTCCTTGCGCCTGCCTATAAAAGGAGTAAAGCCTTCGTTAATTCCCATCATTAAACCAACGAAAATCATTTCCCTCTTTCATTTTCCTCCCAGTCAAAGAAATCGAAATCCACTAAGTTAAAAAAAGAGGGACGGAATCGGAATCGCGATGGAAACCGCGATCAAAATCACCAACTCCTGGAAGCTTCAACTCCATACCTTTTTCTCTCAGTTCGATTTTGTTTCCATGATATTCGAACAGCGCCTAGGGTAGTCACGAAATGGGGTTTGGTTGATGTTGAAGGATCAGCGAAAGGGCGAAAGTCAGGCAGAAGGGTTCGATGTTGATCTCGGGGTTGGTGCGATGTTCGATTTCAGATGGAGCGATGATGATTTTTGGGTTATTAGGAGAGAGCGATTTGTTAATTTGGGAAGGGTAATGCATGCGTGGATGCAGTCTGTAAATGGAAGAAGGGTTGTCTGTTTTTTTGGTGGAACTGGGATTTTTGGGCGCCTGGAATCCTAGTGTGCTGATGGGTTTTTGAGTTTTGCCATGATGGTTGGACAGGGGGTTCGATTTGCTGTTCGAATACGCTACAGAGAAGAAGGTTATTAGTGGTCCAAATCAAGCGCGATCAGTCACAATGGCTTCGTATTATCGTACTATATAAAGTGGATATGGATTGGTCATTTTCTGAGTCAACTGGAATTTGGGAGAAACCAAGCGCTTGTTTGATTTTGGTTCAGATCAAATTTACTTCGGCATTAACGAAAATCAAGGTGAGTAAATCTCACTCACAGTTTTATTTAAATTTATTTTTATTGTTAAAAATAAATTTGTTGGTTGCTTGGGTGCATGAATGAATTGTTGAATTATTGTGGTTATTGGATATTTCCCACAATACTATTAGCAGATGCCCGTAGTATCATTAGCAGATGACCCTACGCCCACGTATATAAGTGGATCCCCTTTTTATACCGCGATATCTTGCCTTGAAGTAGGATTGGTAATATTTATGTGGCTAACATCTGTGGATGCAGGAAAAACAGGTTGGAGGAATCCAACTGGATTCCTCAAACTTATTTATTTTTGTTTACATATTCATATATGTAATGTGTTGAATTGGATTGATGGTTTGAATGTTTGAATTATTGAATATCACTGGCCCAAAACTATTGATATTTAGAAATATCATAAAACATGATTTTTAAATTTAAAAAGGGAAAATTTACATTTTTCGAATAGAAATTGAATTTCGAACGGTTTGGAAATTTTTAACTGTTTTTCAGTAATAAAAACAAGTAACTGTATTTATAAACGATATTTATAAGTGAAAGAGAATTATCATTTGATAATTCGAAAAACGAGAATGCAAGCGTGATTTTAAAAAGGAAAATTATTTTTTTCCGAAATAGAAATGGAATTTCAAATGAAATTTGAAATAAAATCTTGTTTTAATATTTATAACAAGAAGTGTAATTTATAAAAGATATTTATAAATTAATGATAAAAATTATCATTTGGATAATTTATAAATTTAATGTGACGACCCCAAACCCCGTACGATGGTGGCAAGGGTAATCTTTGGAATATAACACATAAACAGATAATAGCAGAACAGAATAAAATAAATACACCAGATAATATACAAATAATACATTGGATAAACGTAATCATCAGAGTTACACAATATACAGGATCATACTTAGTACAAATACAGTTCAGCTATACATAAATGTCTACAGCGGAAAACAAACATAATATGTACAATAGGAGCTGAACAGCATAAAAAGGGTAAATGATAGAATCCATCTTCAGCTCCAGGTATCCAGAAAGAGCCTGCTAAAACCTGAATACAAGGATGCCAATGTATAAAAAAGGGGGCACCCGAGTTTGCAAGTGAAATAAACTACGAGTCAGTCAAAGTACTGGTATGAGAAATCTACTTAACACATTATATAATTGGCTAATCACAGGACCACGCCACTTTCGCGGAACGGGTTTACTCCATTGGATTGCCAGTGCTTTAAAACAAGTCAATCTTTTAAATATCGCAATGCTCTTTATAAAAATGAATCCATTATAAGACTCAGTTCCCATCACACAATGCAACACAAACCGGAGGATAGAGTTTTTACCTTATAATGGCCAAAATATGCTTGATATGAATAAAACAAAAGCATTTGATGTTATTAATAGTGTTTATATGTTTCAAAAACAATTTCAAATCATGAGTATCAATCATAGACGACATTAATGCCCCATACCACTATGTCGCCATATATAGGTATACAATCAAAACCGCACAGTCACGTATTTGGAAATTGGATTTCCATCATGAACCAAGGCAAAAGATAGTCCTTACCGAATTCGAGACTGCCTAGCCCGAGCCTCAGGATCAGAACGCATCAACCGTTGGATCGTCAGGGCCGGTCCACCGATGTGGATTATTATTCCTGAACACTACGTTTCCCCGCCCTTTGGGGCATAAATGAGCCAACGAATGACTCCATCGGTCCTAGATCGACCGATATATCCGCGGTGCCTCGCAACAACAACAACCACACAAGTGAAAATAACATATATGTCAGCCTGTTTAAGCACTAACACCACCTCTAGCTAGGAAGAAACGCATGTCCTCCCTGAGGTCCTCTCCCGTTTCTGGTTCATACCGGGGTGTGAGGCTCGCGAATTCACGTTATACACAAAGCTACACCACACAAGCGGTGCTTTGATCATCACCACAAGACTTTTCTTTTCAAAAGAAGCCTTGATCACTCCATCTTAGCATGCCACAAAGGCAATTCACACCATGCAACTGATGGCTATCAATCACACAGAATGAATTCCAATGTTAGACACGCAGTCCATTTACAAATCCATTCAGGGTCTAAACGAAACCGCAGGCACTATATACCTCGCATACCCATCGATCTCCACGTACGTCTGGACGATCACCACTCATTATCCATATTTTGGGATGCCTCCCAATCAGGACATCAGTTACCATCCAAACGAGGTGAAGATCTCTGGTCTTCGACCACCATCTTCATCTTCGATTTCTTATCGTCGATTCAGTTATTCAGAATGGGATAAACCCGGCCTTTCTGAGCAACTCACGTATATAATAAACAAGTTCTACACAAACACAACATACGCCTTATTCTGATTCATTAGTCACCAACCGTAAATTAGTAAGAGAACGATTTCCCAAATATTAACCCCGAAGGCCGAAACCAACATCAGATGAAAACCCAGGAAACCATTCGACTCAGCTAACCTTCAGTTAATTTCTAAATTTCACATTCCATATCGTATATAATATTTTATAATGATTTATCGCTATTTTTATTTATTTAAAAACATCCAATTTATTTAAATGGCACTTCAGGCCATAACGCGGCCGTGGCGCTGTTTTCCTTCAGATTTGATTTACACATATTTTAAAATTTAACCATTGGATCTTCACAAAATTTATATCATTAGAAAGATCTTTTCAAAACGAATCCAACAGTTCCAGTTTTGGGAAAATCCGACGGTCGGATCTCCCGATACAATCGTTTGAAGTTTTGATTTCAAAATACGAACTGCAGCGTCGTTATTCGATTTAATTTAATTATATATATATATATATATAAATATATTCGATTCTGGCGCTGTTTTTCTTCAGATATGAATTAAACATTCCAGACAATCCAACCGTTAGATTTTCAAAAAGTTGGTGTCGTTGGAAAGATATTTCCAAAGCGAAGCCACGGTTTTGGTTTTGGGGAAATCCGATGGTCGGATCTCCCGCACTAATAGTTTGAAATCACGGTTTCAAAACACGAACTACAGCTTCGTTATTCGATTCATTTTAATTATATATATATATATATATAATCTATTCTTCGATTTCAAAACCATATTCTTTTCATACATTTGATAAAAATGATATTTTTATCCAACCGACATTTATTTCGACACTTCACTATTTTTAACGATTCGTGTATATAGTAAAAATGTGAATTTTATTGCAAAACATTTTATTTCAAAACACGACTATTTTATATAGTTCATTTAGATGATAAAAATATGATTTTTATTATAAAACAATTTATTTCAAACATGAATACCATTCAACACATGAATTTCTATTCAACGAATGAATTTCTATTCAACACATGATGGTTTTCTATTCAACACATGAATATAGTTTCAACACATGAAAATAATTCTAACACATGAATATTATTCAAATTTTCGATAGAATAACGACAGGGTAGTTAAAACTGTGGCCGTCCCTAGTACGGCTCCTCGCTCTACCTTAAAGCCTCGCAGCTTTTGACAATGGGGATTTCATTCATCTAGTTCGCACGCAGGCGGCATGTTTATTTTTATTTCTTTTCCACAAACTAGTCCTTGTGGTTTCAACCAAATAATTCTCAACCGCAAACGGGTATTTTTCAACCACAAACAATTCTAATCAACCATTCGCTATCAATCAATTTTTCACACTAATCACAACCAATAAATATCATCCATGGTTTGTGGACGAGGGGCATATATATATATATATATATAAGTAAATTTCACTTCTATTCAACACATATATGATTTTTTTACAACGCATATATACTTATACATCAAACATAGAACTTATACAACGCTTATACATGAGGTGTACAATGCTTATATAACCCATACATCGACTATATAATTTATACATCGTCGTTTTCCATATCGTTTATAGTTTAGAAATCTCACATTGGGTTCCACTCCACCAAAAATAGCAGAAGGCTCAGAAAAATATTCGGTCCCTTCCAGAATGTAGAAGACGTCCACACGAGTCCACTGTCTCTTGTTTCACTGAATTTCGTAAAGAAACGAAAAAGATATCATTTTTACAGTGAAATCAAAAACCGTAGCGCTTTAAAGTGCTATAATATAGTTGAAATTAAAATAGGTCGTTACCTCCTCGAAACCTTCAAAATTAGGTTTCCAGTTTTCGCGAAAACCATGTAGCGTTGCGTCGATCAGAGGGTACCACCGTGGAGAGCTTGGAGAGGCGCAGCTGCTGGTGGTGGAGGTGGCGAACTCGACGGCGCAGGGAGGGCTGGGCGGCGCGTTGAAGTTTATAACTTTGGGGGCTCGGTTCTCCCTAAGTACACTTCGAAAAAATGCAAATCCTATATGGATTTGAAGATCGTTGGTAGCACTAATAAAATCTCCAAAGGAGAAGGTGGTTTTGATGAGAGATTTGAGAGGAATCGAGGCTAGAAGAATCCGAGGGGAGCTGCCGTCGGTTTCGATGGTTTTGCGGGGAGAGAGAAATGATGTGGCCCAATAGAATTTTTCCAATTATTTATATATTTTTAAATTTCGAAAATACCCTCTTTCACACACGAACCCCAATCCAGACCCAACGACTGTCGTCCCTAGCTAAATACCCCCATTACAAACACAATGGGATATGTTTCATAGGCCCATTCGACTATTTCAGTCAGTTTTCCTTCAAATTAAAATATAAAACATTCAATATTTAATTTGAACATACATTTCAATTTGCCGGGGCCACATACTGATTCTAAAAATCCCTTAAAAATATTTTCTAGCTTCGTATTGACGATACGGTCCTTCCAAAACTAGTTTCGTCGAATTCTGAGACCGTTTGAAAAATAGCCTTTTTCTGGTCAATCCAATTTAATAGAAATCGACCAAACACATTTGCCTTTGCCACGCTCACATACTAGCTTCAAAAATTATGAAATTAAAAATCTAGCAATAATTTGACATCCCGGATCCAAAAAAAGTGGTTTCGTCGAATTCTAAGGTCGTTTGCAAAATGGCCATTTTCACGGGCTATATAAACTCTATAGCGACCTTTCTGAAAATTCATTTGGCCACAAGTTTTGCTTCCCGCTATGAAACTTCGATTTTTCAGATTCGATAGAAAGATACTCACTAACAGATTTAAATATTTTTGGTTTCACTCAAATCCGTTTTGTTTTGCACCCGGTATAGTCAATCAAAGTTTGAATTCAAATTTTGAAACTACCGCGCCATTTCAGGCCTTGTTTATAATTAGAATTAATTATATTTATTTTCAAACGTCGATTCAAACTTACTTTTCATCGTTATTATGTAAAATATTTATTTTAAACATTTAAAATACACCAAAATAGCCAATTTAATTTTTTTTAAACTCCTTTGTACGGGGAGGGGTTTGGAAATTTATTGGGCTGTATTAGGTACCCATTAAATCCTATAAGCATGCACATATTTATAGTGATATATTCTGGTGTTTACAGGGGAGCGTGTATAGATAATAACTCCAGAGAATAAATTCTCGTCACCCTGTCTAAGCCTGAGGGAGTGTGTATTATTAATTACTCCAGAGAATAAATTCTCGTCACCTCGTCCCGTGTAGAAAATAAATAATCCATGTTTCGTATCTAATAACTAGAGAGACATGATTATTGTCAACTCCAGACCCGTGTGGCGTTTTTATTAATCTGGCAATTTACCATTACATTTTATATGGTCCATATCAGTCATCAGTTGTAACACCCCGAATTTTCTATTAACACTAAAGTTGCTAAAATATTAATAAGTGTGTAAGAGAGGGGATGTATCTAATATGAATATAAAAATATAAATAAGTGTGTAAGAGAGGAGATGTATCTAATATGAATATAAAAATATTAATAAGTGTGTAAGAGAGGGGATGTATCTAATATGAATATAAAAATATTAATAAGTGTGTAAGAGAGGGGATGTATCTAATATGTATATAAAAACAATAATAAGTGTGTAAAAGGGGGGATGTATCTAATGTGTACATTGTAGAATATATATATATATATATATATATATATATATATATATGGGCAGTTAATGCAAACATGAATAGAAGTTTATTAATTTGCTGAGTGTTTGCTAAGTCACTTTTGACTCATTGCTGAGTCAACAAGATAAACCCCATCTTGTCTGAACGGCTGCGGTTATTTCTAGGTTAAATCTAATGGCCTAAATGAATTCTAAAATCTATAAATAAGTGGGTAGACCCTAGACCTAAATCACTTGTAAAATTAGAGAAGCTACCGTCATGCTGCTGCCATGGAGTTCAGCATAGCCGTCACAAACTAAGAAGAGGAAGCCTAATCATCTACAACTAAATCTACACAAATCAAATCAAAAGATCTCTCTTTCTCTAATTCTTTTCTTTTGTTGGTGAGTATGATGATTCTCACAAGACTATTACAAACTAATTTGACTCAGTTATGAATGGATCACAAGAAAGTGATGTGATTTGTAATTGTAAATTCTATATATTGTGGATCTCTTATTATGTTATTATGTTGTCGTATGATGTAAATTATATATGCTATGTCATGCTATGTTGTAAATTCTCTTATGCTATGTCGTGCTATGTTGAGAATCATGTCAAGCTATGTTATACTATCATACTATGCCATGTTATAAATCATGCTATATTATGTTGAAAAATCATGATGTTGTTGGATCATGCTTAAAGTTATGTTTTTTTTCTTAATTTAAATGGATCTTGTTTATGGGAATTTGCCTATTAGGTTAGGTGTACCCATAAACTTGAAACTATAATTAAATAAAACTTGATTATGGGAATTTGCCTATTGAGTTAGGTGTACCCATATAAAACCATGTTGTTAAAAAATTAGATGATGTTGATTCACACATGTTCATATGTAAGTTTATGAAAATTGATTGAGATCATATTAGGTGAATTTTGAACAAGTTGACACCTTTAGATCCATGACATGTATAATCTATGCAAGTTGGACATATGCAAGTTTCACCCCTTATTATGATTCATTTGGTCACATATACATGTTGTTATTATGATAATCTCTTTTATGCTATGAGTTAGGCTATTCGAGTCTAACATATATTTTGCGAATAAACGTTCAAACGTGGGGTCGGGGTAATATTAGGAATTAATAAATTGGGTGCAATTTTGTAAGATGTTGCATACCATGAATGAATGTCCATAATTGAGTCAATCATGGACATTGTTAAAAATTGGAAGTAATTAATAATTCAAGTAGGGAATTATTAAAATTGGGGGAAAGTGGATTATTATTAATAATCAATGCTTTGGACACGAGGTTGGACCCGTTTGTGATGTAAACCTGGCCGGACCCGCCCGACAAATCCAGTAGTCACAAATGTCGGCCCAATGTGAGAGGTCCTAGGCCCAAACTAAAGCATAACAGTTGTAAAGACACGAGGTTAGACCCTTTTGTGGTGTAAGACTGCCCGGACCCGCCCGGCAAATCCAGCTGCCATAAATGCCAGTCAAATATGAGAGATCTTTATGAGGTTATGGCCTTAATGAACTAAGAAATACTTAACCAGATAATCATGTAAGGTGGGACATGGGGGTTAAGTAGGTGCCTTGGGTGGCATGAGGAATCTGGTGGTTGCCTTTAGAGGCATTTGAAATACGAATAGACTTAACCAAACACACATGTAAATGAACATGACTAAGTGGGTTAAGTGGGATGGACTAATGGGGACAAGCTTAGGTGGAATGCTTGTGGTAAATAGTGGGGGCCCATTTCAACCAGTATCCCAAAACGTATCTTTGTGGGCTCGACCCAAGTCGAGGACGGGACACGCATACTGGGTTTGACTATAAGAGGCCAAAACAGGGAGCGGTGGCAACGCAAGTCCAACGGGTTTCATATGCGTGTGTGGACACGGGCTGGTAGGTAAGACGTTGTTGCATCGTGTAGGTATAAGCCGTGCATGTCCGTTGTATCAGGTTGCCACTTTAGGGGAGTGATACACCCCACTGTGGGGCCAGCACGGGTATCTACGAGTTAGGGAGCCGATCGAATAATGGGAAGTAGGGTACACCTAGTGGAGATAGGGGCAGGCGGCACCTATGTAGTCAGCTAGGGGTACGTAAAGCCATTGGGAAAGTTTCTAAGTGAAGCTAAGTGGGATGAATCTTTAGGGTGACTGGTGTGGTGCAGTATAGTGTTTATCCTTTAGTATTTAGGAGCGCCTATAACGTTGCCTTTAGCGATTGTCTATGTCCTTAATCTGCTCTTCATAGACATTTTCTTGTTTTCCATCTTATGCCTTAGTCCAGTTATTTTGGTAATAGTATTGTAGAATTATCATATTCACCAGACTTTATGTCTGACCCCCTCTTTTCCAATATTTTTCTCCCTTCAGGTCCGCAGGTTGGGCCAAGTTCTAGTGGAGTCTAGTTGGATCGCTTATCTTCTGGAAAGCTTGGACTGCTGAAGTAAAGTCCAGCTTGTTATCTTTCTTTTTAATGGCTATTCATGTAATGGGATTATGTACTTGTTTTATCAAGATAGATATTGTACTTGACATTGAATATGGTGTTATGATGTAATCAAACATGTTTTGACTTCTGCTACAATGAAATAAAGTTTTTGAATTTCCAAGTACTATTTTATATCTGTCTTGTTGTAATTTTACTGTTCTATATTCACTTAAAACCTCCATGGAAGTTAATGCATTCCCTTTGTGAGTGACATTAATGGACGTGGGGTGTTACACGTGGTATCAGAGCATAAGGTTACCAGAACAGATAAAAAAAAATTTAGAAAAATATTTTTTTTCTAAAGTATTTTTGGAAGAAGTGCTTTCAAAAAAAAAACATGTTATTTAAAGAGAGTTTTTATGAAAAACATAATCCCAAATAGCCACATCCTTATCTTTATCTTTCGAATTCTCCATTTTGAATCTTTCCTTTTTCGTTTCAGCATGGCTGAAGATCTTAATCTCCCAGAAGGTGTGACGATTCCAGGGTGGTTTAGGAGATACTTGGAGGCTAGGGCCACCACTGCAGGCCCAGCGGATACTCCTCCACCCCTAGTTGCACCCATTCCTCCTCCTCCTCCTCCTCATGTTGACACTTTTGCAAAGACGTGCAAGGAATTCAAGGCTATGGGAGGAAAAACTTTTCAAGGGACTGAGACGTTTGTGGAGGCCAGAGATTGGCTTAAGGAGACTGAGGAATTGTTGGATATCTTTGAAGTGGAAGATGGGAGGAAAGTCCGTTTAGCTGCTTGGTTAATGAAGGGAGAGGCCTCGTTTTGGTGGGAGGTCACTAACGGGGAACGTCCAGTTGATTCATGGGCGGATTTCAGACGAAGGTTTGAGGCAAAGTTTCTTTCAAGGGCAGAGGAGAACTTAAATATGGAAAAATTCCTGGCACTAAAGCAAGGGAGCTCATCAGTAAAGGAATATGTCAATAAATTTAATCAGTTAGCAAGGTTTGGCTTGGAGTTGGTGAACACGCCAGAGAAGAAAGCTTTTAGGTTCGTTAGAGGCTTGAATGAACCGTTGCAAGGGTTGGCTATGACCCACATCCCTATGGGAGCCACCTTTGAAAAGCTAGTAGAAATGGCACTTATGCATGAGGATAAGGCAGTTGAAAAGAAAGGGGATCCGAAGAAACCCCAACAGCAAAATAAGAAGGGTGGTAAAAACAATAATGGCAAAGGGAAGAAGAAATGCTTCAATTGTGGGACGCCTGACCATCTCAGCAAAGATTGTAGAAAGAAAAAGAAGACTGGTTGTTTTCATTGTGGAGATGCGGGACATTTAGTGAAGGACTGTCCAAAGAAGGGGCAGAGGGCAGGGTCTACCTCGGGAGGACAGGTGCAGGCTCTTATGGCACCAGGGCAGGCAAGGGGGCAAGTTCAGGCTATTGCGGCCCCACCGCTGCAAGAAAGAGGTAGAACAATTTCTGTTGAAAGCTTAGTTTTTCTGTTTGATCATCCTGTCCGTACCTTATTCGATTCTAGCGCTTCTCATTCGTTTATCTCTGCATCATTAGTTGAATCACTGCACTTGAACACCAGTTTAGTAGAGGATCCCTTGGTCGTTTCAAATCCAATTGGGGGTTCGGCTCATTTGACCATGATATGTTTGGATTTGAAAATCTCTATACTTAGCGTTGAATTTAGATGTGATGCTTATGTATTGGGCTTCACGGGCTATGGGCTAATTTTAGGAATGGATTGGTTGTCTAGAAATAGGGCCATTCTTGATTGTGAAAGGAGAGTAGTTAGGCTTGTGACTCGCCTTGGTAATGCTCTCGACATCTTTTGTAATCCCATAAATTCCGTTATGCTAAGTTATCTTGAATCGCTTGACGCGTCTGTAGAGAACCTGCGATCGGTAGAAGTGGTCTGGGAATATCCGGATGTGTTTGAGGAGGTGAAGGGCTTACCTCCAAAGCGGGAGATAGACTTTCGAATTTATCTTGTGGATAATGCTAAACCCGTATCTTTGCCAGTGCACCGCATGGCTCCTCGTGAAAGGAGGGAACTCAATAAGCAAGTAAAGGAGTTGCTTGAGAAGGGGTTCATAAGACGTAGTATATCGGAGTGGGGTGCTCCAGTAGTTTTTGCCACAAAGGCGGATGGGTCTCTTAGACTTTGTATGGACTATAGAGAACTAAACAAGCTTACTAAAAAGAACCGACACCCACTGCCGAGGATTGACGATCTCTTTGATCAGTTAGTTGGCGCCTCAGTGTTTTCGCAGTTGGACTTAGCCACTGGCTTTCATCAACTGAGAGTGGCTGAGGATAGTATAGATAAGACTGCTTTTAGGACTCCTGACGGATTCTATGAATGGCTAGTGATGCCCTTTGGTTTGACAAACGCCCCTGCATATTTTGTTGATTTGATGAGTAGGGTGTTTAGGGAATACCTTAACAAATTCGTGGTAGTCTTTGTGGATGACATCTTAGTCTTTTCTAAGAATAAAGAAGAGCACTCCCTACATCTTAGGGAAGTGTTGGAAACCCTTCGAGCGCATAACCTTAAGGCAAAATTTTCTAAGTGTCACTTCTGGAGGAAGGAAGTACGGTTCTTAGGGCACGTGGTTTCCAAAGAAGGGATAGCAGTGGATCCCGCAAAGGTGGTGGCCATCCAAGATTGGAAGGTCCCTAAAAATGCAACCGAAGTAAGAAGTTTCTTGGGGTTGGCTGGCTATTATAGGAAGTTTATCAAAGACTTCGCAAAAATATCAGCTCCATTAACACGGTTAACGAAGAAGAACCTAGTTTTTACGTGGGACAAAGATTGCGATGATGCGTTCCAACGTTTAAAGAGAGCCTTAACTTCAGCCCCAGTCTTAGTGCTGCCAGACGGGAATAAACCGTTTACCATCTATACTGATGCTTGTGGGATGGGACTTGGCGCGGTCCTCATGCAAGAGGGAAGAGTAATAGCCTATGGTGGAAGGCAGTTGAGGGTTCATGAAAAGAATTACCCCACGCATGACTTAGAGCTAGCCGCAATTGTTTTCGCGCTTAAGTCTTGGCGTCACTATCTTCTTGGTGAGAAATTCGAACTGTTCACTGACCACAAATCATTAAAATACTTATTCTCTCAGAAGGATTTGAATTTAAGGCAGCAACGGTGGATGGAATTCTTAGCCTCCTACGATTTTGAAATAGCATATACCCCGGGCAAGGGTAACGTGGTGGCAGACGCCTTAAGTAGGAAAAGGTTGTCCTTGAGTCCATTGTTTGTTGAACGACAAAGCTTAGAATTCATCTCTATGTTTGACTTTAGACCCTCCGTTGACTTAGTACCCGGTCTGTTAGCATCCTTGGAGGTTAGACCTACACTTCTAGGACGGGTTGGTGAGGCACAGCGAGACGACCCACAGTTGGTTGAGATAGTAGAAAAGCTCAAAGGGGGGGAGTCGTCAAGCCATCTTCGTAGGTATACCCTAGACGATAAGGGTTGGTTACGAAGGGATAATAGACTTTGTGTACCACAAGACGAAGACTTAAGGAAGGCCATTCTTGATGATGCTCATCGCTCAAAAATGACCATTCATCCCGGCGGGGATAAGATGTACAAAGATATGAAGCGGGTTTTCTTTTGGGCCGGTATGAAAAAGGATGTGGCCGAGTACGTCGCTAGATGCTTGGTGTGCCAACGAGTTAAAGCAGAACAAAAGAAACCCGGTGGGTTGCTTCACCCATTAGAAGTTCCACTATGGAAATGGGAAAGCATCTCAATGGATTTTGTGGATGGATTACCAAGATCAAGGAAGGGTAACACGGGGATTTGGGTTATAGTAGATAGACTTACTAAAAGCGCCCATTTTATTCCCGTGAAAAGTAAGAGGACTGCTCCGTGGTTGGCTTCTGTATACATTAAGGAGATAGTTCGTTTGCACGGTATTCCTTCTAGTATAGTAAGCGACCGTGACCCCATATTTACTAGCGAATTTTGGAAGAGTTTACAAGAGGTGGTAGGGACTCAGCTATGTTTGAGCACCGCATATCATCCTCAGACAGACGGCCAGACCGAGAGGGTGAATCGCATTCTAGAGGATCTTTTAAGGCTTTGTATCCTAGACTTTGGGGGTACATGGGAAGAGCACCTTCCGTTAGTATAATTCGCATATAATAATAGCTTTCAGTCTAGTATTGGCATGGCACCTTTCGAAGCTCTTTATGGAAGGCCTTGCCGTTCGCCTACATGTTGGTGGGAATCTACCGATAAAATCCTACTTGGGCCCGATATGGTTAGGGAAACCTCGGAGAAGATTGAGTTGATTCGAAGGAGGATGAAAGCAGCACAAGATAGGCAAAAATGGTATGCTGATAAGAGGAGGACAGATCTTGAGTTTGACATTGGGGACATGGTTTTTATCAAAGTATCTCCGTTACAGAATGTTGTTCGCTTTGGGTCCGTGGGGAAATTAGCACCAAGGTTTGTAGGGCCGTTTCCTGTAAAAAATAGGATTGGGAAGATGGCATATAGGGTGGAGTTGCCTGAGAAACTTAGTGGAGTACACGACGTATTCCATGTATCACATTTGAGGAAGTGTTTGCACAAGACCGCGGAGGTGGTAGAGCCGAGCTTGCTTAAAGAGGTGGAAATAGAGCGTGATGCAACAATTAGACGAGCTCCTACATGCATTCTTGGGTCGGAGATCAAAAAGTTGAGGAATCGAGAGGTCAGACTGGTTAAAGTGCAATGGGGAGATGATGAGAGCAACGCAACTTGGGAGACAGAAGAGAAGATGCGTTCGTTGTACCCTTTTCTTTTTGAGGGTATGTCTTTTAATTTCTCCTTTATCGCTTAGCTTATCTTATCTTATCTTTAGTATGTCCTCTCATTAGTATCTTTGACCTTTAGTTAGGATAATCCTATGGTTGAAACATGTGTTTGAGACATGTTATGTATGATGGATGCAAAATGGATGCAAGTGTTTGCTAGTGGTTGCTCGTGGATGCATATATACACACACTTTAGGCACTAGATCGGCTCAGTCACTTCATATTGCATATTGCATATATATGGATGTATTTAGTATAATGGATGTATAATGGTTGTACCATCATATGGATGCTGCATTCGGTTGAATGGGTGTGCACGCATATAGAAGTAGTATGTAAGCAATTAGGATCTTTTGCATACATAATGGATTCATGACACTTACATAATTTGCATTAAGGAGGTCAACTGAATCAGTAGACCGCCTGATTTCGCATTAGGTAAGGACATGTACACACACTTTGCATATGATCATAAAGCATTAGAAGTCTTTTAAGGACAATGGATGCCTGTGTATGATGTATGAGTAGATGGACGTTTGGATGGTAGGATATACATTCTTCCAGACTTGAAGATTTCGGGGACGAAATCCTAAAAGGAGGGGAGAATGTAACACCCCGAATTTTCTATTAACACTAAAGTTGCTAAAATATTAATAAGTGTGTAAGAGAGGGGATGTATCTAATATGAATATAAAAATATTAATAAGTGTGTAAGAGAGGGGATGTATCTAATATGAATATAAAAATATTAATAAGTGTGTAAGAGAGGGGATGTATCTAATATGAATATAAAAATATTAATAAGTGTGTAAGAGAGGGGATGTATCTAATATGTATATAAAAACAATAATAAGTGTGTAAAAGGGGGGGATGTATCTAATGTGTACATTGTAGAATATATATATATATATATATATGGGCAGTTAATGCAAACATGAATAGAAGTTTATTAATTTGCTGAGTGTTTGCTAAGTCACTTTTGACTCATTGCTGAGTCAACAAGATAAACCCCATCTTGTCTGAACGGCTGCGGTTATTTCTAGGTTAAATCTAATGGCCTAAATGAATTCTAAAATCTATAAATAAGTGGGTAGACCCTAGACCTAAATCACTTGTAAAATTAGAGAAGCTACCGTCATGCTGCTGCCATGGAGTTCAGCATAGCCGTCACAAACTAAGAAGAGGAAGCCTAATCATCTACAACTAAATCTACACAAATCAAATCAAAAGATCTCTCTTTCTCTAATTCTTTTCTTTTGTTGGTGAGTATGATGATTCTCACAAGACTATTACAAACTAATTTGACTCAGTTATGAATGGATCACAAGAAAGTGATGTGATTTGTAATTGTAAATTCTATATATTGTGGATCTCTTATTATGTTATTATGTTGTCGTATGATGTAAATTATATATGCTATGTCATGCTATGTTGTAAATTCTCTTATGCTATGTCGTGCTATGTTGAGAATCATGTCAAGCTATGTTATACTATCATACTATGCCATGTTATAAATCATGCTATATTATGTTGAAAAATCATGATGTTGTTGGATCATGCTTAAAGTTATGTTTTTTTTTCTTAATTTAAATGGATCTTGTTTATGGGAATTTGCCTATTAGGTTAGGTGTACCCATAAACTTGAAACTATAATTAAATAAAACTTGATTATGGGAATTTGCCTATTGAGTTAGGTGTACCCATATAAAACCATGTTGTTAAAAAATTAGATGATGTTGATTCACACATGTTCATATGTAAGTTTATGAAAATTGATTGAGATCATATTAGGTGAATTTTGAACAAGTTGACACCTTTAGATCCATGACATGTATAATCTATGCAAGTTTCACCCCTTATTATGATTCATTTGGTCACATATACATGTTGTTATTATGATAATCTCTTTTATGCTATGAGTTAGGCTATTCGAGTCTAACATATATTTTGCGAATAAACGTTCAAACGTGGGGTAGGGGTAATATTAGGAATTAATAAATTGGGTGCAATTTTGTAAGATGTTGCATACCATGAATGAATGTCCATAATTGAGTCAATTATGGACATTGTTAAAAATTGGAAGTAATTAATAATTCAAGTAGGGAATTATTAAAATTGGGGGAAAGTGGATTATTATTAATAATCAATGCTTAGGACAAGAGGTTGGACCCGTTTGTGATGTAAACTTGCCCGGACCCGCCCGGCAAATCCAGTAGTCACAAATGTCGGCCCAATGTGAGAGGTCCTAGGCCCAAACTAAAGCATAACAGTTGTAAAGACACGAGGTTAGACCCTTTTATGGTGTAAGACTGCCCGGACCCGCCCGGCAAATCCAGCTGCCATAAATGCCAGTCTAATGTGAGAGGTCTTTATGAGGTTATGGCCTTAATGAACTAAGAAATACTTAACCAGATAATCATGTAAGGTGGGACATGGGGGTTAAGTAGGTGCCTTGGGTGGCATGAGGAATCTGGTGGTTGCCTTTAGAGGCATTTGAAATACGATTAGACTTAACCAAACACACATGTAAATGAACATGACTAAGTGGGTTAAGTGGGATGGACTAATGGGGACAAGCTTAGGTGGAATGCTTGTGGTAAATAGTTGGGGCCCATTTCAACCAGTATCCCAAAACGTATCTTTGTGGGCTCGACCCAAGTCGAGGACGCGACACGCATACTGGGTTTGACTATAAGAGGCCAAAACAGGGAGCGGTGGCAACGCAAGTCCAACGGGTTTCATATGCGTGTGTGGACCCGGGCTGGTAGGTAAGACGTTGTTGCATCGTGTAGGTATAAGCCGTGCATGTCCGTTGTATCAGGTTGCCACTTTAGGGGAGTGATACACCCCACTGTGGGGCCAGCACGGGTATCTACGAGTTAGGGAGCCGATCGAATAATGGGAAGTAGGGTACACCTAGTGGAGATAGGGGCAGGCGGCACCTATGTAGTCAGCTAGGGGTACGTAAAGCCATTGGGAAAGTTTCTAAGTGAAGCTAAGTGGGATGAATCTTTAGGGTGACTGGTGTGGTGCAGTATAGTGTTTATCCTTTAGTATTTAGGAGCGCCTATAACGTTGCCTTTAGCGATTGTCTATGTCCTTAATCTGCTCTTCATAGACATTTTCTTGTTTTCCAGCTTATGCCTTAGTCCAGTTATTTTGGTAATAGTATTGTAGAATTATCATATTCACCAGACTTTATGTCTGACCCCCTCTTTTCCAATATTTTTCTCCCTTCAGGTCCGCAGGTTGGGCCAAGTTCTAGTGGAGTCTAGTTGGATCGCTTATCTTCTGGAAAGCTTGGACTGCTGAAGTAAAGTCCAGCTTGTTATCTTTCTTTTTAATGGCTATTCATGTAATGGGATTATGTACTTGTTTTATCAAGATAGATAGTGTACTTGACATTGAATATGGTGTTATGATGTAATCAAACATGTTTTGACTTCTGCTACAATGAAATAAAGTTTTTGAATTTCCAAGTACTATTTTATATCTGTCTTGTTGTAATTTTACTGTTCTATATTCACTTAAAACCTCCATGGAAGTTAATGCATTCCCTTTGTGAGTGACATTAATGGACGTGGGGTGTTACATCAGTTCAACCTGTAATACATAGTCATTGCCATACAAGCCTCTCGCTTGTATGGTAAATCTTCAACCTTGTCACACAAGCTCCAAATGCTTATATGGTATACGATGAAGTATGCCTATCTTCAAGAAGTATGCCATGTAGCGTAGTTCAAAATTAATTGTTACTATCATATGGCGACGTTTATTATTACACGCAGAACAACCAGCACTCCGCATCCAATGGCATTCACAGGAGTTGATATAATAATAAAAGTGCGCATCCAACTCATTAAGGTTTACTTATTTGTCGGGAACGCAAATAAATTCTTTACTCAACAGCTAATCCATTTACCTGTTCAAACATATATAATGCACATGTATATGTTTCTATCTATTTTAAATCAGTTCAGCGTGTGATTTAATCGAATAAATTCTACCATTCATTCTCTTATTGATTAAATTAACTATCCTTCTAATAATTTAATTAATCAAATCCACTATCACACAACATAAACAAGCATCATTTTTTTTTACTTTTCAAAAATATATCTATTATATATTCAAAAATTATATTTCTAAAACCAGACTATATATATATTCACAAATACGTTATTTATAAACATATAACTCTCAACTCGTTCTGGGGCATTTCTGACCCCATCTCTAACGAGTTATCCTGATCTGCTATACTCATACTGGGATAATGCTGATCCTATCTGTAATGAGTTATTCGTCCTAGAACACTACTAGTTCTATCTCTGACGAGTTCGTTAATGTGTTATATACCAAAGCTAAGCTTAACCAAAGCTCCGATACCACGTGTAATGTTACCGCGAAATCCGGTAGGCTTTGCAACCATCCCTTCATCCTCCAGTACAGCAGGTAAAACCCACCGTGGCTCACAATGGTCCCCCAGTACCACTTGTTTTACGGCCGGCCTCTCGACTATCAGCACACAGCAACTAACCCCCGCAAGGGACATGTAGGGGTAAGAGCCTACCGTTCGCCACCAAACCACATGGTGAGAACCCCCCATCATGACTGCAACAAGGACTGGTATGAGAAATCTACTTAACACATTATATAATTGGCTAATCACAGGACCACGCCACTTTCGCGGAACGGGTTTACTCCATTGGATTGCCAATGCTTTAAAACAAGTCAATCTTTTAAACATCGCAATGCTTTTTATAAAAATGAAGCCATTATAAGACTCAGTTCCCATCACACAATGCAACGCAAATCGGAGGATAGAGTTTTTACCTTATAATGGCCAAAATATGCTTGATACGAGTAAAACAAAAGCATTTGATATTACTATTAGTGTTTATATGTTTCAAAAACAATTTCAAATCATAAGTATCAATCATAGACGGCATTAATGCCCCATACGACTATGTCGCCATATATAGATATACAATCAAAACCGCACAGTCACGTATTTGGAAATTGGATTTCCGTCATGAACCAAGGCAAAAGATAGTCCTTACCGAATTCGAGACTGCCTAGCCCAAGCCTCAGGATCAGAACGCATCAACCCTTGGATCGTCAGGTCCCGTCCACCGATGTGGATTATTATGCCTGAACACTACGTTTCCCCGCCCTTTGGGGTGTAAATGAGCCAACGAATGACTACATCGGTCCCGGATCGACCGATATATCCGAGGCGCCTCGCAAAAACAACAACCACTCAGGTGAAAATAATATATATGTCAGCCAGTTTATGCACTGACACCACCTCTAGCTAGGAAGAAACGCATGTCCTCCCTGAAGTCCTCTCCCGTTTCTGGTTCATACCGGGGTGTGAGGCTCGTGAATTCACGTTATACAAAAAGCTACGCAACACAGGCGGTGCTTTGATCATCACCACAAGACTTTGCTTTTCAACAGAAGCCTTGATCACTGCATCTTAGCATACCACACATGCAATTCAGACCATGCAACCGATGGCTAACAATCACACAGAATGAATTCCAATGTCAGGCACACAGTCCATTTACAAGTCCGTTCTTGGTCTGAACGAAACCGGAGGCACTATATACGTCGCATACCCATCGATCTCCACATACGTCTGGACGATCACCACTCATTATCCATATTTCAGGATGCCTCCCAATCAGGACATCAGTTACCATCCAAACGAGGTGAAGATCTCCGGTCTTCGACCACCGTCTTCATCTTTGATTTCTTATCGTCGATTCAGTTATTTAGAATGGGATAAACCCGGTCTTTCTGAGCAACTCACGTATATAATAAACAAGTGCTACACAAACACAACATACGCCTTATTCCGATTCATTAGTCACCAACCGTAAATTAGTAAGAGAACGATTTCCCAAATATTAACCCCGAAGGCCGAAACCAACATCAGATGAAAACCCAGAAAACCATTCGACTCAGCTAACCTTCAGTTAATTTCTAAATTTCACATTCCATATCATTTATATTATTTTATAATGATCTATCGCAATTTTAATTTATTTAAAAACAGCCAATTTATTCAAATGACGCTTCAGGCCATAACTCGGCCATGGCACTGTTTTTCTTCAAATTTGATTTACACATATCTGAAAATCTAACTGTTGATCTTCACCAAAATTTATGTCATTAGAAATATCTTTTCAAAACGAATCCAACGGTTCTAGTTTTGGGAAAACCCGACGGTCGGATCTCCCGGTACAATTGTTTGAAGTTTCGATTTCAAAATACAAACTGCAGCGTCGTTATTCGATTTAATTTAATTATATTTATCTATATATATATATATATATATAAATATAATCGATTCTGGCGTTGTTTTTCTTCACATTTGAATTAAACATTCCAGACAATCCAACCGTTGGATTTTCACAAAGTTGGTGTCGTTGGAAAGATATTTCCAAACCGAACTCGACGGTTTTGGTTTCGGGAAAATCCGATGGTCGGATCTCCCGCACTAATCGTTTGAAATCACGATTTCAAAACACGAACTGTAGCTTCGTTATTCGATTCATTTTAATTATATTTATATATATATAAATATAATCTATTCTTCGATTTCAAAACCACATTCTTTTCATACATTTGATAAAACTGATATTTTTATCCAACCAACATTTATTTCGACATTTCACTATTTTTAACGATTCGTGTATATAGTAAAAATGTGATTTTTATTGCAAAACATTTTATTTCAAAACACAACTATTTTCTATAGTTCATATAGATGATAAAAATATGATTTTTATTATAAAACAATTTATTTCAAACACGAATACCATTCTACACATGAATTTCTATTCAACGAATGAATTTCTATTCAACACATGATGGTTTTCTATTCAACACACGAATATAGTTTCAACACATGAAAATAATTCTAACACATGAATATTATTCAAAATTTCGGCAGCATAACGGCAGGGTAGTTCAAACCGGGGCCGTCCTTAGTACGGCTCCTCGCTCTACCTTAAAGCCTCGCAGCTTTTGACAATGGGGATTTCATGCATCTAGTTCGCACGCAGGCGGCATGTTTATTTTTATTTCTTTTCCACAAACTAATCCTATGTGGTTTAAACCAAATAATTATCAACCACAAACGGGTATTTTTCAACCACAATCAATCAATTTCAACCACAAACAATTCTAATCAACCATTCGCTATCAATCAATTTTTTACACCAATCACAACCTATAAATATCATCCATGGTTTGTGGACGAGGGGCGTATATATATATAAGTAAATTTCACTTCTATTCAACACATACATAATTTTTTTACAATGCATATATAACTTATACATCGAACGTACAACTTATACAACGCTTATACATGAGGAGTACAACGCTTATATAACCCATACATCGACTATATAATTTATACATTGTCGTTTTCCATATCGTTTATAGTTTAGAAATCTCACATTGGGTTCCACTCCACCAAAAATAGCACAAGGCTTAGAAAAATATGCGGTCCCTTCCAGAATGTAGAAGACGTCCACACGAGTCCACTATCTCTTGTTTCACTGAATTTCGTCAAGAAACGAAAAAGATATGAGTTTTACAGTGAAATCAAAAACCGTAGCGCTTTAAAGTGTTATAATATAGTTGAAATTAAAATAGGTCGTTACCTCCTCGAAACCTTCAAAACTAGGTTTCTAGTTTTCGCGAAAACCGTGTAGTGTTGCGTCGATCAGAGGGTACCACCGTGGAGAGCATGGAGAGGCGCAACTGCTGGTGGTGGAGGTGGTGAACTCGACGGTGTAGGGAGGGCTCGGCGGCGCGATGAAGTTCGTAACTTTGGGGGCTCGGTTCTCCCCAAATACACTTCGAAAAAATGCAAATCCTATATGGATTTGAAGATCGTTGATAGCACTACAAAAATCTCCAAAGGAGCAGGTGGTTTTGATGAGAGATATGAGAGGAATCGAGGCTAGAAGAATCCAAGGGGAGCCCCCGTCGGTTTCGATGGGTTTACGGGGAGAGAGAAATGATGTGGCCCAATAGAATTTTCCCAATTATTTATATATTTTTAAATTTCGAAAATACCCTCTTTCACACTCGAACCCCAATCTAGACCCAATGGCTGTCGTCCCGAGCTAAATACCCCCATTCCGAACAAATAGGATATGTTTCGTAGGCCCATTCGACTGTTTCAGTCAGTTTTCCTTCAAATTAAAATATAAAACATTCAATATTTAATTTGAACGTACATTTCAATTTGTCGGGGCCACATACTGATTCTAAAAATCCCCGAAAAATATTTTCTAGCTTCGTATTGATGATACGGTCCTAACAAAACTAGTTTCGTCGAATTCTGAGACAGTTTAAAAAATGGCCTTTTTCTAGTCAATCCAATTTAATAGAAATCGACCAAACACATTTTCCTTTGCCACGCGCACATACTAGCTTCAAAAATTATGAATTTTGAAACCTAGCAATAATTTGACAGCCCGGATCCAACAAAAGTGGTTTCGTCGAATTCTGAGGTCGTTTGCAAAATGGCCATTTTCACAGGCTATATAAACTCTATAGCGACCTTTCTGAAAATTCATTTGGCCACAACTTTTGCTTCCCGCTATGAAACTTCGATTTTTCAGATTCGTTAGAAAGATACTCACTAACAGATTTAAATATTTTTGGTTTCACTCAAATCCGTTTTGTTTTGCACCCGATATAGTCAGCAAAGTTTGAATTCAAATTTTGAAACTACCACGCCATTTCAGGCCTTGTTTATAATTAGAATTAATTATATTTATTTTCAAACGTCGATTCAAACTTACTTTTCGTTGTTATTATATAAAATATTTTTTTTAATATTTAAAATCCACCAAAATAGCCAATTTAAATTTTTTTTAAATTGGTTCATATTTTCCGGGTCGTGACAATCTCCCCCACTTAAAACTTTTCGTCCCCGAAAAGGAACAAAGTCGAAAGTGGTTTGATTAATCAACTCTACGTTCAATATGGCTTCCATTCTCCAACTTTTCAGTTTCTGAGAATTTTCAAATTCTTCAAAAATTTGGCTAACACCCGGAATTTTCGAAAAATTTCGCCATAACCTCCTTTGTACGGGGAGGGGTTTGGAAATTTATTGGGCCGTATTAGGTACCCAATAAATCCTATAAGCATGCACATATTTATAGTGATATATTCTGGTGTTTACAGGGGAGAGTGTATAGAGAATAACTCCAGAGAATAAATTCTCGTCACCCTGTCTAAGCCTGAGGGAGTGTGTATTTTTAATTAGTCCAGAGAATAAATTCTCGTCACCTCGTCCCGTGTGGGAAATAAATAATCCATGTGTCGTATCTAATAACTAGAGAGACGTGATTATTGTCAACTCCAGACCCGTGTGGGGTTTTCATTAATCTGGCAATTTACCGTTACATTTTGTATGGTTCATATCAGTCATCAGTTCAACCTGTAATACATAGTCATCGCCATACAAGCCTCTTGCTCGTATGGTAAATATTCGACCTCGTCACACAAGCTCCAAATGCTTATGTGGTATATGATCAAGTATGCCTATCTTCAAGAAGTATGCCATGTAACGTAGTTCAAAATTAATTGTTACTATCCTATGGCGACGTTTATTATTCCACGCAGAACAACCAACACTCCGCATCCAATGGCATTCACAGGAGTGGTATAATAATAAAAGTGCGCATCCAACTCATTAAAGTTTACCTATTTGTCGGGCATGCAAATAAATTCTTTACTCAACAGCTAATCCATTTACCTGTTCAAACATATATAATGCACTTGTATATGTTACTATCTATTTTAAATCAGTTCAGTGTGTGATTTAATCGAATAAATTCTACCATTCATTCTCTTATTGATTAAATTAACTATCCTTCTAATAATTTAATTAATCAAATCCACTATCACAAAACACAAACAACCATCAATTTGTTTTTTTTAACTTTTCAAAAATATATCTTTTATATATTCAAAAATTATATTTCTAAAACCAGACTATATATATAATCACAAATACGTTATTTATAAACATATAACTCTCAACTCGTTCTGGGGCATTTCTGACAACATCTCTGACGAGTTATCCTGATTCTGCTATACTCATACTGGGATATTGCTGATCCTATCTGTAATGAGTTATTCGTCCTAGAAAACTACTGATACTATCTCTGACGAGTTCGTTAATGTGTTATATACCAGAGCTAAGCTTAACCAAAGCTCCGATACCACGTGTGACGTTACCGCGAAATCCGGTAGGCTTTGCAACCATCCCTTCATCTTCCAGTACAGCAGGTAAAACCCACCGTGGCTCACAATGGTCCCCCAGTACCACTTGTTTTACGGCCAGCCTCTCGACTGTCAACACACAGCAACCAACTCCCGCAAGGGACATGTGGGGGTAAGAGCCCACTGTTCGCCACCAAACCACATGGTGAGAACCCCCCATCATGACTGCAACAAGGACTGGTATGAGAAATCTACTTAACACATTATATAAATGGCTAATCACAGGACCACGCCACTTTCGCGAAACGGGTTTACTCCATTGGATTGCCAGTGCTTTAACACAAGTCAATCTTTTAAACATCGCAATGATTTTTATAAAAATGAAGCCATTATAAGACTCAGTTCCCATCACACAATGCAACACAAACCGGAGGATAGATTTTTTACCTTATAATGGCCAAAATATGCTTGATATGAATAAAACAAAAGCATTTGATATTATTACTAGTGTTTATATGTTTCAAAAACAATTTCAAATCATAAGTATCAATCATAGACAACATTAATGCCCCATACCACTATGTCGCCATATATATGTATACAATCAAAACCGCACAGTCACGTATTTGGAAATTGGATTTCTGTCATGAACTAAGGCAAAATATAGTCCTTACCGAATTCGAGACTGCCTAGCCCGAGCCTCAGGATCAGAATGCATCAACCCTTGGATCTTTACGGCTGATCCACCGATGTGGATTATTATGCCTGAACAATACGTTTCCCCACTCTTTGGGGCGTAAATGAGCCAACGAATGACTCCATCGGTCCAGATCAACCGATATATCTGAGGCGCCTCGCAACAACAACAACCACATAGGTGAAAATAACAATGTCAGGCAGTTTAAGCACTGACACCACCTCTAGCTAGGAAGAAATGCATGTTCTCCCTAAGGTCCTCTCCCGTTTCTGGTTAATACCGGGGTGTGAGGCTCGCGAATTCACGTTATACACAAAGCTACGCCACACAGGCGTTGCTTTGATCATCACCACAAGACTTTGCTTTTCAACAGAAGCCTTGATCACTGCATCTTAGCATGCCACACTGGCAATTCACACCATGCAACTGATGGCCATCAATCACACAGAATGAATTCCAATGTCAGACACACAGTCCATTTAAAAGTCCGTTCTGGGTCTGAACGAAACCGGAGGCACTATATACCTCACATACCCATCGATCTCCATGTACGTCAGGACGATCACCACTCATTATCCATATTTCAGGATGCCTCCCAATCAAGACATCAGTTACCATCCAAACGAGGTGAAGATCTCCGGTCTTCGACCACCGTCTTCATCTTCGATTTCTTATCGTCGATTCAGTTATTCAGAATGGGATAAACCTGGTCTTTTTGAGCAACTCGCGTATATAATAAACGAGTGCTACACAAACACAACATACGCCTTATTCCGATTCACTAGTCACCAATCGTAAATTAGTAAGAGAACGATTTCCCAAATACTTTCCCCGAAGGCCGAAACCAACATCAGATCAAAACCCAGGAAACCATTCGACTCAGCTAACCTTCAGTTAATTTCTAAATTTCACATTCCTTATCATTTATAATATTTTATAACGATTTATCGCTATTTTTATTTATTTAAAAATAGCCAATTTATTCAAACGACGCTTCAGGCCATAACGCGGCCGTGGAGCTGTTTTTCTTCAGATTTGATTTACACATATCTGAAAATCTAACCATTGGAACTTCACAAAATTTATATCATTATAAATATCTATTCAAAACGAATCCAATGGTTCCAGTTTTGGGAAAATCCGACGGTCGGATCTCTCGGTACAATCGTTTGAAGTTTCGATTTCAAAATATGAACTGCAGCATCGTTATTCAATTTAATTATATATATATATATAATCGATTCTGGCGCTGTTTTTCTTCAGATTTGAATTAAACATTCCAGACAATCCAACCGTTGGATTTTCAAAAACTTGGTGTCTTTGGAAAGATATTTTCAAAGCGAACCCGACTGTTTTGGTTTTGGGAAAATCTGATGGTCGGGTCTCCCGCACTAATCGTTTGAAATCACGGTTTCAAAACATGAACCGCAGCTTCATTATTCGATTCATTTTAATTATATATATATAACTATAATCTATTGTTCGATTTCAAAACCATATTCTTTTCATAAATTTGATAAAAATGATATTTTTATCCAACCGACATTTATTTCGACACTTCACTATTTTAAACGATTCGTGTATATAGTAAAAACGTGATTTTTATTGCAAAACAATTTATTTCAAAACATGACTATTTTATATAGTTCATATAGATGATAAAAATATGATTTTTATTATAAAACAATTTATTTCAAACACGAATACCATTCAACACATGAATTTCTATTCAACGAATGAATTTCTATTCAACACATGAAGGTTTTCTATTCAACACACGAATATAGTTTCAAAACATGAAAATAATTCTAACACATGAATATTATTCAAAATTTCGGCAGCATAACGGCAGGGTAGTTAAAACTGGGGTCGTCCCTAGTACAGCTCCTCGCTCTACCTTAAAGCCTCGCAGCTTTTGACAATGGGGATTTCATGCATCTAGTTCGCACGCAGGCGACATGTTTATTTTTATTTCTTTTCCACAAACTAATCCTATGTGGTTTCAACCAAATAATTCTCAACCACAAACGGGTATTTTTCAACCACAATCAATCAATTTCAACCACAAACAATTCTAATCAACCATTCGCTATCAATCAATTTTCCACACCAATCACAACCAATAAATATTGTCCATGGTTTGTGGACGAGGGGCGTGTGTATATATATATATATATATAAAGTAAATTTAACTTCTATTCAACGCATATATAATTTTTTTACAATGCATATATAACTTATACATCGAACGTACAACTTATACAACGCTTATACATGAGGTGTACAACGCTTATATAACCCATACATCAACTATATAATTTATACATCATCGTTTTCCATATCGTTTATAGTTTAGAAATCTCACATTGGGTTCCTCTCCACCAAAAATTGCCGAAGGCTCAGAAAATATGCGGTCCCATCCAGAATGTAGATGACGTCCACACGAGTCCACTGTCTCTTGTTTCACTGAATTTCGTCAAGAAACGAAAAAGATATGATTTTTACAATGAAATCAACAACCATAGCGCTTTAAAGTGCTATAATATAGTTGAAATTAAAATTGGCCATTACCTCCTCCAAACCTTAAAAACTAGGTTTCCAGTTTTCGCGAAAACCGTGTAGCGTTGCATGGACCAGAGGGCACCAACGTGGAGAGCTTGGAGAGGCGCAGCTGCTGGTGGTGGAGGTGGCGAAACTCGACGGCGCAGGGAGGGTTGGGCGGCGCGATGAAGTTCGTAACTTTGGGGGCTCGTTTCTCCCCAAATACACTTCGAAAAAATGCAAATCCTATATGGATTTGAAGATCGTTGATAGCACTACAAATATCTCTAAAGGAGCAGGTGGTTTTGATGAGAGATTTGAGAGGAATAGAGGCTAGAAGAATCCAAGGGGAGCCGCCGTCGGTTTCGATGGTTTTACAAGGAGAGAGAAATGATGTGGCCCAATAGAATTTTTCCAATTATTTATATATTTTTAAATTTTGAAAATACCCTCTTTCACACACGAACCCCAATCAAGACCCAACGACTGTCGTCCCTAATTAAATACCCCCATTCCGAACACAATGGAATAAGTTTCGTAGGCCCATTCGACTGTTTCAGTAAGTTTTCCTTCAAATTAAAATATAAAACATTCAATATTTAATTTGAACATACATTTCAATTTGCCAAGGCCACATGCTAATTCTAAAAATCCCCGAAAAATATTTTATAGCTTCGTATTGACGATACGGTCCTAACAAAACTAGTTTCGTCGAATTCTGAGACCGTTTGAAAAATGGCCTTTTTCTGGTCGATCCAATTTAATAGAAATCGACCAAACACATTTTCCTTCGCCACGCTCACATACTAGCTTCAAAAATTATGAAATTTGAAACCTAGCAATAATTTGACATCCCGGATCCAACAAAAGTGCTTTCGTCGAATTCTGAGGTCGTTTGCAAAATGGCCATTTTCACGGGCTATATAAACTCTATAGCGACCTTTCTGAAAATTCATTTGGCCACAACTTTTGCTTCCCGCTATGAAACTTTGATTTTTCAGATTCATTAGAAAGATACTCACTAACAGATTTAAATATTTTTGGTTTCATTCAAATCCGTTTTGTTTTGCACCAGGTATAGTCAGTCAAAGTTTGAATTCAAATTTTGAAACTACCGCGCCATTTTAGGCCTTGTTTATAATTAGAATTAATTATATTTATTTTCAAACGTCGATTCAAACTTACTTTTCGTCGTTATTATTTAAAATATTTATTTTAAATACTTAAAATCCACCAAAATTGCCAATTTAAATTTTTTTAAATTGGTTCAGATTTTCCGGGTCGTTACATTTAAATTCAAGTATGAACTTAAAAAGAGAGGATTTATTTTCTGAATTGGAAATTGGATTTCAAAGGTAATTTGAAATCGAAACTTGTTTCAATATCTAAAACAGGAAATGAAATTTATAAACAATATTTATAAATAAAGGAAAGTAACTATTATTAGACAATTTGAGTTTTTAATGAATTTAAAAAGTGATTTTGGAATCGGTTCAAGAAGAAAACGATAAAATTTGTTCTGATGTTTGGAATATAATTTAAAATGAAATAAATCCATCAGATTTATTTTTAGAATTCGACTGTATCGAATTTACAAAATGCAAACTGTTTCAGAAAGAAAATTATGGTTTTATCTAGTTGAAATCATATTTTAGAACTATAATCCAAGAAGCGGATACTTCAATATTTAAGTATGAAATATATTTAATGCTTATATATATATACATATATATATAAGTTATAAATAATAGAATTTAATGTGAAATAGATTCTATGTTTATATATATATATATATATATTTGTATATAAGAGATGGAAAAAAATTAAATAAGAATCGAGTTCAAGTGGATTTTTGAATGGGAAGTTGTTATATATATATATATATTTATATATATATAATGGGAAATTAGTTTATGTATAATGTTATAAAATTGATGATATATTTTCCATCAGATTATTTGGAAATAGATTTATCCAAAGTAAGTATGGCGTGTAAAACCCTGTATTTAAGGGAATAAAAGGTAAGATTTGAATTAAGTCTTTTATTACAAAGTCTTATCTATCTCAAGGTAAGAACGTTATCGGTCAAGGTCTGAGAAGTAAATAAAATACCCCAACTTGAACGACTTCACTATTATCGAGGGGTGGTATTAGTTTGTAATGATAAAGGGTGTGAATTAATTGATTTTTTCCATAAAAGAAATTTATGCTTGGAATTCGATTATATTGAGTTTTATAAATAATTTATTTGCAAAGGAAATGGAAATTTAGTGTAGCAATTGTGTTGCAAATATAAATTATAACTAAATTGTGAACTGAAGAAAAATAATCGGCGATTCTGAAAAAAATTGGAGGTTTAAGTCAGATTGGGAAAACAGTTTTAATTTATATTTAGATAAATCGAGGAATGAGATTGGAAAGCGAAGTTAATGTTTATAATTTAATTTTAATTAAAACGAATTCGCCGCGGCGCGGTAGTTCGTAATTTGACGATCCGGACTTCAATTGAGTATATAGAACTTAATATAAGTCGGAATTCAATGAAACAAGAAACGCGCGGACCGATTGAACGATAGTTTTCTAATGGGCAAAAAATCTAAATTCCATCGTATAGAGTTTGAGTTATGTTAAAATCAAATTTTCAGAAAAACAGGGCCATAATTGTTTTTAAACCATAACGGTTTATTTAATAAATTTGAAGGATTTTAAGTGTATAAAATCCGAATCTTTTTAGGAAAAATCCGGGTGTGAGTTATCAAATAAATATGAACTCAAGCAAAGTGAATGAAGTGATATCTGTTATAAAAACCAGATTTTTGGATTGTAGTATAGTATTAACTAGTTTGAAAAGAAATCTGTAAATGGGATTTCAAACCAAACTTAACCTTTGTTAAGTAAAAATTGGATTTGTGAATTCAATTTGGAAATCAAATCTGAAACTCGAGTTAGAAATGGAATTCGATTTGTGTATTAGCAAATTAAAATATATTCGAATATGATATGTTCAAATCGAAGGTACATTATGCAAAAGAGAGAACTAAAGAAGCGGTTAAAAGATTGGTTAAAAAGGAAATGGATGTTGAGTGAATAAAAATCCAAATTTCCAATAGTAAAAATCCAGATTTGAGTCATAAATTAAATATAAACTCCAGTGGAGTAGACGAAGTGATTTTTGGGATAAAAGATCAGATTTTTAAGTATCGAATGAGATTTACTAATT
The DNA here is from genome assembly GCA_030737875.1 of Allium sativum. Lineage (NCBI taxonomy): Eukaryota > Viridiplantae > Streptophyta > Magnoliopsida > Asparagales > Amaryllidaceae > Allium > Allium sativum. The sequence goes on from CM060924.1 coordinate 986,806,091, forward strand.
TATTTGAAATTAGCTACTATAGTTTTGGTCGAATTTAACTTTATTGAAGTGATTTAAATTTGTTATTTGAATTGGGAAATCTGAATATGAAACTTGAATCAAATTTTGGAAATTGACTTTGGGATGGAATTCAACTTATATATATATATAAGGGAATGGAAGTATATTCAAACGGGAGAGGTTCAAACTGAATGTGGATTAAGTAAAAAAGGGGTAAACTGGAAATAAAGCGTTAAAAAGGATGCTATTAAAATCTTAAAGCGTTGAATTGATCGTAAATTGTGAATGGTTGAGTAAATTGTAAGGCAGGTATGGGATGAAGTTATGAAGAGAGTATGAAGGTTATAAATTAAGTGCCCGACAAAAAGGTACATGTTTAATTTCCATAAGAGGTTTTATGCGCCGAATCGGCAAGCCGCTTGGCTTTTTGATTTTCTTTTTGAATGGAAAGGGCCTAGATAGGAGAGTTGAGGTTTGAACTATTTGCTGGTACAAAGGAGGTTATGGTGAATTTTCCGTAAATTTAAGGAGTTAGAATATTTTTAAGAAGTTTTGATAATAGAAATTGATATAACGATATTTATAGAATTTGCTAAGAAAATGAATTAAAAATGAAATCTTAGAAAGGGCCAGTGATTGTGAAATTGTTTGATGGATGTTTATTTTTCCTTTGATAGTTAAAACACCGGCTATTAAAGAATTTTACCATCGTTGTCGATACGGAGAGACCGGTTGGATTCAATATCCGAAAACCACTCCGTATAGGCATAAGCGTGGCGAGTTAGATTATGCTGAAAATAATCAAAGACGGGGTGAAAATCAAAGAGCTGTTATGTTTGTCCAGCCCCAGGACAACTTGTATGGATGAATGCCTGACGGAGTATTCCTAACGGTCACATAAGACGATCTTTTCAAGGTATTACATCTGGTGGCGGAGAAATTCGTTTCTCTTAGCTTTTATACCTGTAATATCTTTGAGAAGATCAACTAGTGATTTGACGGGTTTGACGATGTGGCATTCAAAGTGTATGGTGGCCAGACGTTCTAAAAGATAGACGTAGCCTCAAGCTTCACAATCGGGAAATGACGAAAATCGGGCAGGCATCATGGCTATGTGGGTCGCCCCCATTAGGGTGTATAATCACCTATCTAGAGAAATTCCTTTTACTTCTTTAATCTATTTCGATGCTGTCCCTTTTCGGGAAACAGTGGTTTGAGCCCAACCGTTGGTGATATACATTCGATACACTCAAGCAAAATGAGTGGTCGGTCATGTGTGGGTCGGGTTGCAAGACGTTCTTGTTGAACCCAGGTGTATTCGCCTCTAGAGATACATCATCGGAAGGTGGTCCCATATCTTATCCTAGTTGGAATCCAATCTTCAATAAGCGCCCTATGGTTTTTGATTGTATACTAAAAATGTAGTGCGTGAGATGCAAGCGTTCTACTTTTTGGTTATTTATTTGATTAGACATTATTATAATATCACTGGATTTTGATATCAAAACGTTTTGGGTTATAGTAAGGTAAAAACCGTCCGTGTTTATGTGTTGGCTGGTCTTACTATTATCCTTTTCTTTCAAAAATTTTTGATGTTAAACCATATGGTTGGAGTTTACTCACACCAGTCCCATGACTGACCCAGAGTTTATTTTGTTTTGTTTTCCTAAACTCTTGGGTGCCCAAATTTGTACGGGCAGTCAAGTGTTTCAGGATTTTACAGATACACTTGGAGGAGCTTGAAGCAGGAGGCTTCACCATTAGTTATTTAGAGTTATTTCCGCTGTACCAAATGTTGTATTATACTCTGATGATGGTATGTATATATGATACAAAATTTTGTATTTCAAAGCTTATGTTATATAATATAGTTTATTCGTTCCGCTGTGAGGTTCTGTATTGTCATTTTTGTTCTTCTTCTATCTTTTCTATTTTCTTTAACCCTAATGACTCGTATTCCCGTAATATTTAAGTTGGACGTGTGTTGTATTAGTCGGCTCAGATAGTATGGATTTGCGGGCCATTACAGTTGGTATCAGAGCTTAGGTTGAAAGAACACCTAGGCTTTGGTGGGGGTTTACTCATTAGAGATAGGGTCAGTAGCACCCTAGAATGAGTTGAGTGTGTGTGTGTGTGTGTATATATATATATATATATATATATGAAAGAGCGTATTTGTATGTTGATATAAAAATTGTTTTATATTATGTTGGCTTCTCTGTTGAGTGGTTTATGAATTTTGATCGAATCGTGGGACGCCACGACATCGATAGGAGTGTCTAAATACTTGAACAGAAGAGTTGACATGATATCGTTTTAAAGTGGGTAGATAAAATAATTTTACCCAAAATTTTATTTTGATATAAAGGCACAATTTCCTGAAATTATTATAGTATATGGATGTGTTGGTTGTTGTTTTTATAATCAAATGAGATTGTAAAATTGAAATGGTTATATATAACCAAACAGAACTTGTATATGAATAATATATGCCAATGTGATCAACTAAAATTGAATTCAAACCGTAAATTGGAATTTAAATCCCGGGTGTTTGGAAGATATTTTTTTCAAAGTATATTAAGATAATATAGCCCTATTTTGGAAAGATTTTGAATAAAATCATATTATATGGATTTTGAAAGTGATAAAGCACTGAACTCACTTCAGTGGCTGGAAAATAACTCTGATGATGACTGTAGCACAATCAGTGTTCATTTTCGAGGTTCTAAGTGATGGATTCCTACCAAAATGGGATTTCCAATAGGAATGTATTTTAGATAACAAGTTGTTGGAAAATTCAAATGTTTTGAATTTGAATATGTGATTTCAAAATTGTTTGAAATAAAACCCGGGGATTTGAATTTTGGAATTTAAATTTAACTTAAGCAAAGTTAAATGGGTCGAAGTGAATTAATTAAATAGAATTAATTTGGATAAATTGGTGTTAGATGTGAATACATTGGTGATAAATCATTCAGATTAAATGAATATGAGTATATAGGATGTGCAATATAAACGGGTACCAAAGGTTTTGGTAGAACTAAATATTGTAGAAATTGAAATGCTGAGTTTTAACATAGATGAATTTTGAAAAGTACATAGGTTTGTAGCATTTTTCTTACCTTAGCAATTTCGGGGACGAAATTCTTTTAAGGGAGGAGAATGTAACGACCCGTATTTTTGGTCGATTAATTTTAAATATTTTATATTTTTTTAAATATTGAATTGATAATATAAATGAATTTTTATATTTAGTTATCGATTTAAAAATCAATTTCGATTTAATATCGAATATATCGAATTATCGTAATACGAAGACGGTAATAATTGAATTCAAATTTCAAACTAAATCAAAATAGTTCAAATAATCAATATAAATCATATTTGAGTACAGAAGATAATAATAATAATTTATTTGTCAAAGAATTTATTTGTGTTGAATTTAAATTATTTTATATCAATTTAATATGGTTATTTTATATATAAGTTCAAACTAAATTTTATAGTCTATTCTGTTGAGTCCAGAATAGTGTAATTACGTTGAAACGTCGGTCGGTAGGTTAAAATAGCGGTTCGTGATGTCGAGTTATGAACCCCGATATTATTTTAGTGGATAGGCACGAGATCAAATCAATATCTATTTAAAATAAAATGAAAATCTCTTTAAATCAAATCGATATCGTTTTAAAAAAGAAAAAAATCTTTTTAATATCAAATCAAATTCTATTTAGTTCGTCTCAAAAGCTTAAGGACATATCAGCCGACCTACTTCTCCAAAGCATCACCCTATATTCTGGAAATCACCATCCTAAACATTTATTTCGCGTACTGAAATGTCTCCCTCCTTCCAAATCTAGGGAACATGATTTAATGGCTCTTTGTACGTACTACTTCCTCCTTGTGCCTATAAAAGGAGTCAAGCCTTCATTAATTCCCATCATTAAACGAACGAAAATCATTTCCCTCTTTCATTTTCCTCCCAGTCAAAGAAATCGAAATCCACTAAGTTAAAAAAAAGAGGGGCGGAATCGGAATCGCGATGGAAACCGCGATCGAAATCACCAACTCCTGGAAGCTTTAACTCCATACCTTTTTCTCTCAGTTCGATTTTGTTTCCATGATATTCAAACAGCGCCTTGGGTAGTCACGAAATGTGGTTTGGTTGATGTTGAAGGATCAGCGAAAGGGCGAAAGTCAGGCAGAAGGGTTCGATGTTGATCTCGGAGTTGGTGCGATGTTCGATTTCAGATGGAGCGATGATGATTTTTGGGTTATTAGGAGAGAGCGATTTGTTAATTTGGGAAGGGAGATGCATGCATGGATGCAGTCTGTAAATGGAAAAAGGGTTGTTTGTTTTTTTGGTGGAACTGGGATTTATGGGCGACTGGAATCCTAGTGTTCTGATGGGTTTTGGAGTTTTGCCATGATGGTTGGACAGGGGGTTCGATTTGCTGTTCGAATACGCTACAGAGAAGAAGGCTATTAGTGATCCAATTCAAGCGCGATCAGTCACAATGGCTTCGTATTATCGTACTATATAAAGTGGATATGGATTTGTCATTTTCTGAGTCAACTGGAATTTGGGAGAAACCAAGCGCTTGTTTGATTTTGGTTCAGATCAAGTTTGCTTCGGCATTAACGAAAATCAAGGTGAGTAAATCTCACTCACAGTTTTATTTAAATTTATTTTTATCGTTAAAAATAAATTTGTTGGTTGCTTGGGTGCATGAATGAATTGTTGAATTATTGTGGTTATTCGATATTTCCCGCAATACCATTAGCGGATGCCCGCAGTATCATTAGTGGATGACCCTACGCCCACGTATATACGTTGATCCCCTTTTTACACCGCGATATCCTGCCATGAACCAGGATTGGTAATATTTATGTGACTAACATCTGTGGATGCAGGAAAAACAGGTTGGAGGAATCCAACTGGATTCCTCAAATTTATTTATTTTTGTTTACTTATTCATATATGTAATGTGTTGAATTGGATTGATGGTTTGAATGTTTGAATTATTGAATATCACTAGCCTAAAACTATTGATATTTAGAAATATCATAAAACATGATTTTTAAATTTAAAAAGGGAAAATTTACATTTTTAGAATAGAAATTGAATTTCGAATGGTTTGGAAATTTTTAACTGGTTTTCAGTAATAAAAACAAGTAATTGTATTTATAAACGATATTTATAAGTGAAAGAGAATTATCATTTGATAATTCAAAAAACGAGAATGCAAGCATGATTTTAAAAAGGAAAATTATTTTTTTCCGAAATAAAAATGGAATTTCAAATGAAATTTGAAATAAAATCTTGTTTTAATATTTAAAACAAGAAGTGTAATTTATAAAAGATATTTATAAATTAAAGATAAAAATTATCATTTGGATAATTTATAAATTTAAGTTCAAGTATGTACTTAAAAAGGGAGGATTTATTTTTTGAAGAGGAAATTGGATTTCAAAGGTAATTTGAAATCGAAACTTGTTTCAATATCTAAAACAGGAAATGAAATTTATAAACGATATTCATAAATAAAGGAAAGTAACTATTATTAGGTAATTTGAGTTTTTAATGAATTTAAAAAGTGATTTTTGAATCGGTTCAAGAAGAAAACGAAAAAATTTATTCTGATGTTCGGAATATAATTTAAATTGAAATAAATCCATCAGATTTATTTTTAGAATTCGACTGTGTCGAATTTACAAAATGCAAACTGTTTCAGAAAGAAAATTATGGTTTTATCTAGTTGAAATCATATTTTAGAACTATAATCCAAGAAGCTGATACTTCAATATTTAAGTATGAAATATATTTGATGCTTATATATATATATATATGTATATATAAGTTATAAATAATAGAATTTAATATGAAATAGATTCTATGTTTATATATATATATATATGTATATGTATATAAGAGATGGAAATAAATTAAATAAGAATCGAGTTCAAGTGGATTTTTGAATGGGAAGTTGTTATATACATATAATGGGGAAATTAGTTTATGTAAAATGTTATAAAATTGATGATATATTTTCCATCAGATTATTTGGAAATAGATTTATCCAAAGTAAGTATGGCGTGTAAAACCCTATATTTAAGGGAATAAAAGGTGAGATTTGAATTAAGTCTTTTATTACAAACTCTTATCTATCTCAAGGTAAGAACGTTGTCGGTCAAGGTCTGAGAGGTAAATAAAATACCCTAACTTGAACGACTTCACTATTATCGAGGGGTGGTATTAGTTTGTAATGATAAAGGGTGTGAATTAATTGATTTTCCCCATAAAAAAATTTATTCTTGGAATTCAATTATATTGAGTTTTATAAATAATTTATTTGCAAAGGAAATGGAAATTTAGTGTAGCAATTGAGTTGTAAATATAAATTATAACTGAATTGTGAACTGAAGAAAAATAATCGGCGATTCTGAAAAAAAATTGGAGGTTTAAGTCAGATTGGGAAAACGGTTTTGATTTATATTTAGATACATCGAGGAATGAGATTGGAAAGCGAAGTTAACATTTATAATTTAATTTTAATTAAAACGAACTCGCCGCGGCGCGGTAGTTCGTAATTTGACGATCCGGACTTCAATTGAGTATACATTACTCAATATACGTCGGAATTCGATGAAACATGAAACGCTCGGACCGATTGAACGATAGTTTTCTAATGGAAAAGAAAATTCTAAATTCCATCGTATAGATTTTGAGTTATGTTAAAATCAAATTTTCAGAAAAACAGCGCCATAATTGTAACAACCCGGAAAATCTGAACCAATTTAAAAATTTTAAATTGGCTAATTTGGTGGATTTAAAGTATTTAAAATAAATATTTTAAATAATAATGATGAAAAGTAAGTTTTAATCGAAGTTTGAAAATATATATAATTACTCTGAAATATAAACAAGGCCTGAAATGGCGCGGTAGTTTCAAAATTTGAATTCAAAATTTGAGTGATTGTACCGGGTGCAAAACAAAACGGATTTGAGTGAAACAAAAAATATTTAAATTTGTTAGTGAATATCTTTCTAACGAATCTGAAAAATCAAAGTTTCATAGCAGGAAGCAAAAGTTATGGTCAAATGAATTTTCAGAAAGGTCGCTATAGAATTTATATAGCCCGTGAAAGTGGCCATTTTGCAAACGACCTCATAATTCGACGTAACCACATTTGTTGGATCCGGGATGTTAAATTATTGCTAGATTTAAAATTACATAATTTTTGAAGCTAGTATGGGAGCATGGCAAAGGAAAGTGTGTTTGGTCGATTTCTATTAAATTGGATCGACCAGAAAAGGGCCATTTTTCAAACAGTCTCAGAATTCGACGAAACTACTTTTGTTGGGACCGTATCGTCAAAACATAGCTAGATTTATATTTAGGGAATTTTTAGAATCAGTGTGTGTCCCCGGCAAATTGAAATGTACGTTCAAATCAAATATTGAATGTTTTATATTTTAATTTGAAGGAAAACAGACTGAAACAGTAGAATGGGCCTACGAAACATATCCCATTGTGTTCAGAATGGGGGTATTTAGCTGGGGACGACAGTCGTTGGGTATAGATTGGAGTTCGTAGGAGGCAAGGGTATTTTTGGATTTTTAAAACTTTATAAATAAAAAAAACGATTGGTCCACATCAGATCTCCCCCCCTCGACATTCTCTCCCCCCGATCAATCGCACGGCAGAACTTCTTTCCTCCGTTCCCATTCACTTTCCGACCAAACCAGGCAAAATTAGCCCCTCCTCCAGTTGAAGATTTTGAAGAGCTCGAGAAGATCTTCAAATCCATATAAGGAGCACCAATTATCGTCAAAAATACAGGGAGAAATCGAGTTCGAAAGTCTCGAGCTTCCAACCGCCGCCACGAACGCCACAGGCGATCAAACGCCTCCCCCCTCCAAGCGCAGGTGCGCCGCTCCTCCCCCTCCGACGCTGCAAAGGCCGATCGACGAATAGCTTCACGGATTTCGAGTAAAATCGAAACCTAGTTTTGAAAAAAACAACTGAGGTACGGTTTAAATTATTTTAAACTATATTATACAGTTTAAAGCGCTACGGTTTTTGATTTTACTGTAAAAATCATATCTTTTTCGTTTATTGACGAAATTCAATGAAACAAGAGACAGTGGACTCGTGTGGACGTCTTCTACATTCTAGAAGAGACCGCATATTTTTCTGAGCCTTCTGCTATTTTTGGTGGAGTGGAACCCAATGTGAGAATTCTAAATTATAAACGATATGGAAAACGACGATGTATAAATTATATAGTTGATGTATGAGTTGTATAAGCGTTGTATAAGTTGTACGTTCGATGTATAAGTTGTATATGCATTGTAAAAATTATATATGTATTGAAATAGAAGCGAAATGCTTATATATATATATATATATATATATATATATATATACGCCCCTCGTCCACAAACCATGGACGATATTTATTGGTTGTGATTGGTGTGAAAATTGGTTGATAGAGAATGGTTGATTTGAATTGTTTGTGGTTGAAATTGATTGATTGTGGTTGAAAATACCCGTTTGTGGTTGAAAATTATTTGGTTGAAACAACATAGGATTAGTTTGTGGAAATGAAAAAATATACATGCCGCCTGCGTGCGAACTTGATGCATGAAATCCCCATTGTCAAAAGCTGGGAGGCTTTAAGGTAGAGCGAGGAGCCGTACTAGGGACGGCCCCGGTTTTAACTACCCTGCTGTTATGCTGCCAAAATTTTCTGAAATATTCATGTGTTAGAATTAATTTCAATTGTTGAAATTATTTTCATATGTTGAGACCCCATTCATGTGTTGAATAGAAATTCATTCGTTGAACAGAAATTCATGTCTTGAATGGTATTCGTGTTTTAAATAAATTGTTTTAACAATAAAAATCACATTTTTATTTTATATATACGAACTATAGAAAACCTTGATGCGTTGAATAGAAATTCATGTGTTGAATGGTATTCGTGTTTGAAATAAATTGTTTTATAATAAAAATCATATTTTTATCATCTATATGAATTATATAAAATAGTCGTGTTTTTGAAATAAATTGTTTTATAATAAAAATCATATTTTTATCATCTATATGAACTATATAAAATAGTCGTGTTTTGAAATAAATAGTTTTACAATGAAAATCACATTTTTATTATATACATGAATTGTTAAAAATAGTGAAGTGTTGAAATAGAAGTCAGTTGGATAAAAATATCATTTTTGTCAAAGGTATGAAAAGAATATGGTTTTGAAATCGAAGAATACATTATATATATATATATATATAATTTAAACGAATCGAATAACGAAGCTGCAATTCGTGTTTTGAAACCGTGATTTCAAACGATTAGTGCGGGAGATCCAACCATCGGATTTTCCCGAAACCGAAACCGTTGGGTTCGCTTTGGAAATATCTTTCCAACGACACCAACTTTGTCAAGATCCAACGATTGGATTGTTTGGAATGTTTAATTCAAATCTGAAGAAAAACAGCTCCAGAATCGATTATATATATATATATAATTAAATTAAATCGAATAACGACTCTGCAGTTCGTATTTTGAAATCGAAACTTCAAACGAGTGTACCGGGAGATCCGACTGTCGGATTTTCCCGAAACTGGAACCGTTGGATTCGTTTTGAAAAGATCTTTCTAATGATATAAATTTTGTGAAGATCCAACGGTTAGATTTCCAGATATGTGTAAATCAAATCTGAAGAAAAACAGCGTCACGGCCGCGTTATGGCCTGAAGCGTCGTTTGAATAAATAAGATATTTTTAAATAAGTAAAAATAGCGATAAATCGTTATAAAATGCTATAAACGATATGGAATGTGAAATTCAAAAATTAACTGAAGGTTAGCTGAGTCGAATGGTTTCCTGGATTTTGATTTGATGTTGGTTTCGGCCTTCGGGGTTAATATTTGGTAAATCGTTCTCTTACTAATTTACGGTTAGTAACTAATGAATTTGAATAAGGCATATGTGGGTTTATGTAGCACTTTTTTATTATATACGCGAGTTGTTCAGAAAGACCAGGTTTATCCCATTTTGAATAACTGAATCGACGATAAGAAATCGAAGATGAAGACGGTGGTCGAAGACCGGAGATCTTCACCTCGTTTGGATGGTAACTGATGTCCTGATTGGGAGGCATCCCGAAATATGGATAATGTGTGGTGATCGTCCAGATGTACGTGGAGATCGATGGGTATGTGAGGTATATAGTTCCTCCAGTTTCGTTCAGACCCAGAACGGACTTGTAAATGGACCGTGTGTCTGACATTGGAATTCATTCTGTGTGATTGATAGTCATCAGTTGCATGGTGTGAATTGCCTGTGTGGCATGCTGAGATGCAGTGATCAAGACTTCTGTTGAAAATCAAAGTCTTGTGGTTGATGATCAAAGCACCGCCTGTGTGGCGTAGCTTTGTGTATAACGTGAATTCGCGAGCCTCACACCCCGGTATGAAATAGAAACGGGACAGGACCTCAGGGAGGGCATGCGTTTCCTTCTAGCTAGAGGTGGTGTCAGTGCTTGAACTGGCTGACATTTATATTATTTTCACCTATGTGGTTGTTGCTGTTGCTAGGCGCCTCGGTTATATCGGTCGATCCGGGACCGATGGAGTCATTCGTTGGCTCATTTACGCCCCAAAGTGCGGGGAAACGTAGTGTTTAGGCATTTTAATCCACATCGGTGGACCGACCCTGTCGCTCCAAAGGCTTGACTGAGTACTTGCCTGAGACATGGGCCAGATTGTCTCGAAGTCGGTAAGGACTATCTTTTGCCTTGGTTCATGACGGAAATCCAATTTCCAAATACGTGACTATGCGGTTTTGATTGTATACCTATATATGGCGACATAGTGGTATGGGGCATTAATGCCATCTATGATTAATACTTATGATTTGAAATTGTTTTTGAAACATACAAACACTAGTAATAATATAAATTCTTTTGATTTATTCGTATCAAGCATATTTTGGCCATTATAAGGTAAAACTCTATCCTCCGGTTTGCGTTGCATTGTGTGATGGGAACTAAGTCTTATAATGGCTTCATTTTTATAAAAAGCATTGCGATGTTTAAAAGAATTATTTGTTTTAAAGCACTGGCAATCCAATGGAGTAAACCCATTCCGCGAAAGTGGCGTGGTCCTGTGATTAGCCATATTATAAAATGTGTTAAGTAGATTTCTCATACCAGTCCCATGACTGACTCGTAGTTTGTTTCACTTGCAAACTCGGGTGCCCCTATTTCTACACGGGCAGCCTTGTATTCAGGTTTTATCAGGCTCTTTCTGGATAGCTGGAGCTGAAGATGGATTCTATCATTTATCTCTTTTTATGCTGTTCAGCTCCTATTGTACATATTATGTTTGTTTCCGCTGTAGACATTTATGTATAGTTGAACTGTATTTGTACTAAGTATGATCTTGTATACTGCGTAACTCTGATGATTATATTTATCCAGTGTATTATTTGTACATTATCTGGTGTATTTATCTAATTATGTTCTACTATTATCTGGTTATGTGTTATATTCCAAAGATTACCCTTGCCACCGTCAGTACGGGGTTTAGGGTCGTCTCAATAATCGTTTTTAAACCATAACGGTTTATTTAATAAATTTGAAGGATTTTAAGTGAACAAAATTCAAATCTTTTTAGGAAAAATCCGGGGGTGAGTTATCAAATAAATATGAACTCAAGCAGAGTGAATGAAGTGATTTCTGTTATAAAAACCAGATTATTGGATTGTAGTATAGTATTAACTAGTTTGAAAAGAAATCTGTAAATGGGATTTCGAACCAAACTTAACCTTTGTTAAGTAAAAATCGGATTTGTGAATTCAAATTGGAAATCAAATCTGAAACTCGAGTTAGAAATGTAATTTGATTTGTGTATTAGCAAATTAAAATATATTCGAATATGATATGTTCAAATCGAAGGTACATTATGCAAAAGAGAGAACTAAAGAAGCGGTTATCAGATTTGTTAAAAAGGAAATGGATGTTGAGTGAATAAAAATTCGAATTTCCAATAGTAAAAATCCATATTTGAGTCATAAATTAAATATAAACTCCAGTGGAGTAGACGAAGTGATTTTTGGGATAAAAGATTGGATTTTTAAGTATCGAATGAAATTAACTAATTTCTTTGAAATTAGTTACTATAGTTTTGGCTGAATTTAACTTTGTTGAAGTGATTTAAATTTGTTTTTTGAATTGGGAAATCTGAATATGAAACTTAAATCAAATTTTGGAAATTGACTTTGGGATGGAATTCAACTTATATATATATATATATATATATATATATATATATAAGCGAATGGAAGTATATTCAAACGGGAGAGGTTAAAACTGAATGTGGATTAAGTAAAAAAGGGGTAAACTGGAAATAAAGTGTTAAAGAGGATGCAATTAAAATCTTAAATCGTTAAATTGATCGTAAATTGTGAATGGTTGAGTAAATTGTAAGGCAGGTATGGGATGAAGTTATGAAGAGAGTATGAAGGTTATAAATTAAGTGCTCGACAAAAAGGTACATGTTTAATTTCCATATGAGGTGTTATGCACTGAATCGGCAAGCCGCTTGGCTTTTTGATTTTCTTTTTCAATGGAAAGGGCCTAGAGAGGCGAGTTGAGGTTTGAACTATTTGCCAGTACAAAGGAGGTTATGTCTAATTTTTCCGGAAATTTAAGGAGTTAGAATATTTTTAAGAAGTTTTGATAATAGAAATTGATATAACGATATTTATAGAATTTGCTAAGAAAATGAATTAAAAATGAAATATTAGAAAGGGCCAGTGATTGTGAAATTGTTTGATGGATGTTTATTTTTCCTTTGATAGTTAAAACACCGGCTATCAAAGATTTTTACCATCGTTGTCGATACGGAGAGACCGGTTGGATTTAATATCAGAAAACCACTCCGTATAGGCATAAGCGTGGCGAGTTAGATTATGCTGAAAATAATCAAAGACGGGGTGAAAATCAAAGAGCTGTTATGTTTGTCCAGTCCCAGGACAACTTGTATGGATGAATGCCTGACAGAGTATTCCTAACGGTCACATAAGACGATCTTTTCAAGGTATTACGTCTGGTGGCGGAGAAATTCATTTCTCTTAGCTTTTATACCCGTAATATCTTTGAGAAGATCAACTACTGATTTGACGGGTTTGGCGATGTGGCATTCAAAGTGTATGGTGGCGAGACGTCCTAAAAGATAGACGTAGCCTCAAGCTTCACAACCGGGAAATGACAAAAATCGGGCAAGCAGCATGGCTATGTGGGTCGCCCCCATTAGGGTGTATAATCACCTATCTAGAGAAATTCCTTTTACTTCTTTAATCTATTTCGATGCTGTCCCTTTTCGGGAAACGGTGGTTTGAGCCCAACAGTTGGTGATATACATTCGATACACTCAAGCGAAATGAGTGGTCGGTCATGTATGGGTCGGGTTGCAAGACGTTCTTGTTGAACCCAGGTGTATTCGCCTCTAGAGATACATCATCGGAAGGTGGTCCCATACCCTGTCATAGTTGGAATCGGAAACGATCCAAACTTCCCAATAAAGGAAAGCCTGGATTGCTTTGAGAACAATACACATCAAAACATAAACTGAAGTACATTTTATTGCTGATTACAACAACTACATCGGAGTACAAGAATATAATAGAGTATGAACACTCATTTCAAAATAGAGATACAATAATATCAGGGTTTTAAATTACATTTAAATAGCAGCGGAAAAAATAACACAGATGTACAGTTGAAAGAAATACACGGATACAAAGCTTTCTGAATACTGCTTCAGCTATAAGCCAGGATCCTGTAAATATATCTGCAAAAAGATACTCGACTGCCCGTGTGGAAAATATAGGCACCCGAGTTTGCCAATGAAACAGACTACAAGTCAGTCATGGGACTAGTATGAGAAATCTTACTTATCCTATTTAATAATAAGGCTAATCACAGGACCACGCCGCTAATGCAGAACAGGTTTACTCCATTGGATTGCTAGTGCATAAAACAGGGTAAATCGTCAAACCACGCAATGCTTTTTAGGAAAGTGAAACCATTATAAGACCCAAGTCCCATCACACAATGCAACGCAAACTGGAGGATAGGGTTTTACCTTATAATGGTCAAAAGATGCTTGATACGATAAAACGGATTTGATATTAGTGAGTATATATTTTAAAAACAATTTCAATCATAATGTATTAATCATAGACGACATAGTACCCCATCCTACTATGTCGATATACTAGTTCTACAATCAAAATCGCAAGGTCGTATTGGAAATTGGATTTCCATCATGAGTCGAGGCTAGGGGCAAGCTCCTCTCCGATTCGAGACAATCTAGCAAATGCCTCAGGGTCCCCCGCAGTGAACCCTTGGAGCGGTTGGGCCGGTCCCCGCCTATCGGCAGTGGATTGGTTATGCCTGAACACACGTTTCCCGGTTCCTTTGAACCTATAATGTGACCACTATCGGCCTATAAAAATCTGAGGCGCCTCAAAATCCACTATCCACATAAGTAAAATGTCAGGCCGTGTTAAAGCACTGACACTACCACTAGCTAGAAAGAAACGTGTGCACTCCCTACGGTCCATATCCCGTTTTTGACTCATACCGGGGTGTGAGGCTCGCGAAGTCACGATATACGCAAAGCTCTGCCATAATAGGCTTTGCTTTGATCTTCCAACAAGGCCCTGCTTTTCAACAAAAGCCTTGATCAATTGCATCTTGGCGTGCCACATTGACAATTCACGCCATGTGATCAATCATTGTTAATATATACCAAGGTGTTAAGTAGAGAATAAATCCTCCACCACCAAACAGACCTACATCAACAGAAATCGATTTAATTCACATGGAACGAAATCCAATGTCAGACACGCATCCATTTACTAGCTTATGATCCGGGTCTGAGCGAAAACCAAATCCGAACAATCAACAATAGTCCAGACGACCACCACTGAAACCCCTTCAAGGTAGCTACTCCCATCAAGGGTCTCTGTAGCAACACATCCATTCGATGTGAAGATCGTCGGTCTTCAACCACCGTCTTCATCTTCGATTCTTCTTCGTCGTAGTAATTATTCAGAATGGGTTAAACCCGGTCTTCCCGAATAACTAGCGTATTTTATAATTAAAAATCAAGTACTATAAAGGCACACCCAACGTCTCATTCCAATTCAGAATATTCTTTTAAATAAAATATTCACATTATTTTATCAAAGATAAATTCTTTAAATTATTCTTAAATCTTACTTTTAAAGATTTATTAAGAACCCAATTTGGTTTTAAATATCACAAATTACTATTCAATGATTAATTGAATTTAAGAAATTAATCTTATCTTTAACTGGGTTAAAGAACTAGTGTCATTTTAAAATACCGTTCACGATAAACTCAAAATCGACTTCCATTAAATATGGAATTTTCACAGAAGCCAAATCAACATATAATCGTTATAAATTTCTATATCCGACCAATAATATAAATGAAATAACGACAAAGCCTCTTAAATTCCATATGCAGTATCGGTCTTCTTTTACAGAAGCTTATCTCGGTTATTATTAATTCGAATTCCATTAAATTCCAATTTAATATATTAAATTAGAAAACTTTACTTTTGGGAAAATTCCCATTTAAATCTTAATAAAAGATTTATAAATTCCAAAATAATATTTCACTGTCAGTTGGGTTAAAGAACACATGTCACTTAAAAACATAGTTCGCAATAAACCCAACTCACATTTCCTTTTATTTCAATTACTAATGAAAACTTTAATAATCTAAATTAAAAGATTATTCTTTTCATATGGGGTTTAAGAACAGTGTTATTTAAGACACTATTCACGACAACCCAAAATCCAATTTATTTAATTTAACTTCAATTAAATCTTAACAAATTGAAAAACTCAATAAATCTAAATTTTATGATTTATTCTAGTTAATAACTAGTTTATTTCAATAAAAATATATTTTCCCAAAATATATTCTTTTTCTAAAATATTCTTTTTCTAGAATATTCTTTATTGGAATGTGACTCAACCAACAACCATATATTTTGTATGGAATCAAAAATCATGATAAATAATTATCAAACATCCAAATGACGACCAAAGTGGAATCTATAACTGTGTGAGCATAAAAGTAAATAACTGACGCTCATCACAGACTGTTAATCCATCGATTGACAGATAACTAAATATTGGGATTAGTGTGTATCCAATATCATCCCAATACCCGTGTGGGGTTTCATCCATCAAACAATTAATAATATATTTGTGCACTTTGGCGATGTGTGAAAATTATCGACCTAATCACATAAACAAGTCCGGTAACTTGTAAATGGGAGTGTAATACTCAATTTTGAATACACAACATTTATCTTTAGTACATCGAATACTTCTATACAACAACCATATATTTCAAACCATCTCTAACATCATATTTAAATGATTAATTCTTCTCAATGAAACTATTTTACATTGAAAATGTATTTTCTAACATTCACTCTTGTTGTTGAAATCAAATGGCCATAAAGCCATGATTTCAATTCTACTTATTTTATTTCATCTTTTATTACATTGAAAAATGTAGTATTTTATTAAATCTTTTATTAAATTGAAAAATGTAGTGTTTTATTTCATCCTCTTATGACATTGAAAAAAAAATGTAATTTTTTTTCCTGTCATTCTTTAGTTACATAGAAAATGTAAATTTCTATTTAATCTTTATTTACATTGAAAAATGTAAATTCTTTACTTCCTTTTTATTTACATGGGAAAAATGTAAATTCTTTAATTCCTTTTGTGTAAACAAAAATGTTCATTTCTAACTCATTCTTTTTAATATATACAAATATACATTCTTAACTCATTCCTTTAAAATGTATACACATATACATTTTTATTTCATTTCAAAAGTAACAGATTTTAATCCAATATACCTTTTATAACAAAAATGTTATTGTGTATCTAGTGTAACATTTCATAACAAAAATGTTATTTTGTCCTTAACAATCTAATTAACAAAAATGTATATTTTGTTTATAAACTTTTAATACACCCAAATGTGAATTCTGTTTATAAGCTTTAATGCAAACAAAAATGTAAATTTTTCTTCTAAACTTTTAATGTAAACAAAAATGTCAATCTTGTTTATAAACTTTTAATGTGAACAAAATGTGGATTTTGTTTAATTCTTCTGATTATGACAACATTTGTATTTATAACCTTCTTATAAAAATCTTTTTTTATTATAATGGGCAAAGATGTTATTTTCTATAATCAATTTCTATTCAAAAATGATATTTGGATTTGCAAAGCATATTTCAAATAAAAAGGTTGTGTTTCATTTCAAAAATCATTTTCTAACATTTGATTCAAAATGGCAAAAAAATATAGTCTTTTATTTCAACTCTTTTACTGTATAAAATGTATATTTTTGTTTAATCCTTTTATGTACAAAAAATGTTGATTTTGTCTAATTCACTTTTAATATACAAAAATGTTAATTTCGTCTAATTCACCTTTAAATTCTAACATAAATGCCCTTTTAATTCTAACATAAATGTTGTGTTTTAACAAAAATGGGATTTTAATTTCACTAATTAAGTTTTAACAAAAATGGTATTTCTATCCTAATGTACATTTTACATTAAGAATGATATTTTATTCTTAGTA
This sequence comes from Allium sativum, assembly GCA_030737875.1. Classification (NCBI taxonomy): domain Eukaryota; kingdom Viridiplantae; phylum Streptophyta; class Magnoliopsida; order Asparagales; family Amaryllidaceae; genus Allium; species Allium sativum. Next base: position 986,823,820 of record CM060924.1, read on the forward strand.
ACTGATCAGAATGATAATCTTGTTTAACAAAAATGAATATTTCATTCTAATATACATGTTTTAACAAAAAGGAGTATTTCGTTTTCAATATGCATGTTTCAACAAAAAGGAGTATTTCATTTGTTAACAAATTCCTATGTTTCTTTTTGCATTTTAAAATAAAAATGCAGTCCTTTTCCTGTGTTTTAAAAATGTTATTTTTCTAATTTTACACTTTTGCCTTTTCTAATTCTAAGTTTCTCATATTACATTAAAATTTTGTTTAAATGGAAAACATGTTTCCTAATGAAACATGAATCTTTTTAGTTGAACAATTCGATACCAAAAATGTGTGCTTTTTAGTTGAAACGAATCGACTCTAAAAATATGTTTCTTTATATGCTAACGTAAAAATGAGATATTTATGATAACATGATTCTAATCATAAATTTGTTAATTTCTAATATAACATTAAAAAAATCCTTTTAATTCACATAACACATTTCTAATAAAAATGTTTTCTTTATTCACATAACGAATTTCCAATCAAAAATGTTATTTACATAACATGCTCTAACAACATCGATATTTTTATTCTAACAGAAATATAATTCAACAGATCAGCATCAGCACAGTCAATCAATCTAGATTTTATACAACGCATATGATATTATAATCACAATCAAGATCAATCAAAATCAGTTCACATCCATATATAAATTTTTATTTTAAATTTGAAACAAGAAATCTCACCTTGATTTTTGGTCTGAATTTCTGTTCTAATTCAAACTGCGTTCAAATTTCCTTGAATTTCCACAGTGCTCTGTTTACTCTAGTTAGCTTCATACCATAGATCTGATCCATACGAGTCCAACGATTTCAGTTTCTTTCGATTCTGACATTATTTGAAAAAGATATCGATATTTAAACACTCAAATAATTTAATTACAAATTTAGTTAAATAATTAAGGTTTTAATTGCCTTTGATTAAATCTGGCTGTCGATTTCCTTCTTCTTCTAGGCTTTGGTTCAAAGCCGCTCTTCGTTACTGTCTGTTCAAAGAAACCCAACTCTCAACTTCTAGGGTTCCAAATCACCCCTCCTACGATCAGTCATTTGTCGATCAACCTGGCCCACATCGTGCGCCTACACACCCTCCTCCACCGCCTTAAGTGGTGGCCATCTCGGTGGTCCACCCTGCTCTCGAGTCGCGTGCGAAGTCGGCCAGTTCGAGAGAGAAAATCCGCCAACACAGGTGATGAAAACCCATCGCCACCGTCGGTCTTCGAGCTCTCACGAAAACGAACATCTTTATAATTGAGACTTTTGAAAATTATAGATTAAATGAGGAGAAAAAGAGTGAAGAACGTTGGAGGATATCGGCCATAGATTTGTTTAGGATGGAGGCTGTATTAGCGATTAGGGTTACGTATTCCCAGGCGTTTTTCCATCGTATTTATAGTGTATATTTTAATTTATTTAATTATTTAATTCAGAAATAACTGGTTAGACCATAGGTACTCCAAACAAAACCCAACGAGTGTCGCCCCTAGCTAATAACCCCCGTTCCAGACATAATGGAACATGTTTCGTAACCCAATTCGGCTGTTACGATATGTTTTTCTTTAAATTAAATTATAAATCATTACATATTAAATTTAAACGTACATTTTAAATTACCGGGGCCACATACGAACTCTAAAAATTACAGAAAAATTATTTCTGGTTATGTTTTGACGATACGGTCCTAACAAGACTAATTTCGTCGAATTCTAAGACTGTCTGAATAATGGCCATTTTCAAGTCGATTAAATTTGACTAAAACTAACAAAACACGTTTTCTTTTAACACGCTCACATATTAATTTGAAAAATTATGAAAATTGAAACTTAACAATAATTTGACATTCCGGTTCCAACAAAAGTGGTTTCATCGAAAACCGAGGTCGTCTGCAAAATGGCTATTTTCAAGGCTAATATATTTAATTAAAATATATATAAATTCTACAGCGACTTTTCTAAATTTTAAAATGGGCATTACTTTTGATTTCTAAAGTGAAATTTCAATTTTTTACATTCGTTAGAAAGATATGATTGAACCGATTTAAATATTTCTGGTTTCGCTCAATTCTGATTTAAAATGAATCCTGTAGATTCAGTCAAAGTTCAAATTCAAATACTCAAACTGCAGCGCTGTTTTAAACTCCTTTTATAATTAAATTAAATTTATTCGTTTTAAGATAAATTTTTAGTCGTTCTTATTTAAAATAAATTATTTTAAATATTAAAATCCATTAAAATTTCTAAAATAAAAATTTTAAATTGGCCCCAAATTCCGGGTTGTTACAATCGCACCCACTTAAAATCTTTTCGTCCTCGAAAAGGAACGTAGCTAAAAGTTGTTAATTAACTAACTCAACTTCTAAATTTTTATTTATTGGTTTAATTTAATTATCATTCTAATATTTTAATTATTGAAACTAATTATCAAATATCACACCCAGCAATCAATTAGGTGATTAACTTTTCAAACATATATAACTTTTTATATATAGTCAAAAATCATATTTTGAGCGCAAATCACAGCAATGTGTACTAACTAAATTTTGGTTCTCATACCAATCAATGGAAATATATAGATATACCACTTTTGAGACTCGAACATAAACTCTGATGATGCTAACAATCATCAGAATCATCTCCGGACGACTAGAGTGTGATTCTATATCTATCCAGTATATTAAAACTTCGAATATCCGTTAATTACTCGTATATTCGAAATCTTTATATACTCGATTGTCCACATTAAAATATAATATAATCAAATACATATTTTAAGATAAAATTTTCAAAACTAAATTTGTTTCCATTTTTATTTTAAAGAAAATAATACTCTTCACACTCGTTCTAGGATACTACTGATCCCATCTCTAACGAATTATTCTTATTGGATATTTCTAATCCAATCTCTGATGAATTCTTTCGTTCGGTTCTAATGTGTCTTGTTCTTGAGCTCTGTAAACCAAAGCTCTGGTACCAACTGAAACGACCCAAACTTCCCAATAAAGGAAAGCCTGGATTGCTTTGAGAACAACACACATCAAAACATAAACTAAAGAACATTTTATTGCTGATTACAACAACTACATCAGAGTACAAGAATATAATAGAGTATGAACACTCATTTCAAAATAGAGATACAATAATATCAGGGTTTTAAATTACATTTAAATAGCAGCGGAAAAAATAATACAAATGTACAACTGGAAGAAATACACGGATACAGAGCTTTCCGAATACTGCTTCAGCTGTAAGCCAGGATCCTGTAAATATATCTGCAAAAAGCTACTCGACTGCCCGTGTGGAAAATAGGGGCACCCGAGTTTGCCAGTGAAACAGACTACAAGTCAGTCATGGGACTGGTAGGAGAAATCTTGCTTATGCTATTTAATAATAAGGCTAATCACAGGACCACGGCGCTAATGCGGAACGGGTTTACTCCATTGGATTTTCAGTGCATAAAACAGGGTAAATCGTCAAACCACGCAATGCTTTTTAGGAAAGTGAAACCATTATAAGACCCAAGTCCCATCACACAATGCAACGCAAACCGAAGGATAGGGTTTTACCTTATAATGGTCAAAAGATGCTTGATACGATAAAACGGATTTGATATTAGTGAGTATATATTTTAAAAACAATTTCAATCATAATGTATTAATCATAGACGACATAGTACCCCATCCTATTATGTCACCATACTAGTTCTACAATCAAAATCGCAAGGTCGTATTGGAAATTGGATTTCCATCATTAGTCGAGGCTAGGGGAAAGCTCCTCTCCGATTCGAGACAATCTAGCAAATGCCTCAGGGTCCCCCGCAGTGAACCCTTGGAGCGGTAGGGCCGGTCCCCGCCTATCGGCAGTGGATTGGTTATGCCTGAACACACGTTTCCCGGTTCCTTTGAACCTATAATGTGACCACTATCGGCCTATAAAAATCTGAGGTGCCTCAAAATCCATCATCCACATAAGTAAAATGTTAGGCCGTGTTAAAGCACTGACACTACCACTAGCTAGAAAGAAATGTGTGCACTCCCTACGGTCCATATCCCGTTTTTGACTCATACCGGGGTGTGAGGCTCGAGAAGTCACGATATACACAAAGCTATGCCGTAATAGGCTATGCTTTGATCATCCAACAAGGCTCTGCTTTTCAACAAAAGCCTTGATCAATTGCATCTTGGCGTGCCACATTGACAATTCACGCCATGCGATCAATCACTGTTAATATATACCAAGGTGTTAATAGAGAATAAATCCTCCACCACCAAATAGACCTACGTCAACAGGAATCGATTTAATTCACATGGAACGAAATCCAATGTCAGACACGCATCCATTTACTAGCTTATGCTCCGGGTCTGAGCGAAAACCAAATTCGAACAATCAACAATAGTCCAGACGGCCACCACTGAAACCCCTTCAAGGTAGCTACCCCCATCAAGGGTCTCTATAGCAACACATCCATTCGATGTGAAGATCGTCGGTCGTCAACCACCGTCTTAATCTTCGACTCTTCATCGTCGTAGTAATTATTCGGAATGGGTTAAACCCGGTCTTCCCGAATAACTAGCGTATTTTATAATTAAAAATCAAGTACTTTAAAGGCACACCCAACGTCTCATTCCAATTCAGAGTATTCTTTTAAATAAAATATTCACATTATTTTATCAAAGATAAACTCTTTAAATTATTCTTAAATCTTACATTTAAAGATTTATTAAGAACCCAATTTGGTTTTAAATATCACAAATTATTATTCAATGATTAATTGAATTTAAGAAATTAATCTTATATTTAACTGGGTTAAAGAACTAGTGTCATTTTAAAATACCGTTCACGATAACTCAAAATCGACTTCCATTAAATATGGAATTTTCACAGAAGCCAAATTAACATATAATCGTTATAAATTTCTGTATCCGACCAATAATATAAATGGAATAACGGCAAAGCCTCTTAAATTCGATATGTAGTATCGGTCTTCTTTTACAGAAGCTTATCTCGGTTATTATTAATTCGAATTCCATTAAATTCCAGTTTAATATATTAAATTGGAAAACTTTACTTTTGGTAAAATTCCCATTTAAATCTTAATAAAAGATTTATAAATTCCAAAATCATATTTCACTGTCAGTTGGGTTAAAGAACACATGTCACTTAAAAACATAGTTCGCAATAAACCCAACTCACATTTCCTCTTATTTCAATTACTAATGAAAACTTTAATAATCTAAATTAAAAGATTATTCTTTTCATATGGGGTTTAAGAACAGTGTTATTTAAGACACTATTCAAGATAACCCAAAATCCAATTTATTTAATTTAACTTCAATTAAATCTTAACAAATTGAAAAACTCATTAAATCTAAATTTTATGATTTATTCTACTTAATAACTAGTTTATTTCAAGAAAAATATATTTTTCCCAAAATATATTCTTTTTCTAAAATATTCTTTTCAAAAATATATTTTCTAAAATATTCTTTTTCTAGAATATTCTTTATTGGAATATGACTCAACCAACAACCATATATTTTGTATGGAATCAAAAATCATGATAAATAATTATCAAACATCCAAATGACGACCAAAGTGGAATCTATAACTGTGTGAGCATAAAAGTAAATAACTGACGCTCATCACAGACTGTCAATCCATCGATTGACAGATAATTAAATATTGGGATTAGTGTGTATCCAATATCATCCCAATACCTGTGTGGGGTTTCATCCATCAGACAAATAATAATATATTTGTGCACTTAGGCGATGTGTGAAAATTATCGACCCAATCACATAAACAAGTCCGGTAACTTGTAAATGGGAGTGTAATACTCAATTTTGAATACACAACATTTATCTTTAGTACATCGAATACTTCTATACAACAACCATATATTTCAAACCATCTCTAACATCATATTTAAATGATTAATTCTTCTCAATGAAACTATTTTACATTGAAAATGTATTTTCTAACGTTCACTCTTGTTGTTGAAATCAAATGACCATAAAGCCATGATTTCAATTCTACTTATTTTATTTCACCTTTTATTACATTGAAAAATGTAGTATTTTATTAAATCTTTTATTACATTGAAAAATGTAGTGTTTTATTTCATCCTCTTATGACATTGAAAAAAAAATGTAATTTTTTTTCCTGACATTCTTTAATTACATAGAAAATGTAAATTTCTATTTAATCTTTATTTACATTGAAAAATGTAAATTCTTTACTTCCTTTTTATTAACATGGGAAAATGTAAATTCTTTAATTCCTTTTATGTAAACAAAAATGTTCATTTCTAACTCATTCTTTTTAATGTATACAAATATACATTCTTAACTTATTCCTTTAAAATGTATACACATATACATTTTTAATTCATTTCAAAAGTAACAGATTTTAATCCAATAAACCTTTTATAACAAAAATGTTATTGTATGTCTAGTGTAATATTTCATAACAAAAATGTTATTTTGTCCTTAATAATCTAATTAACAAAAATGTATATTTTGTTTGTAAACTTTTAATACACCCAAATGTGAATTCTATTTATAAGCTTTAATGCAAACAAAAATGTAAATTTTGCTTATAAACTTTTAATGTAAACAAAAATGTCAATCTTGTTTATAAACTTTTAATGTGAAAGAAAATGTGGATTTTGTTTAATTCTTCTAATTATGACAACATTTGTATTTATAACCTTCTTATAAAAATCTTTTTTTATTATAATGGGCAAAGATGTTATTTTCTATAATCAATTTCTATTCAAAAATGATATTTGGATTTGTAAAGCATATTTCAAGTAAAAAGGTTGTGTTTCTTTTCAAAAATCAATTTCTAACATTTGATTCAAAATGGCAATAAAAATATAGTCTTTTATTTTAACTCTTTTACTGTATAAAATGTATATTTTTGTTTAATCCTTTTATGTACAAAAAATGTTGATTTTGTCTAATTCACTTTTAATATACAAAAATGTTAATTTCGTCTAATTCACTTTTAAATTCTAACATAAATGCCCATTTAATTCTAACATAAATGTTGTGTTTTAACAAAAATGGGATTTTAATTTCACTAATTAAGTTTTAACAAAAAAGGTATTTCTATCCTAATGTACATTTTACATTAAGAATGATATTTTATTCTTAGTAACTTATCAGAATGATAATCTTGTTTAACAAAAATGAATATTTCATTCTAATATACATGTTTTAACAAAAAGGAGTATTTCATTTTCAATATGCATGTTTTTACAAAAAGGAGTATTTCATTTGTTAACCAATTCCTATGTTTCTATTTGCATTTTAAAATAAAAATGCAGTCCTTTTCCTATGTTTTAAAAATGTTATTTTTCTAATTTTACACTTTTGTCTTTTCTAATTCTAAGTTTCTCATATTACATTAAAATGTTGTTTGAATGGAAAACATGTTTCCTAATGAAACATGAATCTTTTTAGTTGAACAATTCGATACCAAAAATGTGTGCTTTTTAGTTGAAACGAATCGACTCTAAAAATATGTTCCTTTATATGCTAACGTAAAAATGAGATATTTATGATAACATGATACTACTCATAAATTTGTTAATTTCTAATATAACATTAAAAAAAATCCTTTTAATTCACATAACACATTTCTAATGAAAATGTTGTCTTTATTCACATAACAAATTTCCAATCAAAAATGTTATTTACATAACATGCTCTAACTACATCGATATTTTTATTCTAACAGAAATATAATTCAACAGTTCAGCATCAACACAGTCAATCAATCTAGATTTTATACAATGCATATGATATTATAATCACAATCAAGATCAATCAAAATCAGTTCACATCCATTTATAAATTTTTATTTTAAATTTGAAACAAGAAATCTCACCTTGATTTTTGGACCGTATTTCTGTTCTAATTCAGACCATGTTCAAATTTCCTTGAATTTCCACAGTGCTCTGTTTACTCTAGTCAGCTTCATAGCGTAGATATGATCCATACGAGTCCAACGCTTTTAGTTTCGTTCGATTCTGACCTTATTTGAAAAAGATATCGATATTTAAACATTCAAATAATTTAATTACAAATTTAGTTAAATAATTAAAGTTTTAATTGCCTTTGATTAAATATGGCCGTCGGTTTCCTTCTTCTTCTAGGCTTTGGTTCAAAGCCGCTCTTCGTTACTGTCTGTTCAAAGAAACCCAACTCTCAACTTCTAGGGTTCCCTATCGCCCCTCCTACGATCAGTCATTTGTCGATCAACCTGGCCCACATCGTGCGCCTACGTGCCCTCCTCCACCGCCTTAAGTGGTGGCCAACTCGGTGGTCCATCCAGCTCTCGAGTCACATGCGAAGTCGGCCAGTTCAAGAGAGAAAATCCGCCAACAAAGGTGATGAAAACCCATCGCCACCGTCGGTCTTCGAGCTCTCACGAAGACGAACATCTTTATAATTGAGACTATTGAAAATTATAGATTAAATGAGGAGAAAAAGAGTGAAGAACGTTAGAGGATATCGGCCAAAGATTTGTTGAGGATGGAGGCTGTATCTTTAGCGATTAGGGTTACGTATTCCCAGCCGTATTTCCATCGTATTTATAGTGTATATTTTAATTTATTTAATTATTTAATTCAGAAATAACTAGTTAGACCATAGGAACTCCAAACAAAACCCAATGAGTGTCACCCCTAGCTAATAACCCCCGTCCCGGACACAATGGAACATGTTTCGTAACCCAATTCGGCTGTTACGATATGTTTTTCTTTAAATTAAATTATAAATCATTACATATTATATTTAAACGTACATTTTAAATTACCGGAGCCACATGCGAACTCTAAAAATTATAGAAAAATTATTTCTGGTTATGTTTTGACGATACGGTCCTAACAAGACTAATTTCATCGAATTCTGAGACTGTTTGAAAAATAGCCATTTTCAAGTCGATTAAATTTGACTGAAACTGAAAAAACACGTTTTCTTTTACCACGCTCACATATTAATTCGAAAAATTATGAAAACTGAAACTTAACAATAATTTGACATTCCGGTTCCAACAAAAGTGGTTACGTCGAAAACCGAGATCGTTTGCAAAATGGCTATTTTCAAGGCCAATATATTTAATTAAAATATATATAAATTCTACAACGATTTTCTAAATTTTAAACTGGGCATAACTTTTGATTTCTAAAGTGAAATTTCAATTTTTTACATTCGTTAGAAAGATATGATTGAACAGATTTAAATATTTCTAGGTTCGCTCAATTCTGATTTAAAATGAATCATGTACATTCAGTCAAAGTTCAAATTCAAATATTCAAACTGCAGCGCTGTTTTAAACTGCTTTTATAATTAAATTTATTCTTTTTAAGATAAATTTTTAATTGTTCTTATTTAAAATAAATTATTTTAAATATTAAAATCCATTAAAATTTCTAAAATAAAAAATTTAAATTGGCCCCAAATTTCGGGTTGTTGCAAAATCCAATCTTCAATAAGCGCCCTATTGTTTTTGATTGTATACTAAAAATGAAGAGCGTGAGATGCAAGCGTTCTACTATTTGGTTATTTATTTGATTAGACATTATTATAATATCACTGGATTTTGATATCAAAACGTTTTGGGTTATAGTAAGGTAAAAACCGTCCGTGTTTATGTGTGGGCTGGTCTTACTATTATCCTTTTCTTTCAAAATTTTTTTGAAGTTAAACCATATGGTTGGAGTTTAATCACACCAGTCCCATGACCGACCCATAGTTTATTTTGTTTTGTTTTCCTAAACTCTTGGGTGCCCAAATTTGTACGGGCAATCAAGTGTTTCAGGCTTTTACAGATACACTTAGAGGAGCTTGAAGCAGGAGGCTTCACCGTTAGTTATTTAGAGTTATTTCCATTGTACTAAATGTTGTATTGTACTTTGATGATGATATGTATATATGATACAAAATTTTGTATTTCAAAGCTTATGTTATATAATATAGTTTATTCGTTCCGCTGTGAGGTTGTGTATTGTCATTTTTGTTCTTTTTCTATCTTTTCTATTTTCTTTAACCCTAATGACTCGTATTTCCGTATTATTTGAGTTGGACGTGTGTTGTATTAGTCAGCTCAGATAGTATGGATTTGCGGGCCATTACAAGAAATAGGAAGAAATAAATATTAGAATAGAAGAAAACGAAGATCACAAACTCACAGCGGAACGAATAAAATATATTATATAACATAACTTTTGAAATGCAAATTAGTAACTTTATATGCATACCATCATCAGAGCACAACAGTTATTCCTGGAGCAGTTATAAACACATGTTTCCAAATACAAACATGGTACATAGCGGAATACATGATAGTAGCTAACTGGTGAAGCCTCCTTCTTCCAGCTCCTCCAAATGAATCTATAAAATCTCGACTACTTGACTGCCCGTACAAATTTGGGCACCCAAGAGTTTACGGAAAACAAACAAAATAAACTTTGGGTCAATCATGGGACTGGTGTGAGTAAACTCCAACCATGTGTTTAACTTTAAAACCCTTTCGAAAGAAATGATAATCGTAAGACCGATCCACACATAAACACAGATGGTTTATACCTTACGATAACTCAAAATATTTTTGATATCAAATCCAGTGATATTATAATAATGTCTGCATCAAATAAATAGAATCTAGCGGAACACTTGCATCTCACGCTCCATATATAATATTGAATCAATAACCGCATGGCGCTTATTGGAGATTGGATTTCCAACATGACAAGGTATGGAACCACCTTCCGATAGTGTATCTCTAGAGGGGAATACATTGGGTTCAACAAGAACATCTTGCAACCCGGCCCACACATGACCGACCACTCATTTCGCTTGAGTGTGTCGAATGTATATCACCAACAGTTGGGATCAGCAAGCGTTTCTCGAAAAGGGACATCATCGATAGATTAAAGAAGTAAAAGGAATTTCTCTAGATAGGCGATCATAGACCCTAATGGGAGAGACCCACATAGCCATGTTGCCTGCCCGATTTTTGTCAATTTCCGGTTGTTGAGGCCTGAGGTTACGATTACATTCCATTCATTGATAGCACAGTCACTATGAATGCCACATTGTCAGATCCATTAATCACTAATTGATTTGCACAAATATATTCTGGATATTATACTAAGAGAATAAATCCTCCGCCACCATATATATTTATACAGACCAACATATCTGATCATTGGAATACTCTGTCAAACACTCGTCCCTATACGTTCGTTCTGGGACTGAACGAAACCGAAGGCACAATTTCCATTAATAGAAAAAGTCCTTGCGCTTTACTCCATCTTCGACAATCTTCATATAATCTGATTCGCAATGCTACTGCCAATACGGAGTGGTTCTCGGATAATAATCCAATCGGTCTCTCCATATTGATAACGATATTGGCAAAAACTTTGATAGTCGGTTATTTAACTATCAAAGAAAAATAAACTATCATTCATCCATAACATCAAACCATCACTGGGCCTGTTAATAAATATTTCATTAATTAAATCACCTCTTCATTTCCTTACAAATATTTGTTAACCAAATATTTTCAATAATCATTTTGGTCTCTTACGCTGTTTGGAAAACATTTCCATATTTCGTCATCATTTATTTTCTATAGTTAGAAAATATCTTTAATTAATAATTGGAAAATATTCCAATTACTTCTCCATTTCATGACCATTTATTTCTATACTTAGGAAATATTCATTTTTATATTTCCAAAATTCCACTTACTTGGGTTAAAATGAATGTTATGTAAAACATTGCTATAACAACCCAAAATACTACATTCAACTAAATTTCTTTAAACATTCCTCTTCGAGACCGGATCTTGCTATTTATCGGTTAAAAACGTATCAATCAAGTTGGGGTATAACTACCTCACAGACCTTGACTGAAAACCATCCTTAACTTTAAAATAGACAAGACCATTATTCCTGAATAATCAACAACATAAAAACCAATTATTTATTTATAAAACACGTGTACGCTTCTCTTTTTAATTTTTTATTAGATTTAATTATAGATTTCCTTTTTGTTTATAGTATTCCATTTTCAAGTTCATTTCCTTATCAAATTCTATATATATCGATACATTGATTTCCAGTTATCAAAATTTCTTAAAAATATTCTAACTCCTTAAATTTTCGGAAAATTTCGCTATAACCTCCTTTGTACCGGGAGCATCGGAAAAATCCCAAACTGCCACACAGGCCTCTCTAATAAAAAAGAAAAAGAAAAAGCCAAGCAGCTAGCCAATTCGGCGCATAAAATCTCATATGGAATTTAAACGTGTACCTTTGTGACGGCCTGGAATTTCGCTCGATCCGAATCAGTCGTTAAACCGATCTAGACCGTTCGAAACCCCTGATCGTTTGAGAACACGACAAATCAGAACGCAGACGGAAGAACATTTCATTGTTATTACAACAATTCCATCAGAATACAAGAATATACAGAGTGTAATTGAATAAATTACATTCGATAAATATCAGAGATTACAATAAATTACATAGCAGCGGAAAATAATACAAAGCACAACTGAAGGTGATATACGGATACAGAGCTTTCCGGATATCATTCCAGATGTAAACCAGGATCCTGTGAATATAAATCTGCAAAACCAAAACTACTAGCTGCCCGTGTCGAAAATAAGGGCACCCAGAGTTTAGGTTAAAACAATAAACTCCAGGTCAGTCATGTGACTGGTGTGAGAACTAAAACAGTTATTTAAAACTTTTCTTTAAAAGTGAGTAATTCAAGGGACCACGCCGTATAACACAGAACGGGTTTCCTCCCAAGAATACTAGTGCATAGAATAAACAACGCAATGCTTTTTCGAAAAATGAAGCTATTATAAGACCCAGGTCCCATCACACAATGCAACGCAAGCCGGAGGATAGGGTTTTACCTTATAACAGCCAAACATGCTTGGTACGTTTAACAACAAATCATTTGATACTATAATAAGTGTATAGTGTCAAAACAATTTCAATCATAAAGATAAATCATAGACGACATAGCATCCCATGCTACTATGTCGCCATACTAGGCTCTACAAATAAAGCCGCAACACATGTATTGGAAATTGGATTTCCGTCATGAGTCGAGGCAAGGGGCAAGCTCCTCTCCGCTTCGAGACACTCTAGCAAATGCCTCAGGACTACACACTCTGGGTAACCCTGGATGCTTCAGGGCCGGTCCTCACTTACGTTAGAGGATTATTTATTCCTGAACACATGTTTCCCGGTCCCTACAGACCTATAATCGAGGCGCCTCATCCAACAACCACATAGGTGAAAAGTATATAAACGTCAGGGCTGGTAAGTCACTGACACCACCAAAGATAGAAAGAAACGTCGTGCTCTCCCTGTTGTCCTTATCCCGTTTTTAACTCATACCAAGGTGTGAGGCTCGCGAATTCACGTTATGCACAAAGATACGCCACAAAGGCCGTGCTTTGATCATCAACCACAAGACTTTGCTTTCCAACAGAAGCCTTGATCTATGCAACTCAGTGTGCCACACAGGCAATTCATGCCATGCAATTGATATCTATCGATATATAACCTCTAAGCTCGTACGTCTCAGAGAAGGGCGTTAAGAAAGAGAATAAATTCTCCGCCGCCAAACAGATATATATTTAACAGAAATCAATCCACACAGAATAAAGTCCAATGTCAGACACACAATCCATTTACAAGTTCATTCTGGGTCTGAACGAAACCGAAGGCACTTTCCTCGCATATCCATCGATCTCCAAGTACGTCTGGACGACCACTAACTGATTCCCTCATCTTGGGTGTACAGCCCAATCAAGATCATCAGTAATCACCCAAACGATGTGAAGATTTCCGGTCTTCAACCACCGTCTTCATCTTCGACTTATCGTCGAATCGGTTATTCAGAATGGGTGTAAACCCGGCCTTTCCGAACAATCCGCGTATATTAAAACGAATGTTACACAAACACAACATACGCCTCATTCCAACTCATATTCTCAGGGAAAGGTTCCCATTAATTTTATCCAAGATAAATTCTTTAAAATTTATTCTTTAATCTTCCTTTGGATGTCATTTCAAACCAAATTATGGTTTTTCCAAACTAGTCGAGATTAGCGAACCACACCGAAGTAATTATTTATTTTATTTCCCAATCCCAACCTATTCATCCCATGAAGCAAAACTGGTAATACTCCACATCTAACCCCACAGTGTTATCGGTAAAATTAATTACCATTTCACATTCAAATCTAATTAAAGATTTAACTATCGCTTTGGAGCAAAACTGGTGATACTCCATTCTCGCTCACTTTCTAAATTTGATAATTTTAAATTATCAATTCACCCCTCAATTTAATTGCAGATTCATTAAAACTCCCTTTTACTGGGTTAAAGAACTAGTGTCATTTAAAACACAGTTCACGATAAACCCAAATCACATCCTATTTAATATCGGGTTAAAGAACTAGTGTTATTTAAAACACAGTTCAAGATAAACCCATGAATCAATTCTATTTAAACCCTTTTACTTCCTTTTCTCTTCGTAATTTTTCACCTTCCTGTAACAACCCGAAAATCTGGGCCAGTTTAAAATTTTTATTTTGGCAATTTTAGCGAATTTGGATTATTTAAAATGAATTATTTTAAATAATATCGACGAGAAATTCATTTTTGAATAGAATTCGATCGTATATATTATACGCGTTGTCGTTAGAATATAAATATTTATATATAATTATAAATAGAATTGAAAATGGCGCGGTAGTTCGATAATTCGATTTCAAACTTCAATTGAATGTACCGGGTGCAAAACAATCCGGATTTTAGTGAAACTAAAAACATTAGAATCTAATTGATAATATCTTTCAAACGAATCTGAAAAATCAAAATTTCATAGCAGGAATCAAAAGATATGTCCAGTTGAAAATTCTGAATAGTCGCTGTGAAATTCAAGCCCTTAAAAATGGGAATTTTGCAAACGACCTCGGATTTCGACGAAACCACTTTTGTTGGGTCCGTGATGTAAATTTATTGCTAGATTCCAAATTTCATAATTTTTCGAATCAATATGTGAGCGTGGCAAAGGGAAACGCGTTTGACCAGTTTCAGTTGATTTTAATCGACTGGAAATTGGCCATTTTTCCAACGGTCTCAGAATTCGACGAAACTAGTTTTGTTAGGACCGTATCGACAGTACGAAGCTAGAAAATATTTTTCTGTAATTTATCAAGTTAGTATGTGACCACAGTAAATTGAAATGCACGTTCAAATTCAATATATAGAGTAATATGTTGATTTTAACGGAAACAGATCGAAACTTTCGAAACAGCCTACGATACATATCCCATTGTGTTCGGAATGAGGGTAATTAGCTATGAGCGACAGTCGTTAGGTCTCGTTTGGAGGTCGAGTGAAAAGTCAACATATTTGAAATAAAAATAAAATAATATAGTTTACATATAACCCCTTCATCTTATTCTCCCCCCCCCCTCATTATTCTACAGATCGAAATAAAAAGGAAAAAAAAAACGCCTTCAACGATCTGCCACCGCTGCGCCTTCCCCTCCGACAGCCGCACCTCCTCCATCGCCCTCTCTCCCCAGTCCATCCATCTCTCCCCGATTCAATGACCCCGCGAAGGCCCCAAGCCCTGATTCCGCCGCCGCCGCCTTCTTGTACCCACCGCCTCTATCCTCCTCTCCTCCTTCGACTTCTCCTCCTCCACCAAGTAGACCAGCGCCGCCGCATCGGAGCTCCACCGCACCAAGAATGCGCCCCTCTTCTGGATCCGAACCCAGTACCTCGCCGCCGTCGAACCAACTTCCGGCTACCCCCCCCCCCCAAGCTCCCCTCAGGTGATTTTCAATTTATAAAATCTGTTGAAATTTATAAAATCAGTTTTACTTATACGAAGGTTTGATTTTAATGTTAATGAAAATTTATCTTTTTATGTTAATAAAAACTAGGTTTTTAGGTTAGGTAAAGGTAAGATTTTTTATAGTATAAAGATATGATTTTATCGTTATAAAGATAGGATTTTTTAAATGGATTTCTTACGTTGTGAAAATATGATTTCTTAAGTAATAAAAATATGAAGTCTTTGATTGAAAAAGCTAATTTTTCTTTGATATAAACTTTAATTTATAAAACGATATAAAAATTCGATTTTTATATATTGAATAGCATAGTAAAAATTCGATTTTTATATATTGAATAGCATAGTAAAAATTCGATTTTTATATATTGAACACCGAAGTAAAAATTCGATTTTTATATATTGAACACCGAAGTATAAATTCGATTTTTATATATTGAATAGCATAGTAAAAATTCGATTTTTATATATTGAATAGCATAGTAAAAATTCGATTTTTATATATTGAGCACCGAAGTAAAAATTCGATTTTTATATATTGAACACCGAAGTATAAATTCGATTTTTATATATTGAATAGAATAGTAAAAATTCGATTTTTATATATTGAATAGCATAGTAAAAATTCGATTTTTATATATTGAATAACATAGTAAAAATTCGATTTTTATATAATGAATAGCATAGTAAAAATTCGATTTTTATATATGTAGATAATGCGGGCAACGCAAGTGACGAGAGGCGAGAACGATGAAGATTTCTCTAAATGAAGTGTCGTGAAGTTGGATAGCTATCAGTGAGAATTTCTCACCTTTCAATTTCATTTTCTAGTTATATATATATATATATACTAGGATGCAGACGGTGCTTAGTAGCACCCGACACAATCGTCCACAGACCATGGACTTGTTTGTTTGGTTGCATAAATTAATTAGATGATTTGATTTGAATTTGGTTGTTTAGTAAATTTGATTGATGTGTGAATGGCGTGGGCCTTCACTAGACCGGGGATAAGGCTAGGCCTCGTCCCGTTTCTAGTATCGTGCCGTTATGCCGTCGAAATTTTCTAAAATAAGTTATAAAAATAAAAATATCATTTTATTTAAAGAATGAACTGAATAGAAATTCATGTGTTGAAATAAAATATTTTATTGTTAAAAATATAATTTTTAACGTGGAAGCGAATAAAATAAAATATTCATTTACAAACCGGACGGTTTGTTTATGTACACCTGTTTGAAGGACATTGATTGGGTCGATAAATTTTACACATCGCCCAACTGCACAACTAAAATCTGTGTTTGATTGTTTGAAACCCCACACGGGTGTTGGGATGAAATTTGAAGTTCACTCATCCTGATTGATTAAATATGTCGATCGATTGATTGACAGGCTGTTATAAGCGTTAGATATCTATATTTGATGCTTATACAGTGTAGTGCACTTTGGTTGATGGTTGATTATTTTGCAATGCTATTATACACATGTGTTGTAGAAAATCCATATAATTAACATTATATGGTAATTGATTGGGCCTCATTCCAATTTAGAAAATAAAGAATATTATAATATAAAGGTTCATGTGTTGACTGTACTCATCCGTTGAGATAAGTCATGTGTTGAACGAAATATTTTAATAATAAAATTTACATCTTTATCAATATAAAATAAAGGTTCATGTGTTGACTGTACTCATCCGTTGAGATTAGTCATGTGTTGAACGAAATATTTTGATAATAACAAATATTTTGATAATAGGAAATATTTGAAATAGAAATATTTGAAATAGAAATATTCGAAATGGAATATTTGAAAATATCAATATATGAAGCCGTGTTGATTAGATTGACGCCATTTTGACGTGAACGATATTTATATCGATTTTATTCATTTTATAATGAATATCGAAAGTGATTTCAAAATCTAATATTTTGAAAAGAATAGAAATTCGAATTGAAACTGAATAGAATTGAATTCGAATTGAAAATGAATATAAATGAATTCAAATTGAAATGCAATTGAAATGAATTTGAAATCAATTTGAAAGAATTTAAAACGAATTTATATTGGAATGTTCAATTTTGATTTGAAATTGAATATGAAAATGAAACCGTTTTGAAAATAAATTTAAAACGATTTATAAAGCCCGTTTTGAATTGAAATCGACGAAGTATATATTGTATATATTATATATATAATATAATGGCCTGAATAGAACGCGCCGCGCCGCGGCAGTTCGCGAATTTCGACCATTGACTTCGAACGGATATTGCGGGAGATCCGACCGTCGGATTCTCCTAAAACTGGAACCGTTGGGTTCATATCGAAAAGAGCTTTCTAACGAATATTAGAAATTTGAAATATAACGGTTGGATTTGGAATTATGTCCAAATCAAATTTGGAAAAGGTCGCTGTAAGTGCAGTTCGATGGCCGTTGATGGAAATCGACTGTAAGGGCCTTGATAAAATTATTAAAAATAGTAATAATTTGTGTAAAATCATAAGAAATGATTTGTGAAGATTTGGGATGAAAAACTCCATATTTGAAAAGATAAAAATAAATTTTTATCGAATTGAACTAGAATTAAAATTCTATTTATTTTTAAAAATAAATAAATTGAATTTGAAAAGGGTTTTAAAAATAACCAGAATTTCCAATGATTGCATTGTAGTGGATTTGAATCGAAATTGTCTTCGGAATATTTCGATGTTGGAATTCGTGATTATACAGCTGTTGTTATGGAAATTTGAAAGATATATATTTATATCGTTATTTCCGATACGACATTTGTTAATCGTAGAATTTGATATCGAATATAAGCCGATATATTTTCTATTCAGAGCCTCATATTGAATGTCAAATGTGATTTGGGTTAGTCGTGAATGGTGTCTTCACTAACACTGTTCTTGAACCCAGTTAAGGAAAATATTAAATCTTTTTATTTAAATTTAATGAAGTGTACCAATTAAATAATATTTAATCGGAATTGAATTGATATTGATTTTTGGGTTTATCGTGAACAGTGTTTTAAATAACACTCGTTCTTTAACCCGATAATCAATGGAATGTGACTTTGGGTTTATCGTGAACCGTGTTTTAAATGACACGGATTCTTTAACCCAGTTAACGATTAAAACTAAGTGGAGTTTTAATGAATCTTTAATTAGATTGAAATAATCGAGAATGGAGTATCACCAGTTTTGCTCCAGGCGATAGTTAAATCTTTAATTAGATTTGAACGTGAAATGGTAATTGAATTTACCGATAACACCATGGTGTTAGATATGAAGTATTACCAGTTTTACTTCATGGGGTAAATAGGTTGGGATTGGGAAATTAAAACAAATGATTACTTCGGTAAGTGTCGTTAATCCCGACTAGTTGAATCGAAATTCAAAAGGATAGATTAAAGAATAAATATAAAGAATTTATCTTGGATAAAATTAATGGGAACCTTTCCCTATGAATGTGAAATTTAGAAACTAACTGTCGGTTAGCCAAGCAGAATGGTTTTCTGGATATTGATCTGATGTTGGTTTCGGCCTTCGGGGTTAATATTTGGGGAATTATTCTCTTGATTAATTTACGGTTAGTGACTGATGAGTTGGAATGAGGCGTATGTTGTGTTTGTGTAACACTTATTTAAAATATACGCGAGTTATTCGGGAAGACCGGGTTTATCCCATTCTGAATAACTGATACGACGATAAGTCGAAGATGAAGACGGTGGTCGAAGACCGGAAGTCTTCACGTCGTTTGGATAATTACTGATGATCTTGATTGGGATGTACACCCAAGAAGATGGAAACAGTTAGTGATCGTCCAGACGTACTTGGAGATTGATGGATATGCGGGGTACTAGGTGCCTCCGGTTTCGTTCAGACCCAGAACGGACTTGTAAACGGACTGTGTGTCTGACATTGGATTTTAGTCCGTGTGATTGATCCCTATTAAATATATATCTGTTTGGCGGCGGAGAATTTATTCTCTTGCTTAACGCCCTTCTCTGAGTCGTACGAGCTCAGGGGTTATATATTGATGGATATCAAACGCATGGAGTGAATTGCCTATGTGGCATGCCTAAGTGGCAAATGATCAAGGCTTCTGTTGAAAAGCAAAGTCTTGTGGTTGATGATCAAAGCACGGCCTTGTGTGGCGTAGCTTTGTGTAACGTTTACTTCGCGAGTTTCACACCCGGTATGAACCAAAAACGGGAGACGGACCTCAGGGAGGGCATGCGTTTCTTTCTAGTTAGAAGTGGCGTCAGTGGTTTTACACGCCCTGACGAGTTTGACTTATGTGGTTGTTGCTGTTGCGAGGCGCCTCGGTTATATCGGTTTCGGCCGATGCATTCTGGTCGGCAGACGGACCAGACTTACGCCCCAAAGGGTGGGGAAACGTATTGTTCAGGAATTTTAATCCACATCGGTGGACCGGCCCTGTCGCTCCAAGGGTCACTCGAGCTCTGATCCTGAGGCTCGGGCTAGAGAGTCTCGAATCGGTGGAGGACTACCTTTTGCCTCGGTTCATAGATGGAAATCCAATTTCCAAATACGTGACATTTGCGGTTTTAATTGTAGAACTAGTATGGCGACATGATATATGGTACCCGTGCCGCCTATGATTGATACTTATGATTTGAAGTTGTTTTATACACTATGCACTTATAATAGTATCAAATAATCTGTTTTAAACGTATCAAGCATTCTTTGGCTGTTATAAGGGAAAACCCTATCCCCCGGCTTGCGTTGCATTGTGTGATAGGACCTGGGTCTTATAACATCCTCATTTTTCTTTATTTAGCATTGCGCTGTTGTTTTATGCACTGGTGTTCTTGGGAGGAAACCCGTTCCGTGTTATACGGCGTGGTCCCTTGATTTACCTAACTTTAAAATAAAGAATAATAACTGTTTAGTTCTCACACTAGTCACATGACTGACCTAGAGTTTATTGTTTTAACCTAAAATCTGGGTGCCCCTATTTTCGACACGGGCAGCTAGTAGTTTTGGTTTTGCAGATTTATATTCACAGGATCCTGGTTTTCAGCTGGAATGATATCCGGAAAGCTTTGTATCCGTATATCTCTTCTAGTTGTGTATTGTATTATTTTCCGCTGCGATGTATTTAAATGTAATTTAAATCTCTGATATTTCTGTGTAATATTCATTTGTACTCTGTATATTCTTGTAATATGATGCATTGTTGTGATATACAGTGAAATGTTCTTTTGTATGCGTTCTATTTTGTCGTGTTCTCGAACTATCCGCGCTTTCCTTCACGGGGAAGTTACGGGTTTTCACATTTGGTATCAGAGCCTTGGTTTACAAAGCTTAGAGAACAGGACACATTAGAACCATACGAAAGAATTCATCAGATATTGGATTAGTAATATCCAATGGGAATGACTCGTTAGAGATAGGATCAGTAGTATCCTAGAACGAGTGTGAAGAGTATATTTTTAAAATGAAAACCAATTTTGTTTTAAAATTTAAATCAATTATTCGTATTTGATTATTTATTTGTATTGATTTGGACAGTCCAGTATATAAAGATTTTGCATATACGCCTTGCAAACGTGTATTTGAAGTTTTAATATACTGGATAGATATAGAATTACACTCTAATCGCCTAGAGATGATTTTTATGATGGAGCTCCATCATTAGAATTTATGTTCGAGTGACGAAAGTGGGCTTTCTATATATTTCCTATTGACTGGTGTGAGAACCAAAATTAGATAGGGCATATTGTTGCGATTTGGCATCAAAATTTTGATTTTTGACTATGTATCAAAGTTATGAATTTCAAATGCTAATCAACTAATTGATTGCTAGTTGTGATGTTTGTTTATTTGTTTGATAATTTTGAACCATTTTGCCTAATAGTGTCGAATATTGAATAGTATTGAAAATTGGTCGCATTTGCTTGCATATACAAGTACTTACATTGAACAGGTCATAGCAAGGAGGCTAGAGCAGAGAATAAAATTTGTTTGCCCGACAAATAGATACATGTTTACTACATAATTTACTGTTTTGTTTGGGTGATGATGATTTTATGAGCCTATTGGCTAGCCGCTTGGCGTTTTCTTTTTCTTTTTGAGATCAGAAGGCCTGTATGGCAATTTCGGGATTTTCCCGTGGCTCCCGGTGCAGGGGAGGTTATGGCGAAATTTTTCGAAAATTTAGGGTGTTAGCCAAATTTTTGAAATTTTTGAAAATTCTCAGAAACTGAAAAGTTGGAGATTGGAAGCCAGATCGAACATAGAGTCGATTAATCAAACCACTTCCGACTTTGTTCCTTTTCGGGGACGAAAAGTTTTAAGTGGGGGAGATTGTAACAACCCGAAAATCTGGGCCAGTTAAAAATTTTTATTTTGGCAATTTTAGCGAATTTTGATTATTTAAAATGAATTATTTTAAATAATATTGACGAGAAATTCAATTTTGAATAGAATTCAATCGTATATATTATACGCATCGTCGTTAGAATATAAATATTTATATATAATTATAAATAGAATTGAAAATGGCGCGGTAGTTCGATAATTCGATTTCAAACTTCAATTGAATGTACCGGGTGCAAAACAATCCAGATTTTAGTGAAACCAAAAACATTAGAATCTAATTGATAATATCTTTCCAACGAATCTGAAAAATCAAAATTTCATAGCGGGAATCAAAAGATATGTCTAGTTGAAAATTCTGAATAGTCGATGTGAAATTCAAGCCCTTAAAAATGGGAATTTTGCAAACGACCTCGGATTTCGACGAAACCACTTTTGTTGGGTCCGTGATGTAAAGTTATTGCAAGATTCCAAATTTCATAATTTTTCAAATCAATATGTGAGCGTGGCAAAGGGAAACGTGTTTGACCAGTTTCAGTTGATTTTAATCGACTGGAAATTGGCCATTTTTCCAACGGTCTCAGAATTCGACGAAACTAGTTTTGTTAGGACCGTATCGTCAATACGAAGCTAGAAAATATTTTTCTGTAATTTATCAAGTTAGTATGTGACCCCAGTAAATTGAAATGCGCGTTCAAATTCAATATATAGAGTAATATGTTGATTTTAACGGAAACAGATCGAAACTTTCGAAACAGCCTACGATACATATCCCATTGTGTTCGGAATGAGGGTAATTAGCTATGAGCGACAGTCATTAGGTCTCGTTTGGAGGTCGAGTGAAAAGTCAACATATTTGAAATAAAAATAAAATAAAATAATATAGTTTACATATAACCCCTTCATCTTATTCTCCCCCCCCCCTCATTATTCTACAGATCGAAATAAAAAGGAAAAAAAACCGCCTTCAACGATCTGCCACCGCTGCGCCTTCCCCTCCGACAGCCGCACCTCCTCCATCGCCCTCTCTCCCCAGTCCATCCATCTCTCCCCGATTCAATGACCCCGCGAAGGCCCCAAGCCCTGATTCCGCCGCCTCCACCTTCTTGTACCCACCGCCTCTATCCTCCGCTCCTCCTTCGACTTCTCCTCCTCCACCAAGTAGACCAGCGCCGCTGCATCGGAGCTCCACCGCACCAACAATGCGCCCCTCTTCTGGATCCGAACCCAGTACCTCGCCGCCGTCGAACCAACCTCCGGCTACCCCCCCCCCCCCAAGCTCCCCTCAGGTGATTTTCAATTTATAAAATCAGTTGAAATTTATAAAATCAGTTTTACTTATACGAAGGTTTGATTTTAATGTTAATGAAAATTTATCTTTTTATGTTAATAAAAACTAGGTTTTTAGGTTAGGTAAAGGTAAGATTTTTTATAGTATAAAGATATAATTTTATCGTTATAAAAATAGGATTTTTTAAATGGATTACTTACGTTGTGAAAATATGATTTCTTAAGTAATAAAAATATGAAGTCTTTGATTGAAAAAGCTAATTTTTCTTTGATATAAACTTTAATTTATAAAGCGATATAAAAATTCGATTTTTATATATTGAATAGCATAGTAAAAATTCGATTTTTATATATTGAATAGCATAGTAAAAATTCGACTTTTATATATTGAACACCGAAGTAAAAATTCGATTTTTATATATTGAACACCGAAGTAAAAATTCGATTTTTATACATTGAATAGCAAAGTAAAAATTCGATTTTTATATATTGAATAGCATAGTAAAAATTCGATTTTTATATATTGAGTAGCATAGTAAAAATTCGATTTTTATATATTGAATAGCATAGTAAAAATTCGATTTTTATATATTGAATAGCATAGTAAAAATTCGATTTTTATATATTGAATAGCATAGTAAAAATTCGATTTTTATATATTGAATAGCATAGTAAAAATTCGATTTTTATATATTGAATAGCATAGTAAAAATTCGAACTTTATATAATGAATAGCATAGTAAAAATTCGATTTTTATATATGTAGAGAATGCGGGCAACGCAAGTGACGAGAGGCGAGAACGATGAAGATTTCTCTAAATGAAGTGTCGTGAAGTTGGATAGCTATCAGTGAGAATTTCTCACCTTTCAATTTCATTTTCTAGTTATATATATATATACTAGGATGCATACGGTGCTTAGTAGCACCCGACACAATCGTCCACAGACCATGGACTTGTTTGTTTGGTTGCATAAATTAATTAGATGATTTGATTTGAATTTGGTTGTTTAGTAAATTTGATTGATGTGTGAATGGCGTGGGCCTTCACTAGACCGGGGATAAGGCTAGGCCTCGTCCCGTTTCTAGTATTGTGCCGTTATGCCGCCGAAATTTTCTAAAATAAGTTAGAAAAATAAAAATATCATTTTATTTAAAGAATGAACTGAATAGAAATTCATGTGTTGAAATAAAATATTTTATCATTAAAAATATAATTTTTAACGTGGAAGTGAATAAAATAAAATATTCATTTACAAACCGGACGGTTTGTTTATGTACACCTATTTGAAGGACATTGATTGGGTCGATAAATTTTACACATCACCCAACTGCACAACTAAAATCTGTGTTTGATTGTTTGAAACCCCACACGGGTGTTGGGATGAAATTTGAAGTTCACTCATCCTGATTGATTAAATATGTCGATCGATTGATTGACAGGCTGTTATAAGCATTAGATATCTATATTTGATGCTTATACAGTGTAGTGCACTTTGGTTGATGGTTGATTATTTTGCAATGCTATTATACACATGTGTTGTAGAAAATCCATATAATTAACATTATATGGTAATTGATTGGGCCTCATTCCAATTTAGAAAATAAAGAATATTATAATATAAAGATTCATGTGTTGACTGTACTCATCCGTTGAGATAAGTCATGTGTTGAACGAAATATTTTAATAATAAAATTTACATCTTTATCAATATAAAATAAAGGTTCATGTGTTGACTGTACTCATCCGTTGAGATTAGTCATGTGTTGAACGAAATATTTTGATAATAACAAATATTTTGATAATAGGAAATATTTGAAATAGAAATATTTGAAATAGAAATATTCGAAATGGAATATTTGAAAATATCAATATATGAAGCCGTGTTGATTAGATTGACGCCATTTTGACGTGAACGATATTTATATCGATTTTATTCATTTTATAATGAATATCGAAAGTGATTTCAAAATCTAATATTTTGAAAAGAATAGAAATTCTAATTGAAACTGAATAGAATTGAATTCGAATTGAAAATGAATATAAATGAATTCGAATTGAAATGCAATTGAAATGAATTTGAAATCAATTTGAAAGAATTTAAAACGAATTTATATTGGAATGTTCAATTTTGATTTGAAATTGAATATGAACATGAAACCGTTTTGAAAATAAATTTAAAACGATTTATAAAGCATGTTTTGAATTGAAATCGACGAAGTATATATTGTATATATTATATATATAATATAATGGCCTGAATAGAACGCGCCGCGCCGCGGCAGTTCGCGAATTTCGACCATTGACTTCGAACGGATATTGCGGGAGATCCGACCGTCGGATTCTCTTAAAACCGGAACCGTTGGGTTCATATCGAAAAGAGCTTTCTAACGAATATTACAAATTTGAAATCTAACGGTTGGATTTGGAATTATGTCCAAATCAAATTTGAAAAAGGTCGCTGTAAGTGCAGTTCGATGGCCATTGATGGAAATCGACTGTAAGGGCCTTGATAAAATTATTAAAAATAGTAATAATTTGTGTAAAATCATAAGAAATGATTTGTGTAGATTTGGGATGAAAAACTCCATATTTGAAAAGATAAAAATAAATTTTTATCGAATTGAACTAGTTTTGAACTAGAATTAAAATTCTATTTATTTTTAAAAATAAATAAATTGAATTTGAAAAGGGTTTTAAAAATAACCAGAATTTCCAATGATTGCATTGGAGTGGATTTGAATCGAAATTGTCTTCGGAATATTTCGATGTTGGAATTCGTGATTATACAGCTATTATTATGGAAATTTGAAAGATATATATTTATATCGTTATTTCCGATACGACATTTGTTAATCGTAGAATTTGATATTGAATATAAGCCGATATATTTTCTATTCAGAGCCTCGTATTGAATATCAAATGTGATTTGGGTTTGTCGTGAATGGTGTCTTCACTAACACTGTTCTTGAACCCAGTTAAGGAAAATATTAAATCTTTTTATTTAAATTTAATGAAGTGTACCAATTAAATAATATTTAATCGGAATTGAATTGATATTGATTTTTGGGTTTATCGTGAACAGTGTTTTAAATAACACTCGTTCTTTAACCCGATAATCAATGGAATGTGACTTTGGGTTTATCGTGAACCGTGTTTTAAATGACATGGATTCTTTAACCCAGTTAACGATTAAAACTAAGTGGAGTTTTAATGAATCTTTAATTAGATTGAAATAATCGAGAATGGAGTATCACCAGTTTTGCTCCAGGCGATAGTTAAATCTTTAATTAGATTTGAACGTGAAATGGTAATTGAATTTACCGATAACACCATGGTGTTAGATATGAAGTATTACCAGTTTTACTTCATGGGATAAATAGGTTGGGATTGGGAAATTAAAACAAATGATTACTTCGGTAAGTGTTGTTAATCCCGACTAGTTGAATCGAAATTCAAAAGGATAGATTAAAGAATAAATATAAAGAATTTATCTTGGATAAAATTAATGGGAACCTTTCCCTATGAATGTGAAATTTAGAAACTAACTGTCGGTTAGCCAAGCAGAATGGTTTTCTGGATATTGATCTGATGTTGGTTTCGGCCTTCGGGGTTAATATTTGGGGAATTATTCTCTTGATTAATTTACGGTTAGTGACTGATGAGTTGGAATGAGGCGTATGTTGTGTTTTTGTAACACTTATTTAAAATATACGCGAGTTATTCGGGAAGACCGGGTTTATCCCATTCTGAATAACTGATACGACGATAAGTCGAAGATGAAGACGGTGGTCGAAGACCGGAAGTCTTCACGTCGTTTGGATAATTACTGATGATCTTGATTGGGATGTACACCCAAGAAGATGGAAACAGTTAGTGATCGTCCAGACGTACTTGGAGATTGATGGATATGTGGGGTACTAGGTGCCTCCGGTTTCGTTCAGACCCAGAACGGACTTGTAAATGGACTGTGTGTCTGACATTGGATTTTAGTCCGTGTGATTGATCTCTATTAAATATATATCTGTTTGGCGGCGGAGAATTTATTCTCTTGCTTAACGCCCTTCTCTGAGACGTACGAGCTCAGGGGTTATATATTGATGGATATCAAATGCATGGAGTGAATTGCCTATGTGGCATGCCTAAGTGGCAAATGATCAAGGCTTCTGTTGAAAAGCAAAGTCTTGTGGTTGATGATCAAAGCACGGCCTTGTGTGGCGTAGCTTTGTGTAACGTTTACTTCGCGAGTTTCACACCCGGTATGAACCAAAAACGGGAGACGGACCTCAGGGAGGGCATGCGTTTCTTTCTAGTTAGAAGTGGCGTCAGTGGTTTTACACGCCCTGACGAGTTTGACTTATGTAGTTGTTGCTGTTGCGAGGCGCCTCGGTTATATCGGTTTCGGCCGATGCATTCTGGTCGGCAGACGGACCAGACTTACGCCCCAAAGGGTGGGGAAACGCATTGTTCAGGAATTTTAATCCACATCGGTGGACCGGCCCTGTCGCTCCAAGGGTCACTCGAGCTCTGATCCTGAGGCTCGGGCTAGAGAGTCTCGAATCAGTGGAGGACTATCTTTTGCCTCGGTTCATAGATGGAAATCCAATTTCCAAATACGTGACATTTGCGGTTTTAATTGTAGAACTAGTATGGCGACAAGATATATGGTACCCATGCCGCCTATGATTGATACTTATGATTTGAAGTTGCTTTATACACTATGCACTTATAATAGTATCAAATAATCTGTTTTAAACGTATCAAGCATTCTTTGGCTGTTATAAGGGAAAACCCTATCCCCCGGCTTGCGTTGCATTGTATGATAGGACCTGGGTCTTATAACAGCCTCATTTTTTCTTCATTTAGCATTGCGCTGTTGTTTTATGCACTAGTGTTCTTGGGAGGAAACTCGTTCCGTGTTATACGGCGTGGTCCCTTGATTTACCTAACTTTAAAATAAAGAATAATAAATGTTTAGTTCTCACACCAGTCACATGACTGACCTGGAGTTTATTGTTTTAACCTAAACTCTGGGTGCCCCTATTTTCGACACGGGCAGCTAGTAGTTTTGGTTTTGCAGATTTATATTCACAGGATCCTGGTTTTCAGCTGGAATGATATGCGGAAAGCTTTGTATCCGTATATCTCTTCTAGTTGTGTATTGTATTATTTTCCACTGCGATGTATTTAAATGTAATTTAAATCTCTGATATTTCTGTGTAATATTCATTTGTACTCTGTATATTCTTGTAATCTGATGCATTGTTGTGATATACAGTGAAATGTTCTTTTGTATGCGTTCTATTTTGTCGTGTTCTCGAACTATCCGCGCTTTCCTTCACGGGGAAGTTACGGGTTTTCACACTTCCTCTTCCTCCTTCTTTCTTCAAAAATGGGGACATCCCCAAATCCCTTCAGCCCCCCTCCTCCCCGCTGACCGGCGGCCTCCCCTCCCTCCGGCGCCCCACCACCTCCTCCTCCTCTCTCCTCCTCTTCCTCATTCTCTCTCTCCTTTTCTACAAACCCATGAACCCATTCCACCCCAAATCACCACCACCCACCTCCGTGAACCCCACCACCGCCCTCAGCCCCTCCCCCACATCAGTCAGGCCGGCGCCCCCCCCCTCAGCACCACCCAACTCCGGCCGTGGGCCACGCTACGCTCAAAAACTCATTTTCACAAAATTCCCGTTTTGCACAAAACACCCCGGACTGTTTTGGCCTATATCTCTCAAACGGTGCATTTTTGGCCAAAGTGTAGAGCACGAAATTCTCTTCGATTTGGCTATATGGAAGTCGTGTTTTGGAGTTCGGAGCTGCTCAGAAAACGCGTTCGAAGTCTGCTGTTCAAAACCTAGAAAAAATCGTGTACTTTTGCGAATTCTGGCGAATTGGAGCATTTTTGGCAAAAAGTCTCTTAAGCGAAAGTTGTCCGGAATGGCGCGTTTAAGCTAGAAAAAAAGATGGTGTGAAGATTGAAGCTCGTTTGCAAATTCTGGAACCAGAACAGTGAATCCGGGCGTTAGAAAAAATGTGAGTTTTCTCCGTTTTAAAGCTTCTACAGTTTTTGACATATGAAGTAAATTAAAATATGATTTTTATATCATAGAGAGAATAAAAATCCGATTTTTAACTTATAGAAGATATAAAGATGAGATTTTTAAATAATGTAGATATTAAAAATATGATTTTTATATACATGGCAAGAATATAAAAATGTGATTTTTATATATGTAGTGGCTACGGGCAACGAAAGTGACAAAAGGCGAGAACGACAAGATTTTCTACATAAGAAGAGTCGTGGTATTGGATTAGCTAATTGGTGAGAACTTCTCACTCTAAATTTATTTTTTCTAGATATATATATATACTAGGATGCAGACGGTGTTTAGTAGCACCCGACACCATCGTCCACAGACCATGGACTTGTTTGTTTGGTTGTGCAGTTGGTTAGATCATTTGATTTGAATTTGGTTGTTTGGAGAATTGAAATTGATTTGATTGATGTGTGAATGGCGTCGGCCATCACTAGACCGGGGATAAGGCTAGTCCTCGTCCCGTTTCTAGTATCGTGCCGTTATGCCGCCGAAATTTTCTAAAACAAGTTAGAAAAATATAGATATCATTTTATTTGATAAATGAACCGAATAGAATATTCATAAGTTGGATAAAATAGTTTGGTCGTTAAAAATATAATTTTTAACGTGAATGTGAATAAATAAATATTCATTTACAAACCGGATGGTTTGTTTATGTACACCTATTTGAAGGACATTGATTGGGACGATAAATTTTACACATCGCCCAACTGCACAAATAAAATATGTGTTTGATTGTTTGAAACCCCACACGGGTATTGGGATAAAATACGGCATACACTAATCCCAATAATTAGTTGTATGTCGATCGATGGATTGACAGGCTGTTATAAGCGTTAGATATCTATATTTGATGCTTATACAGTGTAGTGCACTTTGGATGATGGTTGATTATTTATCGTTGCTATTATATACATGTGTTGTATGGAATCCATATAATTAACTTTATATGGTAATTGATTGGGCCTCATTCCAATTTAGAAGATAAAGAATATTATAAAATAAAGGTTCATGTGTTGACAATACTCATTCGTTGAGATTAGTCACGTGTTGAATGAAATATTTTAACAATAAAATTTACATCTTTATCCTTATAAAATAAAGGTTCATGTGTTGACAGTACTCATTCGTTGGGATTAGTCATGTGTTGAACGAAATATTTTAACAATAAAATTTACATCTTTATCCTTATAAAATAAAGGTTCATGTGTTGACAGTACTCATCCGTTGAGATTAGTCATGTGTTGAACGAAATATTTTAACAATAAAATTTACATATTTATCATATATAAAATTAGAAACTAATTGGAAAATAGATAAGATGAGTGGTCTCCTGGATATTAATCTGATGTTGGTTTCGGCCTTCGGGGTTAATATTCAGGGAATCGTTCTCTTACTAATTTACGGTTGGAGTCTGATTTGAAATCAAACGATAGATACCTTAACTTTTATAAAATATATTAAATAACCAAAATAGTCACACATGGACAGTACTCATTCGTTGAGATTAGTCATGTGTTGACAAAAATATAGATTCATGTATTGAATAGAATAAATATTCATTTGTTGAATAGAATAACGGAATTATTGAAATATATAAAGCCGTGTTGATTAGAGATGCGCTATTTTGACGCGAACGATATTTATATCGATTATATTCGTTTTTATAATGAATATTAAAAAGAGATAAAAATCGAATATATATAAAGCAAATTCGAATTGAATTGAATATAAACCAAATTCGAACTGAATTGAGTATAAACCAAATTCGAATTGAATTGAATATAGAATGAATTGAAATTTTTATTGAATTGGAAATGGAAGTTGAAATGTTTTTTAACGAATTTAAAACTATTTATAAAATTCGTTTTAAATAGAAATCGACGAAATATATATATAATATAATGGCCTGAATAGAACGCGCCGCGCCGCGGTAGTTCGTGAATTTCGACCATTGACTTTGAACGGACATTACGGGAGATCCGACCGTCAGATTCTCCTAAAACCGGAACCTTGGGTTCGTATCGTAAAGAGCTTTCTAACAAATATTAGAAATTTGAAATCTAACGGTTGGATTTGGAGATACGTCCAAATCAAATTTGGAAAAGGTCGTTGTAAGTGCAGTTCGATGGCCGTTGATGGAAATCGACTGTACGGGCCTCGATAAAATTATTAAAAATAGTAATAATTTGTGTAAAATCATAAGAAACGATTTGTGAAGAACTGGGACGAAGAATCCCACATTTGTAAAGATAAAAATAGATTTTTATCGAAATGAACTAGTTTTGAACTAAAATTAAACCCGTATATTTTTAAATAAATAAATTGGATTTGAAATGGGTTTTAAATAGAATTGATTTGTGGGTTTATCGTGAAGGGTGTTTGATACCAAATGTGACGGCCTGGAATTTCGCTCGATCTGAATCAGTCGTTAAACCGATCTAGACCGTTCGAAACCCATGATCGTTTGAGAACAGGACAAATCAAAATGCAGACGGAAGAACATTTCATTGTATATTACAACAATTCCATCAGATACAAGAATATACAGAGTATAAATGAATAAATTACATTCGATAAATATCAGAGATTACAATAAATTACATAGCAGCGGAAAAATAATACAAAGCACAACTGAAGGTGATATACGGATACAGAGCTTTCCGGATATCATTCCAGCTGTAAACCAGGATCCTGTGAATATAAATCTGCAAAACCAAAACTACTAGCTGCCCGTGTAGAAAATAGGGGCACCCAGAGTTTAGGTTAAAATAATAAACTCTAGGTCAGTCATGTGACTGGTGTGAGAACTAAAACAGTTATTAAAACTTTACTTTGAAAGAGAGTAATTCAAGGGACCACGCCGTATAACACGGAATGGGTTTCCTCCCAAGAATACCAGTGCATAGGATAAACAACGCAATGCTTTTTCGAAAAAAATG
This sequence comes from Allium sativum, assembly GCA_030737875.1. NCBI lineage: Eukaryota > Viridiplantae > Streptophyta > Magnoliopsida > Asparagales > Amaryllidaceae > Allium > Allium sativum. The sequence continues at coordinate 986,856,443 of CM060924.1, forward strand.
AAGCTATTATAAGACCCAGGTCCCATCACACAATGCAACCCAAGCCGGAGGATAGGGTTTTCCCTTATAATAGCCAAACATGCTTGGTACGTTTAAAACAAATTATTTGATTCTATAATAAGTGTATAGTGTCAAAACAATTTCAATCATAAATATAAATCATAGACGGCATAGGCACCATATATCATGTCGCCATACTAGTTCTACAAACTAAACCGCAATACACGTATTGGAAATTGGATTTCCGTCATGAGTCGAGGCAAGGGGAAAGCTCCTCTCCGCTTCGAGACATTCTAGCAAATGCCTCACGACTACACACTCTGGGTAACCCCGGATGCTTCAGGGCCGGTCCTCTCTTACGTTTGAGGATTATTTATTCCTGAACACACGTTTCCCGGTCCTTACAGACCTATAATCGAGGCGCCTCATCCAACAACCACATAGCTGAAAAGTATATAAATGTCAGGGCTGGTAAGTCACTGACACCAACAAAGCTAGAAAGAAACGTCGTGCTCTCCCTGCAGTCCTTATCCCGTTTTTGACTCATACTGTGGTGTGAGGCTCGCGAATTCACGTTCTACACAAAGCTGCCACGTAGGCCGTGCTTTGATCATCAACCACAAGACTTTGCTTTTCAACAGAAGCCTTGATCCATGCAACTTAGCATGCCACATAGGCAATTCATGCCATGCGATTGATATCTATCGATATATAACCTCTAAGCTCGTACGTCTCAGAGAAGGGCGTTTAGCAAGAGAATAAATTCTCCACCGCCAAACAGATATATATTTAACGGAAATCAATCAACACAGAATAAAATCCAATGTCAGACACACGATCCATTTACAAGTTCGTTCTGGGACTGAACGAAACCGGAGGCACTTTCCTCGCATATCCATCCATCTCCAAGTACGTCTGGATGACAACCAACTGATTCCCTCATCTTGGGTGTACAGCCCAATCAAGATCATCAGTAATCACCCAAATGATGTGAAGACTTCCGGTCTTCAACCACCATCTTCATCTTCGACATATCGTCGAATCGGTTATTCGGAATGGGTGTAAACCCGGCCTTTCCGAACAACCCGCGTATATTGAAACAAATGTTACACAAACACAACTTACGCCTCATTCCAATTTAGAAGATAAAGACCATTATAAAATAAAGGTTCATGTGTTGACAGTACTCATCCGTTGAGATTAATCATGTGTTGAACGAAATATTTTAACAATAAAATTCGATTTTTATATATGTAGTGGCTACGAGCAACGAAAGTGGCAAAAGGCGAGACGATGAAAATTTCTATAAATGAAGAGTCGTGGTATTGGATAGCTTTCGGTGAGAACTTCTCACTCTTCAATTTCTTTTTCTAGTTATATATATATATATACTAGGATGTAGACGGTGTTTAGTAGCACCCGACACCCGTCATCCACAGACCATAGATGGCTTGTTTGTTTAATTGTTTGGTTGTGTAGTTGGTTAGATTATTTGGTTTGAATTAAATTGTTTGGTGAAATGGACTGGATTTGATTGATGTGTGAATGGCGTGGGCCTTCACTAGACCGGGGATAAGGCTAGGCCTCGTCCCGTTTCTAGTATCGTGCTGTTATGCCGCCGAAATTTTCTGAAATAAGTTAGAAAAATAAAAATATCATTTTTATTTTGTAAATGAACTGAATAAAAAAATCCATGTGTTAAAATAAAATATTTTATCGTTAAAATATAATTTTTAGCGTGAATGTGAATAAATAAATATTTATAAACAAATCGGCCGATTTGTTTATATACACTGATTTGACTGATATCGATTGGGTCGATAAATTTTACACATCGCCCAACTGCACGAATAAAATCTGTGTCTGATTGTTTGAAACCCCACACGGGTATTGGGATAAAACACGGCATACAATAATCCCAATAATTAGTTGTATGTCGATCGATGGACCGACGGGCTGTTATAAGCGCTAGATATCTATATTTGATGCTTATACAGTGTAGTGCACTTTGGTTGATGGTTGATTATTTTTCAATTCTATTATATACGTGTGATGTATGAAAATCCATACAATTAACTTTATATGGTAATTGATTGAGCCTCATTCCAATTTAGAAGATAAAGACCATTATAAAATAAAGGTTCATGTGTTGACAGTACTCATCCGTTGAGATTAGTCATGTGTTGAACGAAATATTTTAACAATAAAATTTACATCTTTATTATATATTTGAAAAATATAAAGCCGTGTTGATTAGAGATGCGCCATTCTGACGCGAACGATATTTATATCGATTATATTCGTTTTTGAATTCGATTTGAATTGAATTCGAATAGAATAGAAAATCAATTGAATTCGAATAGAATAGAAAAATCAACTGAATTTGAATAGAATAAAAAATCAATTGAATTTGAATAGAATAGAAAATCAATTGAATTTGAATAGAATAGAAAACGAATCTGATTTGAATTGAATAGAATATAAAACGAATTTGATTTGAATTGAATTGAATAGATAACGAATTCGAATTGAATTGAATAGATAACGAATTTGATTTAAATTGAATATATAACGAATTCGAATTAAATTGAATAGATAACGAATTTGATTTAAATTGAATATATAACAAATTTGGATTGAATTGAATAGAAAGCGAAAATGAATTGAATTGGAATTGAAAAGAAAAGGAATTCGAATCGAATTAAAATCGATTTGAATTGAAATCCAATAGAAAAGAATTTTAAAAAGAATTTATAAGGAAAATTTTAATTTTGATTTGAATTGAAATGGAAGTTGAAATTGTTTTGAAACGAATTTAAAAACTATTTATATAATTCGTTTTAAATAGAAATCGACGAAATATATATTATATATATTGTAAATATAATATAATGGCCTGAATAGAATGCGCCGCGCCGCGGCAGTTCGTGAATTTCGACCGTTTATTTCAAACGAACATTACGGGAGATCGAACCGTCGGATTCTCCTAAAACCGGAACCGTTGGGTTTGTATCGAAAAGAGCTTTCTAACGAATATTAGAAATTTGAAATCTAACGGTCGGATTGGGAGATACGTCCAAATCAAATTTGAAAAAGGTCGCTATAAGTGCAATTCGATGGTCGTTGAACAATTCCATCAGATACAAGAACATACAGAGTATAAATGAATAAATTACATTCGATAAATATCAGAGATTACAATAAATTACATAGCAGCGGAAAAATAATACAAAGCACAACTGAAAGTAATACACAGATACAGAGCTTTCCGGATATCATTCCAGCTGTAAACCATGATCCTGTGAATATAAATCTGCAAAACCAAAACTACTAGCTGCCCGTGTCGAAAATAGGGGCACCCAGAGTTTAGGTTAAAACAATAAACTCCATGTCAGTCATGTGACTGGTATGAGAACTAAAACAGTTATTTAAAACTTGACTTTAAAAGAGAGTAATTCAAGGGACCACGCCATATAACACGGAACGGGTTTCCTTCCAAGAATACCAGTGCATATCAATAAACAACGAAATGCTTTTTCGAAAAATGAAGCTATTATAAGACCCAGGTCCCATCACACAATGCAACGCAACCCGGAGGATAGGGTTTTCCCTTATAATAGCCAAGCATGCTTGATACGTTTAAAACAAATCATTTGATACTATAATAAGTGTATAGTGTCAAAACAATTTCAATCATAAATATCAATCAAAGAAGGCATAGCATCCCATGTTACTATGTCGCCATACTAGGCTCTACAAATAAAGCCGAAATATCTCGTATTGGAAATTGGATTTCTGTCATGAGTCGAGGCAAGGGGCAAGCTCCACTCCTCTTCGAGACACCCTAGCAAATGCCTCGGGACTACACACTCTGGGTAACCCCTGGATGCTTCAGGGCCGGTCCTCTCTTACGTTTGAGGATTAATTATTCCTGAACACACGTTTCCCGGTCCTTACAAACCTAAAATCGAGGCGCCTCATCCAACAACCACATAGGTGAAAAATATATAAATGTCAGGGCTGGTATGTCACTGACACCACCAAATCTAGAAAGAAACGTCGTGTTCTCCCTGCAGTCCGTATCCCCTTTTTAACTCATACCGAGGTGTGAGGCTCGCGATTCCACGCTATACACAAAGCTGCCACGTAGGCCGTGCTTTGATCATCAACCACAAGACTTTGCTTTTCAACAGAAGCCCTGATCAATGCAACTCAGCGTGCCACACAGGTAATTCATGCTATGCGATTGATATCTATCAATATATAATCTCTGAGCTCGTATGTCTCAGAGAAGGGCGTTAAGCAAGAGAATAAATTCTCCGCCGCCAAACATATATATATTTAACAGAAATCAATCAACACAGAATAAAATCCAATGTCAGACACACAATCCATTTACAAGTTCATTCTGGGTCTGAACGAAACCGGAGGCACTTTCCTCGCATATCCATCGATCTCCAAGTACGTCTGGACGACCACCAACTATTTCAATCCTCTTGGGTGTACTGCCCAATCAGGATCGTCAGTAGTTATCCAAACGATGTGAAGACTTCCGGTCTTCGACCACTGTCTTCATCTTCGACTTATCGTCGAATCAGTTATTCAGAATGGGTGTAAACCCGGCCTTTCCGAACAACCTGCGTATATTAAAACGAATGTTACACAAACACAACATACGCCTCATTCCAATTCATATTCTCAGGGAAAAGTTCCCATTAATTTTGTCCAAGATAAGATCTTTAAAATTTATCCTTTAATCTTCCTTTGGGTGTTATTTCAAACCAAATTATGGTTTTCCAAACTAGTCGAGATTAGCGAACCACTCCTAAGTAATTATTTATTTTATTTCCCAATCCCAACCTATTCATCCCATGAAGCAAAACTGGTAATACTCCATATCTAATACCACGGAGTTATCGGTAAAATTAATTACCATTTCACGTTCAAATCTAATTAAAGATTTAACTATCGCTTGGAGCAAAACTGGTGATACTCCATTCTCGCTCATTTGCCAAATTTGATAATTTCAATTATCAATTCACATTTCGATCTAATTACAGATTCATCAAAACTCCCTTTATTGGGTTAAAGAACTAATGTCATTTAAAACACAGTTCACAACAAACCCAAATCACATTCTATTTATTATCGGGTTAAAGAACTAGTGTTATTTAAAACACAGTTCACGATAAACCCATGAATCAATTCTATTTAAACCCATTTCAAATCCAATTTATTTATTTAAAAATAAATGGGTTTTAATTTCAGTTCAAAACTAGTTCATTTCGATAAAAATCTATTTTTATCTTTTCAAATATGGAGTTTTTCATCCCAAGTTTTCCCAAATCATTTCTTATGATTTTACACAAATTACTACTATTTTAAATAATTTTATCAAGGCCCGTACAGTCGATTTCCATCAATGGCCATCGAACTGCACTTACAACGACCTTTTCCAAATTTGATTTGGACGTATCTCCAAATCCAATCGTTAGATTTCAAATTTCTAATATTCGTTAGAAATCTCTTTTCGATACGAACCCAACGGTTCTTGTTTTAGGAGAATCCGACGGTCGGATCTCCCGTAATGTCCATTCGAAGTCAATGGTCGAAATTTACGAACTGCCACGGCGCGACGCGTTCTATTCAGGCCATTATATTATATATATAATATATATAATATATATTTCGTTGATTTCTATATAAAACGAATTTTATAAATCGTTTTAAATTCGTTTCAAAAACAATTTCAACTTCCATTTCAATTCAAATCAAAATTGAATTCTTCCTTATAAATTCGTTTTAAAATTCATTTCTATTCAATTCAAATTTCAATTCAATTTGAATTCATTTCAATTCGTTTTCAGTTCAATTCGAATTAGTTTTATATTCAATTCAATTCTTTTTCTATTCAATTCAATTCGAATTCGTTTTCTATTCGATTCAATTCGAATTCGTTTTCTATTCGATTCAATTCGAATTCGTTTTCTATTCGATTCAATTCGAGTTGGTTTTCTATTCAATTCAATTCAAATTTGTTATATATTCAATTGAAATCAAATTCGTTATATATTCAATTGAAATCAAATTCGTTTTCTATTCAATTTGAATTCAATTCGTTTTCTATTCAATTAAATTCAAATTCGTTTATAATCGATATAAATATAGTTCGCGTCAAAATAGCGCATCTCTAATCAACACGGCTTTATATATTTCAATAATTCCGTTATTCTATTCAACAAATGAATATTCATCCTATTCAATACGTGAAACTATATTTTTGTCAACACATGACTAATCTCAACGAATGAGTACTGTCCACGTGTGACTATTTTTGTTATTTAATATATTTTATATAAATTATGGTATCTATTGTTGGATTTAAAATCAGACTCCAACCGTAAATTAGTAAGAGAACGATTCCCTAAATATTAACCCCGAAGGCTGAAACCAACATCAGATCAATATCCAGGAGACCACTCATCTTATTTATTTTCCAATTAGTTTCTAGTTTTATATATGATAAAGATGTAAATTTTATTGTTAAAATATTTCGTTCAACACATGACTAATCTCAACAGATGAGTACGGTCAGCACATGAACCTTTATTTTATAAAGAAGTAAATTTTATTGTTAAAATATTTCGTTCAACACATGACTAATCTCAACGGATGAGTACGGTCAACACATGAACCTTTATTTCATAAAGAAGTAAATTTTATTGTTAAAATATTTCGTTCAACACATGACTAATCTCAACGGATGAGTACGGTCAACACATGAACCTTTATTTTATATTGATAAAGATGTAAATTTTATTATTAAAATATTTCGTTCAACACATGACTAATCTCAATGGATGAGTACGGTCAACACATGAACCTTTATTTTATATTGATAAAGATGTAAATTTTATTATTAAAATATTTCGTTCAACACATGACTAATCTCAACGGATGAGTACGGTCAACACATGAACCTTTATTTTATATTGATAAAGATGTAAATTTTATTATTAAAATATTTCGTTCAACACATGACTAATCTCAACGGATGAGTACGGTCAACACATGAACCTTTATTTTATAATATTCTTTATTTTCTAAATTGGAATGAGGCCCAATCAATCACCATATAATATTAATTATATGGATTTTCATACATCACACGTATGTAATAGCATTGAAAAATAATCAACCATCAACCAAAGTGCACTACACTGTATAAGCATCAAATATAGATATCTAACGCATATAACAGCCTGTCAATCAATCGATCGACATATTTAATCAATCAGGATGAGTGAACTTCAAATTTCATCCCAACACCCGTGTGGGGTTTCAAACAATCAAACACATATTTTATTTGTGCAGTTGGGCGATGTGTAAAATTTATCGTCCCAATCAATGTCCTTCAAATAGGTGTACATAAACAAACCGTCCGGTTTGTAAATGAATATTTTATTTTATTCACATTCACTATATTCATATTCACTATATTCATATTCAAGTTAAAAATTATATTTTTAATGATAAAATATTTTATTTTAACCCATGAATTTTTATTCAATTCACTTACAAAATAAAATTGATATTTTTATTTTCCTAACATATTTTAGAAAATTTCGGCGTCATAACGGCACAATACTAGAAACGGGACAAGGCCTAGCCTTATCCCCGGTCTAGTGAAGGCCCACGCCATTCACACATCAATCAAATCCATTCCATTTCACCAAACAATTCAATTCAAACCAAATAATCTAACCAACTACTCAACCAAACAATTAAACAAACAAGCCATCCATGGTCTGTGGATGACGGGTGTCGGGTGCTACTAAACACCGTCTGCATCCTAGTATATATATATAAATAACTAAAAAAAGAAATTGAAAGGTAAGAAGTTCTCACCGATAGCTATCCCAACTTCACGACACTTCATTTAGAGAAATCATCGCCATTCTCGCCTTTTCGTCGCTTTCGTTTCCCATAGCCACTATATATAAAAATCACATTTTCACTTCGCTATTCAATATATAAAAATCGAACTTTTACTTCGCTATTTAATATATAAAAATCGAATTTTTACTATGCTATTCAATATATAAAAATCGAATTTTTACTATGCTATTCAATATATAAAAATCTAATTTTTACTATGCTATTCAATATATAAAAATCGAATTTTTACTATGCTATTCAATATATAAAAATCGAATTTTTTTTCTATGCTATTCAATATATAAAAATCGAATTTTTTTCTATGCTATTCAATGTATAAAAATCGAATTTTTTTCTATGCTATTCAATATATAAAAATCATAATATTCCTTTTAGAAAAATCATTCCTTTTCTATATTTACAAATCTAAAGATCGCATAATTTTCAAACAATTCTAATTTTATTTTACAAGAACAAATGCTATTTATATATATATATATTTTTTCTAAAACAAATGCTATTTTTATTTTTCAAAAACAAATGTTGTTTTTATTTTTCAAACCCTATTTTTTACATCGCTATTTATATACTAAAACTGGTTTTAATTAGTGTAAAATAATTAGCTTAAACAAATGAAAAGAATAAACCTTTATCTCCTTCGTTTTCACTATCCTGGAGTCGATTAAACCCATGCTCGCCGGCTAGGGTTCGAGTTTGCTCGCTTTATGGATGACCGGACCAAAATCTGAGGCTGCCACGTCGAAGGGCCTTGCGCCACCGCCCATCGCCAGTTGCAGTAGCGAGGTCGACGCCTCCTAGGTGGCAGAAAGAGGCTTTGACCGGAATGGGTTCGAGTCGAGGTAGGAGGGAGAGAGGGTACGGGTATTGAGAGGGAGAGAGAGAAGAGAGAGGGAAGTAGGGAAGGAGGGGCGGTGCGCCTGAAGCGCGGCGCTGGCGGAGGCCAGAGCCTGGGGCGGCGACGTCGACAATCGCCTGAGCGCAATTTGTGGATCTACGGGGTTTTTTTTTATTTTGAAAAGTGTTGACTGAGTAATGAGAGAGAAAGGAAAGGAGAATATATAATATATATATTTATTATAATTTAATTTCAAAAAAGTAACTTTTCATTCGAACTCGAAACGAGACCCAACGACTGTCGTCCCTAGCTAATTACCCCCATTACGAACACAATGGGATATGTCACGTAGGCCAGTTCGGCCGTTTCAATCAGTTTTTATCAAAATCAAAATATAACTCTATATATTGAATTTGAACGCGCATTTCAGTTTACCGGGGTCAAATACTAACTCGAAAAATTCCAGAAAAATATTTTCTAGCTTCTTATTGACGATACGGTCCTAACAAAACTAGTTTCGTCGTATTCTGAGACCGTTGGAAAAATGGCCATTTTCCAGTCGATTAAAATCAACTGAAACTGGTCAAACACGTTTTGCTTTGCCACGCTCACATATTGATTCGAAAGTTTATGAAATTTGAAACCTAGCAATAATTTGACATCACGGATCCAACAAAAGTGGTTTCGTCGAAATCCGAGGTCGTTTGCAAAATTCCCATTTTTAAGGGCTTGAATTCCATAGCGACTATTCAGAATTTTCAACTGGACATATCTTTTGATTCCCGCTATGAAATTTCAATCTTTCAGATTCCTTGGAAAGATATTCACGAATAGACCCTAACATTTTTGGTTTCACTAAAATCCGGTTTGTTTTGCACCCGGTACATTCAATTGAAGTTTGAAATCGAATTATCGAACTACCGCGGCATTTTCAATTTTATTATAGTTATATATAGTTATTTATATTCTAACGACGACGTATATAATATATACGTTCGAATTATATTCAAAATAAATTTCTCGTCGATATTATATAAAATAATCTATTTTAAATATTCAAAATTCGCTAAAACAGCCAAAATAAAAATTTTAAACTGGTTCAGAATTTCAGGTTGTTACAATCTCCCCCACTTAAAACTTTTTGTCCCCGAAAAGGAACAAAGTCGAAAGTGGTTTGATTAATCAGCTCTACGTTCGATCTGGCTTCCATTCACCAACTTTTCAGTTTCTGAGAATTTTCAAATTTTCAAAAATTTGGCTAACACCCTAAATTTTCGAAAAATTTCGCCATAACCTCCCCTGCACCGGGAGCCACGGGAAAATCCCGAAATTGCCATACAGGCCTTCTTATCTCAAAAAGAAAAAGAAAAGGCCAAGCGGCTAGCCAATAGGCTGATAAAATCATCATCACCCAAACAAAACAGTAAATTATAGTAAACATGTACCTATTTGTCGGGCAAACAAATTTTATTCTCTGCTCTAGCCTCCTTGCTATGACCTGTTCAATGTAAGTACTTGTATATGCAAGCAAATGCGACCAATTTCAATATAATCTAATATTTGGTGCAATTAGGCTAAATGGTTCAAAATTATCAAACAAATAAACAAACAACACAAACATCAATCAATTAGTTGGTTAGAGTTTCAAATTCATAACTTTCACACATATACAGAAAATCATGTTTTTGATGCCAATTCACAACAATAAATTCTAGCTATATAAGTTTTGGTTCTCACACCGGTCTAATGGAAATATATAGATATCATACCTTCGAAACACGAACACAAATTCTGATGATGATATATCAATCATCAGAATCATCTCCGGGTGTCTACAATGTGATTCTATATCTATCCAGTATATTAAAACTTCAAATATACGTTCATGACGCGTATATGCAAAATCTTTATATAGCGGATTTTCCATATTCAAAATAAATAAATATTCAAATACGTAGGATTGATCTAAATTTTCAAAACAAAAATTGTTTTCATTTGAAAAATATACTCTTCACACTCGTTCTAGGATACTACTGATCCAATCTCTAACGAGTCATTCTAATTGGATATTTCTAATCCAATATCTGATGAATTCTTTCATATGGTTCTAATGTGTCTTGTTCTCGAGCTCTGTAAACCAAAGCTTTGATACCAAATGTAACGGCAACGCGAAATCCGGTAGGCTTTGCAACCATCCCTTCATCCTCCATTGCAGCAGGTAAAACCCACCGCGGCTCACGCTGGTCCCCCAATCCCTTGTTTTACAGCGACCCTCTCGAGTATCGCGCCTACTGGCGAACCAACGCTCTAAACGGCGACATGTAGGGGTAAGAGTCTCCCGTTCGCCACCAAACCGCGAAGCGAGAACCCCCTATCATGCGTACCGGGCCTACTCAGGGCCAGCAACAAGAACTGGTGATACTCCATTCTCGCTCGTTTGCCAAATTTGATAATTTCAATTATCAATTCACATTTTGATCTAATTACAAATTCATCAAAACTCCCTTTACTGGGTTAAAGAACTAATGTCATTTAAAACACAGTTCACGACAAACCCAAATCACATTCTATTTATTATCGGGTTAAAGAACTAGTGTTATTTAAAACACAGTTCACGATAAACCCATGAATCAATTCTATTTAAACCCATTTCAAATCCAATTTATTTATTTAAAAATAAATGGGTTTTAATTTCAGTTCAAAACTAGTTCATTTCGATAAAAATCTATTTTTATCTTTTCAAATATGGAGTTTTTCATCCCAATTTTTCCCAAATCATTTCTTATGATTTTACACAAATTACTACTATTTTTAATAATTTTATCAAGGCCCGTACAGTCGATTTCCATCAATGGCCATCAAACTGCACTTACAGCGACCTTTTCCAAATTTGATTTGGACGTATCTCCAAATCCAACCGTTAGATTTCAAATTTCTAATATTCGTTAGAAAGCTCTTTTCGATACGAACCCAATGGTTCCGGTTTTAGGAGAATCCGACGGTCGGATCTCCCGCAATGTCCATTCAAAGTCAATGGTCGAAATTTACGAACTTCCGCGGCGCGACGCGTTCTATTCAGGCCATTATATTATATATATAATATATATTTCATCGATTTCTATTTAAAACGAATTTTATAAATCATTTTAAATTCGTTTCAAAAACAATTTCAACTTCCATTTCAATTCAAATCAAAATTGAATTCTTCCTTATAAATTCGTTTTAAAATTCATTTCTATTCAATTCAATTTGAATTCATTTCAATTCGTTTTCAGTTCAATTCGAATTCGTTTTATATTCAATTCAATTCGTTTTCTATTCGATTCAATTCGAATTCATTTTCAATTCAAATCAAATTCGTTTTCAATTCGATTCAATTCTAATTCGTTTTCAATTCAAATCAAATTCGTTTTCAATTCGATTCAATTCGAATTGGTTTTCTATTCAATTCAATTCAAATTTGTTATATATTCAATTGAAATCAAATTCGTTATATATTCAATTGAAATCAAATTCGTTTTCTATTCAATTTGAATTCAATTCGTTTTCTATTCAATTAAATTCAAATTCGTTTATAATCGATATATATATCGTTCGCGTCAAAATAGCGCATCTCTAATCAACACGGCTTTATATATTTCAATAATTCTGTTATTCTATTCAACAAATGAATATTCATCCTATTCAATACGTGAATCTATATTTTTGTCAACACATGACTAATCTCAACGAATGAGTACTGTCCACGTGTGACGAGTTTTGTTATTTAATATATTTCATATAAATTATGGTATCTATCGTTTGATTTAAAATCAGACTCCAACCGTAAATTAGTAAGAGAGCGATTCCCTAAATATTAACCCCGAAGGCCGAAACCAACATCAGATCAATATCCAGGAGACCTGTGACGATCCCAAAACCCCGTGACACGGTGTTAAGGATAATCATTGGAATATAACACATTAATCATTTTTAGCAGATCACAGATAATAGCATAAACAGAAAATAGAATAATTTACACACATATGACAGCGGAATCATATAGATATCATCACATCAGAGAAGCACAGAACAGGATACAACTTAGTGCATAATGATACATAATCAGTCACCATCGCCAATGGCGGAATCATACATAAAATGTACACAAAAGGAATATCAGTCTACATCGCCGGTGGCGGAATCATAATATAGATACAATAATGGCGGAGAAAATCCAAGTCAGCACGGTGTAGTCAAGCCTCGCCATGAGCCAAAAGGTGCGTCAGAAACCTGTAACTAGGCTGCCCGTGTGAAAATGAGGGCACCCGAGTTTGCAAGGTGAAACAAACTACGAGTCAGTCATGGGACTGGTATGAGAAATCTATTCAACTTATTAACAATAATAATAAGGCAAATCAAAGGACCACGCCACTTTCGCGGAACGGGTTTACTCCAATGAGTGCTAGTGCATGAAATAAAATAAATGATTAAATCAACGCAATGCTTTTTTATAAAATGAAGCCATTATAAGACTCAGGTCCCATCACACAATGCAACGCAAGCCGGAGGATAGAGTTTTTACCTTATAATGGCCAAAGATGCTTCATACGAATAAAACAAAGGTGTTTGATATTATTACTAGTGCATATATGTTTCAAAAGCAAATTCAATCATAAATATCAATCCTAGGCGGCATAGCTACCATCTACTATGTCGCCGTACTAGTAATACAATCACATCCGCAAATTTCGTATTGGAAATTGGATTCCTTCATGAGTCGAGGCTAGGGGCAAGCTCCTCTCCGTTCGAGACACTCTAGCAAACGCCTCGGGACCGCACACCGCAATCCCCTGGATCCTCCAAGGCCGGTCCTCTCTTACTTTTGAGGATTAGTTATTCCTGAACACACATTTCCCGGTCCTTACAGACCTATAATCGAGGCGCCTCGTATTCCAACAACCACACAGGTGAAAAGTAGATATAAATGTCAAGGCTGGGAGGTCACTGACACCACCATAGCTAGAAAGAAACGTCATGCACTCCTTGGGTCCTTCTCCCGTTTTTGACTCATACCGGGGTGTGAGGCTGGCGAATTCACGTTATACACAAAGCTACGTCACACAGACCATGCTTTGATCATCAACCACAAGACTTTGTTTTGCAACAGAAGCCTTGATCATATGCCACTCAGGCGTGCCACACAGGCAATCCACTCCATGCGACTGATTTCTGTCAATACATAACCCTTGAGCTCGTACGTCTCAGAGAAGGGCGTTAAGCAAGAGAATAAATTCTCCGCTGCAAAACAGATATATATGTAACAGAGATCAATCAACACAGAACAAAATCCAATGTCAGACACACAGTCCATTTACAAGTCCGTTCTGGGTCTGAACGAAACCGGAGGCACCAATTCCTCGCATATCCGTACAATCAACAATATGTTTGGACGGCTACTACTTCAATTCCTTCATGGTAGCTACTCCAATCACGAGTATCAGTAGCGCCCATCCATCCAATGTGGAGATCGTCGGTCTTCAACCGTCTTCGACTCTTCGACTTCTCAACGTCGATCGATTATTTGAAATGAGATAAACTCGGCCTTTTCAAATAATCCACGTATATTTAGATTTTCAAACCATTTAATCACATGGTTGAACTATTCAACATTCACATTTCAGTTATTTAGCTATAATTTTCACGTCAAATACATTCAACCATCACATATCAAGCAAACACAACAAAATTGGTTTATTTCCACACTATATCGTCTATAGTATTTTATATCGATATATCGCCATTTTTATTTAATTTAAAACGGCCATATTTAATTAAACGACGTTTCAGGTCGTGTCGATGCACTGGCGCTGCTTTCCACTAATTTTGTTTTACACATATAGGAAAATCTAACCGTTGGATCTTCACAAATTTTACGTCATTAGGAAGGTCATTTCAAAACGAATCCAACGGTTTCAGTTTTGGGAAAATCCGACGGTCGGATCTTCCACACTAACCATTTGAAGTTACGATTTCAATTTACGAACTGCAGCATCGTTATTCGATTTAATTTAATTATATTTTTATATATATATATAAATGTAATCGTTTCTGGCGCTGTTTTTCCTTAATTTTGAATTAAACATTCCAGACAATCCAACCGTCGGATCTTCACAAAGTTGGTGCCGTTGGAAAGATATCTCCAAGGCGAACCCAACGGTTGAGGTTTCGGGAAAATCCAATGGTCGGATCTTCCGCACTAGTTGTTTGAAATCACGGTTTCAAAATATGAACTGCACGGCCACGTTTCGTTTTAATTCTATTTATATTTATATATTTATATAAATATAGTTCATTCAAAAATTCCTATATCGTTTCCACTTCAATTATTTCACTAAGGCCTTAAATTTTTGGAAAATTTCGCCATAACCTCCTTTGTACGGGAGGGTCTGGGAAAATTCCCAAATAGCCACACGGGCGTCTCATATCAAAAAGAAAAAGAAAAAGCCAAGCGGCTCATAAAATCATCACCCAAACAAAGCGGTAAATGTGTACCTATTTGTCGGGCACAAAATTCTATTTCTCTTCTCTAGCCCCTTTTGCTCTAACCTGTTCAATAGATATGCATGTACATATATACAATTTCTAACATTTATCATTTTCCATTCAATTCCATATTTGATTTGCTTTGGTTTAAAAACACCATTCATTCTAATGTTGCATGCATAGGCTAAAATCATATCATTAGCTAGTTAATGTATATTTCGACTCATGCACGTTTATTTGAACAAGTGGCTATTTTTAACACTTCACATTTCAAAGATGATGATTTTGGCGAACAAAAATAGATTTCAACACATGACTATTTTATTTAGTTCCTATGCATGTTAAAAATAATATTTCTATCACAAAAAAATATTTATTTCAACGTCCGCGTATCTTTAGCATATCACACATATGATAAAAATGATATTTTTATCATTTAAAATATTTATTCAACCAATGGATGGTTTCAACACTTCATAGTTTCAATAAAAATGTAATTTTTTATCGTTCGATCTTTTTATTCAACACATGAACTTTTCCACTACACACATTTCTCAACAAATGAGTATTTCCACACATGGACATTTTATTTATGTTGTTCATATTGGAAAGATGGAATTTTTATTGTTGAAACTATTTATATAAGGCGAATATTTTTCTTACTTCATATATAATAAAAATGTGATTTTTATTGTTTAAACACTTCGTTCATTCACAAAAGAATTTAATTTTCACACAACACTTTTCAACACATGAACATTTCCACACATGGATATAGTTTCAATATATGCCTTTAATTTCTATGCATGCAAATAATTTCAACATATGAAAATAATTCTAACACACAAAGATTATTCAAAATTTCGGCAGCATAACGGCAGGGTAGTTAAAACCGGCACTGTCCCTAGTACGGCTCCTCGCTCTACCTTAAAACCTCGCGGTTTTTGACAATGGGGATTCATGCATCTAATTCGCACGCCGGCGGCATGTTTATTTTTATTTCCACAAAATTTTCCAATTCATTTCAATCACCAAGGGGTATTTTTCAACCACAACCAAACAATATCAACCACAAACAATTATTCAACCATTCGTATTTTTCATCCAATATTTCACACCAATTCACCACAATAAATATCGTCCATGGTTTGTGGACGAGGGGAGTATATATATATAATATAACATATATATATTTGCTATATTTCGCTTGCATTTCAACACATAAATCAATTATTCTGTGCATGTAAAATTCATACTCCGCTTATATAGCTTACACTACGCATGTACATGAGGTATACAACACGTATGTAATTTATATTTCGCTTATATAAATTATACACGACATTTTCCATTCAATTTCACGTTAATTTAGATTTCTCACCTTGGTTTTCTGAGCGCTAAAAATCGATACGATGTCCGAAAAATCCGCAGCTTCTTCTATTGGGTAGAGAGCTTCCTTGCGGTCTCGATGTTTCCTGTTTCATCGAATTTCGTCAACACATCAAAAAGATATGACTTTTCAAAGTGAAAAGATCAAAGAAAAACGCACTTTCAGAAAGCTTCAAAACTAGGTTTGCGGTTTTCGCGAGAACCGGGACACGAGGGGACGATCAGGAAGTTGGAGGTGGAAGAGCTTCGAGAGAGATACAGGCGCGCGGCGGTTTGGTGCAGCTCGGTGGCGTAGAACGGCGGCGGCGGCGACTTGAAGGTCGGAAGTTTGGAGGTGGATATCTCGGCGTAGAGGCGACGATAGGGGGAGCTCCTTATATGGATTTGAAGAGGGGAGGAAGAACTACAAAAAGTTGAACTGGGGGAGGGGCTAATTCTGGCCGTGGCGATCGGAAATCGCCTGGGAAGGTGAAAGAGGGCTTCCGCCGTCGATGTCGGGGTCGGGGGGGGGGGGTTTCTGTTTTTTTTTTTAATTATGAATGGAAAAATATGATTGGCCGAGACTATATTAAAATTTTTAAATAGTGTTTTCTTAAACGAACTCCTTTTTAAACCCAACGACTGTCGCCCCTAGCTAAATACCCCCATTCCGGACACAATGGGATATGTTTCGTAGGCCAATTCGACTGTTACAGTCAGTTATTTTTCAAATTAAAGTATATAACATTTAATTTTTAACTCTGAACGCACATTTCAATTTGCTAGGGCCACAAACTGATTCGAAAAATTCCAGAAAAATAAATCTAGCTATGTTTAGACGCTACGGTCCCAACAAAACTAGTTTCGACGAATTCTGAGGTCGTTTGAAAAATGGCCATCTTCTGGTCGATCCAATTTAACAGAAATCGACCAAACACATTTTCTTTTGCCACGCTCACATACTAGCTTCAAAAATTATGAAATTTGAAACCTAGTAATAGTTTGACATCCCGGACCCAAAAAAAGTGGTTTCGTCGAATTCCGAGGTCGTATGCAAAATATCAATTTTCCAGGGCTATACATTCTATATACCGACCCTTCTGAAAATTCATTCGGCCATAACTTTTGATTCCCGTTATGAAAATTCGATTTTTCAGATTTGTTAGAAAGATATTGACTAACAGATTTAAACATTTTTGGTTTCGCTAAAATCCGTTATATTTTCCACCCTGCACAGTCAGTCAAAGTATGAATTCAAATTTTCAAACTGACTCACTATTTCTAATTCACTATTTTATTGAAATATTCTATTTCAATTGTTCAAATTCCTTTGAAATAATCAATTTAAAAATTTTAAATTGGCTCGTATTTTCCGGGTTATTACAATCTCCCCTACTTAAAACTTTTCGTCCTCGAAAAGGAAACAACAGTAAAGTAGGAAATAAAATGTAAATGCAAAGTATGGTAAAGGTACCTTGCACCGGAGTTAGTCAGAGATATCCACTCTGCATTTGGGGTAAGCTTGCTTAATGCTTTCCTCCGTTTCCCAAGTACAGTCCCTAGGATCACTGCTCCACTGCACTTTAACTAAATGAACCTTTTTGCTTCTGAGTTCTCTGGTTTCTTTGCCAACAATTTTTAATGGATCTCTTCTGAGTGCTAATCCTGGAGTTATCTCCACATCCCGTTGCGCTGCTTCTTCTACAACAAGATCCGGATCATGCACATGTCTCCTAAGTTGAGATACGTGAAAAACATTGTGCACTCCAGGCAACCAATCTGGCAATTGAACCCTATAAGCAAGAGTTCCAATTCGCTCAAGTATAGGAAAGGGACCAATAAATCTCGGTGCCAACTTCCCAGTCTTACCAAATTTGATTACTCCTCTCATCGGAGAAACCTTTAAATAAACATGATCACCAACAGCAAATGTCAAATCTCTCCTTCTAGAGTCTGCATAACTTTTCTGTCGGCTTTGGGCGGTTTTCAATCGCTTCTTGATGAAGTCCACTTTACCAGATGCCTCCCTAATCATATCGGGTCCTAGTACAAGTCTGTTGCCAGGTTCTACCCAACATGCTGGAGATCTGCAGGGTCTGCCATATAATGCTTCAAATGGTGACATTCTCAAACTTGCTTGATAGCTATTGTTATATGAGAATTCTGCCAAATGCAAATGATCTTCCCATGACCCACCAAAATCGATTATACAAGCCCGCAATAAATCTTCCAGAATTCTATTCACCCGCTCAGTTTGGCCATCTGTTTGGGGGTGATAAGCGGTGCTCATATTCAGTTTTGTCCCCAATTCTGTCTGGAAAGCCTCCCAGAATTTTCTAGTAAATAGAGGGTCTCTATCACTGACTATGCTGATGGGAATTCCATGCAGCTTAACAATTTCTTCGAAATATATCTGTGCTAGACTTTGGGCAGTTCTATTGGACCTGACAGGTATAAAATGGGCAGTCTTCGTGAAGCGATCTACGATTACCCAAATACTGTCATTACCTTTCTTGGTTCGCGGCAAACCATCTATGAAATCCATGGAAATCTGTTCCCATTTCCAACCTGGGACTTCCAACGGTTGCAACAATCCAGCTAGCTTCTGTTGGTCACTCTTGACCAATTGACAAGTAGGGCATCTGCTAACATACAAAGAAATATCTCTTTTCATTGCCTTCCACCAGAAAGTACGTTTGATATCGTTGTACATTTTACTCACCCCAGGATGGATGCAAAATTTGGATTTATGGCATTCATCCAGCACTTCTCTTCGAAGGCCTGGAATATTTGGGATGCAAATCCTGTTATTTAACCTGAGAACCCCCTTATTGTCAATACGGAAACTCGTGGTTTCACCTTCCTTGACTCTCTTACTGATTCTCTGAATGAATTCATCGTCTTTCTGAAGGGATGAAATCCTATGAATCAATCTAGGTGTAATTATAAGATGGGCAACGATTGCGGTCTTTCTACTAAGTGCATCCGCTACTACGTTAGCTTTCCCCGGCGTATACAGGATATCAAGATCATACGCTGCAAGAAATTCTAGCCAACGCTGCTGTCTCAGATTCAGATCTTTCTGGGTATATAGATACTTCAACGATTGATGATCTGTGTACAGTAAAAATTTCTCGCCCAATAAGTAATGCCTCCAGATTTTCAAGGCAAATACAATGGCTAGCAACTCAAGATCATGAGTCACATAATTCTTCTCATGCGGTTTCAATTGGCGGCTTGCATAAGCGAATACTTGGCCTCTCTGCATTAACACTGCACCAAGACCTCTAATAGAAGCATCTGTCCAAACCATTAAATCCTGATTGCCATCAATAATAGTTAATACTGGAGCAGTGGTCAGCTTCGATTTCAATTCCTGGAAAGCTTCTTCACAGTCGGAAGTCCACTTAAACTTCTCATGTTTCTTTATGAGCTTCGTTAACGGACTGGATATCTTCGAAAAATCCTTAACGAACTTTCGATAATAACTAGCCAACCCCATAAAACTTCTAACTTCTGTGGGAGTAGTGGGTTGTTTCCAGTCTTGGATCGCTATTATTTTGCTTGGGTCAACAGAAATTCCTTTCTCTGACACGACATGGCCAAGAAATTTGACTTCTTCTTGCCAAAAGACACATTTAGAGAATTTGGCTTTGAAGACGTTCTTCCTTAGAATCTCCAATACTTGTTCTAAGTGTTTTTCATGCTCGGGTTTTGATTTGGAGTAGATTAAAATATCATCGATGAATACGAGGACAAATTTATTCAGAACTCCCCTGAACACTCTATTCATTAGATCGACAAAGTATGCTGGAGCATTGCATAGGCCAAACGGCTTTACTAACCATTCATAAAATATGTCTGGACCTCTGAAAGCGGTCAAAGGAACACACTCTTCTGCTATTCTCAATTGATGAAAACCTGTAGCTAGTTCCATTCAGGAAAATACTTTCGCCCCATTCAATTGGTCTAGCAAATCATCAATGCGGGGTAATGGATATTTGTTTTTAAGCGTCTGTTTGTTAAGGTCTCGGTAATCAACACATAATCTAAGAGTACCGTCTGACTTCGGGACAAACACAACGGCTGCACCCCAATTAGAAAAACTAGGTCTGATTAGACCCTTCCACAACAGTTGACGAGTTTGATCGCCTAATTCTTCTTTTTCTTTTGGAGTCATTCTACGAATTGGATGCACCACTGGTCTGGCATTGGGAATTAGATCGATTCGGAATTCTATTTCTCTTTGCGGAGGTAAGTTTTCAACTTCTTCAAACACATCCGCAAAGTTCCTAACAATCGGAATCTTTTCCATGGAAGTGGGGATAAGTACTAATGCTGACCAAAACTCTTCTCTATTCGGATTCGAACCATGACAGGGTATATATATATGTCCAAGCTCCGTTCAGATTTTAACGATTCTTTCCGCACAATTCACTTCGGCTTCATATTTCGTTAACCAATCCAGCCCGAGAATAATATCGAATTCGGGAAAATCCATAACGACTAGATTGAAAGGAAACTTGTAGAAAGAATAAGAGATTGGCACTTTACAACAGGAATTGAGAGTAACAGGACCCCCTATCGGGTTATGAACTTCAACCGATTCTTTAAGCTTTCGCTGTTTTAACTTTAATTTGTGCACTGTGTTTCTAGCAATAAAACTACGCGATGCACCTGTGTCAAACAATACAGAAACAGGAATATTTTTAATTGTAAGGGTACCTCCCAAAACATCGGGTTTACCTGCTCCGTCGGAAGCAGCTGGCGGGCTAGACCCGTCATAGACATGAGCTACTGTAGCTTTCTTCAACAAAGGACAGTCTTTGACCAGATGGTCAGTCTTGCGACAGTTGAAGCACGAGCGAGGGTTCTGAGAGCCTTGGCTCGAGCCTTGAGAGTTTGTTTTCTGTTTCTTCGGAGCTGTGCAGACGTTTGAGTAATGCCCCGGCTTACCACAGTTAAAGCAATTTCCTCTCGGCGACTTGCTTGTCTGAGGCTTTGAAGATGCTGTTTGGCTTGACTCGCCTTGATTTACAGCAGGCTTGCGCTTGTTTCCGGCTTGGCTTCTAGCGCGATCCTGATCCAGATGCCTTTGATCAAGGTCTTCATAGTTGCATGTCATTTCCACTAGCTCGTTGAAATCCAGCTTGACATGGGCCATGGCTCTATCATGATATTGTCGTCTTAGCCCAAGGATAAACCTCTTATTTTTGGACTTCGCAGTAGCGACGAGTTCTGGAGCATAGGGCGACAACATTGTAAATTTGTTCAGATAATCCTGCACGGAAAGATCCCCTTGCTGGAGATTGGCGAAATCATCGTGCATTCTTTCTAGAGCTTGTTCTGGGACATATTTCTCCTTGAAGAGTTCTTTAAATCCATCCCAGGTTCTTCCAGCTTCTCTATTCCCGGCGGTAAGAGATTCCCACCATAATTCGGCTTGTTCCTGCATAAGCCAGGCGCCCATAACAGCTTTGTCTTCGTCTCCTAGCCTTAGGCCTTCAAGAATTTTCTCGCATGTTTTGAGCCATGCAAGGGCCTCTATTACGGTGCCAGTTCCCGAGAAGGTCTTGCCTCCTAAGTTCTTATATCTCTTTGCTACACGGTCAAGCTCGAAGTATTGAGCTGCCGGAGGTTGTATCAAAGGTCCTTCTTGAGCTGGGATTTCTCCCCTTCCTCGGCCTCGGCCGGCACGGCCTCCTCTGGCGGCGGCTGCTCTGGTAGCCATTTGTCAAATTCTGTATAAGTTACGAAAAAGTCAGTTAACAGAAATAATAGTCAACTGCATATTTAAGTAGAAATTCCTACGGAAAGATAACGATGGACTGATCAATTGTTCTTGCTATTCTTCCCAGCTCATTCTAGGACTTTACCAGTCCTATCTCTAATGAGCGACTCGCCTTAGAATACTACTGATTCTATTTTGATGAAGTGTTTAATGTGTTAGACTCCAGAACTAAGGTTAACCAAAGCTCTGATACCAGCTGTGACGATCCCAAAACCCCGTGACACGGTGTTAAGGATAATCATTGGAATATAACACATTAATCATTTTTAGCAGATCATAGATAATAGCATAAACAGAAAATAGAATAATTTACACACATATGACAGCGGAATCATATAGATATCATCACATCAGAGAAGCACAGAACAGGATACAACTTAGTGCATAATGATACATAATCAGTCACCATCGCCAATGGCGGAATCATACATAAAGAGTACACAAAAGGAATATCGGTCTACATCGCCGGTGGCGGAATCATAATATAGATACAATGATGGCGGAGAAAATCCAAGTCAGCACGGTGTAGTCAAGCCTCGCCATGAGCCAAAAGGTGCGTCAGAAACCTGTAACTAGGCTGCCCGTGTGAAAATGAGGGCACCCGAGTTTGCAAGGTGAAACAAACTACGAGTCAGTCATGGGACTGGTATGAGAAATCTATTCAACTTATTAACAATAATAATAAGGCAAATCAAAGGACCACGCCACTTTCGCGGAACGGGTTTACTCCAATGAGTGCTAGTGCATGAAATAAAATAAATGATTAAATCAACGTAATGCTTTTTATAAAATGAAGCCATTATAAGACTCAGGTCCCATCACACAATGCAACGCAAGCCGGAGGATAGAGTTTTTACCTTATAATGGCCAAAGATGCTTCATACGAATAAAACAAAGGTGTTTGATATTATTACTAGTGCATATATGTTTCAAAAGCAAATTCAATCATAAATATCAATCCTAGGCGGCATAGCTACCATCTACTATGTCGTCGTACTAGTAATACAATCACATCCGCAAATTTCGTATTGGAAACTGGATTCCTTCATGAGTCGAGGCAAGGGGCAAGCTCCTCTCCGTTCGAGACACTCTAGCAAACGCCTCGGGACCGCACACAGCAATCCCCTGGATCCTCCAAGGCCGGTCCTCTCTTACTTTTGAGGATTAGTTATTCCTGAACACACGTTTCCCGGTCCTTACAGACCTATAATCGAGGCGCCTCGTATTCCAACAACCACACAGGTGAAAAGTAGATATAAATGTCAGGGCTGGGAGGTCACTGACACCACCATAGCTAGAAAGAAACGTCATGCACTCCTTGGGTCCTTCTCCCGTTTTTGACTCATACCGGGGTGTGAGGCTCGCGAATTCACGTTATACACAAAGCTACGTCACACAGACCATGCTTTGATCATCAACCACAAGACTTTGCTTTGCAACAGAAGCCTTGATCATATGCCACTCAGGCGTGCCACACAGGCAATCCACTCCATGCGACTGATTTCTGTCAATACATAACCCCTGAGCTTGTACGTCTCAGAGAAGGGCGTTAAGCAAGAGAATAAATTCTCCACCGCCAAACAGATATATATTTAACAGAGATCAATCAACACAGAACAAAATCCAATGTCAGATACACAGTCCATTTACAAGTCCGTTCTGGGTCTGAACGAAACCGGTGGCACCAATTCCTCGCATATCCGTACAATCAACAATATGTTTGGACGGCTACTACTTCAATTCCTTCATGGTAGCTACTCCAATCACGAGTATCAGTAGTGCCCATCCATCCAATGTGGAGATCGTCGGTCTTCAACCGTCTTCGACTCTTCGACTTCTCAACGTCGATCGATTATTTGAAATGAGATAAACTCGGCCTTTTCAAATAATCCACGTATATTTAGATTTTCAAACCATTTAATCACATGGTTGAACTATTCAACATTCACATTTCAGTTATTTAGCTATAATTTTCACGTCAAATACATTCAACCATCACATATCAAGCAAACACAACAAAATTGGTTTATTTCCACTCTATATCGTCTATAGTATTTTATAACGATATATCGCCATTTTTATTTAATTTAAAACGGCCATATTTAATTAAACGACGTTTCAGGTCGTGTCGATGCACTGGCGCTGCTTTCCACTAATTTTGTTTTACACATATAGGAAAATCTAACCGTTGGATCTTCACAAATTTTATGTCATTAGGAAGGTCATTTCAAAACGAATCCAACGGTTTCAGTTTTGGGAAAATCCGACGGTCGGATCTTCCACACTAACCATTTGAAGTTACGATTTCAATTTACGAACTGCAGCGTCGTTATTCGATTTAATTTAATTATATTTATATATATATATATATAAATATAATCGTTTCTGGCGCTGTTTTTCCTTTATTTTGAATTAAACATTCCAGACAATCCAACCGTCGGATCTTCACAAAGTTGGTGCCGTTGGAAAGATATCTCCAAGGCGAACCCAACGGTTGAGGTTTCGGGAAAATCCAATGGTCGGATCTTCCGCACTAGTTGTTTGAAATCACGGTTTCAAAATATGAACTGCACGGCCACGTTTCATTTTAATTCTATTTATATTTATATATTTATATAAATATAGTTCATTCAAAAATTCCTATATCGTTTCCACTTCAATTATTTCACTAACGCCTTAAATTTTTGGAAAATTTCGCCATAACCTCCTTTGTACGGGAGGGTCTGGCAAAATTCCCAAATAGCCACACGGGCGTCTCATATCAAAAAGAAAAAGAAAAAGCCAAGCGGCTAGCCAACAGGCTCATAAAATCATCACCCAAACAAAGCGGTAAATGTGTACCTATTTGTCGGGCACAAAATTCTATTTCTCTTCTCTAGCCCCTTTTTCTTTAACCTGTTCAATAGATATGCATGTACATATATACAATTTCTAACATTTATCATTTTCCATTCAATTCCATATTTGATTTGCTTTGGTTTAAAAACACCATTCATTCTAATGTTGCATGCATAGGCTAAAATCATATCATTAGCTAGTTAATGTATATTTCAACTCATGCACGTTTATTTGAACAAGTGGCTATTTTTAACACTTCACATTTCAAAGATGATGATTTTGGCGAACTAATATAGATTTCAACACATGACTATTTTATTTAGTTTCTATGCATGTTAAAAATAATATTTCTATCACAAATATTTATTTCAACGTCCGCGTATCTTTAGCATATCACACATATGATAAAAATGATATTTTTATCATTTAAAATATTTATTCAACCAATGGATGGTTTCAACACTTCATAGTTTCAATAAAAATGTAATTTTTTATCGTTCGATCTTTTTATTCAGCACATGAACTTTTCCACTACACACACTTCTCAACAAATGAGTATTTCCACACATGGACATTTTATTTATGTTGTTCATATTGGAAAGATGGAATTTTTATTGTTGAAACTATTTATATAAGGCGAATATTTTTCTTACTTCATATATAATAAAAATGTGATTTTTATTGTTTAAACACTTCGTTCATTCACAAACGAATTTAATTTTCACACAACACTTTTCATCACATGAACATTTCCACACATGGATATAGTTTCGATATATGCCTTTAATTACTATGCATGCAAATAATTTCAACATATGAAAATAATTCTAACACACAAAGATTATTCAAAATTTCGGCAGCATAACGGCAGGGTAGTTAAAACCGGCACCGTTCCTAGTACGGCTCCTTGCTCTACCTTAAAACCTCGCGGTTTTTGGCAATGGGGATTCATGCATCTAATTCGCACGCAGGCGGCATGTTTATTTTTATTTCCACAAATTTTTCCAATTCATTTCAATCACCAAGGGGTATTTTTCAACCACAACCAAACAATATCAACCACAAACAATTATTCGACCATTCGTATTTTTCATCCAATATTTCACACCAATTCACCACAATAAATATCGTCCATGGTATGTGGACGAGGGGAGTATATATATATATATATATAATATAATATATATATTTGCTATATTTCGCTTGCATTTCAACACATAAATCAATTATTCTGTGCATGTAAAAATTCATACTCCGCTTATATAGCTTACACTACGCATGTACATGAGGTATACAACACGTATGTAATTTATATTTCGCTTATATAAATTATACACGACATTTTCCATTCAATTTCACGTTAATTTAGATTTCGCACCTTGGTTTTCTGAGCGCTAAAAATCGATACGATGTCAGAAAAATCCGCAGCTTCTTCTATTGGGTAGAGAGCTTCCTTGCGGTCTCGATGTTTCCTGTTTCATCGAATTTCGTCAACACATCAAAAAGATATGATTTTTCAAAGTGAAAAGATCAAAGAAAAACGCACTTTCAGAAAGCTTCAAAACTAGGTTTGAGGTTTTCGCGAGAACCGGGACACGAGGGGACGATCAGGAAGTTGGAGGTGGAAGAGCTTCGAGAGAACTACAGGCGCGCGGCGGTTTGGTGCAGCTCGGTGGCGCAGAACGGCGGCGGCGGCGGCTTGAAGGTCGGAAGTTTGGAGGTGGATATCTCGGCGTAGAGGCGACGATAGGGGGAGCTCCTTATATGGATTTGAAGAGGGGAGGAAGAACTACAAAAAGTTGAACTGGGGGAGGGGCTAATTCTGGCCGTGGCGATCGGAAATCGCCTGGGAAGTTGAAAGAGGGCTTCCGCCGTCGATGTCGGGGTCGGGGGGGGGGGGGGTTCTATTTTTTTTTTTAAATTATGAATGGAAAAATATGATTGGCCGAGACTATATTAAAATTTTTAAATAGTGTTTTCTTAAACGAACTCCTTTTTAAACCCAACGACTGTCGCCCCTAGCTAAATACCCCCATTCCGGACACAATGGGATATGTTTCGTAGGCCAATTCGACTGTTACAGTCAGTTATTTTTCAAATTAAAGTATATAACATTTAATTTTTAACTCTGAACGCACATTTCAATTTGCCAGGGCCACAAACTGATTCGAAAAATTCCAGAAAAATAAATCTAGCTATGTTTTGACGCTACGGTCCCAACAAAACTAGTTTCGACGAATTCTGAGGTCGTTTGAAAAATGGCCATCTTCTGGTCGATCCAATTTAACAGAAATCGACCAAACACATTTTCTTTTGCCACGCTCACATACTAGCTTCAAAAATTATGAAATTTGAAACCTAGCAATAGTTTGACATCCCGGACCCAACAAAAGTGGTTTCGTCAAATTCCGAGGTCGTATGCAAAATATCAATTTTCCAGGGCTATACATTCTATATACCGACCCTTCTGAAAATTCATTCGGCCATAACTTTTGATTCCCGTTATGAAACTTCGATTTTTCAGATTCATTAGAAAGGTATTGACTAACAGATTTAAACATTTTTGGTTTCGCTAAAATCCGTAATATTTTCCACCCTGCACAGTCAGTCAAAGTATGAATTCAAATTTTCAAACTGACTCGCTATTTCTAATTCACTATTTTATTGAAATATTCTATTTCAATTGTTCAAATTCCTTTGAAATAATCAATTTAAAATTTTTAAATTGGCTCGTATTTTCCGGGTTATTACAAGACCACTCATCTTATCTATTTTCCAAATAGTTTCTAGTTTTATATATGATAAAGATGTAAATTTTATTGTTAAAATATTTCGTTCAACACATGACTAATCTCAACGGATGAGTACGGTCAACACATGAACCTTTATTTTATAAAGAAGTAAATTTTATTGTTAAAATATTTTGTTCAACACATGACTAATCTCAACGGATGAGTACGGTCAACACATGAACCTTTATTTTATATTGATAAAGATGTAAATTTTATTATTAAAATATTTCGTTCAACACATGACTAATCTCAACGGATGAGTACGGTCAACACATGAACCTTTATTTTATATTGATAAAGATGTAAATTTTATTATTAATATATTTCGTTCCCCACATGACTAATCTCAACGGATGAGTACGGTCAACACATGAACCTTTATTTTATATTGATAAAGATGTAAATTTTATTATTAAAATATTTCGTTCAACACATGACTACTCTCAACGGATGAGTACGGTCAACACATGAACCTTTATTTTATAATATTCTTTATTTTCTAAATTGGAATGAGGCCCAATCAATCACCATATAATATTAATTATATGGATTTTCATACATCACACGTATGTAATAGCATTGAAAAATAATCAACCATCAACCAAAGTGCACTACACTGTATAAGCATCAAATATAGATATCTAACGCTTATAACAGCCTGTCAATCAATCGATCTACATATTTAATCAATCAGGATGAGTGAACTTCAAATTTCATCCCAACACCCGTGTGGGGTTTCAAACAATCAAACACGGATTTTATTTGTGCAGTTCGGCGATGTGTAAAATTTATCGTCCCAATCAATGTCCTTTAAATAGGTGTACATAAACAAACCGTCCGGTTTGTAAATGAATATTTTATTTTATTCACATTCACTATATTCATATTCACTATATTCATATTCACGTTAAAAATTATATTTTTAATGATAAAATATTTTATTTTACCCATGAATTTTTATTCAATTCATTTACAAAATAAAAATGATATTTTTATTTTTCTAACATATTTTAGAAAATTTCGGCGGCATAACAGCACGATACTAGAAACGGGACAAGGCCTAGCCTTATCCCCGGTCTAGTGACGGCCTACGCCATTCACACATCAATCAAATCCATTCCATTTCACCAAACAATTCAATTCAAACCAAATAATCTAACCAACTACTCAACCAAACAATTAAACAAACAAGCCATCCATGGTCTGTGGATGACGGGTGTCGGGTGCTACTAAACACCGTCTGCATCCTAGTATATATATATATAACAAAAAAAAGAAATTGAAAGGTGAGAAGTTCTCACCGATAGCTATCCCAACTTCACGACACTTCATTTAGAGAAATCATCGTCATTCTCGCCTTTTCGTCACTTTCATTGCCCGTATCCACTATATATAAAAATCACATTTTCACTTCGCTATTCAATACATAAAAATCGAATTTTTACTTCGCTATTCAATATATAAAAATCGAATTTTTACTATGCTATTCAATATATAAAAATCGAATTTTTACTATGCTATTCAATATATAAAAATCGAATTTTTACTATGCTATTCAATATATAAAAATCAAATTTTTTTTCTATGCTATTCAATATATAAAAATCGAATTTTTTTCTATGCTATTCAATATATAAAAATCGAATTTTTTTCTATGCTATTCAATATATAAAAATCGTAATCTTCCTTTTAGAAAAATCATTCCTTTTCTATATTTACAAATCTAAAGATCGCATAATTTTCAAACAATTCTAATTTTATTTTTCAAGAACAAATGCTATATATATATATATATATATATATATATATATATATATATATTTTTAAAACAAATGCTATTTTTATTTTTCGAAAACAAATGTTGTTTTTATTTTTCAAACCCTATTTTTTACATCGCTATTTATATACTAAAATTGATTTTAATTAGTGTAAAATAATTAGCTTAAACAAATGAAAAGAATAAACCTTTATCCCCTTCGTTTTCACTGTCCTGGAGTCGATTAAACCCATGCTCGCCGGCTAGGGTTCCAGTTTGCTCGCTCTATGGATGACCGGACCAAAAACTGAGGCTGCGACGTCGAAGGGCCTTACACCACCGCCCATCGCCAATTGCAGCGGCGAGGTCGACGCCTCCTAGGCGGTAGAAAGCGGCTTTGAATGGAATGGGTTCGAGTCGAGGTAGGAGGGAGAGAAGGTACGGGTATTGAGAGGGAGAGAGAGAAGAGAGAGGGAAGTAGGGAAGGAGGGGCGGTGCGCCTGAAGCGCGGCGCTGGCGGAGGCCAGAGCCTGGGGCGGCGACGTCGACAATCACCTGAGCGCGATTTGTGGATCTACGGGGTTTTTTTTATTATTTTGAAACGTGTTGACTGAGTAATGAGAGAGAAAGGAAAGGAGAATATATAATATATATATTTATTACAATTTAATTTCAAAAAAGTAATTTTTCATTCGAACTCGAAACGAGACCTAACGACTCTCGTCCCTAGCTAATTACCCCCATTCCGAACACAATGGTATATGTCACGTAGGCCAGTTCGGCCTTTTCAATCAGTTATTATCAAAATCAAAATATAACTCTATATATTGAATTTGAACGTGCATTTCAGTTTACCGGGGTCAAATACTAACTCGAAAAATTCCAGAAAAATATTTTCTAGCTTCGTATTGACGATACGGTCCTAACAAAACTAGTTTCGTCGTATTCTGAGACTGTTGGAAAAATGGCCATTTTCCAGTCGATTAAAATCAACTGAAACTGGTCAAACACATTTTCCTTTGCCACGCTCACATACTGATTCGAAAGATTATGAAATTTGAAACCTAGCAATAATTTGACATCACGGATCCAACAAAAGTGGTTTCATCGAAATCCGAGGTCATTTGCAAAATTCCCATTTTTAAGGGCCTGAATTCCATAGTGTAACAACCCGTAAAATCTGGGCCAGTTTAAAATTTTTATTTTGGCAATTTTAGCGAATTTTGATTATTTAAAATGAATTATTTTAAATAATATTGACGAGAAATTTGTTTGGAATATAATTCGACGTATATATTATACGCGTCGTCGTTAGAATATAAATATTTATATATAATTATAAATAGAATTGAAAATGGCGCGGTAGTTCGATAATTCGATTTCAAACTTCAATTGAATGTACCGGGTGCAAAACAATCCGGATTTTAGTGAAACCAAAAACATTAGGATCTAATTGATGATATCTTTCCAACGAAGTTGAGAAACTGAGATTTCACTTTATAAATGATGAGATATGTCCAGTTGAAAATTAGAAATAGTCGCTGTGGAATTTATATATATTTTAATATAATATATAGCCCTTAAAAATGGACATTTTGCAAATGACCTCGGATTTTGACGAAACCAGTTTTGTTAGGTCCGTGATGTCGAATTATTGCTAGATTCCCAATTTCATAATTTTTCGAATCCATATGTGAGCGTGGCAAAGGAAAACGCGTTTGACCATTTCAGTTGATTTTAATCGACTGGAAATTGGCCATTTTTCTAACGGTCTCAGAATTCGACGAAACTAGTTTTGTTAGGACCGTATCGTCAATACGAAGCTAGAAAATATTTTTCGGGAATTTTTCTAGTTAGTATGTGGCCCCGGTAATTTGAAATGTACGTTTAAAATTCAATATAGCGATTTAAATGTAAATTCAATGGAAACTGATCGAAACAATCAAACCAGCTTACGATACATATCCCATTGTGTTCAGAATGGGGGTGAAACGCTATGGACGACAGGCGGGGGCCCTCGTCTCGAGGTCGTTTGTGAAAGTCAACTTTTTCCGATAAAAATAAATAAAAAAAAAAAAAAAAAACTCCCTTTTCTCTTAACTTCTGGCCCCCCCCCCCTTTTCGAATTTCATTATACAGAAAATAGAAAAAAAAAATAAAAAAAAACCCTAAGAGCCTCGTCGAGCGCGACGCCGCCCTCCAGGCGGACTGCCGCCGCTGCTTCCCCGACGGAGGCCCCCTCCGACGCTCCCCTTCGACAGCCCCTCCAGCCTCCCCCTGAAGCGCCGCAGCCATCACCGAAGCCCCGTTCGCAATATATGAAGCCGCCTTCTCTTCCTCCATCGCCTCCACCTCCCTATCCGAACCCACCCCCTTCTCCTTCGAAGAACGACCCAAACCCTCCCCCTGACGTCAGCAGCGACCCAAGCCCTGAACCCCCCCCCTCGTCGAACTCCAGCACCGCCCAGTCTCCGACCCGACATCAGCCCCCCCCCCTCTCGGTAAGTTCACTGTTGTTTTTTTTATTTACTTTAAAACTGTTTTTTTTTTATTATTTAGTTTAAAACTGTTTATTTTAATTAGGTTAAAACTGAAATTTTAATTAGGTTAAAACTGAAGTTTTAATTAGGTTAAAACTGAAATTTTAATTAAGTTAAAACTGATTTTGTTTTAAAAGTAAAAACTAATTTTATAAGATTTTAAAACTGATTTTGTTTTAAAAGTAAAAACTAATTTTATAAGATTTTAAAACTGATTTTAAAATAAAAGTAAAAACTGATTTTTAGAAAAAGGTTTGAACTTTAAAATTGAAAAGATCGGGTTTTTAGAATAGGAAAGATCATATTTTTAAAATAGAAAAGGCGAAATTTTTATTGGGTAGAAGAAATAAAAATTCGATTTTTATATATTGAACTTAGAAATAGAAATTCGATTTTTATATATTGAACTTAGAAATAAAAATTCGATTTTTATATATTGAACTTTGAAATAAAAATTCGATTTTTATATATTGAACTTAGAAATAAAAATTCGATTTTTATATATTGAACTTAGAAATAAAAATTCGATTTTTATATATTGAACTTAGAAATAAAAATTCGATTTTTATATATTGAACTTAGAAATAAAAATTCGATTTTTATATATTGAACTTAGAAATAAAAATTCGATTTTTATATATTGAACTTTGAAATAAAAATTCGATTTTTATATATGTAGTAGCTACGGACGACGAAGCTGACGAAGATGCGAAAACAATGAAGACTTCTGCAAATGAAGAGCCGTGGAGCTTGGATCGCTATCAGTGAGAATTTCTCACCTTTCAATTTATTTTTCTAGTTATATATATATATACTAGGATGCAGACGGTGTTTAGTAGCACCCGACACAATCGTCCACAGACCATGGACTTGTTTGTTTGGCTGTTTGGTTATTGATTGTGATATTGGTTTGAATGTGGTTTGTGGTGTGAAAAATCGAATCGATAAATTGGTTAGGATTAGACGTGCGTCGTTATAAGGCGAAGGAGTAAGGCTAGGTTAGACCCTTACTCCAAATTTTGTGGTTTGCATAACGAAAGTGAATTTGATTGATGTGTGAATGGCGTGGGCCTTCACTAGACCGGGGATAAGGCTAGGCCTTGTCCCGTTTCTAGTATCGTGCCGTTATGCCGCCGAAATTTTCTAAAATAAGTTAGAAAAATAAAAATAGCATTTTATTTAAAGAATGAACTGAATAGAAATTCATATGTTAAAATAAAATGTGTTATCGTTAAAAATATAATTTTTAACGTGAATGTGAATAAATAAATATTCATTTACAAACCAGACGGTTTGTTTATGTACACCTATTTGAATGACGTTGATTGGGTCGATAAATTTTACACATCGCCTAACTGCACAAATAAAATATGTGTTTGAATGTTTGAAACCCCACACGGGTGTTGGGATGAAATATGAATTTCACTCATCCTGATTGATTAAATATGTCGATCGATTGATTGACAGGCTGTTATAAGCGTTGAATATCTATATTTGATGCTTATACAGTGTAGTGCACTTTGGTTGATGGTTGATTATTTTCAATGTTATTATATACATGTGTTGTATGAAAATCCATATAATTAATTTTATATGGTAATTGATTGGGCCTCATTCCAATCGTGAAAATAAAGAATATTTTGATAATAACAAATATTTTGATAATAGGAAATATTTGAAATAGAATATTTGAAAATAGAAATTTATGAAGCCGTGTTGATTAGATTGACGCCATTTTGACGTAAACGATATTTATATCGATTTTATTCATTTTAAAATGAATATTAAAAAGTAATCTCGAAATCGAATTTTTCGAAATGAATTGAATTGAAAACGATTTCGAAATGAAATGAATTGAAAACGATTTCGAAATGAAATGAATTAAAAACGATTTCGAAATGAAATGAATTGAAAACGATTTCGAAATGAATTGAATTGAAAACGATTTCGAAATGAATTGAATTGAAAACGATTTCGAAATGAATTGAATTGAAAACGATTTCGAAATGAATTGAATTGAAAACAATTTCGAAATGAATTGAATTGAAAACGATTTCGAAATGAATTGAATTGAAAACGAATTCAAATGGAATTGAAAGCGAATTGAAATGAATTCAAATTGAATTGAAATTCGAATTGAATAGAAATGAATTTTAAAACGAATTTATAAAGAAGAATTCAATTTTGCTTTGAATTGAAATAGAAGTTGAAATAGAATTTGAAACGAATTTAAAACTATTTATATAATTCGTTTTAAATAGAAATCGACGAAATATATATTATATATATTATATATATAATATAATGGCCTGAATAGAACGCGCCGCGCCGCGGCAGTTCGCGAATTTCGACCATTTATTTCAAACGGACATTACGGGAGATCCGACCGTCGGATTCTCCTAAAACCGGAACCGTTGGGTTCGTATCGAAAAGAGCTTTCTAATGAAAATTAGAAATTTGAAATCTAACGGTTGGATTTGGAATTATGTCCAAATCAAATTCGAGAAAGGTCGCTGTAAGTGCAGTTCGATGGCCATTGATGGAAATCGACTGTACGGGCCTTGATAAAATTATTAAAAATAGTAATAATTTGTGTAAAATCATTAGAAATGATTTAGAAA
Source organism: Allium sativum (assembly GCA_030737875.1). Lineage (NCBI taxonomy): Eukaryota > Viridiplantae > Streptophyta > Magnoliopsida > Asparagales > Amaryllidaceae > Allium > Allium sativum. The sequence continues at coordinate 986,891,468 of CM060924.1, forward strand.
GAATTGGGATGAAAAACTCCCTATTTGAAAAGATAAAAATAGATTTTTATCGAATTGAACTAGTTTTGAACTAGAATTATAATTCTATTTATTTTTAAATAAATAAATTGAATTCGAAAAGGGTTTTAAAAACAACCAAAATTTCCAATGATTGCATTGGAATGGATTTGAATCGAAATTGTCTTCGGAATATTTCGATGTTGGAATTCGTGATTATACAGATGTTGTTACGGAAATTTGAAAGATATATATTTATATCGTTATTTCCAATACGACATTTGTTAGTCGTAGAATTCGATATTGAATATAAGCCGATATATTTTCTATTCAGAGCCTTGTATTGAATATCGAATGTGATTTGGGTTTGTCGTGAATGGTGTCTTCACTAACACTGTTCTTGAACCCAGTTGAGAAAAGATTAAATCTTTTTATTTAGATTTAATGAAGTGTACCAATTAAATAATATTTAATTGGAATTGAATTGATTTTGATTTTTGGGTTTATCGTGAACAGTGTTTTAAATAACACTTGTTCTTTAACCCGATAATTAATGAATGTGATTTGGGTTTGTCGTGAATGGTGTCTTCACTAACACTGTTCTTGAACCCAGTTGAGAAATGATTAAATCTTTTTATTTAGATTTAATGAAGTGTACCAATTAAATGATATTTAATTGGAATTGAATTGGTATTGATTTTTGGGTTTATCGTGAACAGTGTTTTAAATAACACTTGTTCTTTAACCCGATAATTAATGGAATGTGATTTTGGGTTTATCGTGAATCGTGTTTTGAATGACACTGATTCTTTAACCCAGATAAAGATTAAAACTAAGTGGAGTTTTAATGAATCTTTAATTAGATTGAAAAGATCGAGAATGGAGTATCACCAGTTTTGCTCCAGGCGATAGTTAAATCTTTAATTAGATTTGAACGTGAAATTTAGGAACTAACTGCCGGTTAGCCAAGCAGAATGGTTTTCTGGATATTGATCTGATGTTGGTTTCGGCCTTCGGGGTTAATATTTGGGGAATTATTCTCTTGATTAATTTACGGTTAGTGACTAATGAGTTGGAATGAGGCGTATGTTGTGTTTGTGTAACACTTTTATAATATATACGCGAGTTATTCGGAAAGACCGGGTTTATCCCATTCTGAATAACTGATACGACGATAAGTCGAAGATGAAGACGATGGTCGAAGACCGGAGGTCTTCACGTCGTTTGGGTGATAACTGATGATCTTGATTGGGCTGTACACCCAAGAAGATGGAAACAGTTAGTGGTCGTCCAGACGTACTTGGAGATCGATGGATATGCGGGGTACTAGGTGCCTCCGGTTACGTTCAGACCCAGAACGGACTTGTAAATGGACTGTGTGTCTGACATCGGATTTCATTCTGTGTGACTGATATCGGTTGCATAGGATGGTTTGCCTGTGTGGCATGCTAAGATGCAAGTGATCAAGGCTTCTGTTGAAAAGCAAAGTCTTGTGGTTGATGATCAAAGCACGGCCTTTGTGGCGTAGCTTTGTGTAACGTTTGCTTCGCGAGTTTCACACCCGGTATGAACCAAAAACGGGAGGGGACATCAGGGAGGACTTGCGTTTCTTTCTAGCTAGAAGTGGCGTCAGTGGTTTTACACGCCCTGACGAGTTTGACTTATGTGGTTGTTGCTGTTGCGAGGCGCCTCGGATTGATCGGTCGTTCTCGAACCGATGGAGTCATTCGTTGGCTCGTTTACGCCCCAAAGGGCGGAGAGACGTATTGTTCAGGCATAATAATCCACTCCGTGTGGACCGGCCCTGACGATCCAAGGCCCACCTGAGTCTGGGACCTGAGACATGGGCTAGATTGTCTCGAATCGGTTGAGGACTATCTTTTGCCTCGGTTCATAGATGGAAATCCAATTTCCAAATACGTGACCTTGCGGTTTTAGTTGTAATCCTATATATGGCGACATAGTGGGATGGGGCGCTCATGCCGCCTATGATTGATACTTATGATTTGAAATTGTTTTATACACTTAACATAGTATCAAATGATTTGTTTTAAACGTATCAAGCATTCTTTGGCTGTTATAAGGTAAAAACCCTCTCCCCCGGCTTGCGTTGCATTGTGTGATAGGACCTGGGTCTTATAACAGCTTCATTTTTTCTTTATTTAGCATTGCGCTGTTTGTTTTATGCACTGGTATTCTTGGGAGGAAACCCGTTCCGTGTTTACGGCGTGGTCCCTTGATTTACCTAATGATTTAAAATAAAGATTAATAACTGTTTTAGTTCTCACACCAGTCACATGACTGACCTGGAGTTTATTGTTTTAACCTAAACTCTGGGTGCCCTTATTTTGACACGGGCAGCTAGTAGTTTTGGTTTTGCAGATTTATATTCACAGGATCCTGGTTTACAGCTGGAATGATATCCGGAAAGCTTTGTATCCGTATATCTCTTCTAGTTTTATATTGTATTATTTTCCGCTGCTATGTATTTAAATGTAATTTAAATCTCTGATATTTCTGTGTAATATTCATTTATACTCGGTATATTCTTGTAATCTGATGCATTGTTGTAATATACAATGAAATGTTCTTCTGTATGCGTTCTGATTTGTCGTGTTCTCAAACGATAGGGCGTTTCGAGCGGTCTGGGTCGGTTTAGCGACTGGTTCGGACCGAGCGAGATTCTTTGCCGTCACAGTTGGTATCAGAGCTTTGGTTTACAAAGCAGAGAACAAGACACATTAGAACCATATGAAAGGATTCATCAGATATTGGGTTAGTAATATCCAATTAGAATGACTCGTTAGAGATGGGATCAGTAGTATCCTAGAACGAGTGTGAAGAGTATATTTTTCAAATGAAAACAATTTTTGTTTTGGGAAAATTTAAATCAATTATTCGTATTTGATTATCTATTTATATTGAGTTGGACAGTCCAGTATATAAAGATTTTGCGTATACGTCTGATCCACGTGTATTTGAAATTTTAATATACTGGATAGATATAGAGTCACATTCTAGACACCCGGGGATAATTCTGATGATGTGGCCACATCATCAGTATTTATATTCGTGTTTCGAAGGTGTGGTATCTATATATTTCCATTAGACTGGTGTGAGAACCAAAAATTAGATAGGGCTTATTGTTGTGATTTGGCATCAAAAACATGATTTTTGTATATGTATCAAAATTATGAATTTGAAACTCTAATTCACTAATTGATTGATGTTTGTGTTGTTTGTTTAGTTGTTTGCTAATTTTTAGCCATTTAGCCTAATTGAATCAAACATTGACTTGTATTGAAATTGGTCGCATTTGCTTGCATATACTTGTACTTACATTGAACAGGTCATAGCAAGGAGGCTAGAGCAGAGAATAAAATTTGTTTGCCCGACAAATAGGTACATGTTTACTACATAATTTACTGTTTTGTTTGGGTGATGATGATTTTGTGAGCCTATTGGCTAGCCGCTTGGCTTTTTCTTTTTCTTTTTGAGATCTGAAGGACCGGGGAAGCTATTTGAAATTCCCCGATGCTCCCATTGCAGGGGAGGTTATGGCGAAATTTTTCAAAAATTTAGGGTGTTAGCCAAATTTTTGAAATTTTGAAAATTCTCAGAAACTAAAGAGTTGGAGAATGGAAGCCAGATCGAAAGTAGAGCTGAATAATCAAACCACTTTCGACTTTGTTCCTTTTCGGGGACGAAAAGTTTTAAGTGGGGGAGATTGTAACAACCCGTAAAATCTGGGCCAGTTTAAAATTTTTATTTTGGCAATTTTAGCGAATTTTGATTATTTAAAATGAATTATTTTAAATAATATTGACGAGAAATTTGTTTGGAATATAATTCGACGTATATATTATACGCGTCGTCGTTAGAATATAAATATTTATATATAATTATAAATAGAATTGAAAATGGCGCGGTAGTTCGATAATTCGATTTCAAACTTCAATTGAATGTACCGGGTGCAAAACAATCCGGATTTTAGTGAAACCAAAAACATTAGGATCTAATTGATGATATCTTTCCAACGAAGTTGAGAAACTGAGATTTCACTTTATAAATGATGAGATATGTCCAGTTGAAAATTAGAAATAGTCGCTGTGGAATTTATATATATTTTAATATAATATATAGCCCTTAAAAATGGACATTTTGCAAATGACCTCGGATTTTGACGAAACCAGTTTTGTTAGGTCCGTGATGTCGAATTATTGCTAGATTCCCAATTTCATAATTTTTCGAATCCATATGTGAGCGTGGCAAAGGAAAACGCGTTTGACCATTTCAGTTGATTTTAATCGACTGGAAATTGGCCATTTTTCTAACGGTCTCAGAATTCGACGAAACTAGTTTTGTTAGGACCGTATCGTCAATACGAAGCTAGAAAATATTTTTCGGGAATTTTTCTAGTTAGTATGTGGCCCCGGTAATTTGAAATGTACGTTTAAAATTCAATATAGCGATTTAAATGTAAATTCAATGGAAACTGATCGAAACAATCAAACCAGCTTACGATACATATCCCATTGTGTTCAGAATGGGGGTGAAACGCTATGGACGACAGGCGGGGGCCCTCGTTTCGAGGTCGTTTGTGAAAGTCAACTTTTTCCGATAAAAATAAATAAATAAAAAAAAAAAACTCCCTTTTCTCTTAACTTCTGGCCCCCCCCTTTTCGAATTTCATTATACATAAAATAGAAAAAAAAAATAAAAAAAAACCCTAAGAGCCTCGTCGAGCGCGACGCCGCCCTCCAGGCGGACTGCCGCCGCTGCTTCCCCGACGGAGGCCCCCTCCGACGCTCCCCTTCGACAGCCCCTCCAGCCTCCCCCTGAAGCGCCGCAGCCATCACCGAAGCCCCGTTCGCAATATATGAAGCCGCCTTCTCTTCCTCCATCGCCTCCACCTCCCTATCCGAACCCACCCCCTTCTCCTTCGAAGAACGACCCAAACCCTCCCCCTGACGTCAGCAGCGACCCAAGCCCTGAACCCCCCCCCTCGTCGAACTCCAGCACCGCCCAGTCTCCGACCCGACATCAGCCCCCCCCCCCTCTCGGTAAGTTCACTGTTGTTTTTTTTATTTACTTTAAAACTGTTTTTTTTTATTATTATTTAGTTTAAAACTGTTTATTTTAATTAGGTTAAAACTGAAATTTTAATTAGGTTAAAACTGAAGTTTTAATTAGGTTAAAACTGAAATTTTAATTAAGTTAAAACTGATTTTGTTTTAAAAGTAAAAACTAATTTTATAAGATTTTAAAACTGATTTTGTTTTAAAAGTAAAAACTAATTTTATAAGATTTTAAAACTGATTTTAAAATAAAAGTAAAAACTGATTTTTAGAAAAAGGTTTGAACTTTAAAATTGAAAAGATCGGGTTTTTAGAATAGGAAAGATCATATTTTTAAAATAGAAAAGGCGAAATTTTTATTGGGTAGAAGAAATAAAAATTCGATTTTTATATATTGAACTTAGAAATAGAAATTCGATTTTTATATATTGAACTTAGAAATAAAAATTCGATTTTTATATATTGAACTTTGAAATAAAAATTCGATTTTTATATATTGAACTTAGAAATAAAAATTCGATTTTTATATATTGAACTTAGAAATAAAAATTCGATTTTTATATATTGAACTTAGAAATAAAAATTCGATTTTTATATATTGAACTTAGAAATAAAAATTCGATTTTTATATATTGAACTTAGAAATAAAAATTCGATTTTTATATATTGAACTTTGAAATAAAAATTCGATTTTTATATATGTAGTAGCTACGGACGACGAAGCTGACGAAGATGCGAAAACAATGAAGACTTCTGCAAATGAAGAGCCGTGGAGCTTGGATAGCTATCAGTGAGAATTTCTCACCTTTCAATTTATTTTTCTAGTTATATATATATATACTAGGATGCAGACGGTGTTTAGTAGCACCCGACACAATCGTCCACAGACCATGGACTTGTTTGTTTGGCTGTTTGGTTATTGATTGTGATATTGGTTTGAATGTGGTTTGTGGTGTGAAAAATCGAATCGATAAATTGGTTAGGATTAGACGTGCGCCGTTATAAGGCGAAGGAGTAAGGCTAGGTTAGACCCTTACTCCAAATTTTGTGGTTTGCATAACGAAAGTGAATTTGATTGATGTGTGAATGGCGTGGGCCTTCACTAGACCGGGGATAAGGCTAGGCCTTGTCCCGTTTCTAGTATCGTGCCGTTATGCCGCCGAAATTTTCTAAAATAAGTTAGAAAAATAAAAATAGCATTTTATTTAAAGAATGAACTGAATAGAAATTCATATGTTAAAATAAAATGTGTTATCGTTAAAAATATAATTTTTAACGTGAATGTGAATAAATAAATATTCATTTACAAACCAGACGGTTTGTTTATGTACACCTATTTGAATGACGTTGATTGGGTCGATAAATTTTACACATCGCCTAACTGCACAAATAAAATATGTGTTTGATTGTTTGAAACCCCACACGGGTGTTGGGATGAAATATGAATTTCACTCATCCTGATTGATTAAATATGTCGATCGATTGATTGACAGGCTGTTATAAGCGTTGAATATCTATATTTGATGCTTATACAGTGTAGTGCACTTTGGTTGATGGTTGATTATTTCCAATGTTATTATATACATGTGTTGTATGAAAATCCATATAATTAATTTTATATGGTAATTGATTGGGCCTCATTCCAATCGTGAAAATAAAGAATATTTTGATAATAACAAATATTTTGATAATAGGAAATATTTGAAATAGAATATTTGAAAATAGAAATTTATGAAGCCGTGTTGATTAGATTGACGCCATTTTGACGTAAACGATATTTATATCGATTTTATTCATTTTAAAATGAATATTAAAAAGTAATCTCGAAATCGAATTTTTCGAAATGAATTGAATTGAAAACGATTTCGAAATGAAATGAATTGAAAACGATTTCGAAATGAAATGAATTAAAAACGATTTCGAAATGAAATGAATTGAAAACGATTTCGAAATGAATTGAATTGAAAACGATTTCGAAATGAATTGAATTGAAAACGATTTCGAAATGAATTGAATTGAAAACGATTTCGAAATGAATTGAATTGAAAACAATTTCGAAATGAATTGAATTGAAAACGATTTCGAAATGAATTGAATTGAAAACGAATTCAAATGGAATTGAAAGCGAATTGAAATGAATTCAAATTGAATTGAAATTCGAATTGAATAGAAATGAATTTTAAAACGAATTTATAAAGAAGAATTCAATTTTGCTTTGAATTGAAATAGAAGTTGAAATAGAATTTGAAACGAATTTAAAACTATTTATATAATTCGTTTTAAATAGAAATCGACGAAATATATATTATATATATTATATATATAATATAATGGCCTGAATAGAACGCGCCGCGCCGCGGCAGTTCGCGAATTTCGACCATTTATTTCAAACGGACATTACGGGAGATCCGACCGTCGGATTCTCCTAAAACCGGAACCGTTGGGTTCGTATCGAAAAGAGCTTTCTAATGAAAATTAGAAATTTGAAATCTAACGGTTGGATTTGGAATTATGTCCAAATCAAATTCGAGAAAGTTCGCTGTAAGTGCAGTTCGATGGCCATTGATGGAAATCGACTGTACGGGCCTTGATAAAATTATTAAAAATAGTAATAATTTGTGTAAAATCATTAGAAATGATTTAGAAAGAATTGGGATGAAAAACTCCCTATTTGAAAAGATAAAAATAGATTTTTATCGAATTGAACTAGTTTTGAACTAGAATTATAATTCTATTTATTTTTAAATAAATAAATTGAATTCGAAAAGGGTTTTAAAAACAACCAAAATTTCCAATGATTGCATTGGAATGGATTTGAATCGAAATTGTCTTCGGAATATTTCGATGTTGGAATTCGTGATTATACAGATGTTGTTACGGAAATTTGAAAGATATATATTTATATCGTTATTTCCAATACGACATTTGTTAGTCGTAGAATTCGATATTGAATATAAGCCGATATATTTTCTATTCAGAGCCTTGTATTGAATATCGAATGTGATTTGGGTTTGTCGTGAATGGTGTCTTCACTAACACTGTTCTTGAACCCAGTTGAGAAAAGATTAAATCTTTTTATTTAGATTTAATGAAGTGTACCAATTAAATAATATTTAATTGGAATTGAATTGATATTGATTTTTGGGTTTATCGTGAACAGTGTTTTAAATAACACTTGTTCTTTAACCCGATAATTAATGAATGTGATTTGGGTTTGTCGTGAATGGTGTCTTCACTAACACTGTTCTTGAACCCAGTTGAGAAATGATTAAATCTTTTTATTTAGATTTAATGAAGTGTACCAATTAAATGATATTTAATTGGAATTGAATTGGTATTGATTTTTGGGTTTATCGTGAACAGTGTTTTAAATAACACTTGTTCTTTAACCCGATAATTAATGGAATGTGATTTTGGGTTTATCGTGAATCGTGTTTTAAATGACACTGATTCTTTAACCCAGATAAAGATTAAAACTAAGTGGAGTTTTAATGAATCTTTAATTAGATTGAAAAGATCGAGAATGGAGTATCACCAGTTTTGCTCCAGGCGATAGATAAATCTTTAATTAGATTTGAACGTGAAATTTAGGAACTAACTGCCGGTTAGCCAAGCAGAATGGTTTTCTGGATATTGATCTGATGTTGGTTTCGGCCTTCGGGGTTAATATTTGGGGAATTATTCTCTTGATTAATTTACGGTTAGTGACTAATGAGTTGGAATGAGGCGTATGTTGTGTTTGTGTAACACTTTTATAATATATACGCGAGTTATTCGGAAAGACCGGGTTTATCCCATTCTGAATAACTGATACGACGATAAGTCGAAGATGAAGACGATGGTCGAAGACCGGAGGTCTTCACGTCGTTTGGGTGATAACTGATGATCTTGATTGGGCTGTACACCTAAGAAGATGGAAACAGTTAGTGGTCGTCCAGACGTACTTGGAGATCGATGGATATGCGGGGTACTAGGTGCCTCCGGTTACGTTCAGACCCAGAACGGACTTGTAAATGGACTGTGTGTCTGACATCGGATTTCATTCTGTGTGACTGATATCGGTTGCATAGGATGGTTTGCCTGTGTGGCATGCTAAGATGCAAGTGATCAAGGCTTCTGTTGAAAAGCAAAGTCTTGTGGTTGATGATCAAAGCACGGCCTTTGTGGCGTAGCTTTGTGTAACGTTTGCTTCGCGAGTTTCACACCCGGTATGAACCAAAAACGGGAGGGGACATCAGGGAGGACTTGCGTTTCTTTCTAGCTAGAAGTGGCGTCAGTGGTTTTACACGCCCTGACGAGTTTGACTTATGTGGTTGTTGCTGTTGCGAGGCGCCTCGGATTGATCGGTCGTTCTCGAACCGATGGAGTCATTCGTTGGCTCGTTTACGCCCCAAAGGGCGGAGAGACGTATTGTTCAGGCATAATAATCCACTCCGTGTGGACCGGCCCTGACGATCCAAGGCCCACCTGAGTCTGGGACCTGAGACATGGGCTAGATTGTCTCGAATCGGTTGAGGACTATCTTTTGCCTCGGTTCATAGATGGAAATCCAATTTCCAAATACGTGACCTTGCGGTTTTAGTTGTAATCCTATATATGGCGACATAGTGGGATGGGGCGCTCATGCCGCCTATGATTGATACTTATGATTTGAAGTTGTTTTATACACTTAACATAGTATCAAATGATTTGTTTTAAACGTATCAAGCATTCTTTGGCTGTTATAAGGTAAAAACCCTCTCCCCCGGCTTGCGTTGCATTGTGTGATAGGACCTGGGTCTTATAACAGCTTCATTTTTTCTTTATTTAGCATTGCGCTGTTTGTTTTATGCACTGGTATTCTTGGGAGGAAACCCGTTCCGTGTTTACGGCGTGGTCCCTTGATTTACCTAATGATTTAAAATAAAGATTAATAACTGTTTTAGTTCTCACACCAGTCACATGACTGACCTGGAGTTTATTGTTTTAACCTAAACTCTGGGTGCCCTTATTTTGACACGGGCAGCTAGTAGTTTTGGTTTTGCAGATTTATATTCACAGGATCCTGGTTTACAGCTGGAATGATATCCGGAAAGCTTTGTATCCGTATATCTCTTCTAGTTTTATATTGTATTATTTTCCGCTGCTATGTATTTAAATGTAATTTAAATCTCTGATATTTCTGTGTAATATTCATTTATACTCGGTATATTCTTGTAATCTGATGCATTGTTGTAATATACAATGAAATGTTCTTCTGTATGCGTTCTGATTTGTCGTGTTCTCAAACGATAGGGCGTTTCGAGCGGTCTGGGTCGGTTTAGCGACTGGTTCGGACCGAGCGAGATTCTTTGCCGTCACACATAGGGACAATTCGGAATTTTCAACTGGACATATCTTTTGATTCCCGCTATGAAATTCCAATCTTTCAGATTCCTTGGAAAGATATTCACGAATAGACCCTAACGTTTTTGGTTTCACTAAAATCCGGTTTGTTTTGCACCCGGTACATTCAATTGAAGTATGAAATCGAATTATCGAAATACCACGCCATTTTCAATTATATTATAATTATATATAATTATTTATATTCTAACGACGACGTATATAATATATACGTTCGAATTATATTCAAAATAAATTTCTCGTCGATATTATTTAAAATAATCTATTTTAAATATTCAAAATTCGCTAAAATAGCCAAAATAAAAATTTTAAACTGGTTCAGAATTTCGGGTTATTACAATACCATAACCCACAGGTCCCAGGATCGAAACCTGGCTCTGATACCAAATGTGACGGCCTGGAATTTCGCTCGAGCCGAATCAGTCGTTAAACCGATCTAGACCGTTCGAAACCCCTGATCGTTTGAGAACACGACCAATCAGAACGCAGACGGAAGAACATTTCATTGTTATTACAACAATTCCATCAGAATACAAGAATATACAGAGTATAATTGAATAAATTACATTCGATAAATATCAGAGATTACAATAAATTACATAGCAGCGGAAAATAATACAAAGCACAAATGAAGGTAATATACGGATACAGAACTTTCCGGATATCATTCCAGCTGTAAATCAAGATCCTGTGAATATAAATCTGCAGAACCAAAACTACTAGCTGTCCGTGTCGAAAATAAGGGCACCCAGAGTTTAGGTTAAAACAATAAACTCCAGGTCAGTCATGTGACTGGTGTGAGAACTAAAACAGTTATTTAAAGCTTTACTTTAAACGAGAGTAATTCAAGGGACCACGCCGTATAACATGGAACGGGTTTTCTCCCAAGAATACCAGTGCATATATATAAACAGCGCAATTCTTTTTCGAAAAATGGAGTATTATAAGACCCAGGTCCCATCACACAATGCAACGCAAGCCGGAGGATAGGGTTTTACCTTATAACAGCCAAACATGCTTGATACGTTTAAAACAAATCATTTGATACTATAATAAGTGTATAGTGTCAAAACAATTTCAATCATAAATATAAATCATAGACGGCTTAAGTGCCCCATCCAACTATGTCGCCATACTAGGCTCTACAAATAAAGCTGAAATACACGTATTGGAAATTGGATTTCCGTCATGAGTCGAGGCAAGGGGAATGCTCCTCTCTACTTCGATACACTCTAGCAAATGCCTCAGGACTACACACTCTGGGTAACCCTGGATGCTTCAGGGCCGGTCCTCACTTACGTTAGAGGATTATTTATTCCTGAACACACGTTTCCCGGTCCTTACAGACCTAAAATCGAGGCACCTCATCCAACAACCACATAGGTGAAAAGTATATAAATGTCAGGGCTGGTAAGTCACTGACACTACCAAAGCTAGAAAGAAACGTCGTGCTCTCCCTGTAGTCCGTATCCCGTTTTTGACTCATACCGAGGTGTGAGGCTCGCGAATCCACGCTATACACAAAGCTACGCCACAAAGGCCGTGCTTTGATCATCAACCACAAGACTTTGCTTTTCAACAGAAGCCTTAATCAATTGCCACTCAGCGTTCCACACAGGCAATTCATGTCATGCGACTGATATCTATCGATATATAACCTCTAAGCTCGTACGTCTCAGAGAAGGGCGTTAAGCAAGAGGATAAATTCTCCGTCGCCAAACAGATATACATTTAATCGAAATCAATCAACACAGAATAAAATCCAATGTCAGACACACAATCCATTTACAAGTTCGTTCTAGGTCTGAACGAAACCGGAGGCACTTTCCTCGCATATCCATCGATCTCCAATTACGTCTGGACGACCACCAACTATTTCCATCCTCTTGGGTGTATTGCCCAATCAGGATCGTCAGTAGTTATCCAAACGATGTGAAGACTTCCGGTCTTCGACCACCGTCTTCATCTTCGACTTATCGTCGAATCGGTTATTCAGAATGGGTGTAAACCCGGCCTTTCCGAACAACCCGCGTATATTAAAAACAAATGTTAAACAAACACAATATACGCCTCATTCCAATTCAGCAGCCACTAACCGCAAATTAGCAAGAGAACAATTTTCCAAACATTAACCCCGAAGGCCGAAACCAACATCAGATCAATACCAAGGAAACCATTCTTCTTAGCTAACCTACAGCTAGCTTCTAAATTCCACATTCTTAGGGAAAGGTTCCCATTAATTTTATCCAAGATAAATTCTTTAAAATTTATCCTTTAATCTTCCTTTGGATGTCGTTTCAAACAAATTATGGTTTTCCAAACTAGTCGAGATTAGCGAACCACACCGAAGTAATTATTTATTTTATTTCCCAATCCCAACCTATTCATCCCATGAAGCAAAACTGGTAATACTCCATATCTAACACCACAGTGTTATCGGTAAAATTAATTACCATTTGACGTTCAAATCTAATTAAAGATTTAACTATCGCTTTGGAGCAAAACTGGTGATACTCCATTCTCGCTCACTTTCTAAATTTGATAATTTAAATTATCAATTCACATTTCAACCTAATTGCAGATTCATTCAAACTCCTTTTACTGGGTTAAAGAACTAATGTCATTTAAAACACAGTTCATGACAAACCACAAATCACATTCTATTTATTTATCGGGTTAAAGAACAAGTGTCATTTAAAACACCCTTCACGATAAACCCACAAATCAATTCTATTAACAACTCATTTCAAATCCAATTTATTAATTTAAAAATAATTGGGATTTAATTTTAGTTCAAAATCAGTTCATTTCGATAAAAATCTATTTTTATCTTTTCAAATATGGAGTTTTTCATCCCAATTTTTCCCAAATCATTTCTTATGACTTAACACAAATTATTACCATTTTTAATAATTATATCAAGGCCCGTACAGTCGATTTCCATCAACGGCCATCGAACTGCACTTATAGCGACCTTTTTCAAATTTGATTTGGACGTATCTCCAAATCCAACCATTAGATTTTGAATTTCTAATATTCATTAGAAAGCTCTTTTCGATACGAACCCAACGGTTCCGGTTTTAGGAGAATCCGACGGTCGGATCTCCTGTAATGTCCGTTTGAAATAAATGGTCGAAATTCACGAACTGCCGCGGCGCGGCGCGTTCTATTCAGGCCATTATATTATATATATAATATATATAATATATATTTCATCGATTTCTATTTTAAACGAATTATATAAATAGTTTTAAATTCATTTCAAAAACAACTTCAACTTCCATTTCAATTCAAATCAAAATTGAATTTTTCCTTATAAATTCGTTTCAAAATTCATTTTAATTCAATTCGAATTCATTCGTTTTCCTTTCAAATCAAATTCGTTATATATTCAATTGAAATCAAATTCGTTATCTATTCAATTCAAATTCATTATATATTCAGTTGAAATCAAATTCGTTATATATTCAATTGAAATCAAATTCGTTATCTATTCAATTCACTTCAAATTCGAAATCAAATTCGTTATATATTCAATTGAAATCAAATTCGTTATCTATTCAATTCACTTCAAATTCGTTTTATATTCAATTCACTTCAAATTGGTCTTCTATTCAATTCGATTCAAATTTCATTTCAAAATATTCGATTTCGAAATCACTTTTCAATATTCATTTTAAAATGAATAAAATCGATATAAATATCGTTCACGTCAAAATGGCGTCAATCTAATCAACACGGCTTCATATATTTCTATTTTAAAATATTCTATTTCAAATATTTCTTTTTCAAATATTCCTATTTTTAAAATATTTCGTTCAACACATGACTAATCTCAACGGATGAGTACTGTCAACACATGAACCTTTATTTTATATTGATAAAGATGCAAATTTTATTATTAAAATATTCTTTATTTTCTAAATTGGAATGAGGCCCAATCAATTACCGTATAAAGTTAATTATATGGATTCCATTCCACACATGTATATAATAGCAATGATAAATAATCAACCATCATCCAAAGTGCACTACACTGTATAAGCATCAAATATAGATATCTAGCGCTTATAACAGCCCGTCGATCCATCGATCGACATACAACTAATTATTGGGATTAGTGTATGCCGTGTTTTATCCCAATACCCGTGTGGGGTTTCAAACAATCAGACACAGATTTTATTCGTGCAGTTGGGCGATGTGTAAAATTTATCGACCCAATCGATATCAGTCAAATCAGTGTATATAAACAAATCGGCCGATTTGTTTATAAATATTTATTTATTCACATTCACGCTAAAAATTATATTTTAACGATAAAATATTTTATTTTAACACATGGTTTTTTTTATTCAGTTCATTTACAAAATAAAAATGATATTTTTATTTTTCTAACTTATTTTAGAAAATTTCGGCGGCATAACGGCACGATACTAGAAACGGGACGAGCCTAGCCTTATCCCCGGTCTAGTGAAGGCCCACGCCATTCACACATCAATCAAATCCATTCCATTTCACCGAACAATTCAATTCAGAACAAATAATCTAACCAACTACACAACCAAACAATTAAACAAACAAGCCATCCATGGTCTGTGGATGACGGGTGTCGGGTCCTACTAAACACCGTCTGCATCCAAGTATAGATATATAACTAGAAAAGAAATTGAAGAGTGATAAATTCTCACCGACAGCTATTCCAACTTCACGACACTTCATTTAGAGAAATCATCGCCATTCTCGCCTTTTGTCGCTTTCGTTGCCCGTAGCCACTACATATATAAAAAATCACATTTTTATATACTGATTTCTTTAAAATAAAAATCACATATTTATTTGTTCACTTTCAATTTAAAAATCATATTTTTATAATCGCTCCATATATTTAAAAATCGAATTTTCACTTCGCTTTTCAATATATAAAAATCGAATTTTTACTTCGCTATTCAATATATAAAAATCCTATTTTTATACCGCTATTCACTATATAAAGATTTCGTCTTTTCAAATATAAATATTTCACTTTTTCATTTATAAAAATCTTTTCTTTCTTTTTATAAAAATCCTTTCTTTCTTTTTATAAAAATCCTTTCTTTCCTTTTATAAAAACCCTTTCTTTCCTTTTTTTTTCTAAGAATTTCATATAGCAAGAAAAATAAAAATAAAAATAAACTAATTAAAACTTACAGTGGGTTTTGGTGTCAAAGGAGAGCAAGGGGGGGCGCTGGGTTTTGTTGGGGGTTCGTCGGAGCTGGAGAGTAGCGGTAGGGGGGTCAGCGTTAGCAAGGAGGGGGGGGTGTCGGCGCGAGGCAGAAAAGGGGGGGTGTCGACTTCGGTCGACAGCAGGGTAGGGGGGCTTCAACGCGTCGATCGAGGAAAGGGGGTGCGAACAGGGGGAGGGGGTCACAATGGGGTGCGTCGCCACCTGGGGCACGGCGGTGGGCGGCGCTTCCCTGGGGGGGTGCGATGGCGGTTCTTTCGCCTCCGTCCGCCCTCCATTTTTCTTTTTCTTTTTATTTTGTTTTTCTGATTTGAAACGTGAAGGGGGGGCCAACGAGGTAATAGGGTGAGAGGGGTGAGGGTTTTAATTTTAATTAATTTATTTTATTTAATCCCAAAAAGCAACTTTTATTTTCGACCTCAAAACGAGGCCCACCGCCTGCCGTCCATAGCTAATAACCCCCATTCCGAACACAATGGGATATGTATCGTAGGATGATCCGATCATTTCGATCTGTTTTCGTCAAAATCAACATATAACTCTATATATTGAATTTGAATGTGCATTTCAATTTACCGGGGTCACATACAAACTCGAAAAATTCCACCAAAATATTTTCTAGCTTCGTATTGACAATACGGTCCTAACAAAACTAGTTTCGTCGAATTCTGAGACCGTTGGAAAAATGGCCATTTTCCAGTCGATTGAAATCAACTGAAACCGGTCAAACGCGTTTTCCTTTGCCACGCTCACATATTGATTCAAAAAATTATGAAATTTGGAATCTAGCAATAACCTGACACTGCGGATCAAACAAAAGAGGTTTCGTCAAAATCCGAGGTCGTTTGCAAAATGGCTATTTTTAAGGGCCTGAATTCCTTAGCGACTATTCAAAATTTTCAACTGGACATATCTTTTGATTCCCGCTATGAAATTTTGATTTTTCGGATTCGTTGGAAAGATATTCTCAAATAGATCCTATTGTTTTTGGTTTCGCTAAAATCCGGATTGTTTTGCACCCGGCATATTCAATTGAAGTTTGAAATCGATTTATCGAACTACCGCGCCATTTTCAATTCTATTTATAATTATATATAAATATTTATATTCTAACGACGACGTATATAAATATGTACGTTCGAATTATATTCAAAATAAATTTCTCGTCAGTATTATTTAAAATAATTCATTTTAAATATTCAAAATTCGCTAAAATTGTCAAAATAAAAATTTTAAGCTGGCCAAGATTTTCGGGTTGTTACAATAATCTTCATTCTCTTCATTCCAAACCTGCTTAACACGTATCCACATATCCCTATTTGGTTTCAACTCAATCCATTCGTCTTAACCAAATTCGTTTATTTATTTTCTAATTAGCTATTTTGCCGATCTCACTTCTTTGTTTGAACATAACATGTTCGTATGTATTTTTAGTTTGCTTATAAATCAATTGAATCCCATTTTCAATTCAACTTTCCTTTTCGATTTTAAATATAAATTTCCAAATCGAATACACATATTCATAGCCCAATTTCAATTTAAAATCTCATTAACTAATTACTATTTAAATTAGTTAATTCTATACAATAATTAAAATTTTTATTTCTGCTTCAAAAATCAATTCATTTACACAACTTGAGTTCATATATATTTTATAACTTACGTCTATATTTTTACAATAAAAATCCATATTTTATTTACTTAAAATCCCTTTATTTGTCTAAATAAAACCGTTATGGTTTAATAATGATTACGGCGCTGCTTTCCTGAAAATTTGATTTTGACATAACTCAAAATCTATACGACGAAATAGAGATTTTTTCCTTTTCCATTAGAAAACTATTATTCAATCGGTCCTAACGATTTTTGTTTCATAGAATTCTGACTTAAATTAAGTCCTGTATACTCAATTGAAGTTCGAAACTCCGATTTACGAACTGCCGCACTGCGGCGAGTTCGTTTTAGTTATATTTAATATATAAACGTTTAAACTTCGTTTATAATAAATTCAACTCCATTCTGATATATTTTTAATAAATAACAAATCATTTTTCCCAATTCAACATCATATTTCCGATTTCCTAAAATCGTCGATTTTCCCTAACTAGAAAATAAATTTATTTATACTTCAATCTTCTATTTTCAAATTCCATTTAAATTCTATTTAAATTTCCTGTATTCAATTTCCATTTCAACTCTATACGAAATTCTATATTCAAAATCCCATTTCAACTCTATTTGGATTCTATATTCAAATTCTATATTGAAAATTTCTTTATTCAAATTCCATTTCACTTTCTATATTCAAATTCTATATTTGAATTTCCTTTATATTTTCTATATTCAAATTTTATATTTGAATTCCATTTGAATTTCTATATTCAAACTCCATTTGAATTTCTATATTCAATTTCTATTTGAATTTTCATTATTCAAATTCTATTTTCAATTCCATTGAATTTCATAGATTCAAACTCCATTTGAATTTCTATATTCAAATTCTATTTAAATTTTCTTTATTCATTCTTAAACAAGTCTCGATTTCAATTTCTTTTGAAATCTATATTTCTACTTTTGGAAAATAGATTTCCCTTTTCAATTTCACACTTGTATTTTTATTTCTGAATTATCCAATGATGATTCTTTTCACTTCATTTATAAACTTCGTTTATAAAAGGACTACTTGTTTTTATTTTTTTAAAACAAGTTAATATTTTTATTCTATTCAAATTTCAAATTCTATTTTAGAAAAATAGAATTTCCCCTTTTAACTCTGGAAATTTCCTTTTTCGATATTTTTAAAATATCAACATTTAAGCCCAGTGATATTTAAAAACCACACAACCAACTATTTATTTTCGGTTTTCTAACACATCATATATGACAGGATGTGTGCTAACAAATAATCAAACAAATAATATATTTTTGAGGGATCCAGTTGGATCCCTCCAACCTATTTTCCTGCATCCACAGATGCTAGTCAACATAGTAATACCCATCCTTCTTCGAGGCAGGATATCGCGGTATGAAGGCCATCCACAAATATATATTGTGGGGCGCATAGGGAAATCATCCGTTATGGTACCGCGGGCATCCGCTAATGAGACTGCGGGAATCAATCCAACCATCAACCCAATATGTATGTATATATATATATATATATGTCAACCCTAAATAACTAATATATTTCAAACAATCAGAAAGCATTCAACAAGCAACAAACAATTATTTTTAACAAATAAAAATAATTCTAAATAAAAGGTGAGTGAGATTTACTCACATTGATTTTATTTGATGATTATCGTCGTTTTATCCAATTTTAAACAAATGTTTAAAATCAGATAAAATCCCATTTAGCTCCAAAATTACCCAAACTTGTCCCATAGCATAGCCTATACCCATACGAATTCAACTCGATTGACTTCGCTCAAATCTGATTATGTACGATGGACATCAAGTTTTTGACAAGTTTAAAATATATAATTAACATTCCTAAGTAATTTAAATTAATTAAATTCTTACCTTATAATTCATTGTTGTATTTACCATTCCCAAAGAAACAAATCCAACTCTAGATACCTACAGCAAATTTCCGAGCAACTGCCAGACTACCATATCACCTCAACATCACTTGTTTCAGTCAACACTACTCCACAGAACCCACACTCGAATCACCATAGTTTCCTTTCCATCCAGTTGAATTGAGTAAACTGTTTCCAATATTGAGATCCCTTATTCCCAGCACCTCCCAAATTTCTCGAATATAAACTCGGACCCACAATTGAATTCCGTCGATGAGCAGACGACAACAGTTTTGATCGGTGAATCTCCATCAATTAAAACACGCCCCTGACCCTTCTTTGATTTCACCTTGTTCACGCCTCAAATCTCGCATCATCATCCGTTCACCATCTTATCGCAGCTGCAACAGTGCAGGTTGCGGTCGCACCCTTAGCCTAAGACAACGAAAACACTCACGACTTCCTCCATGTATCCACTGTCGCTTCCCGTCGTTGGCTGTCCGAGACCCTCCAAGCACCCCACATCGTCATCGCGACTCCCTATCACTGCTCAACATCGTGTTCGAACCCCCAAATCACTGTACCACTCCACGCCTTAAATCGCGAACCCAAATCGGAGGGTTACAGAATTTAACTCGACTGATGGGAGCGCACTGAAATTGAATTTAGATTTAGGGATTTACATGGATTGATTTTTTATTCTAGAGTTTGAGGAGAGTACGGTTTTTTTGTTTCTGAGGACATCGAATTGATCTTAGGAGATAGGAGGGATTGTAATTATATAGAAGAAGAAAGGAAACAGGAAGTACACTGTATTAAATGGTGGTTGGGTTAAGTACATAGCAAATATATTTAAAAAGATTTGATTCTAATTTTAAATATAATTTAATCTAATTTGATTTGACTTAAAGAGATTTTTATTCTTTTTAAAACGATATCGATTTGATTTTGAATCTATCCATAATCAAATATCTCGGAGTCCATTAATTTAAACCACGAACCGCTATTTTAACGTAACCACTGTTGTTTCAACAGTGTAACACTATTCTGAACTAACTGAATATATTTTGATATTTAATTTAAACATAAATATAAATAACCAAAATAAATTAATACAATATAATTAAAAATTCAAAAACAAATAAATTCTTTGAAATAAATTATTATTTGTTATCGTATATCACAAATAAAATTCCTACTTATCATTGGAATCATTTTGATTCAGTTTTTAACTTCGATTTCAATTATATTTCGAATTACAAAAATTCGATATATTCTAAATTAAATTATATTCGATTATTAAATCGATAACTCAATATAAAAATTAATTTATATTACCAACTCGATATTTAAATCCATATTAAATATTAAAAATAAATCGATAAGAAATCTGGGTCGTTACATTCTCCCCCCCCCCCCCTTAAAACAATTTCGTCCCCGAATGTGCTAAGGTAAGAAAATGCTACAAGCCTATTTACTTTTCAAAACATACTTATGCTGAACCTTAACTCTTTATATATTTCTAAGTCCTGGTTTTTCATTCATTTGAAAGATTTTCAATCAACATATTTCCATTCAATTCAAATTCATTCAAATTGAATTAGATCAATTTATTCATTTCGATCCATTTAACTTGTCTAAGTTAAATTTAATTCCAGAATTCACATTCCTGGGTTTTTATTTCAAATCCTTTTGAAATCACATAAATATATACAAATATTATAAAATTATTTCAAATTCAAAATATCTGAACTTTCCAAAACAACTTGTTTCCTTTCAAACAATTTTTCATCAAAAACTTTTCTAAGGTAGCAATTCATCATTTAGAAACTCGAAAATGAACACTGATGATGTCGCGACCATCATCGGAATTATTTCCCAGCAACTGAAGTGAGTTCAGTGCTTTATCACTTTCAAAATCCATCTAAAATGGTTTCTACTCAAAATCCTTTTAAAACAAAGCTATATTATTCTAATATACTATAGAAAATATTTTCAAACTTCCTAGGATTTAAATTCCAAATTCTGCTTTGAATTCAATTTTGATTCATCTCATTTGTATATTCATTCATATACAAATTCTACTTAGTTATAGATAACCAATCCAATTTTATAATCTTATTTGATTATAATAATATCAATTAACTCGTCCATATATTATAATAATTTAAGAAAACTATCCTTTCTATATCAAAATATAATTTTGGGTAAAATTATTTCATTGATCCACTTAGAAACAATATCGTGTCCAATCTTCTGTTCAAGTATTCACAAACTCTTATCAACGTCGTGGCATCCCACGATTCGATCAGAATTCGTAAACCACTCAACAGACTAGCCAACATAATATAAAATAATTGTTATATCAATTAACAAATACGATGTCTCGTATAATATACTCAACTCATTCTAAGGTACTACTGACCTTATCTCTAATGAGCACATTCCCACAAAGCCTAGGTATTCGCTCAACCTAAGCCCTGATACCAACTGTACCGGCCCGAATTTCCTTACCTTTCGAGTTGACTAATAACACCACACGTCCAACCCAAATGGCATTCAGATCATTATTAGAAATAACTTAGAGGATGAGAAATAGGAAGAAGGAAATATTAGAATAGAAGAAAACGAAGATCACAAACTCACAGCGGAACTAATAAAATATATTATATAACATAACTTTTGAAATACAAATCAGTAACTTTATATACATACCATCATCAGAGCACAACAGTTTTTCCTAAAACAGTTATAAACGCATGTTTCCAGATACAAACATGGTACACAACGGATTATATGATAGTCTATAGCTAAATGGTGAAGCCTCCTGCTTCCAGCTCCTCCAAATGAATCTGTAAAATCCCGACTACTTGACTGCCCGTACAAATTTGGGCACCCAAGAGTTTAGGGAAAACAAACAAAATAAACTCTGGGTCGGTCATGGGAATGGTGTGAGCAAACTCCAACCATTTGTTTAACTTTAAAACCCTTTCGAAAGAAATGATAATCGTAAGACCGATCCACACATAAACACGGATGGTTTTTACCGTACGATAACCCAAAATATTTTTGATATCAAATACTGAGATATTATAATAATGTCTACATCAAATAAATAGAATCTAGCGGAATGCTTGCATCTCACGCTCCATATATAATATAGAATCAAAAACTGCATGACGCTTACTGGAGATTGGATTTCCAACATGACAAGGTATGGAAACACCTTCTGATAGTGTATCTCTAAAGGGGAATACACTGGGTTCAACAAGAACATCTTGCAACCCGCCCCACACATGACCGACCACTCATTTCGCTTGAGTGTATCGAATGTATATCACCAACGGTTGGGATCAACAACCGTTTCCCGAAAAGGGACAGCATCGATAGATTAAAGAAGTAAAAGGAATTTCTCTGGATAGGTGATTATACACCCTAATGGGAGAGAACCACATAGCCATGCTGCCTGCTCAATTTTTGTCATTTTCCGGTTGTTGAGGCCTGAGGTTATGATTACTTTCCATTCATTGATAGCACAATCACTTTGAATGCCACATTATCAAATCCATTAATCACTAATTAATTTGCACAAATATATTTTGGATATTATGCTAAGAGAATAAATTCTCCTCCACCATATATATTTATACAGATCAACATATTCAATCATTGGAAATACTCTGACAGACACTCGTCCGTATACGTTCGTTCTAGGACTGAACGAAACCGAAGGCACAATTTCCATTAATAGAAAAAGTCCTTGGACTTTACTCCATCTTCGACTATCTACATATAATCTGAATCGCAACGCTACTTCCAATACGGAGTGGTTCTCGGATTATATTCCAACCGGTCTCTCCATATTGACAACGATATTGGCAAACACTTCGATAGTCGTTATTTAACTGTCGAAGAAAAATAAACAAACATTCATCCATAACATCAAACCATCACTGGGCCTGTTAATTAATATTTCATTAATTAAATCACCTCTTCATTTCCTTACAAATATTTGTTAACCAAATATTTTCAATAATCATTTTGGTCTCTTATGCTGTTTGGAAAACATTTCCATATTTCATCATCCTTTATTTTCTATACTTAGAAAATATCTTTTATTTATAATTGGAAAAAATTCCAATTACTTCTCCATTTCACGACTGTTCATTTCTATAATTAGGAAATATTTATTTTTATATTTCCAAAATTCCACTTGCTTGGGTTAAAACGAATGTTATGTAAAACATTGCTACAACAACCCAAAATAATGCATTCAACTAAATCTCTTTAAACATTCCTCTTCGAGAACGGATCTTGCTATTTATCGGTTAAAAATGAAATCAATCAAGTTGGGGTATAACTACCTCTCAGACCTTGACTGAAAAACATCCTTAACTTCGAAACAGAAAAGGCCATTATTCCCGAATAATCAACACCATAAAAACCAATTAATTATTTATTAAACACGTATACGCTTCACTTTCTAATTTTTTATTAGATTTAATTATAGATTTCCTTTTTGTTTATAGAATTCTATTTTAAAGTTCATTTCATTATAAATTATATATATATCGATACATTGATTTCCAATTATTAAAATTTCTTAAAAATATTCTAACTCCTTAAATTTCCGGAAAATTTCGCCATGACCTCCTTTGTACCCGGAGCATTTGGAAAATCCCCAAACTGCCACACAGGCCTCTCCAATCAAAAAGAAAAAGAAAAAGCCAAGCGACTAGCCGATTCGGCACATAAAATCTCATATGGAATTTAAACGTGTACCTTTTTGTCGGGCAATTTAAATTATAATATTCATTCTCTTTAGTCCAAACCTGCTTAACACGTATCCACATATCCCTATTTGGTTTCATCTCAATCCATTCGTCTTAATCAAATTCGCTCATTTATTTTCTAATTAGCTATTTTGCCTATTTCGCTTCTTTGTTTGAACATAACATGTTCGTATGTATTTTTAGTTTGCTTATAAATCAATTGAATCCCATTTTCAATTCAACTTTCCTTTTCGATTTCGAATATAAATTTCCAAATCGAATACAGTTATTCAAAGCCCAATTTCAATGTAAAATTTCATTAACTAATTACTATTCAAATTAGTTAATTCTATTCAATAATTAAAAATCTGATTTCTGTTTCAAAAATCAATTCATTTACACAACTTGAGTTCGTATATACTTTATAACTTACGTCTAGATTTTTACAATAAAAATCCACATTTTATTTACTTAAAATCCCTTTATTTATTTAAATAAAACCGTTATGGTTTAATAATGGTTATGACGCCGCTTTTCGGAAAATTTGATTTAGACATAACTCAAAATCTGTACGACGAAATCCAGATTTTTCTCTTCCATTAGAAAACTATTATTCAATCGGTCCTGAGGATTCTTGTTTCAAAGAATTCCGACTTAAATTGAGTCCTGTATACTCAATTTAAATTCAAAACTACGATTTACGAACTGTCGCGCTGCAGCGAGTTCGTTTTAATTATATTTAATATATAAACGTTTAAACTTTGTTTATAATAAATTCAACTCCATTCTGATATATTTTTAATATTTATCAAATCAGTTTTCCTAATTCAACGTCGTATTTCCGATTTCCTAAAATTGTCGATTTTCCCTAACTCGAAAATAAATTTATTTATACTTCGATCTTCTATATTCAAATTCCATTTCAATTCTATTTAAATTTCCTATATTCAATTTCCATTTCAACTCTATTTGAATTCTATATTCAAAATCCCATTTCAACTATATTTGGATTCTATATTCAAATTCTATATTTAAAATTTCTTTATTCAAATTCCATTTCACTTTCTATATTTGAATTTCCTTTATATTTTGTATATTCAAATTCTATATTTGAATTCCATTTGAATTTCTATATTCAAACTCCATTTGAATTTCTATATTTAATTTCTATTTGAATTTTCTTTATTCAAATTCTATTTTCAATTCCATTGAATTTCATAGATTCAAACTCTATTTGAATTTCTATATTCAAATTCTATTTAAATTTTCTTTATTCATTCTTAAACAAGTCTCGATTTCAATTTCTTTTGAAATCGATATTTCTACTTTTGGAAAATAGATTTCCCTTTTCAATTTCACATTTGTATTTTTATTTCTGAATTATCCAATGATAATTCTTTTCACTTCATTTATAAACTTCGTTTATAAAAGGACTACTTGTTTTTTTTTGAAACAAGTTAATATTTTTTTTATTCAAACTTCTAATTCAATTTTAGAAAAATAGAATTTCCCCTTTTAACTCTAGAAATTTCCTTTTTCAATATTTTTAAAATATCAACATTTAAGCCTAGTGATATTTAAACAACACACAACTAATTATTTATTTTCGGTTTTCTAACACATCATATATGACGGTATATGTGCAAACAAATAAACAAACAGATAATATATTTTTGAGGGATCCAGTTGGATCCCTCCAACCTGTTTTCCTGCATCCACAGACGTTAGTCAACATAGTAATACCCATCCTGCTTCGAGGCAGGATATCGCGGTATGAAGGTCAACCACTAATATATATTGTGGGGTGCATAGGGAAATCATCCGCTATGGTACCGCGGGCATCCGCTAATGAGACTGCGGGAATCAATCCAACCATCAACCCAATATATATATATATATATAATAGTAAACCCTAAATATCTAATATATTTCAAACAATCAGAAAGCATTCAACAAGCAAAAAACAATTATATTTAACAAATAAAAATAATTCTAAATAACAGGTGAGTGAGATTTACTCACATTGATTTTATTTGATAATTATCGTCGTTTTATCCAATTATAAACAAATGTTTAAAATAAAAAAATCCCATTTAGCTCCAAAATTTCCCAAACTTGTCCCACAACATAGCCTATACCCATACGAATTCAACTCGATTGACTTCGCTCAAATCTGATTATGTACGATGGACATCAAGTTTTTGACAAGTTTAAAATATATAATTAACATTCCTAAGTAATTTAAATTAATTAAATTCTTACCTTATAATTCATTATTATATTTACCATTCCCAAAGAAACAAATCCAACTCTAGATACCTACAGCAAATTTCCAAGCAGTTGCCACACTACCATATAACCTCAACATCACTTGTTTCAGTCAATACTACTCCACAGAACCCACACTCGAATCACCATAGTTTCCTTTCCATCCAGTTTAATTGAGTAAACTGTTTCCAATATTTAGATCCCTTATTCCCAGCACCTCCCAAATTTCTCGAATATAAACTCGGGCCTTCAATTGAATTCCGTCGATGAGCAGACGACAACAGTTTTGATTGGTGAATCTCCATCAATTAAAACACGCCCCTGACCCTTCTTTGATTTCACCTTGTTCACGCCTCAAATCTCACATCATCATCCGTTCACCATCTTATCGCAGCTGCAATAGTGCAGGTTGCGGTCGCACCCTTAGCCCAAGGCAGCGAAAACACTCATGACTTCCTCCATGTATCCACTGTCGCTTCCCGTCATTAGCTATCCGAGGCCCTCCAAGCACCCCACATCGTCATCGCGAATCCCTGTCACTGCTCAACATCGCGTTCTAACCCCCAAATCACTGTACCACTCCACGCCTTAAATAGAGAACCCAAATTGGAGGGTTACAGAATTTAACTCGACTGATGGGAGTGCACTGAAATTGAATTTAGATTTAGGGATTTACTTGGATTGATTTTTGATTCTAGATTTTGCGGAGAGGACGGCTTTTCTGTTTTCTAAGGACATCGAAATGATTTTAAGAGATAGGAGGTACTGCGATTAGACAGAAGAAGAAAGGAAACAGGAAGTACACGGTATTAAATGGTAGTTCGGTTAAGTAAATAACAAATATATTTAAAAAGATTTGATTCTGGTTTTAAATATATTTTAATTTAAATTGATTTGACTTAAAGAGATTTTTATTCTTTTTAAAACGATATCGATTTGATTTCGAATCTATCCACAATCAAATATCTCGAGGTCCATTAATTTAAACCACGAATAGCTATTTTAACGTAACCACTGTTGTTTCAACATTGTAACACTATTCTGAACTAACTGAATATATTTTGATATTTAATTTCAATGTAAATATAAATAACTAAAATAAATTAATACAATATAATTTAAAATTCAAAAACAAATAAATTCTGTAACAACCCGTATTTTTGAATAACATGTTATAACATAAATGGAGGGAGAATTAAACTGTAAAATCTGAATCAAGGGAAACGGGCTATGCCATTGCGTTCGTTTCGGAAAAATACGCGAAATAGAGTCCGAGCTTTCGAAAATCGGAGTCCGTATGACCAAGATATGGCCTCGCGAAGTTTCACGAAAAATTCCCTAATTAAAGTATACTTAATTAAGTGAAATGGGTTGCGCAGAGAAATATATATATATTGATATATATATATATATATAATTGAAAATTTAATAAATAAATATGCAAAAATGTTCAAAACAGCGAATTGGGAGAGGGGAATAACCGAACCGGCCGATTTTTGAGGTCGACCCAAGCCCGCTGGGTCGACTAGGGGTTAATCCAGGGTGTTTGGCTGTCAACCCGTGGGCCGATTCGCTCAAATGCAGATTTTGCATTTGAATGGTTCTCATGGTCCATCTTTAATCTAAAGGCCCTAGATGGTTCCTACACTTGACTTCTTCCCCAAGACATGCTTTGATGGCTTGGATTGAATCTAGGGTTAATCCTATGGCCTAAAACACTTGCCTAATCTATAAATAAGACCCTAACCTACCCTAAATCATCATTATTCATTCTAGCAACTAAACTATGGCAAAATCAATCCTCTCATGGCCTCCACTCTCTTCATAAATTCCTAAACAAATTCTTATGAGATTTTCCATGCATACAAGTGTTTTTAGACTTGTATGATCATCATTAGCTTGCATTCAAGTCAAGTTTCTATCTTTGCATCATAAAGAGAGAGTTTTGATCTATTTTGCTTGCATTTTGGGGTTTAATTGGTTGCATAAGGGTTTTCTTACATTTGCTATACTCATTTGAGTCCGCATAAGCATTGTAAGCCCTATTCCTTTCATACTTAAACTCTAAAGTTAAATGTATGATATGCAAGTTATCATATGTTATGCAAGTTGTGTTATGCAAGTTTGATATGTAAGTTGTCATATGATAAGCAAGTTGTGTTATGCAAGTTTGATATGTAAGTTGTCATATGATAAGCAAGTTGTGTTATGCAAGTTTGATATGTAAGTTGTCATATGATAAGCAAGTTGTGTCATGCAAGTTTGATGTGCAAGTTGTCACATGATATGCAAGTTATGCTATGCAAGTTTGATATGTAAGTTGTCACATGATATGCAAGTTATGCTATGCAAGTTTGATATGCAAGTTGTCACATGATATGCAAGTTATGCTATGCAAGTTTGATATGCAAGTTGTCATATGATATGCAAGTATGTTATGCAAGTTTGGGGATGGTCATATGGTTCATGTTATCATGTTATGCAAGCTTATTTTGAGTATGTGAACATAAAGCTTCAAGCTTTATGCCAAAGGTTGCATTTTGGCAACATGTAAGTTATCATATCACTTATGATAACTTGCATGTGAGGCTAAATGCGAACTTGTGGCCATTCTTACATGTCATTTAGCACCATGTATCATGAATATGCCAAGTTTGGTTTTATGCATGCTTTTTGGGCCTAAAAATGTAATATGAAAGTGTATGAACACATGAACCTTTCATATGCCACCATGTTGAACTTGTGGCTTTAACATTTTTATGTCATGATTATGCCAAGTTCCCTCTTTCTATCCTTTATGCGCTATTGCGATATGTAAGCGATGGGATTGCGTTTGGGGTTGGGTAAACTTAAAAGACATAAAAACATAAGCTTGGGAATTTACCTATTAAGTTAGGTCTACCCATTGGGAATTTACCTATTAAGTTAGGTCTACCCAATTGCTTGAAAATTTGTAACATGTTTTGGAAACATGATGGACATGACACTTAGAAAAGATAGGTGTGGCCAACTCGAGGTTGGGTTGAGTTTGTAGCGTAAACCTACCCGGAACCGACCGGCATAACTAGTTGCTACAAACGATAGGACCCAATGTGAGAAGTTGGTCATGTTGTACCTTGGACCCGAGGTTAGACCAAGTTGTGGTGTAAAGCTACCCGGACCCGCCCGGCCTAACTAGTAACCACAACAAAGTCTAATGTGAGAGGTTAAGGCGCATTAATTAATTAATGCCTCATGATTAGGGTTAAGTCATGGTCCATTTAATACTTAACCAATTTGGGCTTGGTAGATTAACGGGGTTGAGTTAACCTACACTTAACCAATCTGAACTCGGTAATTTCACGGGGTTAAGTTGAACTATACCAATCCAACTCAGTAATTTGATAAGGCTGAGAACCGATTTGATACCTGGTCTGGATAAACTAACTTGATTGATAAGTTAAACGAACCTGCTTTGCGGATCTGTAGGACCCACACTAAGTTAGGCAGGTTTGTAAATCTGTTATCTGATCCGTTAGTCTGAAAACTAATCGTCTGAACTTTGTATGTCTGAACTCTGTTAATAAGTTAATCTGAATCTGATAGTCTGGGGACACAAGGGGGAATACTTGTGTCATCTGTTGTTTGGGACCCATATTAGTCAGTAACCCTTTCTGGTATCAAAACTTTGACCCAAATGTAGGTAGGTTCCGGGCACGCTTACTGAACTAATTATAAGTGGTTCATTCTGATAATGGCGATGGGTTTTGATGGTGCGTTCCAACCGGGTCATGTGCGTGCATGGATCCCGGTCTGCCTCTGAGGATGTAAGACGTCGTGACATCTATAAATATGTCTGTGCCAATTGGTTGCCACTTTAGGGAGTGATACACCCTATCGTAGGGCCGACACAGGGTATTTATGTATTAGGGAGCCGATCGCTTGGGTAGGATTTAGGGCACACTTAGCTCTATCTGGTTCTGTTGGTACCGTCTGTTTTGTTGGGTGGCAACACCCGTCTGTTTCTGCGTGGTACCGTTCTGTTAGGGTGGTAAAGGCCCATTATTGTTAGCATTCCGTTTTTGTACTTTATCCCCTAGGGTAGTAAAGGCCCATTATTGTTAGCATTCCGTTTCTGTACTTTATCTGTTAGGATGATAAAAGCCCATTTTTCCCAAACTCTATTTCTGTTTGGACCATTCTGTTCCGTTCTGTTCGGTGTGAACATTGGGGTAACACCCAATACTGTTATACTAGTATTGTTACTAAGAAGTTGGATCTTGACTTAGGTCAACACCTGGTATTGGGCCAAGCTTGGGCCAAGGGATCAATACTTGTTTATTCAAGTCATGTTAGTTTGCTAGTACACCTGTGGTGTAAAAACCTTAATCCTGATTGTGCGATGACACCTTTATCTGCTTGGTTAGTTAATCATCATGCTAGCATGTTATTATCCTTATGTTCATACCTGCTGCTCATGTCAGTTAACTTTATCAGTTTACATTGATCGTAGTAGGGCTTACTCAGTCTTTTTGACTGACCTGTTTTCTTTCACCTCTTTTCTTCCGTTTCCCCCCCCCCCCCCCAGGTTCTCAGGGAGGGAATACAGGAGCTTAGCTTGGACCTTAGCTGCTTTTCTTGGATAGCTCATGTATGCTTTGGACTTGAGCTTGCTATGGTTTTTTCCATTTGGGGATAGCTACTTTATGTTTTCCTTTTCAGTTTTCAGATGATGTGGTTTTATGTACTAGACTTGTTTATTTGGAAAATTGACATTGTGTTGTACCAGACTTGTTTTGAAATGGTTTAAAATCTTCCGCTGTTTTATCTATGTTATTTACTCTGTTTACATATATACATATGTTCTTGTTCTGCCTTGATATATCATTATGCATGTTTACCTGATTCAAACGCCCCTCCAAAGTCAGAGTGCTTGCAAGAGTCACCCTGGCGGAGGTGGGGTGTTACATTTGGTATCAGAGCATATGGTTTACGAGAAGGAACAACAAGGTTTTTAGAAAACTTTTAGAAACCTATTTTCAAAACCAAGTATAAAGTATTTTCCAAAGAAAAGTCTAGTTTATTTTGAAGGCTATTCCCCAAAAAGCCATTAGCAAAAATCCCTTCGTTTTTCTCTATTCTGAATCTGTCTTTTTCTTCGTTTTCAGTATGGCCGATAACCTTGCTATTCCGGAGGGAGTACACGTACCTGTTTGGTATAGGAGACTTTTGGAGGCTAGGGCGACCGAAGCCGGCCCCGCAGATGTCCCTCCTCCTCCTCCTCCTCCAGTAGTTAATATTCCTCCTCCTGTCGCTAATGTTCCTCCTCCTCCTGTCGCTGAGGTTCCTCTTCCTCCTCCCCCTCAGCATCCTCAGGCTGACTTCGCAAAGACTTGCAAGGAATTCAAAGCAATGGGTGGCAAGAACTTTCAAGGCACCGAGACCTTTGTAGAGGCCAGAAATTGGTTGAAAGAGACCGAGGATTTATTCGCTATCTTTGGATTAGATGATCAGAGAAAGATCTTGTTGGCGGTTTGGCTTATGAAGGATGAAGCCGCTTATTGGTGGGAGATCACCACCGCGACTAGGCCCGTTGAGACATGGGTCGATTTCAGGACAAGATTCGGGCTTAAGTTTATGTCTTCTACTGAAGAGAACTTGCAAATGGAAAGGTTTATTGCTTTGAAGCAAGGAGACATGTCTGTTAAAGAATATGTGAACAAGTTCAATCAGTTAGCTCGTTTTGGCTTGGATATGGTGAGTACTACTCAGAAGAAGGCTCTTCGCTTTGCTAGAGGATTGAATGAGCCGTTACAGGAGTTAGCTATGTCTCATGTGCCCATGGGGGCCACGTTTGAGAGTTTGGTAGATATGGCCCTACTCAATGAAGAGAACAAGAGTGCAAAGAAGGAGGTCAAGGTGAATGAGTCTCAAAACAAGAAAACGGGGCCCAAAAAGGAAATGCAAAAGAAGGAGGAGAAGTCTGAAGATAAGAAGGAAAAGAAGTGCTTTACTTGTGGAAGCTCAACTCATCTAAACAAGGATTGCAGGAAGAGGAAGGGCACTTGCTTTAACTGTGGAGAGATGGGACACTTCACTAGGGACTGCCCGAAGAAGAAAGGGACTACATCGGAAGGAGCGGTGAATACTCGCATGGCGGGTGAATAGATTAGGGCTAGAATAATTTGTCTGTAGGATGTTTAATTTTCCTTGTCTGATTTTCAGTTTGAAACTCTTTTTCTGGTATCTTGATTCTGTAATGGAAACTCAGTACTTTAATGCTAGTCTTGCTTCTGATCTGGTAATAGTCTCAAACTCCCTGAGAGTTATAACTCATATGTTTGTGATAAATTGGGATTTGAGAGTATCTGTGTTGGGCATGAGGGTGACTATGACGAATACATTCTGGGTTTCTACCATGCTTAGTTTCCTAAGAATCATTTGGGGAAAATCTGATCTGTACTAGTAGTCTGTAAGTATATGTACCAAGTTTTTGTTTTATCTGTACTCGCTTCCATCACTCGACTGTGTCTTGTTAAGATAGGAATCCTATGGATGTAAACATGTGTTTGAGACATGTTATGTTTGATGGTTGCAAGTGGATGCAAGTGGTTGCTAGTGGTTGCTCGTGGATGCATAAACACACACTAGGCACTAGATCGGCTTGAAATACACTCTCATATTGCATATGGACGTGTGTATATTTTCAATTCTTATGGTTGCAAGATGGTTAATGCGGCACATGGATGTTGCATATGGATGAATGTTTGTGCACACATATAGTATTATATGATTAGGACTATTTGCATACATAATGGATTCATTTCACTGACATACTTTGCATTGATGATCTTTGCATTAGATAAGAACATATACACACACCTTTTGCATATGTTCATACCGCATTAGAATCTTGTAAGGACAATGATTGCTCGTGGGTGATGTTTTGAGTAGATGGATGATTGGATGGTAGGATACGTTCTTCCTAACTTGGAGATTTCGGGGACGAAATCCTTTAAGGAGGGAGGAATGTAACAACCCGTATTTTTGAATAACATGTTATAACATAAATGGAGGCAGAATTAAACTGTAAAATCTGAATCAAGGGAAACGGGCTATGCCATTGCGTTCGTTTCGGAAAAATACGCGAAATAGAGTCCGAGTTTTCGAAAATCGGAGTCCGTATGACCAAGATATGGCCTAGCGAAGTTTCACGAAAAATTCCCTAATTAAAGTATACTTAATTAAGTGAAATGGGTTGCACAGAGAAATATATATATATTGATATATATATATATAATTGAAAATTTAATAAATAAATATGCAAAATTGTTCAAAACAGCGAATTGGGAGAGGGGAATAACCGAACCGGCCGATTTTTGAGGTCGACCCAAGCCCGCTGGGTCGACTAGGGGTTAATCCAGGGTGTTTGGCTGTCAACCCGTGGGCCGATTCGCTCAAATGCAGATTTTGCATTTGAATGGTTCTCATGGTCCATCTTTAATCTAAAGGCCCTAGATGGTTCCTACACTTGACTTCTTCCCCAAGACATGCTTTGATGGCTTGGATTGAATCTAGGGTTAATCCTATGGCCTAAAACACTTGCCTAATCTATAAATAAGACCCTAACCTACCCTAAATCATCATTATTCATTCTAGCAACTAAACTATGGCAAAATCAATCCTCTCATGGCCTCCACTCTCTTCATAAATTCCTAAACAAATTCTTATGAGATTTTCCATGCATACAAGTGTTTTTAGACTTGTATGATCATCATTAGCTTGCATTCAAGTCAAGTTTCTATCTTTGCATCATAAAGAGAGAGTTTTGATCTATTTTGCTTGCATTTTGGGGTTTAATTGGTTGCATAAGGGTTTTCTTACATTTGCTATACTCATTTGAGTCCGCATAAGCATTGTAAGCCCTATTCCTTTCATACTTAAACTCTAAAGTTAAATGTATGATATGCAAGTTATCATATGTTATGCAAGTTGTGTTATGCAAGTTTGATATGTAAGTTGTCATATGATAAGCAAGTTGTGTTATGCAAGTTTGATATGTAAGTTGTCATATGATAAGCAAGTTGTGTTATGCAAGTTTGATATGTAAGTTGTCATATGATAAGCAAGTTGTGTCATGCAAGTTTGATGTGCAAGTTGTCACATGATATGCAAGTTATGCTATGCAAGTTTGATATGTAAGTTGTCACATGATATGCAAGTTATGCTATGCAAGTTTGATATGCAAGTTGTCACATGATATGCAAGTTATGCTATGCAAGTTTGATATGTAAGTTGTCACATGATATGCAAGTTATGCTATGCAAGTTTGATATGCAAGTTGTCACATGATATGCAAGTTATGCTATGCAAGTTTGATATGCAAGTTGTCATATGATATGCAAGTATGTTATGCAAGTTTGGGGATGGTCATATGGTTCATGTTATTATGTTATGCAAGCTTATTTTGAGTATGTGAACATAAAGCTTCAAGCTTTATGCCAAAGGTTGCATTTTGGCAACATGTAAGTTATCATATCACTTATGATAACTTGCATGTGAGGCTAAATGCGAACTTGTGGCCATTCTTACATGTCATTTAGCACCATGTATCATGAATATGCCAAGTTTGGTTTTATGCATGCTTTTTGGGCCTAAAAATGTAATATGCAAGTGTATGAACACATGAACCTTTCATATGCCACCATGTTGAACTTGTGGCTTTAACATTTTTATGTCATGATTATGCCAAGTTCCCTCTTTCTATCCTTTATGCGCTATTGCGATATGTAAGCGATGGGATTGCGTTTGGGGTTGGGTAAACTTAAAAGACATAAAAACATAAGCTTGGGAATTTACCTATTAAGTTAGGTCTACCCATTGGGAATTTACCTATTAAGTTAGGTCTACCCAATTGCTTGAAAATTTGTAACATGTTTTGGAAACATGATGGACATGACACTTAGAAAAGATAGGTGTGGCCAACTCGAAGTTGGGTTGAGTTTGTAGCGTAAACCTACCCGGAACCGACCGGCCTAACTAGTTGCTACAAACGATAGGACCAAATGTGAGAAGTTGGTCATGTTGTACCTTGGACCCGAGGTTAGACCAAGTTGTGGTGTAAAGCTACCCGGACCCGCCCGGCCTAACTAGTAACCACAACAAAGTCTAATGTGAGAGGTTAAGGCGCATTAATTAATTAATGCCTCATGATTAGGGTTAAGTCATGGTCCATTTAATACTTAACCAATTTGGGCTTGGTAGATTAACGGGGTTGAGTTAACCTACACTTAACCAATCTGAACTCGGTAATTTCACGGGGTTAAGTTGAACTATACCAATCCAACTCAGTAATTTGATAAGGCTGAGAACCGATTTGATACCTGGTCTGGATAAACTAACTTGATTGATAAGTTAAACGAACCTGCTTTGCGGATCTGTAGGACCCACACTAAGTTAGGCAGGTTTGTAAATCTGTTATCTGATCCGTTAGTCTGAAAACTAATCGTCTGAACTTTGTATGTCTGAACTCTGTTAATAATTTAATCTGAATCTGATAGTCTGGGGACACAAGGGGGAATACTTGTGTCATCTGTTGTTTGGGACCCATATTAGTCAGTAACCCTTTATGGTATCAAAACGTTGACCCAATTGTAGGTAGGGTCCGGGCACGCTTACTGAACTAATTATAAGTGGTTCATTCTGATAATGGCGATGGGTGTTGATGGTGCGTTCCAACCAGGTCATGTGCGTGCATGGATCCCGGTCTGCCTCTGAGGATGTAAGACGCCGTGACATCTATAAATATGCCTGTGCCAATTGGTTGCCACTTTAGGGAGTGATACACCCTATCGTAGGGCCGACACAGGGTATTTATGTATTAGGGAGCCGATCGCTTGGGTAGGATTTAGGGTACACTTAGCTCTGTCTGGTTCTGTTGGTACCGTCTGTTTTGTTGGGTGGCAACACCCGTCTGTTTCTGCGTGGTACCGTTCTGTTAGGGTGGTAAAGGCCCATTATTATTAGCATTCCGTTTTTGTTCTTTATCCGCTAGGGTAGTAAAGGCCCATTATTGTTAGCATTCCGTTTCTGTACTTTATCTGTTAGGATGATAAAAGCCCATTTTTCCCAAACTCTATTTCTGTATGGACCATTCTGTTCCGTTCTGTTCGGTGTGAACGTTGGGGTAACACCCAATCCTGTTATACTAGTATTGTTACTAAGAAGTTGGATCTTGACTTAGGTCAACACCTGGTATTGGGCCAAGCTTGGGCCAAGGGATCAATACTTGTTTATTCAAGTCATGTTAGTTTGCTAGTACACCTGTGGTGTAAAAACCTTAATCCTGATTGTGCGATGACACCTTTATCTGCTTGGTTAGTTAATCATCATGCTAGTATGTTATTATCCTTATGTTCATACCTGCTGCTCATGTCAGTTAACTTTATCAGTTTACATTGATTGTAGTAGGGCTTACTCAGTCTTTTTGACTGACCTATTTTCTTTCGCCTCTTTTCTTCCGTTTCCCCCAGGTTCTCAGGGAGGGAATACAGGAGCTTAGCTGCTTTTCTTGGATAGCTCATGTATGCTTTGGACTTGAGCTTGCTATGGTTTTTTCCATTTGGGGATAGCTACTTTATGTTTTCCTTTTCAGTTTTCAGATGATGTGGTTTTATGTACTAGACTTGTTTATTTGGAAAATTGACATTGTGTTGTACCAGACTTGTTTTGAAATGGTTTAAAATCTTCCGCTGTTTTATCTATGTTATTTACTCTGTTTACATATATACATATGTTCTTGTTCTGCCTTGATATATCATTATGCATGTTTACCTGATTCAAATGCCCCTCCAAAGTCAGAGTGCTTGCAAGAGTCACCCTGGCGGAGGTGGGGTGTTACAAATTCTTTGAAATAAATTATTATTTATTATCGTACATATCAAATAAAATTCCTATTTATCATTGGAATTATTTTGATTCAGTATTTAACTTCGATTTCAATTATATTTCGAATTACAAAAATTCGATATATTCTAAATTAAATTATATTCGATTATTAAATCGATAACTCAATATAAAAATTAATTTATATTACCCACTCGATATTTAAATCCATATCAAATATTAAAAATAAATCGATAAGAAATCTAGGTTGTTACATTCTTCCCTTCTTAAAACAATTTCGTCCCCGAAATTGCTAAGGTTAGAAAATGCTACAAACCTATGTACTTTTCAAAACATACTTATGCTGAAACTCAACTCTTTATATATTTCTAAGTCCTACCAAAACTTTTGGTTTATCTTTCATTTGAATGATTTTCAATCAACATATTTCCATTCAATTCAAATTCATTCAAATTGAATTTGATCAATTTATTCACTTCGATCCATTTAACTTGTCTAAGTTGATTTTAATTCCAGAATTCACATTCCCGGTTTTTATTTCAAATCCTTTTGAAATCACATAAATATATACAAATATTGTATAATTTTTCAAATTCATAATATATGAACTTTCCAAAACAACTTGTTTCCTTTCAAACAATTTTTCATCAAAAACTTTTCTAAGGTACCAATTCATCACTTAGAAACTCGAAAATGAACACTGATGATGTCGCAACCATCATCAGAATTATTTCCCAGCAACTGAAGTGAGTTCATTGCTTTATCACTTTCAAAATCCATCTAAAATGTTTTCTACTCAAAATCCTTTTAAAACAAAGCTATATTATTCTAATATACTTCAGAAAATATTTTCAAACTTCCCAGGATATAAATTCCAAATTCTGCTTTGAATTCAATTTTGATTCATCTCATTTGTATATTTCATTCATATACAAATTCTACTTGGTTATAGATAACCAATCCAATTTTATAATCTTATTTGATTATAATAATATCAATCAACTCATCCATATATTATCATAATTTAAGAAAATTATCCTTTCTATATCAAAATAAAATTTTGGGTAAAATTATTTCATTGACACGCTTAAAAACAATATCGTGTCCAATCTTCTGTTCAATTATTTACAAACTCTTATCGACGTTGTGGCGTCCCATGATTCGATCAGAATTAATAAACCACTCAATAGACTAGCCAACACAATATAAAATAATTTTTATATCAATTAACAAATACGCTCTCTCGTATAATATACTCAACTCATTCTAAGGTACTACAGACCTTATCTCTAATGAGCACATCCCCACAAAGCCTAGGTATTCGCTCAATCTAAGCTCTGATACCAACTGTACTGGCCCAAATTTCCGTACCTTTTGAGTTGACTAATAACACCACACGTCCAACCGAAATGGCACAGAAATACGAATCATTATTAGAAAGAAGTTAGAGGATGAGTAATAGGAAGAAAGAAATATTAGCATAGAAGAAAATGAAGATCACAAACTCACAGCAGAACTAATAAAATATATTATATAACATAACTTTTGAAATACAATTCAGTAACTTTATATACATACCATCATCAGAGCACAACAGTTATTCCTAGAACAGTTATAAACACATGTTTCCAGATACAAGCATGGTACACCGCGGAATATATGATAGTCTATAGCTAACTGGTGAAGCCTCCTGCTTCCAGCTCCTCCAAATGAATCTGTAAAATCCCGACTACTTGACTGCCCGTACAAATTTGGGCACCCAAGAGTTTAGGGAAAACAAACAAAATAAACTCTGGGTCAGTCATGGGACTGGTGTGAGTAAACTCCAACCATTTGTTAAACTTTAAAACCCTTTCGAAAGAAATGATAATTGTAAGGCCGATCTACACATAAACACGGATGTTTCATACCTTATGATAACCCAAAATATTTTTGATATCAAATCCAGTGATATTATAATAATGTCTATATCAAATAAATAGAATCTAGCGGAACGCTTGCATCTCACGCTCCATATATAATATAGAATCAAAAACCGCATGGAGCTTATTGGAGATTAGATTTCCAACATGACAAGGTATGAAACCACATTCCGATAGTGTATCTCTAGAGGGGAATACACTGGGTTCAACAAGAACATCTTACAACCAGGCGCACACATGACCGACCACTCATTTCGCTTGAATGTATAGAATGTATATCACCAACGGTTGGGATCAGCAACCGTTCCCGAAAAGGGACAGCATCGATAGATTAAAGAAGTAAAATGAATTTCTCTAGATAGGTGATTATACACCCTAATGGGAGCGACCCACATTGCCATGCTTCCTGCCCGATTTTTGTCATTTTCCGGTTGTTGAGGCCTGAGGTTACGATTACTTTCCATTCATTGATAGCACAATCACTTTGAATGCCACATTGTCAGATCCGTTAATCACTAATTGGTTTGCATAAATATATTCTGGATATTATGATAAGAGAATAAATCCTCCGCCACCATATATATTTATACAGACCAACATATTTGATCAATGGAAATACTCGGTCAGACACTCGTCCATATACGTACGTTCTGGAACTGAAAGAAACCGAAGGCACAATTTCCATTAATAGAAAAAGTCCTTGCACTTTACTACATCTTTGACAATCTTCATATAATCTGATTCGCAATGCTACTGCCAATACGGAGTGGTTCTCGGATAATAATCCAACCAGTGTCTCCATATTGACAACGATATTGGCAAACTCTTCGATAATCAGTTATTTAACTATCGAAGAAAAATAAACAAACATTCATCCATAACATCAAACCATCAATGGGCCTGTTAATTAACATTTCATTAATTAAATCACCTCTTCATTTCCTTACAAATATTTGTTAACCAAATATTTTCAATATTCATTTTGGTCTCTTACGCTGTTTGGAAAACATTCCCATATTTCATGATCCTTTATTTTCTATACTTAGAAAATATCTTTTATTGATAATTCATGACCATTTATTTCTATACTTAGGAAATATTTATTTTTATATTTCCAAAATTCCACTTACTTGGGTTAAAACGAATGTTATGTCAAACATTGCTACAACAACCGAAAATACCGCATTCAACTAAATTTCTTTAAACATTCCTCTTCGAGACCGGATCTTGCTATTTATCGGTTAAAAACGAAATCAATCAACTTGGGGTATAACTACCTCTCAAACCTTGACTGAAAAACATCCTTAACTTCGAAACAGACAAGACCATTATTCCCGAATAATCAACACCATAAAACCCAATTATTTATTTATAAAACACGTATATGCTTCTCTTTTAAATTTTATATTAGATTTAATTATAGATTTCATTTTTGTTTATAGTATGCTATTTTCAAGTTCATTTCCTTATCAAATTCTATATATATCGATACATTGATTTCCAGTTATCAAAATTTCTTAAAAATATTCTAACTCCTTAAATTTCCGGAAAATTTCGCCATAACCTCCCTTGTACCGGGAGCATCGGGAAAATCCCCAATCCGCCACACATGCCTCTCCAATCAAAAAGAAAAAGAAAAAGAAAAAGCCAAGCGGCTAGCCGATTCGGCGCATAAAATCTCATATGGAATTTAAACGTGTACCTTTTTGTCGGGCACTTTAAATTATAATCTTCATTCTCTTCAGTCCAAACCTTCTTAACACGTATCCACATATCCCTATTTGGTTTCAACTCAATCCATTCGTCTTAACCAAATTCGCTCGTTTATTTTCTAATTAGCTATTTTGCCTATTTCACTTCTTTGTTTGAACATAACATGTTCGTATGTATTTTTAATTTGCTTATAAATCAATTGAATCCCATTTTCAATTCAACTTTCCTTTTCGATTTCGAATATAAATTTCCAAATCGAATACACATATTCAAAGCCCAATTTCAATTTAAAATCTCATTAACTAATTACTATTCAAATTAGTTAATTCTATTCAATAATTAAAAATCTGATTTTTGTTTCAAAAATCGATTCATTAACACAACTTGAGTTCGTATATATTTTATAACTTACGTCTAGATTTTTAAAATAAAAATCCATATTTTATTTAGTTAAAATCCCTTTATTTATTTAAATAAAACCGTTATGGTTTAATAATGGTTATGGCGGCACTTTTCTGAAAATTTGATATTGACATAACTCAAAATCTATACGACGAAATCCAAATTTTTCTCTTCCATTAGAAAACTATTATTCAATCGGTCCTGATGATTTTTATTTCAAAAAATTCCGACTTAAATTGAGTCCTGTATACTCAATTGAAGTTCGAAACTCCGATTTACGAACTGCCGCACTGCGGCGAGTTCGTTTTAATTATATTTAATATATGAACGTTTAAACTTCGTTTATAATAAACTCAACTCCATTCTTATATATTTTTAATATATATCAAATCAGTTTTCCCAATTCAACATCATATTTCCGATTTCCTAAAATTGTCGATTTTCCCTAACTCGAAAATAAATTTATATATACTTCGATCTTCTATATTCAAATTCCATTTCAATTCTATTTAAATTTCCTATATTCAATTCCATTTCAACTCTATTTGAATTCTATATTTAAAATCCCATTTCAACTCTAATTGGATTCTATATTCAAATTCTATATTTAAAATTTCTTTATTCAAATTCCATTTCACTTTCTATATTCAAATTCTATATTTGAATTTCCTTTATATTTTCTATATTCAAATTCTATATTTGAATTCCATTTGAATTTCTATATTCAAACTGCATTTGAATTTCTATATTCAATTTCTGTTTGATTTTGCTTTATTCAAATTCTGCTTTCAATTCCATTGAATTTCATAGATTCAAACTCCATTTGAATTTCTATATTAAATTCTATTTAAATTTTCTTTATTCATTCTTAAACAGGTCTCGATTTCAATTTCTTTTGAAATCAATATTTCTACTTTTGGAAAATAGATTTCCCTTTTCAATTTCACACTTGTATTTTTATTTCTGAATTATCCAATGATAATTCTTTTCACTTCATTTATAAACTTCGTTTATAAAAGGACTACTTGTTTTTATTTTTTTAAAACAAGTTAATATTTTTATTCTAATCAAATTTCAAATTCTTTTTTAGAAAAATAGAATTTCCCCTTTTAACTCTGGAAATTTCCTTTTTCGATATTTTTAAATATCAACATTTAGGCCTAGTGATATTTGAACACCACACAACCAATTATTTATTT
Organism: Allium sativum; assembly: GCA_030737875.1. NCBI lineage: Eukaryota > Viridiplantae > Streptophyta > Magnoliopsida > Asparagales > Amaryllidaceae > Allium > Allium sativum. The sequence continues at coordinate 986,933,830 of CM060924.1, forward strand.
CCGGTTTTCTAACACATCATATATGACAGTATATGTGCAAACAAATAGATAATATATTTTTGAGGGATCTAGTTGGATCTGTCCAACCTAATTTCGTACATCCACAGACATTAGTCAACATAGTAATATCCATCCTGCTTCGAGGCAGTATATCGCGGTACGAAGGTCATCCACTAATATATATTGTGGGGCGCATAAGGAAATCATCCGCTATGGTACCGCGGGCATCCGCTAATGAGACTGCGGGAATCAATCCAACCATCAAACAAATATATATATATATATATATATATATATATATATATATAATAGTCAACCCTAAATATCTAATATATTTCAAACAATCAGAAAGCATTCAACAAGCAACAAACAATTATTTTTAACAAATAAAAATAATTCTAAATAACAGGTGAGTGAGATTTACTCACATTGATTTTATTTGGCGATTATCGTCGTTTTATCCAATTTTAAACAAATGTTTAAAATCAAATAAAATATCATTTTGCTCCAAAATTACCCAAACTTGTCGCATAGCATAGCCTATACCCACACGAATTCAACTCAATTGACTTCGCTCAAATCTGATTATGTACGATGGACATCAAGTTTTTGACAAGTTTAAATATATAATTAACATTCCTAAGTAATTTAAATTAATTAAATTCTTACCTTATAATTCATTGTTGTATTCACCATTCCCAAAGAAACAAATCCAACTCTAGATACCAACAACAAATTTTCGAGCAGTTGCCACACTACCATGTAACCTCAACATCACTTGTTTCAGTCAATACTAGTCCACATAACCCACACTCAAATCACCATAGTTTCCTTTCCATCCAGTTGAATTGAGTAAACTATTTCCAATATTGAGATCCCTTATTCCCAGCACCTCCCAAATTTCTCGAATATAAACTCGGACCCTCAATTGAATTCCGTTGATGAGCAGATGACAACAGTTTTGATCGGTGAATCTCCATCAATTAAAATAGACCCTTCTTTGATTTCACCTTGTTCACGCCTCAAATCTCGCATCATCATCCATTCACCTTCTTATCGCAGCTGCAACAGTGCAGGTTGCGGTCGCACCCTTAGCCCAAGACAACGAAAACACTCATGACTTCCTCCATGTATCCACTGTCGCTTCCCGTCGTTGGCTATTCGAGACCCTCCAAGCACCCCATATCGTCATCGCAACTCCCTATCACTGCTCAACATCGCGTTCGAACCCCCAAATGACTGTACCACCTCACGCCTTAATTCACGAACCCAAATCGGAGGGTTATAGAATTTAACTCGACCGATGGGAGCGCACTAAAATTGAATTTAGATTTAGGGATTTACTTGGATTGATTTTTGATTCTAGAATTTGAGAAGAGGACGGCTTTTCTGTTTTCTGAGGACATCGAATTGATTTTAGGAGATAGGAGGGACTGTGATTGTAATGACCCGCATTTTCAACGATATAATAATTAATTATTTTAATTATTTAAATAGTGATTTAAAGAATTTAATGGTCTTAATTAAATAACTTTGAATATTTAATTAAAATAATAATATATTAAATTCTGAATTAATCAGAATTGGCTGAAATGGCGGTATGGTGTGACTTAGGAAATTCAAAATGTATAATTCAGTTTAAAATTGAATTACGATAACGAATATATTTAATTAACGATGGTTGAACATATAAATTATATTATAATTATAATTGAGCTCGAAATGGCGCGGCAGTTCGCGATTTGGCGATTCGAACTTTAAACGAATATACAGAAGCCGTTTTAAGTCAGATTTCTGTGAAACAAGAAACGTTAGGAGCTAGTGAAGTATATTTTTCTAGTGGAAGAGAAAATTCAGGATTTCGACGTGTAGATTTTGATTTATGTCCAAACCAAATTTTAAAATAGTCGCTATAGAATCGTTTATCGACCTTAACAGTTTATTCGATATAACTAGATATCGGGTTTAAATTTAGACAAGGTTCTTTTGGGAAGTAGTGATAATTTGACTTTTAGAATTTTACTGCAATTTTTACTTAATTAAATAAGCAACTTTTTATTTGGAGTATTTTGCACCCTGTAGTCAACATTTTGAGATTTTACAAAATGAGTTCACCTACCGATATTTTTATATTTTTGGGATCGTGGTAAAATACTCGACATGGCTACATTTTTATTTCTGTCCGTAGCAGTCTGTATGTGGACGCAGTGTTATATAACGGGGTATATACCAATCCTTAGCTGTGAAATATACTTGGTTTCATGTACACATCAAGTGTTACCATTCCATTCCACATCACCTTGTCTCTGCCGCAGTCTACACTATCTTGGATGATCACCACCCTCTCACCCCTATACTTGGTTCTCATGAAACCACGTCTTCAAATTTAAGACTATAAAATATCCTTTCCCTTACCCTTCTAAACCTAATTTCATTCCAGAAGGCCACGCTCCATTTCATTTGACCCGCCACAATCTCGTTCCTCAAAACCCACTTCGCCATTTTAGAAAATCGAAAAAAATCACATAAAAATCTTATAAATCAAACTATATATATTTGTGGATTAATGGAGCAATTAACTACGATTTAGTACACAATATGATGGGGTTCGAAACAATTGCGGTCGTTGTTTTCACAGAAACGTGGGTTATAGATGAACTAGGGTTATATGTTTTGAGGAATTAAAGAGTTAATGCTTCAACCGAGATCGTTTTGGGGTTCAGCATCAAAATCTGGACCTGGGTGGCGATTTCCATAAAGTATGGTGGAAATAGGGTTCGACGTCTGTACAGGGATGGGCGTTGAACGCATTTTGAAGCGAGGGTGCGAGTTCAGGCGGAGTGAGATGATTGTGAAGAGAATTCAAAAAGGAATTAAATGGTGTTATTGTTGGAGTTTTAATTTGAGGATGGAAGGATAAATGATGGAGTATACGTGAGTTAAATGGTGGAGTAGAGAAGTATGAAGCGTGTTGTAGTTAGAGGAGAAGAAGTAAAACGCAGGTTGGGTCTTAGAGCATGGTTTGGGCCTTATGAAGTGTGAGCCCAAGTTAATAATTTAATTCTGTTTAAATTGCATTAAATAGTAAAATTCATAACTTTATCGTATGATATCGAAATTCAGCGAAACAAGATCCGATAGGATCGTGTGGACGAGGGCTACGCATGGAATCGACTGGGAGTGGATTGAAGCTCGTTACAATTTATAGCAAAATAAATTGTTGAAACGACCCGAACTTCCCCGTTCTCCGAAGAGATGAGAAAGAACGAATTGTATTGAGAACACGAAAAAATAGAACGCAGACGGAAGAACATTTTATTGCATATTACAACAATTCCATCAGAATACAAGAATATACAGAGTATAAATAAATATTACACAGAAATATCAGAGATTTAAATTACATTTAAATACATCGCAGCGGAAAATAATACAATACACAACTGAAGGAGATATATGGATACAAAGCTTTCCGGATATCCTTCCAGCTGTAAACCAGGATCCTGTGAATATAAATCTGCAAAACCAAAACTACTAGCTGCCCGTGTCAAAATAGGGGCACCCAGAGTTTAGGTTAAAACAATAAACTCCAGGTCAGTTATGGGACTGGTGTGAGAACTAAAACAGTTATTATTCTTTATTTTAAAGTTCGGTAAATCAAGGGACCACGCCGTATAACACGGAACGGGTTTCCTCCCAAGAATACCAGTGCATCAAACGAACAGCGCAATGCTAAATAAAGAAGAATGAAGCTATTATAAGACCCAGGTCCCATCACACAATGCAACGCAAGCTGGAGGATAGGGTTTTCCCTTATAATAGCCAAACATGCTTAGTACGTTTAAAACAAATCTTTTGATACTGTTATAAGTGTATATTGTATAAAACAACTTCAAATCATAAGTATCAATCATAGACGGCATGGGTACCATATATCATGTCGCCATAATAGGCTCTACAATCAAAACCGCAAATGTCACGTATTTGGAAATTGGATTTCCGTTTGTGAACCGAGGCAAAAGATAGTCCTCATCGACTTCGAGTCAATCTAGCCCATGTCTCAGGGTCAGAGCGCATCGACCCTTTGGATCGTCAGGGCCGGTCCATCGATGTGGATTATTATGCCTGAACACTACGTTTCCCCGCCCTTTGGGGCATAAATGAGCCAACGAATGACTCCATCGGACCCAGATTGTCCGATCTAACCGATGCGCCTCGCAACAACAACAACCACATAAGTCAAACTCGTTAGGGCGTGTAAAACCACTGATGCCACTTTTAGCTAGAAGGAAACGCATGCCCTCCCTGATGTCCTCTCCCATTTTTGGTTCACCGCCGGTGTGTGAGGTTCGCGAATTCACGCAACGCAAAGCTACGCCTCACAGGCCGTGCGTTGATCATCAACTACACGACCCTGCTTTTCAACAGAAGCCTTGATCATTTGCATCTTAGCATGCCACACAGGCAATTCATTCTATGCAATCGATATCAATCACACAGAATGAAATCCGTTGTCAGAAACACAGTCCATTTACAAGTCCGTCCTGGGTCTGAACGAAACCGGAGGCACCTAGTAGCCCGCACATCCATCGATCTCCAAATACGTCTGGACGATCACCAACTGTTTCCATCTTCTTGGGTGTACATCCCAATCAAGATCATCAGTAATCACCCAAACGACGTGAAGACCTCCGGTCATCGACCACCGTCTTCATCTTCGACTTATCGTCGTATCAGTTATTCAGAATGGGATGAACCCGGTCTTTCCGAATAACTCGCGTATATAATAAACAAGTGCTACACAAAAACAACATAACCCTTATTCCAATTCATCAGTCACTAACCGTAAATTAATCAAGAGAATAATTCCCCTAATATTAACCCCGAAGGCCGAAACCAACATCAGATCAATATCCAGAAAACCATTCTGTTTAGTTAACCGACAGTTAGTTTCTAAATTTCGCATTCTTAGGGAAAGGTTCCCATTAATTTTATCAAAGATAAATCCTTTAAATTTATTCTTTAATCTTCCTTTGAATATCAATTCAAACTAGTCGGGATTAACGAACCTTACCGAAGTAATCATTTGTTTTAATTTCCCAACCCCAACCTATTCATCCCATGAAGTAAAACTGGTAATACTTCATATCTAACACCACGGTGTTATCGGTAAATTCGATTACCATTTCACGTTCAAATCTAATTAAAGATTTAACTATCGCCTGGAGCAAAACTGGTGATACTCCATTCTCGATCATTTCAATCTAATTAAAGATTCATTAAAACTCCACTTAGTTTTAATTTGTGACTGGGTTAAAGAATCAGTGTCATTTAAAACACGGTTCACGATAAACCCAAAATCACAACACAATTCAATCAGTCCCTAACCGTAAATTAGCAAGTGAGCAATTCCCTAAGTATTAACCCCAAAGGCCGAAACCAACATCAGATCAATACCCCAGAAACCATTCAACTTAACCAATCCCCGGTTAGTTTCAGATTTTCTTAACTCCTTTGGGTCTAAGAACAGTATATTTGAAGATACCGTTCACGACAACCCAAAATCACATTCCATTAATTATCGGGTTAAAGAACAAGTGTTATTTAAAACACTATTCACGATAAACCCAAAAATCAATACCAATTCAATTCCAATTAAATTTTATATAATTGGTACACTTTATTAAATCTAAATAAAAAGATTTAATCTTTTCTCAATTGGGCTTAAGAACAGTGTTAATGAAGACACCATTCACGACAAACCCAAATCAGATTGGATATTAAATACAAGGCTCTGAATAGAAAATATATCGGCTTATATTCAATATCAAATTCTACGACTAACAAATGTCGTATTGGAAATAACGATATAAATATATATCTTTCAAATTTCCATAACAATATCTGTATAATCACGATATCCAACATCGAAATATTCCAAAGACAATTTCGATTCAAATCTATTCCAATATAATTACTGGAAATTCTGGTTATTTTCAAAACCATTTCAAATCCAATTTATTTATTTAAAAATAAATAGAATTATAATTCTAGTTCAAAACTAGTTCATTTCAATAAAAATCTATTTTTATCTTTTCAAATATGGAGTTTTTCATCCCAATTCTTCTCAAATCATTTCTTATGATTTTAAACAGATTATTACTATTTTTAATAATTTTATCAAGGCCCGGACAGTCGATTTCCATCAACGGCCATCGAACTGCACTTACAGCGACCCTTTCCAAATTTGATTTGGACATAATTCCAAATCCAACCGTTAGATTTCTAATTTCTAATATTCGTTAGAAAGCTCTTTTCGATACGAACCCAACGGTTCCGGTTTTAGGAGAATTCGACGGTCGGATCTCCCGTAATATCCGTTCGAAGTCAATGGTCGAAATTCGCGAACTGCCGCGGTGCGGCGCATTCTATTCAGGCCATTATATTATATATATAATATATACTTCATCGATTTCCTTTTAAAACGTATTTTATAAATCGTTTTAAATTCGTTTACAAAACGGTTTCAACTTCATATTCAATTTCAAATCAAAATTGAATGTTCCAATATAAATTCGTTTTAAATTCATTTCAAATCGATTTCAATTCAATTTCAATTTGAATTCATTTATATTCAATGTCAATTCGAATTCATTTATATTCAATTTCAATTTGAATTCATTTCTATTCAATTTCAATTTGAATTCATTTCTATTCAATTTCAATTCAAATTCATTTCTATTCAATTTCAATTCAAATTCATTTCTATTCAGTTTCAATTCGAATTCATTTCTATTCAATTTCAATTTGAATTCACTTCTATTCAATTTCAATTTGAATTCATTTCTATTCAATTTAATTCGAATTTCAATTCTTTTCAAAATTTCAGATTTTGAAATCACTTTCGATATTCATAATAAAATGAATAAAATCGATATAAATATTGTTCACGTCAAAATGGCGTCAATCTAATCGACACGGCTTCATATGTTTCTATTTTCAAATATTCTATTTCAAATATTTCTATTTCAAATATTTCTATTCAAATATTTCTTTTTCAAAACTGGAATGAGACCCAATCACTTACCATATAATGTTAATTATATGGATTTTCTACAACACATGTGTACAATAACAACGATGAATAATCAACCATCATCCAAAGTGCATTCTACACTGTATAAGCATCAAATATAAATATTCAACGCTTATAACAGCCTGTCAATCAATCGATTGACATACAACTAAACAACCGGGATTAGTGTACGTCAAATATCATCCCAACACCCGTGTGGGGTTTCAAACAATCAAACGCTGATTTTATTTGTGCAGTTGGGCGATGTGTAAAATTTATCGTCCCAATCAATATCAGTCAAATGTGTATATATAAACAAATCGTCCGATTTGTTTATATTTATTTCATTTCATATACACGTTAAAAATTCTATTTTTAACTATAAAATATTTTCCACTATAAAATATTTTACTTCAACTATATAAATGTTTTATTTCATTTCACATCACACCACACTATCAACTACACATCAAAATCAAACAAATAAGCATACAAGCCGTCCATGGTCTGTGGAAGCGGGTGTCGGGTGCTACTAAACACCGTCTGCATCCTATTATATATTCCAAACTAGAAATAAAAATTAAAGGTGAGGAGTTCTCACAGATTAGCTACAATCCCACGACTCTTCTTTGTAGAAATCTTCGTCGTTCTTGCCTCTTGTCACTTTCTTTGCCCGTATCCTCTACACATGTAAAAATCACATTTTTACTTTGCTATTCAATATAGAAAAATCGATTTTTTTACTTCGCTATTCAATATATAAAAATCAAATTTTTGCTTTGCTATTCAATATATAAAAATTGAGTTTTTACTTTGCTATTCAATATATAAAAATTGAATTTTTACTTCGCTATTCAATATATAAAAATCGAATTTTTACTTCGCTATTCAATATATAAAAATCCTATTTTTACACCGGTGTTCATATAATAAAGATTATATTTTTATCACGCTATTCTTTATAAAAAGATTTCGCCTTTCACAACATAAAGATTTCGCCTTTCATAACATAAAGATTTTGCCTTTTCCTACTTTAAAAATGTCGTCTTTCACTACATAAAAATATCGCCCCTTTTCTAATTTAAAAATCGAATTTCTTCCTAACAAAATCCAAATATTTTCCTAGTAAAAATGCAAACTTTTTCCTAGTAAAAATCAAATCTTTTGCCTAATAAAAATGCAAACTTTTTCACTGTTATTTCATATAAAAAAACTGATTTTGTATGTTATAAAAATTAAAAATCAAAATTTAACATCACAAACGAAGGAAAATAAAAATAGAAGCTTACAGGGGGGCCGAAGAGGTGGAGAGTGGCTCGCGCATTCGGAGGTGGGGCCTGCGTTGGTTTCTGCATCGCTCGAGATGGGTGCTCCGGTTCCTGAACTCGCGGAGGAAGAAGGAGGGCGTCGGCTAGGGTGTCTAGAGCTGGAGGGGTGCGCGTTTTCTCGAGTAGAAGAGGAGGGAGGAGCGGAGAGGAGGAGGGGGGTGCGAGGCTCGAGAGGATGAAGAAGATGAGGGGGCGGTGGGGTAGCGGGGTTCCTCCGATCCCCTTTGCGGGTTTTTCTTTTTTTTTCCAGAAAGAAAATAGACCGGGGGGGGGGGGGGGGGAGGGCCTGAGAGGAGATACGGGTGAGGAGAGAGGAAGTTAATTATTTAATTTCAAAAAAGGTACTTTTTATTTCGACCTCGAAACGAGGCTCAACGCCTGTCGTCCATAGCTAATTACCCCCATTCCGAACACAATGGGATATGTATCGTAAGCTGATTCGACTGTTTCGATCAATTTTCGTCAAAATCAACATATAACTCTATATATTGAATTTGAACGCACATTTCAATTTACTGGGGTCACATGCTAACTCGAAAAATTCTAGAAAAATATTTTCTAGCTTCGTATTTGTAACACCCCGCCTCCGCTAGGGTCACTCGCAAAGGAATGCACTAGCTTTAGAGGGGCATTATTGGTAAACATGCACAGAAATATCACAAGACAGAACATATAAAATAGCGGAAGTAAAATTGAACTTTCATAAACATTAATAATTAAGGTCTAAAGCCTTTTACATCAGAGTACATCAAAACCTGTCTTGCAATAGTAAAGAAGCATAAAGACTTTTTCATAAATTATTCCCCAAGTAAAAACAGTAAAGTAGCCATAGCCAAGAAAAATCCAAGCCATCCATGATGACCTTCAAGCAGAAGAAATCCGAACTGAACAGCAGTATTTCCTCCCTGTAACCTGGGGGGGGGACGGAAGAAAAGAGGCGAAACAAAACGGGTCAGTCAAAAAGACTGAGTAAGCCCTATCTACTATCAGTATAAAAACTAGTAAAGTTAACTGACATGAGAAACTAAGATGAACATAAGCATGATGACAAGATAGATAAGCTAAATTAGAATAACAGGATGAACTACTGGACTCAGATAAACTAAGGTGTCATGATACATTACGGTGTCAAGATAAAACAAGGTATCCCATCGTCAAGTTCCTGTCAAATATAATATCCCCAAGATATCTATCACGTATAACCCCATCGTATCTATCCTGTCTTTTAGCTCTGCACCTACCGTACTAGTATCCCCACCGTATCATGTGTTATCCATGAATGACCCTTACTCAAAAGTCGTGTAATGGTCCTTGTCAGCCTAATATATCGCATATATAGGTTACTCAACTCGTATGTTTTATTCCATGTAAATGTTCAGTCCCCTGCCGTAGACCATACGGGCTTTCCCATGAGATTCTATATTACTTTAACATAGCTCCATGATCCTTAAGATCGGTTTGGACTGTTACCCTAAACCTAGCTAGGGTCTCCCAACATGAATTATCGTTTGTACAACTAGGACTTATGCTACCTAGGCCTACTAGGGATTACGCTTACCCATTGCACGTTTTCGTATCTCGGTTTTGGTTCAACCACCCAGGGCCACTAGGATTTACGCTAACCGTCAACCGCGCCCTTTTTCCCACGCATTCATCGTGAATCGTTTTTCCATGACTGTATGCACATGTATCACATCGTGCCATCCGAGTCCTGTCACAGGGCAGACCAGGAAATACAGGACTCGGTCGGGAGCTTTCAATTTATCTGCCGATGCAGATACTAAGGTCTGTTTTTCTATACGTGGCTATGGTCCCACGCGACCCCTCCCTCAACTAGTGAAAGACAAGACAGGATAAATCCTGTATGAGAACACACTACTGGCCAACCCACAATCCTAGCCTTACCGCAACCATAATTAGATAGCAATTATGGTTTATTGGGTGTTCTCTGCCTTTCCGTACGTACACGCTTGACCAAAGATGGTAGGTAGCCTGACGAAAAATGCAATCTAAGGTACGACCGTGTATCGTCGACTATCCCCTATCCATCCCCGTCTTTAGGTCGCTCGTATAGCAACCAAGGCATACTCTTGGTTCTTCTAACGCAGACCTTAACCTCTCATGAGCCTAGTATGATCACCTGGCAGCTCACAGAGGGATACCAAGAATATCCTCACGTTCCCCGAAGCCGCTGCTTCGTTACCCAGTTCGCTGGAGCCTTTATCTAAATCAGATACTTGCTCCTACTCGTATACTTAAACGATGACCTACCATATCAGGTTACTCATCTATCTATGAACTGGTCTAAATTTCCTTGACTAAGAATCATTACTTAGTTATTCTTCAACTAAGGTTTACCACTTAGCCTTATTCCCGTTATCCTTGTTAACCACGGTTACCCACCTAATCCTCAGAACTAGGGTTTACATAATGGATTAAGTGTCACTTAAGTTCATGACTTAACCCGTCTACAAACCATCTCAAAATTGGCTAAGTATCCAAGTTCAAGACTTAACCCTACGAACCATGTGTCAAGTTGGTTAAGTATACTAAGCAATTCACGACTTAACCTCGTCCACTTATCATTCTAGATTGGTTAAGTATATATTAACTTGACCCTATCAGTTTACTTAGACAAATCGGTCAAGTGTATTCAAGCGATTCGTGACTTAGCCTTAACATGTTTTCACATTGTATTGGTTAAGTATAGGTTAACTTAACCTCAATAAATTAACGGGTTAGATTGGTTAAGTATAGGTCACTTAACCCCATCAAATCATCATGCTAGATTAGTTAAGTGTTTAACTTAACCCCATTGAACTGCCAAGTGGGACTAATTATGTCTAGGCTAACTTAACCCCATCCGATTTCCATGTTTAGACTAGTTGAGTCTAATCTTAACCCCATCCATTAACTGTCTTTTTCGGTTAAGCGTCATTAAGAAAACTTACTTACTTAACCTTACCAAGTTATCGTGTTGGATTGATTAAGTGTTGGTTAACTTAACCATTTCAAAATCACCGAATTGGATGGGTTAAGTCCAGATTAACTTAACCACATCCCCTAACTGTATTATACGGTTAAGTGTACTTGGGAAAGCTTAATTAACCGTATCAAATTCACATGTTGGTTGGGTTAAGTGTTGGTTAACTTAACCCCGTCCACTAGTCGTATAAATATGGTTAAGTGTCATTAGGCAAATCAAGTTACTTAACCTACCCAACCTTGTCATGTCTTGTTAAGTATCATTAGCCTAATCAATTTACTTAACCCACTTGTCCATGTCATATTTGGTTAAGAGTCATTAATCAAATTAACTTAACCCTATCATGTGCCATTAATTACTTAATGCACCTCAACCTCTCACATTAGACTTTGTTGTGGTTACTAGTTAAGCCGGTCGGTTCCGGGTAGCTTTACACCACAACTTGGTCTAACCTCGGGTCCAAGCACAACATGACCAACTTCTCACACTGGGTCCTATTGTTTGCAACTACTAGTTAGGCCGGTCGGTTCCGGGTAGCTTTACATTGCAAACTCAACCCAACCTCGAGTTGGCCACTTTCATGTTTAGTCTAGTGTCATGTTCATATTCAAGTTTTCAAGCAATTGGGTAGACCTAACTTAATAGGTAAATTCCCAATGGGTAGACCTAACTTAATAGGTAAATTCCCAAGCTTATGTTTTCAAGCATACTTACATGTCAACTTCCATGTTATATTTCAAGTCATGTTTTCAAGTTGTATTTTCATGTCATTAGAAATTACCCATAACATAACCCAACGCTTTTAAACTCGCATATACGTTCGCAACAACGTAATGGATTAAAAGAATAGACTTGGCAAAGGCATGACAAAAATGGATATTTAGCCACAAGTTAATCATGGGGGCAAATGAGGCACAAATGTGTTTATTAGCTTGCATGTTACATTCTTAAGCCTCAAAATCATGCATAAACCCAAACTTGGCACATAAACGAATCATGGTGACAAAAGACATGGAATGATGACTAGAAACTCGCATGTATCATCATATAAGGGTTATGACTTCATATGCAAGTTGACATAAGGATTATGAAGGTTCTCATGTTGCATAATGCAACATTTCAACATAAAGGTTGTAGCTTTTAGCTCATAAGATCAAGATAATGACTTCATAAACTTGCATGACATGATAGCATGTATCATTCTCAATGATCAAACCCAAACTTGCAACATGAACATTTAACTTCATAGTTAATATCTAAGAGTAGGAAAAGGGCTTACATTGCTATGAAGGCACAAATCGAAATGCAAAACAAAGATTGTGATGAAGCCTATGCATGCCATCACCCAAAAACCCAAAGATGGATGCTCCAAATCAATAAAAAAAAAACCATCTTGATGAACAAAGGTCATAGCTTTTGCCTTGAAATCAACTTGAGAAGCTCTCATACTAACATAGGGACTCTCTAACACTCTCATGATCATGAAACCTCTCATAGAAATGAAGTGGAGGCTAGGATTTTGAGTGGAGGCCATGAGTGGAGCAATTTTGCCATAGTTTAGTTACATGAATGAATAATGAGGGTTTAGGGGTAGGTTAGGGGCTTATTTATAGAGATTAGGAGTGATTAGGACCTTAGGATTAACCCTAGGATCAACCTGAGCCGTCAGATTTCAAACCAGGCCCAAAAACCTAGCCAAGATAGAGAATAGGTGCACCAGGCAAAACTGCCCGGCCACCATAGGTCGACCCCCAAGTCGACAGGGCTGTCGACTTGGGTCAAGCATGTCGACTCCCAAGTCGACAGGGCTGTCGACTTGGGGTGCCTGGCGGGAATTTTTCCCGCCTGGCCTTCCAGCCCTAAAACTTGAAATTAGAACTCGTTTTTGAACTTGAATTTTCTGAAAACTTCGTCGGACCATAACTTGGTCACACGGACTCCGATTCTCGAAAACTCAGACTCTATTTCGCGTATTTTTCCGAGACGAACGCAATGGCATAGCCCGTTTTACTTGATTCAGAATTTAAAATTAAATTCTGCCTTGATTCTCGTCTTAACATGTTATCGAAATACGGGTTGTTACATTCTCCCCACCTTTTAGGATTTCGTCCCCGAAATCTCCAAGTTAGGAAGAACATATCCTACCATCCATCATCCATCTACTCAAAACATCATCCACAAGCGACCATTGTCCTTAGATGATTTCTAATGCTGTATGAATATATGCAAAACGTGTGTGTACATGTTCCTTAGCTAATGCTAATGATCAGGCCTGAATAATCTTTCTAATGCAAAATATGTATAGTGCTATGAATCCAACATGTATGCAAATAGTCCTAGTCATATAGATACTATATGCGTGCACAATCATTCATTCATATGCAACAACCGCATGAGAATACATTCGATTTCATCCATAAGCAAGTATAAATACTCGTGCATATGCAATATGAAATGTGACCGAGTCGAGCTAGTATCTAATGTGTATTCGCGCATCCACGAGCAACCACTTGCAACCATATCAGTCATAACATGTTTCAAATACATGTTTACATCCATAGGGTTCTACCTAGGATTCCCTGAAACAGGGTCGAGAAGATAAACAAGACAAACTCCTTACGGGGTTTGTAACAGAAAATAGGACCGAGAGGACGTCCACAAAAGATAGCCTACAAGTATGCTCTACAGAAAACAGGGATCAAGGATATACTCCCAAAAAGAGATATCATGCGCGTATATAGTCTTTGACCATCAGAGTCGTATTTCCTCGAGCTTAATTCCATTATGCCTTGACCGTCTTTTAACTTCGCGATTTCGTAGCTTCTTATTTCCTGTTTCCATAACATGAGCTGGAACTCATTTCTTCATCGCCTCTCGTTCCACTTTGCACCTATCCTTTTTCTAGAATACTTGGCGCAAACATGACTGCGTACTCATGATCTCATGCAAGCCTTCCAAAATTCACTAGTGAATCTCGGACCTCGTACCACAAGGTATTCCACGTAGGAGAACTTTCTCTTGAAAGTAAACAGATGTCAACCAGGTTATCATGCGCACTTACTAGGGTGATCTCTATAATCCATGCACAAATGAAGTAAACCACCCGTCTTATCGGCGAACACCACTCGATCGGGCTTCAAATTTCCAATAAAGGCATCAAGGGGTTCTAAGTAACTAGTCATGACCGAACCTCAAAAAGGTTACATGATACTTCGAGGGTATTACCAAGGCTAGTCAAAAGGTCTAACTACCCTCCTATCAAAACAGAGAGTGGCACCCCTTACTGGATAACCACTTCATCCCTAGAATCCATCCATAGCTTATAAACATAAGCATTATTTCCAAACTCAACACTTGGCATAGACATTCTCAAATCCAAACAAGTCATGAATAAACGGACTGCTTCTCCAATAGGACTTTGAGACAAAAATGGGATTCTCCATTACGCTAGTACTTAAGGTGCAGAGGCTCAACTATCAAAGCAGACTTAAATGATACGATGATCAAAACAAAGTCCCAACAGGATGATAGAGAGGAAGAGCTAAACCTTTAACAAGATCGTTACCCTCCTTCCGAGGTATCCTAGAAATGAGAGCATACTATTGCCCTCCTGATGATCTTGTCCTTGCCCCATAATACTTAACTATCATGCCAAAGGTACTCTCTTGTCATGGGTTTCATTGTTCATCTTTCTCCCTCCTTTGAGGACTAAGCTATACCAACAAGTTACTCATCCTTAAGCTCGTATCCTTTATCCTCTTTCTCACTACCCTTTCTTATAACGCGGCCACTGGTCTCTCGAGAACCACCTCCATCGTATGGAGAGCACTTTCGTAGATAGAAAAGACTAGTCGCAGTTAAAACCACTGTGACTACAGATGGAGGAAAGAAAGGAAAAGAGATTCGATTAAGGAAACAAGGATAGTGCTAATGGCCTTTGGGGAATAGCCTTTTTCTTTTAAAAGAAAATTCTCTTAAAAAATGCTTCTTTGTAAACGATTTTCAAATAGTTTTCAGAAGGTCTTTAAAAACTTTTGCCCAGTCTGGTAACCTTCTGCTCTGATACCAAATGTAACACCCCGCCTCCGCTAGGGTCACTCGCAAAGGAATGCACTAGCTTTAGAGGGGCATTATTGGTAAACATGCACAGAAATATCACAAGACAGAACATATAAAATAGCGGAAGTAAAATTGAACTTTCATAAACATTAATAATTAAGGTCTAAAGCCTTTTACATCAGAGTACATCAAAACCTGTCTTGCAATAGTAAAGAAGCATAAAGACTTTTTCATAAATTATTCCCCAAGTAAAAACAGTAAAGTAGCCATAGCCAAGAAAAATCCAAGCCATCCATGATGACCTTCAAGCAGAAGAAATCTGAACTGAACAGCAGTATTTCCTCCCTGTAACCTGGGGGGAAACGGAAGAAAAGAGGCGGAACAAAACGGGTCAGTCAAAAAGGCTGAGTAAGCCCTATCTACTATCAGTATAAAAACTAGTAAAGTTAACTGACATGAGAAACTGAGATGAACATAAACATGATGACAAGATAGATAAGCTAAATTAGAATAACAGGATGAACTACTGAACTCAGATAAACTAAGGTGTCATGATACATTACGGTGTCAAGATAAAACAAGGTATCCCATCGTCAAGTTCCTGTCAAATATAATATCCCCAAGATATCTATCACGTATAACCCCATGGTATCTATCCTGTCTTTTAGCTCTGCACCTACCGTACTAGTATCCCCACCGTATCATGTGTTATCCATGAATGACCCTTACTCAAAAGTCGTGTAATGGTCCTTGTCAACCTAATATATCGCATATATAGGTTACTCAACTCGTATGTTTTATTCCATGTAAATGTTCAGTCCCCTGCCGTAGACCATACGGGCTTTCCCATGAGATTCTATATTACTTTAACATAGCTCCATGATCCTTAAGATCGGTTTGGACTGTTACCCTAAACCTAGCTAGGGTCTCCCACCATGAATTATCGTTTGTACAACTAGGACTTATGCTACCTAGGGCTACTAGGGATTACGCTTACCCATTGCACGTTTTCGTATCTCGGTTTTGGTTCAACCACCCAGGGCCAGTAGGATTTACGCTAACCGTCAACCGCGCTGTAACACCCCGTGAATTCTATAACTGTGCAATTAACAAATTAAAGTATACTTAATTTAAAATCAAAGAACTAAGGGAAACGGGATACGCCTTTGTGTTCGTCTCGGAAAAATACGCGAAATAGAGTCCGAGTTTTCGAAAAACGGATATCGTATGAAGAAGTTATGGACGAACGAAGTTGGGCGAAAAACCGGAAAACGGGTCAGAATGCACTGGCGCACTTGGGAAGTGCGCCAGAACAAAAATGCACTGGCGCACCTGTGAAGTGCGCCAGTACATTTTTGACCTGGCGCACCTGCCAAGTGCGCCCAGGTCAAAAATGACCTGCTGGCCAGGTCTGGTCTAGCCCTGGCTGGCCAGGTCTATGTTTGGCCGATTTTCAGAAGCTTGCTTTGTCATTAGGGCTAGGTGGCGGGCTCTAATTGGTCTCTCTATCTAATGAATGGCTACGATCTAACCTAGCAACATCAATGGTCCTAATCAATTCCTAACCTCTATATAAACAACCCTAGACTAAACCCTAATCTATTCATTCAAATTAAGAACATAGCCGCCATGTTGCTGAGGAACGACTAAGGGTAGCCGCCAACTAGAGAGAGAATTAGGAAGAAAGTTCTAAAGCCTAAAGCAATTCAAGCAACCTAAAGCCAATCAATTCAACATAGGAATCATATCTCTTAATTAGAGAATTCGCCGCAACCATTGTAAGTAGAGTATTACTTTGGTATGAATAAACAACTGTATTGATTTGTATGCTTGAATGGGGATGATAAAGTAATTCATATTCGTGCAAAATTATGTTATTCATTATAAAGAACTACATGCGGTAGTTCTATGCAAGTATACGTTTGGAATATTGCGCAAATTATGTAATCTATGTTGAAGCTACATGTATGTAGTTGATTGAAATTCATGCAAGTTTGGGGCTTTGTTATTATGCCATCATGATGTATATTTTTGTGCATAAATCATTTTGCAAGTAATTGAAACAAGTTTGGTTATTATAGTTCATATGAAACTATGTTGGAATTTTGACACCATAATCCATGTATTAAGTCATGCTTTTGCAAACTTATGAATATGGCTAGGCTATGAATAATATTTGGCATAATTGAAAACCTATGATTAAGTCTATCTTGTTTAAAAGAATTATATGATGACATATGTGAGACATGGCTAGGTTAGACTCAAAAACCCCTTCTTGCAAGTTTAAAGCAAATACCATGATTAGGAATAATTATGCATAAGTATATTTATACCATCGTTATGTGATTAGACTTAAATCATGATTATGTTGAACTATGCTTTTGTGTTAGTAACAAAGTATCCCCTTTGTAAACATGTAGAAACCTTATGAACATGACTTGTTTATGTTCATGCTAGAAGTATTTATGCCATGCTTATATTTGACATTATGCCATGCTTATGCTAGAAATATTTATGCCATGCTTATATTTGACATTATGCCATGCTTATGCTAGAAATATTTATGCCATGCTTATATTTGACATTATGCCATGCTTATGCTAGAAAGATTTATGCCATGCTTATGTTTGACATTATGCCATGCTTATGCTAGAAATATTTATGCCATGCTTATGTTTGACATTATGCATAAATAAGAATATAGGTTCATGTTGCAGTTAAACCTATGCAAGTTCACATGCTTTGATTCATGTCACCTATGTTACCACTATGCAAGTACACCAGTTTCTATTTTGTATTTCCAACGTCATATGCAAGTTCATGCGCTCACCTTCCCCTCTTTGTGTATGTAATCACGCCATGAGCCTCCCCTTTTCGCATGGCTAAATTGGGCTTTAAAAGGCTAAGCCCAATATATATAAATGGACGTGTAAAACGGGGGAAAATAACGTTGGGTTAAAATTAATTAATGAATGAAAATATAAAATAGAAGGGCCCAAATTCAAGTATGGGTTGGGCCCGTGATTGGTGTAACCTTTACACCATTAACTTAATAATGGGCCGCAAATATTTACATAATAGAAATAAAGAAGAATGACAAGATATGTAAATGTAGAACATACGATGTGTTTAACCCGAGGTTGGATTGAGTTGTGATGTAAACCTGCCCGGAACCGCCCGGCTGTCCAGTAGTCACAACAATACCTATCCAATGTGGGAGGTTAAACATGGAGCCCAGCAAGGACCCGAGGTTAGACTGAGTTGTGGCGTAAGACTGCCCGGAACCAACCGGCAATAGGCAGCCACAACAATACCTGTCTAATGTGAGAGGTCAGGGCCTTAATAAGACAATTAAGGCTGAGTCAGGATTGTTAGGATTAAGTGAACTAAAGACTTAATCAAAATGGAACATGCTAAACTAAACGGACTGGTGGGGTTAGGTTAGGAAACACTTGACCAACTTAGCATGTTGGCTAGAGATAGAAAACCTAGTAACGGGGGACCCTTTTCAGCAGTAACCCTAAAAGGTGTATCAGGATACCCTGAAACTAGGCAGGGTGGGGCACGATTACTGGGCTGATTGTAAGAGGTCAAAGCGACGGCGGTGGTGTAGCAGTGTAGGTTCTAACGGAGTGCGGGCGTGCACACACTCCGGCGTAGAAAAATAAGGCACTGGACACCAGTAGCATACCTGTGCACTCTAAGGTTGTGTCGGGTTGCCACTATGGGACTTGATACACCCCATGGTGGGACCAGCATAGGTAACTACAGACATCGGGGGCCGTAAGACACATGTAACTATGCGAGTAGGAGCCGATCATCATAGAATGGATCACATCACCCTGATTATGGGGTGCAGATTGGAAACTTGTTTATATGGGTTCAGAGATTAACATGGGGTACGACTGTATATTCGACCCTAGACAACTTAACCAAGTTTATAGTGCATGCCCACTTCTTGTTTATACTTATCATACCCAGTTCTTTATTCATAGACAAAATAGTACTAGACTTACTCAGGCTTTATGTCTGACTCTACTTTTCTTTCGTCTTCTTTCTTCCGTTCCCCCCCCCAGGTCCTCAGGGAGGGAACACAGCAGCTTGACCAACCTCAGCATCCAGCTTGAAGAAGAGAAATGTATTGCTTGGACTTTCCTGTTTTGAACTATGGCTTTGGACAATCCACTATGGGGCTTTTGCAGTTTATCTATGTTTTATTTATGCTTCTTTAAATAATGTACTCAAGACAGATTATGAAAGTGTTATGTTATGTTTTTGGAAAGGATGTTGTTGTAACACGTATTTGACTTGATGAAATAAAGTTTGTTGTTCTTCCGCTGTTTACAAATATGTGTTCTTATATCTGTCTTGTATATCTGTGACTTGTACTTATAAACCTCCACCAAAATTAGGGCATTCCCTTTGAGAGTGACCCTAACGGAGGTGGGGTGTTTCACTTGGTATCAGAGCATAGGTTTACCAGATAAGATAAAAAGTTTTGAAAATTATTTTGAAAAAAAGAAATTTAAAGAAGCATTTTTAAAAGATAAAATATTATTTTGTTTTAAAAGGCAAAGTCCCCCCAAAAGCCATAGGTACTCTCTTCTATCCTTCGTTTTGAATCTATCCTTTCTGTTTCAGCATGTCTGGAGGCCTTACTCCCCAGCTGCTGACGCTTTCACTCCTCCTCCTCCACGTGAACCAGCAAGCGGAAGAGTCCCAGAGTAGGAAGACGAATAATAGTCAAACAAGAGAGGATCGTAACAGTAATAATAAGAAACGAGAAAAAAGGAAATGTAATTTTTGTGGTACGGAGGGGCACATAGCCAAGGATTGTAGAAAGAGGAAAAGAAAGCAAGGAGAATGTTTTCATTGTGGGGAGACTGGACACATCAGCAAAGACTGCCCTAAGAAGACAGACTTTAAGAAGGGCAGGAAAGACAACAAGTCCCGAGAGAAGAGGAAGTGCAATTTCTGTGGCAAAGTGGGGCACTTAGTATAGGACTGCCGAAAAAAGAAGGCCAACGTGAATGGTGGGTGCTTTTCTTGTGGTGAGACGGGCCACAGGGCTAAGGACTGCCCAAAGAAACGAGGACAGGGACAGAGGGCTGGATCCACCCCAGGGGCACAGGTTCATGTGCTAGAAGCGCCACCTCTGCAACAGCGAGGTATAAACACTTCTGTAGAAAGTGTAGTTTGTCTTTATGACCACCCCGTTCGCACTTTATTTGATTCTGGCGCATCACACTCCTTTATCTCGTCTGCTTTAGTAGAATCTCTGCACCTAAAACTAGTATGGTAGAGGACCCCTTAATTGTTTCAAACCCAATTGGGGGCCCAGCTCATTTGTCTATGACCTGTTTGGGATTAAAAATTTCTATTCTAAGTGTTGAATTTCAATGAAGTGCCTTTGTTTTGGGCTTTTCGGGGTATGGTTTCATTTTGGGCATGGATCGGCTATCCAGTAATGGGGCCATCCTTGATTGTGAGAAAAGGGTTGTTAGGCTCCTAACCCAGCTCGGTAATACTTTGGAAATTTCTTGTAATCCCTCGTATGCGGTTATGCTTAGTTATCTTGAATCGCTAGATGCCTCTGTTGAAAATTTGCATTCAGTTAGAGTGGTCCGGGAATATCCGGATATCTTCGAAGAGGTGAAGGGCTTGCCTCCGAAGCGGGAAATAGACTTCCACATATATCTTGTAGATAATGCAAAGCCCGTTGCGTTGCCCGTTAGACATATGGCTCCACGAGAAAGGAAAGAGCTCAATAAACAGATTAAAGAGCTTCTAGAAAAGGGGTTCATTAGGAGGAGCATTTCGGAATGGGCCGCTCCAGTAGTGTTCGCCACTAAGGCAGAAAGTTCATTTCGCCTATGAATGAGTTGTGGGGAATCACCTTAGTAAGTACATTTGGCAACATAGTTGACATTTGTTTATTTTCTAGAGATAATTCATCTATGTGGAATACCTTCTAGTAAGTTAACAAGATCCAAGATTCATTAGTGAATTTTGGAGAGCTTGCATGGAACCATGAGTACGCAGTTATGCTTGAGCCAAGTATACTGGAAGGAGAATAAGTGAAAGAGGAACGAGAGGCAATAGTGAAATAGGTTCCAACTCCTATTTTGGAAACAAGAATTGAGAAGCTACGAAATTGTGAAGTTAAAGGAAGACAAAGCATAATGGAGTTAAGCTCAGGGAAATGCGACTTAGAAGATCGAAGACTAGATTCGTACATCATATCTCCCCTTAAGAGTATATCTTTGATCCCTCTCTTCCTGAAGAGCTTACTTGCATGCTATCTTTTGTGTATATCCTCTCGGTCCCATTCTCAATCCAATTTCTGTTGCAAACCCCATAGGGAGTATGACTCATCTGTTAGTAACACATGTTGGGGCTCGAGGGTGTTCATTGGTTTGACTAAAGTTTTTGGGATACAGATTGGTCTTAGGAAGGGACTCCCTTGTGACCTAAAAGGAGTCCATCATGTTTAGTTTCTTAGAATCATATATGGTGGTTGGGTTGAGTAATTCTTTGGGTGTCAGTCTGATGTTGATTTCGGTCTTCGGGGCTGATGCTTGGAGAGTTCTTCTCCTAATCAATATATATGTGGCATAGATTTCCAGTTTTGAAATTGCCTAATGGGCACAAAGTTTTTACTTGTTTCTATCATTCGACTATACCTTTAGGTAGGACCATTTCCTATCATTGAGAAAATTTGGAAAATGGCCTATAGATTAGAGCTACCCGAGAAGTTGGCTGGAGTCCACAACGTTTTTCACGTTTCACATCTCCGAAAATGTCTACATGAGTCTGCTGAAGTGGTAGAGCCAAATATCCTCGAAGAGGCCGAAGTGGAACGCGAAGCAACCATAAGGAGAGTTCCAACCCGCATCTTAGGGACGGAAGTGAAGAAGCTATGCAACCGCGAAGTCAAGCTCGTCAAGGTTCAGTGGAGCGACGCCGAGGGAGACGCGACTTGGGAAACTGAAGCTAGAATCCGTACTGCCTACCCTTTTCTGTTCGAGGGTACATCTTTGATCTTTCTTTTTCCTTAAGTTGCGCTTTTATCTATCTTTTTAGGTACATTTCCTCGACTGTATCTTTTAGGTAGAAGCCCTTTTGATGGAAACATGTAGTTGAAACATGTTATGGATGATGGTTGCAAGTGGTTGCAAGTGATTGCTAGTGGTTGCTCGTGGTTACATATACACACACAATCTAGGTTTTAGATCGGCTCAGTCACTTCATATTGCATATGCATATATGTTTGCATTCGTATATGGTTGAACTTTAATGTGTTGTCATATGGATGTTGCATTTGTATTGAATGATTGTGCACTCATGTAGAATCATGAATAGGAAAATTTGCATACATAATGGATTCATGGCACTTACATAATTCGCATTAAGGAGGTCAACTGAATCAGTAGACCGCCTGATTTTGCATTAGATACATGTACACACACACCTCGCATATGATCATGAAGCATTAGAAGTCTTTTAAGGACAATGGATGCTCGTGTTTGATGGATGAGTAGATGGATGATTGGATGTTAGGATATACATTCCTCCTAACTTGAAGATTTCGGGGACGAAATCCTTTTAAGTGGGGGAGAATGTAACACCCCGTGAATTCTATAACCGTGCAATTAACAAATTAAAGTATACTTAATTTAAAATCAAAGAACTAAGGGAAACGGGATACGCCATTGCGTTCGTCTCAGAAAAATACGCGAAATAGAGTCCGAGTTTTCGAAAAACGGATATCGTATGAAGAAGTTATGGACGAACGAAGTTGGGCGAAAAACCGGAAAACGGGTCAGAATGCACTGGCGCACTTGGGAAGTGCGCCAGAACAAAAATGCACTGGCGCACCTGTGAAGTGCGCCAGTACATTTTTGACCTGGCGCACCTGCCAAGTGCGCCCAGGTCAAAAATGACCTGCTGGCCAGGTCTGGTCTAGCCCTGGCTGGCCAGGTCTGTGTTTGGCCGATTTTCAGAAGCTTGCTTTGTCATTAGGGCTAGGTGGCGGGCTCTAATTGGTCTCTCTATCTAATGAATGGCTACGATCTAACCTAGCAACATCAATGGTCCTAATCAATTCCTAACCTCTATATAAACAACCCTAGACTAAACCCTAATCTATTCATTCAAATTAAGAACATAGCCGCCATGTTGCTGAGGAACGACTAAGGGTAGCCGCCAACTAGAGAGAGAATTAGGAAGAAAGTTCTAAAGCCTAAAGCAATTCAAGCAACCTAAAGCCAATCAATTCAACATAGGAATCATATCTCTTAATTAGAGAATTCGCCGCAACCATTGTAAGTAGAGTATTACTTTGGTATGAATAAACAACTGTATTGATTTGTATGCTTGAATGGGGATGATAAAGTAATTCATATTCGTGCAAAATTATGTTATTCATTATAAAGAACTACATGCGGTAGTTCTATGCAAGTATACGTTTGGAATATTGCGCAAATTATGTAATCTATGTTGAAGCTACATGTATGTAGTTGATTGAAATTCATGCAAGTTTGGGGCTTTGTTATTATGCCATCATGATGTATATTTTTGTGCATAAATCATTTTGCAAGTAATTGAAACAAGTTTGGTTATTATAGTTCATATGAAACTATGTTGGAATTTTGACACCATAATCCATGTATTAAGTCATGCTTTTGCAAACTTATGAATATGGCTAGGCTATGAATAATATTTGGCATAATTGAAAACCTATGATTAAGTCTATCTTGTTTAAAAGAATTATATGATGACATATGTGAGACATGGCTAGGTTAGACTCAAAAACCCCTTCTTGCAAGTTTAAAGCAAATACCATGATTAGGAATAATTATGCATAAGTATATTTATACCATCGTTATGTGATTAGACTTAAATCATGATTATGTTGAACTATGCTTTTGTGTTAGTAACAAAGTATCCCCTTTGTAAACATGTAGAAACCTTATGAACATGACTTGTTTATGTTCATGCTAGAAGTATTTATGCCATGCTTATATTTGACATTATGCCATGCTTATGCTAGAAATATTTATGCCATGCTTATATTTGACATTATGCCATGCTTATGCTAGAAATATTTATGCCATGCTTATATTTGACATTATGCCATGCTTATGCTAGAAAGATTTATGCCATGCTTATGTTTGACATTATGCCATGCTTATGCTAGAAATATTTATGCCATGCTTATGTTTGACATTATGCATAAATAAGAATATAGGTTCATGTTGCAGTTAAACCTATGCAAGTTCACATGCTTTGATTCATGTCACCTATGTTACCACTATGCAAGTACACCAGTTTCTATTTTGTATTTCCAACGTCATATGCAAGTTCATGCGCTCACCTTCCCCTCTTTGTGTATGTAATCACGCCATGCGCCTCCCCTTTTCGCATGGCTAAATTGGGCTTTAAAAGGCTAAGCCCAATATATATAAACGGACGTGTAAAACGGGGGAAAATAACGTTGGGTTAAAATTAATTAATGAATGAAAATATAAAATAGAAGGGCCCAAATTCAAGTATGGGTTGGGCCCGTGATTGGTGTAACCTTTACACCATTAACTTAATAATGGGCCGCAAATATTTACATATAAGAAATAAAGAAGAATGACAAGATATGTAAATGTAGAACATACGATGTGTTTAACCCGAGGTTGGATTGAGTTGTGATGTAAACCTGCCCGGAACCGCCCGGCTGTCCAGTAGTCACAACAATACCTATCCAATGTGGGAGGTTAAACATGGAGCCCAGCAAGGACCCGAGGTTAGACTGAGTTGTGGCGTAAGACTGCCCGGAACCAACCGGCAACAGGCAGCCACAACAATACCTGTCTAATGTGAGAGGTCAGGGCCTTAATAAGACAATTAAGGCTGAGTCAGGATTGTTAGGATTAAGTGAACTAAAGACTTAATCAAAATGGAACATGCTAAACTAAACGGACTGGTGGGGTTAGGTTAGGAAACACTTAACCAACTTAGCATGTTGGCTAGAGATAGAAAACCTAGTAACGGGGGACCCTTTTCAGCAGTAACCCTAAAAGGTGTATCAGGATACCCTGAAACTAGGCAGGGTGGGGCACGATTACTGGGCTGATTGTAAGAGGTCAAAGCGACGGCGGTGGTGTAGCAATGTAGGTTCTAACGGAGTGCGGGCGTGCACACACTCCGGCGCAGAAAAATAAGGCATTGGACACCAGTAGCATACCTGTGCACTCTAAGGTTGTGTCGGGTTGCCACTATGGGACTTGATACACCCCATGGTGGGACCAGCATAGGTAACTACAGACATCGGGGGCCGTAAGACACATGTAACTATGCGAGTAGGAGCCGATCATCATAGAATGGATCACATCACCCTGATTATGGGGTGCAGATTGGAAACTAGTTTATATGGGTTCAGAGATTAACATGGGGTACGACTGTATATTCGACCCTAGACAACTTAACCAAGTTTATAGTGCATGCCCACTTCTTGTTTATACTTATCATACCCAGTTCTTTATTCATAGACAAAATAGTACTAGACTTACTCAGGCTTTATGTCTGACTCTACTTTTCTTTCGTCTTCTTTCTTCCGTTTCCCCCCCCAGGTCCTCAGGGAGGGAACACAGCAGCTTGACCAACCTCAGCATCCAGCTTGAAGAAGAGAAATGTATTGCTTGGACTTTCCTGTTTTGAACTATGGCTTTGGACAATCCACTATGGGGCTTTTGCAGTTTATCTATGTTTTATTTATGCTTCTTTAAATAATGTACTCAAGACAGATTATGAAAGTGTTATGTTATGTTTTTGGAAAGGATGTTGTTGTAACACGTATTTGACTTGATGAAATAAAGTTTGTTGTTCTTCCGCTGTTTACAAATATGTGTTCTTATATCTGTCTTGTATATCTGTGACTTGTACTTATAAACCTCCACCAAAATTAGGGCATTCCCTTTGAGAGTGACCCTAACGGAGGTGGGGTGTTTCACGCGCCCTTTTTCCCACGCATTCATCGTGAATCGTTTTTCCATGACTGTATGCACATGTATCACATCGTGCCATCCGAGTCCTGTCACAGGGCAGACCAGGAAATACAGGACTCGGTCGGGAGTTTTCAATTTATCTGCCGATGAGATGCTAAGGTCTGTTTTTCTATACGTGGCTATGGTCCCACGCGACCCCTCCCTCAACTAGTGAAAGACAAGACAGGATAAATCCTGTATGAGAACACACTACTGGCCAACCCACAATCCTAGCCTTACCGCAACCATAATTAGATAGCAATTATGGTCTATTGGGTGTTCTCTGCCTTTCCGTACGTACACGCTTGACCAAAGATGGTAGGTAGCCTGACGAAAAATGCTATCTAGGGTACGACCGTGTATCGTCGACAATCCCCTATCCATCCCCGTCTTTAGGTCGCTCGTATAGCAACCAAGGCATACTCTTGGTTCTTCTAACGCAGACCTTAACCTCTCATGAGCCTAGTATGATCACCTGGCAGCTCACAGAGGGATACCAAGAATATCCTCACGTTCCCCGAAGCCGCTGCTTCGTTACCCAGTTCGCTGGAGCCTTTATCTAAATCAGATACTTGCTCCTACTCGTATACTTAAACGATGATCTACCGTATCAGGTTACTCATCTATCTATGAACTGGTCTAAATTTCCTTGACTAAGAATCATTACTTAGTTATTCTTCAACTAAGGTTTACCACTTAGCCTTATTCCCGTTATCCTTGTTAACCACGATTACCCACCTAATCCTCAGAACTAGGGTTTACATAATGGATTAAGTGTCACTTAAGTTCATGACTTAACCCGTCTACAAACCATCTCAAAATTGGCTAAGTATTCAAGTTCAAGACTTAACCCTACGAACCATGTGTCAAGTTGGTTAAGTATACTACGCAATTCACGACTTAACCTCACTTATCATTCTAGATTGGTTAAGTATATATTAACTTGACCCTATCAGTTTACTTAGACAAATCGGTCAAGTGTATTCAAGCGATTCGTGACTTAGCCTTAACATGTTTTCACGTTGTATTGGTTAAGTATAGGTTAACTTAACCTCAATAAATTAACGGGTTAGATTGGTTAAGTATAGGTCACTTAACCCCATCAAATCATCATGCTAGATTAGTTAAGTGTTTAACTTAACCCCATTGAACTGCCAAGTGGGACTAATTATGTCTAGGCTAACTTAACCCCATCCGATTTCCATGTTTAGACTAGTTGAGTCTAATCTTAACCCCATCCATTAACTGTCTTTTTCGGTTAAGCGTCATTAAGAAAACTTACTTACTTAACCTTACCAAGTTATCGTGTTGGATTAATTAAGTGTTGGTTAACTTAACCATTTCAAAATCACCGAATTGGATGGGTTAAGTCCAGATTAACTTAACCACATCCCCTAACTGTATTATACGGTTAAGTGTAATTGGGAAAGCTTAATTAACCGTATCAAATTCACATGTTGGTTGGGTTAAGTGTTGGTTAACTTAACCCCGTCCACTAGTCGTATAAATATGGTTAAGTGTCATTAGGCAAATCAAGTTACTTAACCTACCCAACCTTGTCATGTCTTGTTAAGTATCATTAGCCTAATCAATTTACTTAACCCACTTGTCCATGTCATATTTGGTTAAGAGTCATTAATCAAATTAACTTAACCCTATCATGTGCCATTAATTACTTAATGCACCTCAACCTCTCACATTAGACTTTGTTGTGGTTACTAGTTAAGCCGGTCGGTTCCGGGTAGCTTTACACCACAACTTGGTCTAACCTCGGGTCCAAGCACAACATGACCAACTTCTCACACTGGGTCCTATTGTTTGCAACTACTAGTTAGGCCGGTCGGTTCCGGGTAGCTTTACGTTGCAAACTCAACCCAACCTCGAGTTGGCCACTTTCATGTTTAGTCTAGTGTCATGTTCATATTCAAGTTTTTCAAGCAATTGGGTAGACCTAACTTAATAGGTAAATTCCCAATGGGTAGACCTAACTTAATAGGTAAATTCCCAAGCTTATGTTTTCAAGCATACTTACATGTCAACTTCCATGTTATATTTCAAGTCATGTTTTCAAGTTGTATTTTCATGTCATTAGAAATTACCCATAACATAACCCAACGCTTTTAAACTCGCATATACGTTCGCAACAACGTAATGGATTAAAAGAATAGACTTGGCAAAGGCATGACAAAAATGGATATTTAGCCACAAGTTAATCATGGGGGCAAATGAGGCACAAATGTGTTCATTAGCTTGCATGTTACATTCTTAAGCCTCAAAATCATGCATAAACCCAAACTTGGCACATAAACGAATCATGGTGACAAAAGACATGGAATGATGACTAGAAACTCGCATGTATCATCATATAAGGGTTATGACTTCATATGCAAGTTGACATAAGGATTATGAAGGTTCTCATGTTGCATAATGCAACATTTCAACATAAAGGTTGTAGCTTTTAGCTCATAAGATCAAGATAATGACTTCATAAACTTGCATGACATGATAGCATGTATCATTCTCAATGATCAAACCCAAACTTGCAACATGAACATTTAACTTCATAGTTAATATCTAAGAGTAGGAAAAGGGCTTACATTGCTATGAAGGCACAAATCGAAATGCAAAACAAAGATTGTGATGAAGCCTATGCATGCCATCACCCAAAAACCCAAAGATGGATGCTCCAAATCAATAAAAAAAACCCATCTTGATGAACAAAGGTCATAGCTTTTGCCTTGAAATCAACTTGAGAAGCTCTCATACTAACATAGGGACTCTCTAACACTCTCATGATCATGAAACCTCTCATAGAAATGAAGTGGAGGCTAGGATTTTGAGTGGAGGCCATGAGTGGAGCAATTTTGCCATAGTTTAGTTACATGAATGAATAATGAGGGTTTAGGGCAGGTTAGGGGCTTATTCATAGAGATTAGGAGTGATTAGGACCTTAGGATTAACCCTAGGATCAACCTGAGCCGTCAGATTTCAAACCAGGCCCAAAAACCTAGCCAAGATAGAGAATAGGTGCACCAGGCAAAACTGCTCGGCCACCATAGGTCGACCCCCAAGTCGACAGGGCTGTCGACTTGGGTCAAGCATGTCGACTCCCAAGTCGACAGGGCTGTCGACTTGGGGTGCCTGGCGGGAATTTTTCCCGCCTGGCCTTCCAGCCCTAAAACTTGAAATTAGAACTCGTTTTTGAACTTGAATTTTCTGAAAACTTCGTCGGACCATAACTTGGTCACACGGACTCCGATTCTCGAAAACTCAGACTCTATTTCGCGTATTTTTCCGAGACGAACGCAATGGCATAGCCCGTTTTACTTGATTCAGAATTTAAAATTAAATTCTGCCTTGATTCTCTTCTTAACATGTTATCGAAATACGGGTTGTTACATTCTCCCCACCTTTTAGGATTTCGTCCCCGAAATCTCCAAGTTAGGAAGAACATATCCTACCATCCATCATCCATCTACTCAAAACATCATCCACAAGCGACCATTGTCCTTAGATGATTTCTAATGTTGTATGAATATATGTAAAATGTGTGTGTACATGTTCCTTAGCTAATGCTAATGATCAGGCCTGAATAATCTTTCTAATGCAAAATATGTATAGTGCTATGAATCCAACATGTATGCAAATAGTCCTAGTCATATAGATACCATATGCATGCACAATCATTCATTCATATGCAACAACCGCATGAGAATACATTCGATTTCATCCATAAGCAAGTATAAATACTCGTGCATATGCAATATGAAATGTGACCGAGTCGAGCTAGTATCTAATGTGTATTCGCGCATCCACGAGCAACCACTTGCAACCACTTGCAACCATATCAATCATAACATGTTTCAAATACATGTTTACATCCATAGGGTTCTACCTAGGATTCCCTGAAACAGGGTCGAGAAGATAAACAAGACAAACTCCTTACGGGGTTTGTAACAGAAAATAGGACCGAGAGGACGTCCACAAAAGATATCCTACAAGTATGCTCTACAGAAAACAGGGATCAAGGATATACTCCCAAAAAGAGATATCATGCGCGTATATAGTCTTTGACCATCAGAGTCGTATTTCCTCGAGCTTAATTCCATTGTGCCTTGACCGTCTTTTAACTTCGCGATTTCGTAGCTTCTTATTTCCTGTTTCCATAACATGAGCTGGAACTCATTTCTTCATCGCCTCTCGTTCCACTTTGCACCTATCCTTTTTCTAGAATACTTGGCGCAAACATGACTGCGTACTCATGATCTCATGCAAGCCTTCCAAAATTCACTAGTGAATCTCGGACCTCGTACCACAAGGTATTCCACGTAGGAGAACTTTCTCTTGAAAGTAAACAGATGTCAACCAGGTTATCATGCGCACTTACTAGGGTGATCTCTATAATCCATGCACAAATGAAGTAAACCACCCGTCTTATCGGCGAACACCACTCGATCGGGCTTCAAATTTCCAATAAAGGCATCAAGAGGTTCTAAGTAACTAGTCATGACCGAACCTCAAAAACGTTACACGATACTTCGAGGGTATTACCAAGGCTAGTCAAAAGGTCTAACTACCCTTCTATCAAAACTGAGAGTGGCACCCCTTACTGGAAATTTGGTTTCGCTAAATTCCGGTTTATTTTTATGTAGATTCTTAATTAGATTCTATTATTTTTGGTTTCGCTAAATTCCGGTTTATTTCGCACCCGGTACATTCATTTGAAATTTGAAATCGAATTATCGAACTACTGCGCCATTTTCAATTCCTTTTATAATTTAAAATAAATATTATATTCTAACGACGATCTATATAACTATATACATTCGAATTATATTCAAAATAAATTTTTCGTTGATATTATTTAAAATTATTCATTTTAAATATTCAAAATTCGCTAAAATAGCCAAAATAGAAATTTTAAATTGGCTCGGATTTTCGGGTTATTACAATCTCCCCCACTTAAAATTTTTCGTCGCCGAAAAGGAACAAAGCCGAAAGTTGTTTCACAAATCAACTCAACTTTCATTGTTTTGATTACGGCATAAGTTCTTCAACTTTTCAGTTTCTAAGAACTTTTCAAATTTTTCAAAAATTTGGCTAACACCCTAAATTTTCGAAAAATTTCGCCCTAACCTTCTCTGCACAAGGAGCACGGGAAAATCCCGAAATTGCCATACAGGCCTTCTGATCTCAAAAAGAAAAAGAAAAAGCCAATCGGCTCATAAAATCATCATCACCCAAACAAAACAGTAAATTATGATAAACATGTACCTATTTGTCGGGCAAACAATTTTATTCTTATGCTCTAGCCTCTTTGCTATGACCTGTTCAATGTAAGTACATGTATATGCAAGCAAATGCGACCAAATTTCAATACAATTCACTATTAGGTTCAATTGGGCTATATGGTTCAAAATTATCAAACAAATAAACAAACAACACAAACATCAATCAATTAGCAGATTATCGTTTCAAATTCATAGTTTTGATACATATACAGAAAATCATGTTTTTGATGCCAATTCCCAACGATAAGCCCTATCTAATTTCGGTTCTCACACCAGTCTAATGGAAATATAGAAATCTCACTTTCGTTACTCGAAAATAAATACTGGCGACAGTGCCCCATCACCAGAATTATCCCCGGGCAACTAGAGTATGATTCTATAACCATCCAGTATATTAAAACTTCGAATACACGTTTGCAAGATGCATATGCAAAATCTTTATATATCGGATTGTCCAAATCAATATAGAATAAATATTCAAATACGTATGAAATGGCTTAAATTTCAAAACAAAATTGGTTTTCATTTTAAAAATATTCTCTTCACACTCGTTCTAGGATACTGCTGATCCCATCTCTAACGAGTCATTCTCACTGAATATTACTAATCCAATATCTGATGAATTCTTTCGTATGGTTCTAATGTGCCTTGTTCTCTGAGCTTCGTAAACCAAAGCTCTGATACCACGCTGAAACGACCCGAACTTCCCCGTTCTCCAAAGAGATGAGAAAGAACGAATTGTTTTGAGAACACGACAAAATAGAACGTAGACGGAAAAACATTTCATTGCATATTACAACAATTCCATCAGAATACAAGAATATACAGAGTATAAATAAATATTACACAGAAATATCAGAGATTTAAATTACTTTTAAATACATCGCAGCGGAAAATAATACAATACACAACTGAAGGAGATATACGGATACAAAGCTTTCCGGATATCCTTCCAGCTGTAAACCAGGATCCTGTGAATATAAATATGCAAAACCAAAACTACTAGCTGCCCGTGTCAAAATAGGGGCACCTAGAGTTTAGGTTAAAACAATAAACTCCAGGTCAGTCATGGGACTGGTGTGAGAACTAAAACAGTTATTATTCTTTATTTTAAAGTTCGGTAAATCAAGGGACCACGCCGTATAACACGGAACGGGTTTCCTCCCAAGAATACCAGTGCATCAAACGAACAGCGCAATGCTAAATAAAGAAGAATGAAGCTATTATAAGACCCAGGTCCCATCACACAATGCAACGCAAGCTGGAGGATAGGGTTTTCCCTTATAATAGCCAAACAAGCTTAGTACGTTTAAAACAAATCTTTTGATACTATTATAAGTGTATAGTGTATAAAACAACTTCAAATCATAAGTATCAATCAAAGACGGCATGGGGTACCATATATCATGTCGTCATACTAGGCTCTACAATCAAAACCGCAAATGTCACGTATTTGGAAATTGGATTTCCGTCTGTGTACCGAGGCAAAAGATAGTCCTCACCGACTTCGAGACAATCTAGCCCATGTCTCAGGGTCAGAGCGCATCGACCCTTTGGATTGTTAGGGCCGGTCCACCGATGTGGATTATTATGCCTGAACACTACGTTTCCCCGCCCTTTGGGGCGAAAATGAGCCAACGAATGACTCCATCAGACCCGGATCGTCCGATCTAACCGAGGCGCCTCGCAACAGCACCAACCACATAAGTCAAACTCGTCAGGGCACCACTGACGCCACTTTTAGCTAGAAGGAAACGCATGCCCTCCCTGATGTCCTCTCCCATTTTTGGTTCACCGCCGGTGTGTGAGGCTCGCGAATTCACGCTACGCCTCACAGGCCGTGCTTTGATCATCAACTACAAGACCCTGCTTTTCAACAGAAGCCTTGATCATTTGCATCTTAGCATGCCACACAGGCAATTCATTCTATGCAATCGATATCAATTACACAGAATGAAATCCGTTGTCAGAAACACAGTCCATTTACAAGTCCGTCCTGGGTCTGAACGAAACCGGAGGCACCTAGTACCCCGCACATCCATCGATCTCCAAATACGTCTGGACGATCACCAACTGTTTCCATCTTCTTGGGTGTACATCCCAATCAAGATCATCAGTAATCACCCAAACGACGTGAAGACCTCCGATCTTCGACCACCGTCTTCATCTTCGACTTATCGTCGTATCAGTTATTCAGAATGGGATGAACCCGGTCTTTCCGAATAACTCGCGTATATAATAAACAAGTGCTACACAAACACAACATATGCCTCATTCCAATTCATTAGTCACTAACCGCAAATTAATCAAGAGAATAATTCCCGTAATATTAACCTCGAAGGCCGAAACCAACATCAGATCAATATCCAGAAAACCATTCTGCTAAGCTAACCGACAATTAGTTTCTAAATTTCGCATTCTTAGGGAAAGGTTCCCATTAATTTTATCAAAGATAAATCCTTTAAATTTATTCTTTAATCTTCCTTTGAATATCAATTCAAACTAGTCGGGATTAACGAACCTTACCAAAGTAATCATTTGTTTTAATTTCCCAACCCCAACCTATTCATCCCATGAAGTAAAATTGGTAATACTTCATATCTAACACCACGGTGTTATCGGTAAATTCGATTACCATTTCATGTTCAAATCTAATTAAAGATTTAACTATCGCCTGGAGAAAAACTGGTGATACTCCATTCTCGATCATTTCAATCTAATTAAAGATTCATTAAAACTCCACTTAGTTTTAATCTGTGACTGGGTTAAAGAATCAGTGTCATTTAAAACACGGTTCACGATAAACCCAAAATCACAACACATTTCAATCAGTCCCTAACCGTAAATTAGCAAGTGAGCAATTCCCTAAGTATTAACCCCAAAGGCCGAAACCAACATCAGATCAATACCCCAGAAACCATTCAACTTAACCAATCCCCGGTTAGTTTCTGATTTTCTTAACTCCTTTGGGTCTAAGAACAGTATATTTGAAGATACCGTTCACGACAACCCAAAATCACATTCCATTAATTATCGGGTTAAAGAACAAGTGTTATTTAAAACACTATTCATGATAAACCCAAAAATCAATACCAATTCAATTCCAATTAAATTTTATTTAATTGGTACACTTTATTAAATCTAAATAAAAAGATTTAATCTTTTCTCAACTGGGCTTAAGAAAAGTGTTAATGAAGACACCATTCACGACAAACCCAAATCACATTTGACATTAAATACAAGGCTCTGAATAGAAAATATATCGGCTTATATTCAATATCAAATTCTACGACTAACAAATGTCGTATTGGAAATAACGATATAAATATATATCTTTCAAATTTCCATAACAATATCTGTATAATCACGAAATCCAACATCGAAATATTCCAAAGACAGTTTCGATTCAAATCAATTCCAATATAATTATTGGAAATTCTGGTTATTTTCAAAACCATTTCAAACCCAATTTATTTATTTAAAAATAAATAGAATTATAATTCTAGTTCAAAACAAGTTCTTTTCGATAAAAATCTATTTTTATCTTTTCAAATATGGAGTTTTTCATCCCAATTCTTCTCAAATCATTTCTTATGATTTTACACAGATTATTACTATTTTTAATAATTTTATCAAGGCCCGTACAGTCGATTTCCATCAACGGCCATCGAACTGCACTTACAACGACCCTTTCCAAATTTGATTTGGGCATAATTCCAAATCCAACCGTTAGATTTCTAATTTCTAATATTCGTTAGAAAGCTCTTTTCGATACGAACCCAACGGTTCTGGTTTTAGGAGAATTCGACGGTCGGATCTCCCGTAATATACGTTCGAAGTCAATGGTCGAAATTCGCGAACTACCGGTGCGCGGCGCATTCTATTCAGGCCATTATATTATATATATATATAATATAAAATATACTTCGTCGATTTCCTTTTAAAACGTATTTTATAAATCGTTTTAAATTCGTTTTCAAAACGGTTTCAACTTCATATTCAATTTCAAATCAAAATTGAATATTTCAATATAAATTCGTTTTAAATTCATTTCAAGTCGATTTCAATTCAATTTCAATTTGAATTCATTTATATTCAATTTCAATTCGAATTCATATATATTCAATTTCAATTTGAATTCATTTCTATTCAATTTCAATTTGAATTCATTTCTATTCAATTTCAATTCGAATTCATTTCTATTCAATTTCAATTCAAATTCATTTCTATTCAGTTTCAATTCGAATTCATTTCTATTCAATTTCAATTTGAATTCACTTCTATTCAATTTCAATTTGAATTCATTTCTATTCTATTTAATTCGAATTTCAATTCTTTTCAAAATTTCAGATTTTGAAATCACTTTCGATATTCATTATAAAATGAATAAAATCGATATAAATATCGTTCACGTCAAAATGGCGTCAATCTAATCAACACGGCTTCATATGTTTCTATTTTCAAATATTCTATTTCAAATATTTCTATTTCAAATATTTCTATTCAAATATTTCTTTTTCAAAACTGGAATGAGGCCCAATCAATTACCATATAATGTTAATTATATGGATTTTCTACAACACATGTGTACAATAACAACGATGAATAATCAACCATCATCCAAAGTGCATTCTACACTGTATAAGCATCAAATATAAATATTCAACGCTTATAACAGCCTGTCAATCAATCGATCGACATACAACTAAACAACCGGGATTAGTGTACGTCAAATATCATCCCAATACCCGTGTGGGGTTTCAAACAATCAAACACATATTTTATTTGTGCAGTTGGGCGATGTGTAAAATTTATCGTCCCAATCAATATCAGTCAAATGTGTATATATAAACAAATCGTCCGATTTGTTTATATATATTTATTTCATTTCATATACACGTTAAAAATTCTATTTTTAACTATAAAATATTTTCCACTATAAAATATTTTACTTCAACTATATAAATGTTTTATTTCATTTCACATCACACCACACTATCAACTACACATCAAAATCAAACAAACAAGCATACAAGCCGTCCATGGTCTGTGGACGAAGGGTGTCGGGTGCTACTAAACACCGTCTGAATCCAATTATATATTCCAAACTAGAAATAAAAATTAAAGGTGAGGTGTTCTCACAGATTAGCTAATTCAATCCCATAACTCTTCTTTGTAGAAATCTTCGTCGTTCTTGCCTCTTGTCACTTTCTTTGCCCGTATCCTCTACATATGTAAAAATCACAATTTTACTTTGCTATTCAATATAGAAAAATCGAATTTTTTACTTCGCTATTCAATATATAAAAATCGAATTTTTACTTTGCTATTCAATATATAAAAATTGAATTTTTACTTTGCTATTCAATATATAAAAATCGAATTTTTACTTCGCTATTCAATATATAAAAATCGAATTTTCACTTCGCTATTCAATATATAAAAATCCTATTTTTACACCGGTGTTCATATAATAAAGATTATATTTTTATCACGCTATTCTTTATAAAAAGATTTCGCCTTTCACAACATAAAGATTTCACCTTTCATAACATAAAGATTTCGCCTTTTCCTACTTTAAAAATGTCGTCTTTCACTACATAAAAATATCGCCCCTTTTCTAATTTAAAAATCGAATTTCTTCCTAACAAAATCCAAATATTTTCCTAGTAAAAATGCAAACTTTTTCCTAATAAAAATCAAATCTTTTGCCTAATAAAAATGCAAAATTTTTCACTGTTATTTCATATAAAAAAAACTGATTTTGTATGTTATAAAAATTAAAAATCAAAATTTTATCATCATAAACGAAGGAAAATAAAAATAGAAGCTTACAGGGGGCCCGAAGAGGTGGAGAGTGGCTCGCGCAGTCAGAGGTGGGGCCTGCGTTGGTTTCTGCATCGCTCGAGATGGGTGCTCCGGTTCCTGAACTCGAGGAGGGAGAAGGAGGGCGTCGGCTAGGGTGTCTAGAGCTGGAGGGGTGCGCATTTTCTCGAGTAGAAGAGGAGGGAGGAGCGGAGAGGAAGAGGGGGGTGCGAGGCTCGGGAGGAGGAAGAAGAAGAGGGGCGGCGGGGTAGCGGGGTTCGTCCGATCCCCTTTGCGGTTTTTTTTTCTTCCAGAATGAAAATAGACCGGGGGGGGGGGGGGGGGAGGACCTGAGAGGAGATAAGGGTGAGGAGAGAGGAACTTAATTATTTAATTTCAAATAAGGTACTTTTTATTTCGGACCTCGAAACGAGGCCCACCGCCTGTCGTCCATAGCTAATTACCCCCATTCCGAACACAATGGGATATGTATCGTAAGCTGATTCGACTGTTTCGATCAATTTTCGTCAAAATCAACATATAACTCTATATATTGAATTTGAACGCACATTTCAATTTACTGGGGTCACATACTAACTCGAAAAATTTCAGAAAAATATTTTCTAGCTTCGTATTGATGATACGGTCCTAACAAAAGTAGTGTCGTCGAATTCTTAGACCATTTGAAAAATGGCCATTTTCGAGTCGATTAAAATCAACTAAAACTGGTCAAACGCGTTTTCCTTTGCCATGCTTACATATCAAATCGAAAAATTATGAAATTTGAAACCTAGCATTAATTTGACATCGGGGATCCAACAAAAGAGGTTTCGTCGAAATCCGAGGTTGTTTGCAAAATTCCCATTTTTAAGGGCCGAAATTCCATAGTGACTATTCTGAAATTTCAACTGGACATATCTGTTTATCCCCGCTATGAAATTTTGATTTTTCGGATTCGTTGGAGAGATATTCTTAATTAGATTCTATTATTTATGGTTTCGCTAAATTCTGGTTTATTTTGCACCCGGTACATTCATTTGAAATTTGAAATCGAATTATCGAACTACCGCGCCATTTTCAATTCCTTTTATAATTTAAAATAAATATTATATTCTAACGATGATCTATATAACTATATACGTTCGAATTATATTTAAAATAAATTTTTCGTCGATATTATTTAAAATTATTCATTTTAAATATTCAAAATTCGCTAAAATAGGCCAAATAGAAATTTTAAATTGGCTCGGATTTTCGGGTTATTACAATCTCCCCCACTTAAAACTTTTCGTCCCCGAAAAGGAACAAAGCTGAAAGTTGTTTCACAAATCAACTCAACTTTCATTGTTTTGATTACGGCTTAAGTTCTTCAACTTTTCAGTTTCTAAGAACTTTTCAAATTTTTCAAAAATTTGGCTAACACTCTAAATTATCGAAAAATTTCGCCATAACCTCCCCTTCACCGGGAGCACGGGAAAATCCCGAAATTGCCATACAGGCCTTCTGATCTCAAAAAGAAAAAGAAAAAGCCAAGCGGCTAGCCAATCGGCTCATAAAATCATCATCACCCAAACAAAACAGTAAATTATGATAAACACGTACCTATTTGTCGGGCCAACAATTTTATTCTTCTGCTCTAGCCTCTTTGCTATGACCTGTTCAATGTAAGTACATGTATATGCAAGCAAATGCGACCAAATTTCAATACAATTCACTATTTGGTTCAATTGGGCTATATGGTTCAAAATTATCAAACAAATAAACAAACAACACAAACATCAATCAATTAGCCGATTAACGTTTCAAATTCATAATTTTGATACATATACAGAAAATCATGTTTTTGATGCCAATTCACAACGATAAGCCCTATCTAATTTCGGTTCTCACACCAGTCTAATGGAAATATAGAAATCTCACTTTCGTTACTCGAAAATAAATACTGGCGACAGTGCCCCATCACCAGAATTATCCCCGGGCAACTAGAGTATGATTCTATAACCATCCAGTATATTAAAACTTCGAATACACGTTTGCAAGACGCATATGCAAAATCTTTATATATCGGATTGTCCAAATCAATATAGAATAAATATTCAAATACGTATGAAATGACTTAAATTTCAAAACAAAATTGGTTTTCATTTTAAAAATATTCTCTTCACACTCGTTCTAGGATACTGCTGATTCCATCTCTAACGAGTCATTCTCATTGGATATTACTAATCCAATATCTGATGAATTCTTTCGTATGGTTCTAATGTGCCTTGTTCTCTGAGCTTCGTAAACCAAAGCTCTGATACCACGCTAAAACGACCCGAACTTCCCCGTTCTCCGAAGAGATGAGAAAGATCGAATTGTTTTGAGAACACGACAAAATAGAACGCAGACGGAAGAACATTTCATTGCATATTACAACAATTCCATCAGAATACAAGAATATACAGAGTATAAATAAATATTACACAGAAATATCAGAGATTTAAATTACAATTAAATACATCGCAGCGGAAAATAATACAATACACAACTGAAGGAGATATACGGATACAAAGCTTTCCGGATATCCTTCCAGCTGTAAACCAGGATCCTGTGAATATAAATCTGCAAAACCAAAACTACTAGCTGCCCGTGTCAAAATAGGGGCACCCAGAGTTTAGGTTAAAACAATAAACTCCAGGTCAGTCATGGGACTGGTGTGAGAACTAAAACAGTTATTATTCTTTATTTTAAAGTTCGGTAAATCAAGGGACCACGCCGTATAACACGGAACGGGATTCCTCCCAAGAATACCAGTGCATCAAAAAAACAGCACAAAGCTAAATAAAGAAGAATGAAGCTATTATATGACCCAGGTCCCATCACACAATGCAACGCAAGCCGGAGGATAGGGTTTTCCCTTATAATAGTCAAACATGCTTAGTACGTTTAAAACAAATCTTTTGATACTATTATAAGTGTATAGTGTATAAAACAACTTCAAATCATAAGTATCAATCATAGACGACATGCGTACCATATATCATGTCGCCATACTAGGCTCTACAATCAAAACCTTAAATGTCACTTATTCGGAAATTGGATTTCCGTCTGTGAACCGAGGCAAAAGATAGTCCTCACCGACTTCGAGACAATCTAGCCCATGTCTTAGGGTCAGAGCGCATCGACCCTTTGGATCGTCAGGGCCGGTCCACCGATGTGGATTATTATGCCTGAACACTACGTTTCCCCGCCCTTTGGGGCGTAAATGAGCCAACGAATGACTCTATCGGACCCGGATCGTCCGATCATACCGAGGCGCCTCGCAATAACAACAACCACATAAGTCAAACTCGTCAGGGCGTGTAAAACCAATGGCGCCACTTTTAACTAGAAGGAAACGCATGCCCTCCATGATGTCCACTCCCGTTTTTGGTTCACCGCCGGGGTGTGAGGCTCGCGAATTCACGCAACACAAAGTTACGCCTCACAGGCCATGCTGTGATCATCAACTACAAGACCCTGCTTTTCAACATAAGCCTTGATCATTTGCATCTTAGCATGCCATACAGGTAATTCATTCTATGCAATCGATATCAATCACACAGAATGAAATCCGTTGTCAGACACACAGTCCATTTACAAGTCTGTCCTGGGTCTGTACGAAACCGGAGGCACCTAGTACCCCGCACATCCATCGATCTCCAAATACGTCTGGACGATCACCAACTGTTTCCATCTTCTTGGGTGTACATCCCAATCAAGATCATCAGTAATCACCCAAACGACGTGAAGACCTCTGGTCTTCGACCACCGTCTTCATCTTCGACTTATCGTCGTATCAGTCATTCAGAATGGGATGAACCCGGTCTTTCCGAATAACTCGCATGTATAATAAACAAGTGCTACACAAACACAACATACGCCTCATTCCAATTCATCAGTCACTAACCGTAAATTAATCAAGAGAATAATTCCCTTAATATTAACCCCGAAGGCCGAAACCAACATCAGATCAATATCCAGAAAACCATTCTGCTTAGCTAACCGAAAGTTAGTTTCTAAATTTCGCATTCTTAGGGAAAGGTTCCCATTAATTTTATCAAAGATAAATCCTTTAAATTTATTCTTTAATCTTCCTTTGAATATCAATTCAATCTAGTCGGGATTAACGAACCTTACCGAAGTAATCATTTGTTTTAATTACCCAACCCCAACCTATTCATCCCATGAAGTAAAACTGGTAATACTTCATATCTAACACCACGGTGTTATCGGTAAATTCGATTACCATTTCACGTTCAAATATAATTAAAGATTTAACTATCGCCTGGAGCAAAACTGGTGATACTCCATTCTCGATCATTTCAATCTAATTAAAGATTCATTAAAACTCCACTTAGTTTTAATCTGTGACTGGGTTAAAGAATCAGTGTCATTTAAAACACGGTTCACGATAAACCCAAAATCACAACACATTTCAATCAGTCCCTAACCGTAAATTAGCAAGTGAGAAATTCCCTAAGTATTAACCCCGATGGCCGAAACCAACATCAGATCAATACCCCAGAAACCATTCATCTTAACCAATCCCCGGTTAGTTTCTGATTTTCTTAACTCCTTTGGGTCTAAGAACAGTATATTTGAAGATACCGTTCACGACAACCCAAAATCACATTCCATTAATTATCGGGTTAGAGAACAAGTGTTATTTAAAACACTGTTCACAATAAACCCAAAAATCAATACCAATTCAATTCCAATTAAATATTATTTAATTGGTACACTTCATTAAATCTAAATAAAAAGATTTAATCTTTTCTCAACTGGGCTTAAGAACAGTGTTAATGAAGACACCATTCACGACAAACCCAAATAACATTTGATATTAAATACAAGGCTCTGAATAGATAATATATCGGCTTATATTCAATATCAAATTCTACGACTAACAAATGTCATATTGGAAATAACGGTATAAATATATATCTTTCAAATTTCCATAAAAATATCTGTATAATCACGAAATCCAACATCGAAATATTCCGAAGACAATTTCGATTCAAATCCATTCCAGTATAATTATTGGAAATTCTGGTTATTTTCAAAACCATTTCAAATCCATATTATTTATTTAAAAATAAATAGAATTATAATTCTAGTTCAAAACTAGTTCATTTCGATAAAAATCTATTTTTATCTTTTCAAATATGGAGTTTTTCATCCCAATTCTTCTCAAATCATTTCTTATGATTTTACACAAATTATTACTATTTTTAATAATTATATCAAGGCCCGTACAGTCGATTTCCATCAACGGCCATCGAACTGCACTTACAGCGACCCTTTCCAAATTTGATTTGGACATAATTCCAAAACCAACCGTTAGATTTCAAATTTCTAATATTCTTTAGAAAGCTCTTTTCGATACGAACCCAACGGTTCCGGTTTTAGGAGAATCCGACGGTCGGATCTCCCGTAATATCCGTTCAAAGTCAATGGTCGAAATTCGCGAACTGCCGCGGCGCGGCGCATTCTATTCAGGCCATTATATTATATATATAGTATATATAATATATACTTCGTCGATTTCCTTTTAAAACGTATTTTATAAATCATTTTAAATTCGTTTTCAAAACGGTTTCAACTTCATATTCAATTTCAAATCAAAATTGAATATTCCAATATAAATTCGTTTTAAATTCATTTCAAATCGATTTCAATTCAATTTCAATTCGAATTCATTTATATTCAATTTCAATTCGAATTCATTTATATTCAATTGAAATTCATTTCTATTCAATTTCAATTTGAATTCATTTCTATTCAATTTCAATTCGAATTCATTTCTATTCAATTTTAATTCGAATTCATTTCTATTCAGTTTCAATTCGAATTCATTTCTATTCAATTTCAATTTGAATTCACTTCTATTCAATTTCAATTCATTTCTATTCAATTTAATTCGAATTTCAATTCTTTTCAAAATTTCAGATTTTGAAATCACTTTCGATATTCATTATAAAATGAATAAAATCGATATAAATATCGTTCACGTCAAAATGGCGTCAATTTAATCAACACGGCTTCATATGTTTCTATTTTCAAATATTCTATTTCAAATATTTCTATTTCAAATATTTCTATTCAAATATTTCTTTTTCAAAACTGGAATGAGGCCCAATCAATTACCATATTATGTTAATTATATGGATTTTCTACAACACATGTGTACAATAACAACGATGAATAATCAACCATCATCC
The DNA here is from genome assembly GCA_030737875.1 of Allium sativum. Classification (NCBI taxonomy): domain Eukaryota; kingdom Viridiplantae; phylum Streptophyta; class Magnoliopsida; order Asparagales; family Amaryllidaceae; genus Allium; species Allium sativum. Next base: position 986,977,655 of record CM060924.1, read on the forward strand.
AAAGTGCATTCTACACTGTATAAGCATCAAATATAAATATTCAACGCTTATAACAGCCTGTCAATCAATCGATCGACATACAACTAAACAACCGGGATTAGTGTACGTCAAATATCATCCCAATACCCGTGTGGGGTTTCAAACAATCAAACACAGATTTTATTTGTGCAGTTGGGCGATGTGTAAAATTTATCGTGCCAATCAATATCAGTCAAATGTGTATATATAAACAAATCGTCCGATTTGTTTATATTTATTTAATTCATTTCATATACACGTTAAAAATTCTATTTTTAACTATAAAATATTTTCCACTATAAAATATTTTACTTCAACTATATAAATGTTTTATTTCATTTCAAATCACACCACACTATCAACTACACATCAAAATCAAATAAACAAGCATACTTCCATGGTCTGTGGACGACGGGTGTCGGGTGCTACTAAACATCGTCTGCATCCTATTGTATATTCCAAACTAGAAATAAAAATTAAAGGTGAGGAGTTCTCACAGATTAGCTAATTCAATCCCACGACTCTTCTTTGTAGAAATCTTCGTCGTTCTTGCCTCTTGTCACTTTCTTTGCCCGTATCCTCTACATATGTAAAAATCACATTTTTACTTTGCTATTCAATATAGAAAAATTGAATTTTTTTACTTCGCTATTCAATATATAAAAATCGAATTTTTACTTTGCTATTCAATATATAAAAATTGAATTTTTTACTTTGCTATTCAATATATAAAAATCGAATTTTTACTTCGCTATTCAATATATAAAAATCGAATTTTTACTTCGCTATTCAATATATAAAAATCCTATTTTTACACCGGTGTTCATATAATAATGATTATATTTTTATCACGCTATTCTTTGTAAAAAGATTTCGCCTTTGACAACATAAAGATTTTGCCTTTCATAACATAAAGATTTCGCCTTTTCTTTCTTTAAAAATGTCGTCTTTCACTACATAAAAATATCGCCCCTTTTCTAATTTAAAAATCGAATTTCTTCCTAACAAAATCCAAATATTTTCCTAGTAAAAATGCAAACTTTTTCCTAGTAAAAATCAAATCTTTTGCCAAATAAAAATGCAAACTTTTTCACTGTTATTTCATATAAAAAAAACTGATTTTGTATGTTATAAAAATTAAAAATCAAAATTTTAACATCAAAAATGAAGGAAAATGAAAATTGAAGCTTACGGGGGGCCGAAGAGGTGGAGAGTGGCTCGCGCAGTCGGAGGTGGGGCCTGCGTTGGTTTCTGCATCGCTCGAGATGGGTGCTCCGGTTCCTGAACTCGCGGAGGGAGAAGGAGGGCGTCGGCTAGGGTGTCTAGAGCTGGAGGGGTGCGGGTTTTATCGAGTAGAAGAGGAGAGAGGAGCGGAGAGGAGGAGGGGGGTGCGAGGCTCGGGAGGAGGAAGAAGAAGAGGGGGCGGCGGGGTAGCGGGGTTCCTCCGATCCCTATTGCGGTTTTTTCTTTTTTTCTTCCAGAATGAAAATAGACAGGGGGGAAGGCCTGAGTGGAGATAAGGGTGAGGAGAGAGGAAGTTAATTATTTAATTTCAAAAAAGGTACTTTTTATTTCGACCTCAAAACGAGGTCCACCGCCTGTCGTTCATAGCTAATTACCCCCATTCCGAACACAATGGGATATGTATCGTAAGCTGATTCGACTGTTTCGATCAATTTTCGTCAAAATCAACATATAACTCTATATATTGAATTTGAACGCACATTTCAATTTACGGGGGTCACATACTAACTCGAAAAATTCCAGAAAAATATTTTCTAGCTTCGTATTGATGATACGGTCCTAACAAAACTAGTTTCGTCGAATTCTGAGACCGTTTGAAAAATGGCCATTTTCCAGTCGATTAAAATCAACTAAAACTGGTCAAACGCGTTTTCCTTTTCCATGCTTACATATTGAATCGAAAAATTATGAAATTTGAAACCTAGCATTAATTTGACATCGGGGATCCAACAAAAGTGGTTTCGTCGAAATCCGAGGTTGTTTGCAAAATTCCCATTTTTAAGGGCCGAAATTCCATAGTGACTATTCTGAAATTTCAACTGGACATATCTGTTTATCCCCGCTATGAAATTTTGATTTTTCGGATTCGTTGGAGAGATATTCTTAATTAGATTCTATTATTTTTGGTTTCGCTAAATTCCGGTTTATTTTGCACCCGGTACATTCATTTGAAATTTGAAATCGAATTATCGAACTACCGCGCCATTTTCAATTACTTTTATAATTTAAAATAAATATTATATTCTAACGACGATCTATATAACAATATACGTTCGAATTATATTCAAAATAAATTTTTCGTCGATATTATTCAAAATTATTCATTTTAAATATCCAAAATTCGCTAAAATAGCCAAAATAGAAATTTTAAATTGGCTCGGATTTTCGGGTTATTACAATCTCCCCCACTTAAAACTTTTTGTCCCCGAAAAGGAACAAAGACGAAAGTTGTTTCACAAATCAACTCAACTTTCATTGTTTTGATTACGGCTTAAGTTCTTCAACTTTTCAGTTTCTAAGAACTTTTCAAATTTTTCAAAAATTTGGCTAACACCCTAAATTTTCGAAAAATTTCGCCATTACCTCCCCTGCCCCGGGAGCACGGGAAAATCCCGGAATTTCCATACAGGCCTTCTGATCTCAAAAAGAAAAAGAAAAAGCCAAGCGGCTAGCCAATCGGCTCATAAAATCATCATCACCCAAACAAAACAGTAAATTATGATAAACATGTACCTATTTGTCGGGCAAACAATTTTATTCTTCTGCCCTAGCCTCTTTGCTATGACCTGTTCAATGTAAGTACATGTATATGCAAGCAAATGCGACCAAATTTCAATACAATTCACTATTTGGTTCAATTGGGCTATATGGTTCAAAATTATCAAATAAATAAACAAACAACACAAACATCAATAAATTAGCGGATTAACGTTTCAAATTCATAATTTTGATACATATACAGAAAATCATGTTTTTGATGCCAATTCACAACGATAAGCCCTATTTAATTTCGTTTCTCACACCAGTCTAATGGAAATATAGAAATCTCACTTTCGTTACTCGAAAATAAATACTGGCGACAGTGCCCCATCACCAGAATTATCCCCGGGCAACTAGAGTATGATTCTATAACCATCCAGTATATTAAAACTTCGAATACACGTTTGCAAGACGCATATGCAAAATCTTTATATATCGGATTGTCCAAATCAATATAGAATAAATATTCAAATACGTATGAAATGGCTTAAATTTCAAAACAAAATTGGTTTTCATTTTAAAAATATTCTCTTCACACTCGTTCTAGGATACTGCTGATCCCATCTCTAACGAGTCATTCTCATTGGATATTACTAATCCAATATCTGATGAATTCTTTCGTATGGTTCTAATGTGCCTTGTTCTCTGAGCTTCGTAAACCAAAGCTCTGATACCATGCTGAAACGACCCGAACTTCCCCGTTCTCCGAAGAGATGAGAAAGAACGAATTGTTTTGAGAACATGACAAAATAGAACGCAGACGGAAGAACATTTCATTGCATATTACAACAATTCCATCAGAATACAAGAATATACAGAGTATAAATAAATGTTACACGGAAATATCAGAGATTTAAATTACATTTAAATACATCGCAGAGGAAAATAATACAATACACAACTGAAGGAGATATACGGATACAAAGCTTTCCGTATATCCTTCCAGCTGTAAACCAGGATCCTATGAATATAAATCTGCAAAACCAAAACTACTAGCTGCCGGTGTCAAAATAGGGGCACCCACAGTTTAGGTTAAAACAATAAACTCCAGGTCAGTCATGGGACTGGTGTGAGAACTAAAACAGTTATTATTCTTTTTTTTAAAGTTCGATAAATCAAGGAACCACGCCGAATAACACGGAACGGGTTTACTCCCAAGAATACCAGTGCATCAAACGAACAACGCAATGCTAAATAAAGAAGAATGAAGCTATTATAAAACCCGGGTCCCATCACACAATGCAACGCAAGTCGGAGGATAGGGTTTTCCCTTATAATAGCCAAACATGCTTAGTACGTTTAAAACAAATCTTTTGATACTATTATAAGTGTATAGTGTATAAAACAACTTCAAATCATAAGTATCAATCATAGACGGCATGGGTACCATATATCATGTCGCCATACTAGGCTCTACAATCAAAACCGCAAATGTCACGTATTTGGAAATTGGATTTCCGTCTGTGAACCGAGGCAAATGATAGTCCTCACCGACTTCGAGACAATCTAGCCCATGTCTCAGGGTCAGAGGGCATCGACCCTTTGGATCGTCAGGGCCGGTCCACCGATGTGGATTATTATACCTGAACACTACGTTTCTCCGCCCTTTGGGGCGTAAATGAGCCAACGAATGACTCCATCGGACCCGGATCGTCCGATCTAACCGAGGCGCCTCGCAACAACAACAACCACATAAGTCAAACTCGTCAGGGCGGGTAAAACCAATGACGCCACTTTTAGCTAGAAGGAAACGCATGCCCTCCCTGATGTCCTCTCCCATTTTTGGTTCACCGCCGGGGTGTGAGGCTTGCGAATTCACGCTACACAAAGCTACGCCTCACAGGCCGTGCTGTGATCATCAACTACAAGATCCTGCTTTTCAACAGAAGCCTTGATCATTTGCATCTTAGCATGCCACACAGGCAATTCATTCTATGCAATCGATATCAATCACACAGATTGAAATCCGTTGTCAGACACACAGTCCATTTACAAGTCCGTCCTGGGTCTGTACGAAACCGGAGGCACCTAGTACCCCGCACATCCATCGATCTCCAAATACGTCTGGACGATCACCAACTGTTTCCATCTTCTTGGGTGTACATCCCAATCAAGATCATCAATAATCACCCAAACGACGTGAAGACCTCCGGTCTTCGACCACCGTCTTCATCTTCGACTTATCGTCGTATCAGTTATTCAGAATGGGATGAACCCGGTCTTTCCGAATAACTCGCGTATATAATAAACAAGTGCTACACAAACACAACATACGCCTCATTCCAATTCATCAGTCACTAACCGTAAATTAATCAAGAGAATAATTCCCCTAATATTAACCCCGAAGGCCGAAACCAACATCAGATCAATATCCAGAAAACCATTCTGCTTAGCTAACCGACAGTTAGTTTCTAAATTTCGCATTCTTAGGGAAAGGTTCCCATTAATTTTATCAAAGATAAATCCTTTAAATTTATTCTTTAATCTTCCTTTGAATATCAATTCAAACTAGTTGGGATTAACGAACCTTACCGAAGTAATCATTTGTTTTAATTTCCCAACCCCAACCTATTCATCCCATGAAGTAAAACTGGTAATACTTCATATCTAACACCACGGTGTTATCGGTAAATTCGAATACCATTTCACGTTCAAATATAATTAAAGATTTAACTATCGCCTGGAGCAAAACTGGTGATACTCCATTCTCGATCATTTCAATCCAATTAAAGATTCATTAAAACTCCACTTAGTTTTAATCTGTGACTGGGTTAAAGAATCAGTGTCATTTAAAACACGGTTCACGATAAACCCAAAATCACAACACATTTCAATCAGTCCCTAACCGTAAATTAGCAAGTGAGAAATTACCTAAGTATTAACACCGAAGGCCGAAATCAACATCAGATCAATACCCTAGAAACCATTCATCTTAACCAATTCCCGGTTAGTTTCTGATTTTCTTAACTCCTTTGGGTCTAAGAACAGTATATTTGAAGATACCGTTCACGACAACCCAAAATCACATTCCATTAATTATCGGGTAATAGAGCAAGTGTTATTTAAAACACTGTTCACGGTAAACCCAAAAATCAATACCAATTCAATTCCAATTAACTATTATTTAATTGGTACACTTCATTAAATCTAAATAAAAAGATTTAATCTTTTCTCAACTGGGCTTAAGAACAGTGTTAATGAAGACACCATTCACGACAAACCCAAATCACATTTGATATTAAATACAAGGCTCTGAATAGATAATATATCGGCTTATATTCAATATCAAATTCTACGACTAACAAATGTCGTATTGGAAATAACGATATAAATATATATCTTTCAAATTTCCATAACAATATCTATATAATCACGAAATCCAACATCGAAATATTCCGAAGACAATTTCGATTCAAATCCATTCCAGTATAATTATTGGAAATTCTGGTTATTTTCAAAACCATTTCAAATCCAATTTATTTATTTAAAAATAAATAGAATTATAATTCTAGTTCAAAACTAGTTCATTTCGATAAAAAATCTATTTTTATCTTTTCAAATATGGAGTTATTCATCCCAATTCTTCTCAAATCATTTCTTATGATTTTACACAAATTATTACTATTTTTAATAATTTTATCAAGGCCCGTACAATCGATTTCCTTCAATGGCCATTGAACTGCACTTACAGCGACCCTTTCCAAATTTGATTTGGACATAATTCCAAAACCAACCGTTAGATTTCTAATTTCTAATATTTTTTAGAAAGCTCTTTTCGATACGAACCCAATGGTTCCGGTTTTAGGAGAATCTGACGGTCGGATCTCCCGTAATATCCGTTCGAAGTCAATGGTCGAAATTCGCGAACTGCCGCGGCGCGGCGCATTCTATTCAGGCCATTATATTATATATATAATATATACTTCGTCGATTTCCTTTTAAAACGTATTTTATAAATCGTTTTAAATTCGTTTTCAATACGGTTTCAACTTCATATTCAATTTCAAATCAAAATTGAACATTCCAATATAAATTCGTTTTAAATTCATTTCAAATCGATTTCAATTCAATTTCAATTTGAATTCATTTATATTCAATTTCAATTCGAATTCATTTATATTCAATTTCAATTTGAATTCATTTCTATTCAATTTCAATTTGAATTCATTTCTATTCAATTTCAATTTGAATTCATTTCTATTCAATATTAATTCAAATTCATTTCTATTCAGTTTCAATTCGAATTCATTTCTATTCAGTTTCAATTCGAATTCATTTCTATTCAATTTCAATTTGAATTCACTTCTATTCAATTTCAATTTGAATTCATTTCTATTCAATTTAATTCAAATTTCAATTCTTTTCAAAATTTCAGATTTTGAAATCACTTTCGATATTCATTATAAAATGAATAAAATCGATATAAATATCATTCACGTCAAAATGGCGTCAATCTAATCAACACGGCTTCATATGTTTCTATTTTCAAATATTCTATTTCAAATATTTCTATTTCAAATATTTCTATTCAAATATTTCTTTTTCAAAACTGGAATGAGGCCCAATCAATTACCATATAATGTTAATTATATGGATTTTCTACAACACATGTGTACAATAATAACGATGAATAATCAACCATCATCCAAAGTGCATTCTACACTGTATAAGCATCAAATATAAATATTCAACGCTTATAACAGCCTGTCAATCAATCGATCGACATACAACTAAACAACCGGGATTAGTGTACGTCAAATATCATCCCAATACCCGTGTGGGGTTTCATACAATCAAACACAGATTTTATTCGTGCAGTTGGGCGATGTGTAAAATTTATTGTCCCAATCAATATCAGTCAAATGTGTGTATATAAACAAATCGTCCGATTTGTTTATATTTATTTATTTCGTTTCATATACAGGTTAAAAATTCTATTTTTAACTATAAAATATTTTCCACTATAAAATATTTTACTTCAACTATATAAATGTTTTATTTCATTTCACATCACATCACACTATCAACTACACATCAAAATCAAACAAACAAGCATACAAGCCGTCCATGGTCTGTGGACGACGGGTGTCGGGTGCTACTAAACACCGTCTGCATCCTATTGTATATTCCAAACTAGAAATAAAAATTAAAGGTGAGGAGTTCTCACGGATTAGCTAATTCAATCCCACGACTCTTCTTTTTAGAAATCTTCGTCGTTCTTGCCTCTTGTCACTTTCTTTGCCCGTATCTTCTACATATGTAAAAATCACATTTTTACTTTGTTATTCGATATAGAAAAATCGAATTTTTACTTCGCTATTCAATTTATAAAAATCGAATTTTTACTTTGCTATTCAATATATAAAAATCAAATTTTTACTTCGCTATTCAATATATAAAAATCGAATTTTTACTTCGCTATTCAATATATAAAAATCGAATTTTTACTTCACTATTCAATATATAAAAATCCTATTTTTACACCGGTGTTCATATAACAAAGATTATATTTTTATCACGCTATTCTTTATAAAAAGATTTCGCCTTTCACAACATAAAGATTTCGCCTTTCACAACATAAAGATTTCGCCTTTTCCTACTTTAAAAATGTCGTTTTTCACTACATAAAAATATCGCCCCTTTTCTAATTTAAATATCGAATTTCTTCCTAATAAAATCCAAATATTTTCCTAGTAAAAATTCAAACTTTTTCCTAGTAAAAATCAAATCTTTTGCCTAATAAAAATGCAAACTTTTTCACTGTTATTTCATGTAAAAAAAACTGATTTTGTATGTTATAAAAATTAAAAATCAAAATTTTGACATCATAAACGAAGGAAAATAAAAATAGAAGCTTACGGGGGTGCCGAAGAGGTGGAGAGTGGCTCGCGCAGTCAGAGGTGGGGCCTGCGTTGGTTTCTGCATCGCTCGAGATGGGTGCTCCGGTTCCTGAACTCGCGGAGGGAGAAGGAGGGCGTCGGCTAGGGTGTCTAGAGCTAAAGGGGTGCGCGTTTTCTCGAGTAGAAGAGGAGGGAGGAGCGGAGAGGAGGAGGGGGGTGCGAGGCTCGGGAGGAGGAAGAAGAAGAGGGGGCGGTGGGGTAGCGGGGTTCCTCCGATCCCCTTTGCGGTTTTTTCTTTTTTTCTTCCAGAATGAAAATAGACCGGGAGGGGGGGAGGGGGGAAGGCTGAAGAGGAGATAAGGGTGAGGAGAGAGGAAGTTAATTATTTAATTTCAAAAAAGGTACTTTTTATTTCGACCTCGAAACGAGGCCCATCGCCTATTGTCCATAGCTAATTACCCCCATTCCGAACACAACGCGATATGTATCGTAAGCTGATTCGACTGTTTCGATCAATTTTCATCAAAATCAACATATAACTCTATATATTGAATTTGAACGCACATTTCAATTTACTGGGGTCACGTACTAACTCAAAAAATTCTAGAAAAATATTTTCTAGCTTCGTATTGATGATACGGTCCTAACAAAACTAGTTTCGTTGAATTCTGAGACCGTTCGAAAAATGGCCATTTTCCAGTCGATTAAAATCAACTAAAACTGGTCAAACGCGTTTTCCTTTGCCATGCTTACATATTGAATCGAAAAATTATGAAATTTGAAACCTAGCATTAATTTGACATCGGGGATCCAACAAAAGTGGTTTCGTCGAAATCCGAGGTTGTTTGCAAAATTCCCATTTTTAAGGGCCGAAATTCCTTAGTGACTATTCTGAAATTTCAACTGGACATATCTTTTTATCCCCGCTATGAAATTTTGATTTTTCGGATTCGTTGGAGAGATATTCTTAATTAGATTCTATAATTTTTGGTTTCGCTAAATTCCGGTTTATTTTGCACCCGGTACATTCATTTGAAATTTGAAATCGAATTATCGAACTTCGCGCCATTTTCAATTCCTTTTATAATTTAAAATAAATATTATATTCTAACGACGATCTATATAACTATATACGTTCAAATTATATTCAAAATAAATTTTTTGTCGATATTATTTAAAATTATTCATTTTAAATATTCAAAATTCGCTAAAATAGCCAAAATAGAAATTTTAAATTGGCTCGGATTTTCGGGTTATTACAATCTCCCCCACTTAAAACTTTTCGTCCCCGAAAAGGAACAAAGCCGAAAGTTGTTTCACAAATCAACTCAACTTTCATTGTTTTGATTATGGCTTAAGTTCTTCAACTTTTCAGTTTCTAAGAACTTTTCAAATTTTTCAAAAATTTGGCCAACACCCTAAATTTTCGAAAAATTTCGCCATAACCTCCCCTTCACCGGGAGCACGGGAAAATCCCGAAATTGCCATACAGGCCTTCTGATCTCAAAAAGAAAAAGAAAATTCCAAGCGGCTAGCCAATCGGCTCATAAAATCATCATCACCCAAACAAAACGGTAAATTATGATAAACATGTACCTATTTGTCGGGCAAACAATTTTATTCTTCTTCTCTAACCTCTTTGCTATGACCTGTTCAATGTAAGTACATGTATATGCAAGCAAATGCGACCAAATTTCAATACAATTCACTATTTGGTCCAATTGGGCTATATGGTTCAAAATTATCAAACAAATAAACAAACAACACAAACATCAATCAATTAGCGGATTAACGTTTCAAATTCATAATTTTGATACATATACAGAAAATCATGTTTTTGATGCCAATTCACAACGATAAGCCCTATCTAATTTCGGTTCTCACACCAGTCTAATGGAAATATAGAAATCTCACTTTCGTTACTCGAAAATAAATACTGGCGACAGTGCCCCATCACCAGAATTATCCCCGGGCAACTAGAGTATGATTCTATAACCATCCAGTATATTAAAACTTCGAATACACGTTTGCAAGACGCATATGCAAAATCTTTATATATCGGATTGTCCAAATCAATATATGTTGTATATAACGGTGTTGTATACACAATTATATGATTTTTGTTTGATGATAACAACCAAATAAATATTATTATATATGTGTTTGAAATCATACTGTTCTATATACACATCACTGACTGGAATATAATATTTATATATAAATAAAATACGACTGTACAGAATTTCAAATATTTACAGTATTTTATTTATATTGAATATTCTATTTCAATATTCAAAACAGTACAAATCTTATAAACTCCACTATTTAAACATTCACAAAATAATTGTACGTGTAAATAAACAGAATATAATAAACAAGTTTGTTTGACAATAATAAATTGATATTTTATTTCAAACAAATTTGTTTATTACAAATAAACAGTACAATCTCTTTCATATATACAGCTCCTTACTACAGACTCACTACACTTTCACACTCGATATACATTGACACATATACCCACTGACACACATATACATAGTCTTCAGCATTCTCATAGTCCAGTCTTCACTGCTCCTAGTCTGTCCTGTCACGTCAGTCCTGTCATCATCTTCATACCTGTCACAAATGAAACACACACACAGTACATTGCAATAGAATTTAAAACTGAATATACGCGAATATAATTTTTTAGTTTGAAAATTTATTTGCCTCAGTTTTCTGGTGTGTTTCTCATCCTTTTTCATGACTTGATCTGATTTGAGAATGTAGCACACGCACATACATGTATACACACTTTTGTATGTATATACACATATAACAGTGCAGAGACAGGGACAACTTAAGCTGATGGCTGCATATACACACGTGCGTATATACACACGTGTCCACTGCCTCGCCAATCAGCGTACAGCTGAGGAGTAGCCACTAGGACCGTCTCGACTCAGTGCACATGAAAATAACATTTTTCAAATATAATGGCCGAGCATGCAAAAACTAGTGTCCAAAGCAAGGTGATTCAAGTGTACACAAAGTGAACACAATCAGGTGATCGTATGCAAGCATCAAAAGTGGATCAGCTCATGTTTTGGTCGAGCTCAACAAATGGTTCAAGTCAAACAGTTGTTATCAAGGATGAGCAAATATGACAACATGATGGCATGCAGCATAGTCTAAGCAACAAATGGAGGAGCCAAAATTTCCAGATCAGCAAAAGAAGTATGTGCAGACAACATAGTTTTCAAATGAGTCGAGCAATGGTGCAAAGCAAGCAAGTTTCATTTTTCATGATGGTGCAGCTCATACATTGTAGCATTTATTCAAGTTGAAGTATGCAATCATGGACAAGTAGTCAAGCATACATCATGGTTCAGCAATACAGGTTCAGCAAAAAAAAAACAACTTTCAAAGCTCAAACATGTCAAGTGTTTTCAGCAAGCAAAGAGTATGGAGCAAAAATATACACAAGCATTCATAGTGCAGCTACAAATGTGTTCAACACAAAAATGATGCAAGGATACAAAATCAACACAGTGCTTGTGTGTGTTCATAAACAAGTCGGGGCAAATATATAAGCAGCAGTGTAAGGCAGCAAGAGAAGTTCAAGCTAATGATGTCAGAACAACAAGATGGTGTCAGTTTCATAATATTACAGCTCAACGAATACAAGAATGTCCAAGGCAGAGAGGTACAGCGAATACATGTTCACAAATGTAAAGTGGATTAAGTAAACAATGGTATGTGTGTGCACAAATAAAATGGTGCAACTGCTCAGCAGAAAATCATGTTCAAACAGGCTAGGATGGCATAAGTACAAGCATGTATGCAACACAGTGTTGCAAAGAATCGAAATAGCAAGAAGTTCATCATATCTCAAGCAACAATGGTTTGATGTCAAAGAAAACAGAGATGGACAAGTACATGGTTCAAACAGAAACAATGTGATCGAGCAACATACTAAGGCAGATTCACAAATTACAAGTGCAGTTCATGTATGGATGACAATACAGTGATGCAAATATGCAGCTACATGATCTTATGGAGTAGCACATGCAAGCAGTATAAACAACACACAAATGGAGCAAAACACAACAGTTCAGCATGAATGATTACATCAGCATAGTGGTCAAGTCAACACAGAATCATGCAATTCAATGTGGCAAAAATGCTTGGGAACTTTATATTTAATATGGCAAGAAATCAAACTGTGTTTATAGTTTTAAGCAAACATTTTTTTTTTGGAAAGAAAAACAAGTTTTAAAACTGTTTTCATCTTTTTCAAAACCACAGTTTACTTCCAGAAATGGAAGTGTGATTTCAAGACAGTTTTTTTTTCAAGTATGGTAACATTTTCGAATTGATTTTTTAAATGTACACTGATGAAATATTTGGGAAGAAAACTATTTTACAAATCAGGTTTGGGATTGCAATCTTTTCCAGAAATCGCATATTTCATACATGGCAAGGGGCAAATCAGTTTTCAGTATTTTTATTGCCAGAAAATCAAGCATAATCATCTCAGTTCGAATGCCAAGAATTAAATCATATATGGAATAAAGTTTTTGGAAACCGCAATCAATCAATGTCCGGAAAAATTTTCGTGAGGCAAATTCATGTCCAGGTTCACCTCAAAAATCAAAGCCAAGAATATCGATTTCAAAAAGGAAAACCGCAATCTCAGATCCAAGTCATACAGCGAAATCAGAGTTGATTAAGGATTTCAAATCCTATCTTATCACACCATTTCATCATCGGCAAATATAGAAGATCGAATCCCACAAAATCAGATCGAATCATTCAAGAAATCAGAGCGCAAGTTAAGGATATGAAATCCTATATGACACCACATCATCACAGGCAGTTTTAAGTATCGAAACCACACAACAACTTGCAAGAAATTAAAAAGCCAGAAAATTGAGAACACTCACAGTTTCCAGAAGCGTTTCGATTGAGAGAAAGAGAATCCCAAATCCATCCACCAAATCAGAGAATATTCAGTCGAAGATTCAAGTCACTCGAGATTAAAGGGACACGCAACTTCATCAAGCAACCGATCGATTTGGGGAGAAAGCTGAAACCCTAGTTTTTGATTCCACCGCCGCCATTTTTTTTATCTCCAGAGCAAAAGCAAAAGTAATCGGGCAAATAAACAAATGGGCCGGCCAAAGTATTTAGAGCTCAGGTTTTTTTTTTTAAATTAAAAAGGGGATGACTCTCTTTTTTTTTCTTTAACTCCAAGGCTCTTTCTATTTTAATTTCTCTTGTTCATTGTATTGTATTTGTTTTAAAAATTGTCGAACAGTTTTTTATTGAGTCTGTAAAATTCTAAAGGATTCAGTCAGGGTCTTGACTGTCAGTTTCAGAGTCTGTAAATCTGAGTTACGAGTTACAGGGTTTGTAATTCGGGAAATCTGATCTAGGGGTTTAGATCAGTCTAGGGGTTTGAGCGTAGGGTTAGAATAGGAGCAGGGGTTTGCGAGTATACATGGTCTTGTATGCGGGAATTGTTCTATCACCTAGTAGAAACCTTAGAAATGCAGCAGTAGGCAGGGTTTTGCCGAAGCTGGGTATATCTGTGTGTGATTTATTTTCTGCATTTCAGTTTCTGCTATTTTCTGTGATCAGTTTATTATTATATATCTCGTTAAGTTTTTAATTCAGTTAAAAACTGTGAAAAACCCTATTCACCCCCCCTCTAGGGTTATTCTAGATCCAACAAGTGGTATCAGAGCAGGTATTTCTTTAACTCTAGAGTAATGGGTCATCCTTGTTGTCAGTCCATAGAAAGTCAGCCCAGTCACATTCCAAATATTTTTGATGGTACAGATTTTTTAAACTGGAAATCCAAAATGGAATTTTATTTAAAATCTGTTAATATTAAATGTTGGGATGTTATTATTAATGGGTTTGATAGTGTGGATATTAATTTCAATACTCGTGCTATGAAAATCATATTTGATTATCTTAATACTGAACAGTTTAATCTTATCTGTCATTGTTTATCTGCATAGGAAATCTGGGATACTCTCAATACGAAGTATGGAAGATCTGACAACCACAGCTCAAAACCCGATAAAGTCAACTCAGATTCAGAGTTCTGCTTAACAGGATTTACAAATGAAAATTCAGATGAATCAGATGATGGAGAATCAACAGATGCTGAAACAGAAAATTTCTCATACGAAGATTTAGTTTATATGTGTGTTGATTTGACTAAATCTGTTGATAAACTCAAATCTAAAAACAAGTCTTTGAAATCTAAGAACTCTGAGTTGACCAACAAAATTGATGATTTGGAATCACAGCTTGAATATTTTAAAAACCTTACAGATTCAGATTGTAAAAACTGTTTGAAATTGAAAACCAATCTTGTTCATCTCAATAAAAGTATTCAAAAGTTTGAAGATGAAATTTTGATCTTAAAAGCAAACAAGATTGAGTTATCAAATTTGAACAATCATCTACAAAAGGAATTTGAAATTTTTAAAACTAATATTCACTCCAAACTTGAAATTGCAGAAAAGGAAAATTTGTTGAAATCGAATTCGATTTTGAAAGAACTTGAAAACGAGATTGAAAATTTCAAGAAATTTGAGTCTGAAAGTCGAAAACATTTAGAGTCTGAGATTGCTGAGTCCCAAACCAAAACAAAGTTACTCAATGATGAAAATTTGTTTTTGAAATCTGATTTTGAAAGATGTGAGATCACTAAAAATCGTTGTTCAGATTTATTGAAAGAAAATGGTGATCTTAAAACTGAAATTCAACAACTTGAAACAATCTTGTCTAATTTCTCAAACGGTGAAAAATCTTTGAATATGTTGTTGAAAAACCAATTCTCTGTTCAAAATAAACGTGGACTTGGGTTTGAGAAAAATAATGTTTTTGAAAGACGAATTTCGAATGATTTGAAAAATTCTTCAAACAACCTTGAAAAGAATCAATTTGAAAATTTGAACTCCTATAATTTCAAAGGTTTTTTGAGTCAAAATCAAAATGAGAAATTGTTTTATAATAATCCTTCTAAACAATCCTGGATCCCAAAAAGAAATAAACCAAACTTCGTGAAATTCAAACAGATTTGGGTTCCTAAGGGTACAAAGGTTTATTCTAATGGTTTGTTATATAAACAGGTTTGGGTACCAAAACAAATGAATACAACTTTGAGTGGTTTTACTATTTTTGTTCGACCACTTGATCATCTCAATCATTAGGTACCAAAGGAGGCTGAGGAACAACTGTGCTGAAAAGAGAAACGGATTCAAACTACTTCATATCACAGAATCATTCACAGTTCCTTAGCCACATCTGTTGAGTTAGAGATTCTGCTTTACATTAGATTTTGGTATGATCTCTAAACTCACCTTTGTATATTCTCTTTGTTTGTTTTTTATTTTCTGTTTTTATTCCTTCCTCTATCTCCTTCTTTTTTGATTTTTTTATTTGACACCGCCATATTCTTCTTTGTCTGTACTTCTTAAACTTCCAGTTGCAGAATTAATGATTTTCTGGAAATTTGCCTTACTTGTATAAAATCATCATGTGTTAATCATTTCCATATCCTGAATTTGAACTTGTATATATCTGCAATTGTTTTGAAGTTTATTTTCTGATTGTTGAATTCATAACAGTGTTGATGCATTCATATCATATCTTGAACACTGTTAACTAGAATTCAAAATTTTTGAAGATCTGAATATTTAATGAAATGTCACACACCTTTGTTGTTCTGAGTTTATTCTAATTCATTTTAGAAAAGCTCAAAATATTATACTCATTACAACACTCTGTTATTTATCAGTTGTGATAATTTCATTGATTTTTCAGATTGGCTTGTATCAGTGATACATCTTGGAATTCATCTTTATTCATGATCATTATATTGAAATATGTTTGTTTGAAATCATCTGAAATTCTAGATACTTTGAATATCACACACCTCTTATTTTTGAAATTGTCAATCTCGTGTGACTGATTCATTATATCCCAAAACTTTACATTGATTCATGTGATTTCAAATAAATTATCCCGATCATGAATATTTTCAAATTTGATGTAAATGATCTGATATTTCTCTTGTGCTTGTAAGAAATAGTTTTGAGAAATTCTTGAAAAGTTTTTTTTGAAAATGGTCTTTGAATATTTTCAAATTTGATGTAAATGATCTGTTGTTTGCCAAATTTGTAAATCTTGTCTGCGTGGGCTCTGTGTTTGAAACTCTTTGATATCCTTGTTCGTCTCAAGTGTCAATTTTAAATCCTCGAGAAGAGAGAACAATTGGTATCAGAAGTGCAGATTTTTTTTATCCCTCTTGTCCTGTATAGCTTTTCACATTTCCTCTTGTAATTGATTTTCAACTTTAAAATTATTTATTGATTATTCATTTAGAAATTGAAATCAATTATATCCAATTGAACTGTATTTATAATTCATCAAAATTATTATCAGATTTTGAAATTGTGATGAATTATGATTGCAATATATTTCATAATAAGAGGAGATTTTATTTGGATTTTCATGATGGTTGAATATTTATTATAATATCTTTGAACTGGCAATTATTTCACGACCATTTTCTTTATCTATCATCATTCTGCCATCCATCATGATTTTATATTAACATGGAGAGTTAATATTTTTTAATAAAAAAAAAATCTTTTTTAATAAACAGTGGAAATTTGTGATAGAAATGGGACTATATTATTTATTCAGAATTAGTGATATTTGAAAATTTTCAATAATCCCGGTACAATCGAGCATATTTCATAATATAATTAATTTAGAAATTTATTTCACAATCCATCTCTGTACCTTCCATCATTTCTATCATCCATATTGGTTTCATATACCGAGGAGTTTTTCCTTTTTAAAGCTGAAAATGATAAAAATATAATTACATAAGTGTGTCTCTAACCTCATTTAAAAATCCAAGCTCTGGTTGTGCATGGTTAAGAGACAACTTATAATTTAAGTTGCGACTGACTCCATTTAAAAATCCAAGCTCTGGTTATGCGTGGTCAGTGTGCTCTTAAATAAAAAAAAAGAAAAAGAAAAGGAAAAATGTGCAAAAAAAAAAAAAATTGAAATAAAATTGAAATTCTCCTTGGTGTGTAAAAACCAGTCTATCAATCCATCTCTCTAATCTGTGAAATGTGTTAATACCTTATGAAATATTATGTTTTGTTGATTGATAGCTACTGGGATTTGAGACTATCTTATTTTATCACTTAAATTGAATTATTAATTATAGTCCAAATCCATCACTGTTTTTGTGCTTTATTTTTATAAAAATCCTTTGAAAATAATTGGAAATGATTTTTTTTTTAAAACTCTCTTTATTTTATATAAAATCGATCGTATATCCGTCATTCTCCAAAATGTGAAATATGCCACCTGTTCCTAGAATATTATGATTTTTTGTTTGACTGATTGGAATTAATGATGACCGTTCTTTCTTTTAAGCTGAAATTATATTTTGTCATTTTTCATCTATATTTTAAAATCTGTATCCTTTTGATGATAACAAAAGGGGGAGAATGGATTGAGATTTTGATTTATGAGTGAATGTTTTATAAATATATTTAATTTTGAAAATTTATTATTATTCGTTCATTTCACTCATTCACAGTTGTAGGGGGAGTTTCGGTTGAGTTTCGGTTGTAGGGGGAGCAAATAAATAGGGGAAGTTCAATATTCACTGTCAAACACATTTATTGTGCTCAAAATCTTTTATTTGTTTGTCATCATCAAAAGGGGGAGATTGTTGTATATAACGGTGTTGTATACACAATTATATGATTTTTGTTTGATGATAACAACCAAATAAATATTATTATATATGTGTTTGAAATCATACTGTTCTATATACACATCACTGACTGGAATATAATATTTATATATAAATAAAATACGACTGTACAGAATTTCAAATATTTACAGTATTTTATTTATATTGAATATTCTATTTCAATATTCAAAACAGTACAAATCTTATAAACTCCACTATTTAAACATTCACAAAATAATTGTACGTGTAAATAAACAGAATATAATAAACAAGTTTGTTTGACAATAATAAATTGATATTTTATTTCAAACAAATTTGTTTATTACAAATAAACAGTACAATCTCTTTCATATATACAGCTCCTTACTACAGACTCACTACACTTTCACACTCGATATACATTGACACATATACCCACTGACACACATATACATAGTCTTCAGCATTCTCATAGTCCAGTCTTCACTGCTCCTAGTCTGTCCTGTCACGTCAGTCCTGTCATCATCTTCATACCTGTCACAAATGAAACACACACACAGTACATTGCAATAGAATTTAAAACTGAATATACGCGAATATAATTTTTTAGTTTGAAAATTTATTTGCCTCAGTTTTCTGGTGTGTTTCTCATCCTTTTTCATGACTTGATCTGATTTGAGAATGTAGCACACGCACATACATGTATACACACTTTTGTATGTATATACACATATAACAGTGCAGAGACAGGGACAACTTAAGCTGATGGCTGCATATACACACGTGCGTATATACACACGTGTCCACTGCCTCGCCAATCAGCGTACAGCTGAGGAGTAGCCACTAGGACCGTCTCGACTCAGTGCACATGAAAATAACATTTTTCAAATATAATGGCCGAGCATGCAAAAACTAGTGTCCAAAGCAAGGTGATTCAAGTGTACACAAAGTGAACACAATCAGGTGATCGTATGCAAGCATCAAAAGTGGATCAGCTCATGTTTTGGTCGAGCTCAACAAATGGTTCAAGTCAAACAGTTGTTATCAAGGCTGAGCAAATATGACAACATGATGGCATGCAGCATAGTCTAAGCAACAAATGGAGGAGCCAAAATTTCCAGATCAGCAAAAGAAGTATGTGCAGACACCATAGTTTTCAAATGAGTCGAGCAATGGTGCAAAGCAAGCAAGTTTCATTTTTCATGATGGTGCAGCTCATACATTGTAGCATTTATTCAAGTTGAAGTATGCAATCATGGACAAGTAGTCAAGCATACATCATGGTTCAGCAATACAGGTTCAGCAAAAAAAAAAAAACAACTTTCAAAGCTCAAACATGTCAAGTGTTTTCAGCAAGCAAAGAGTATGGAGCAAAAATATACACAAGCATTCATAGTGCAGCTACAAATGTGTTCAACACAAAAATGATGCAAGGATACAAAATCAACACAGTGCTTGTGTGTGTTCATAAACAAGTCGGGGCAAATATATAAGCAGCAGTGTAAGGCAGCAAGAGAAGTTCAAGCTAATGATGTCAGAACAGCAAGATGGTGTCAGTTTCATAATATTACAGCTCAACAAATACAAGAATGTCCAAGGCAGAGAGGTACAGCGAATACATGTTCACAAATGTAAAGTGGATTAAGTAAACAATGGTATGTGTGTGCACAAATAAAATGGTGCAACTGCTCAGCAGAAAATCATGTTCAAACAGGCTAGGATGGCATAAGTACAAGCATGTATGCAACACAGTGTTGCAAAGAATCGAAATAGCAAGAAGTTCATCATATCTCAAGCAACAATGGTTTGATGTCAAAGAAAACAGAGATGGACAAGTACATGGTTCAAACAGAAACAATGTGATCGAGCAACATACTAAGGCAGATTCACAAATTACAAGTGCAGTTCATGTATGGATGACAATACAGTGATGCAAATATGCAGCTACATGATCTTATGGAGTAGCACATGCAAGCAGTATAAACAACACACAAATGGAGCAAAACACAACAGTTCAGCATGAATGATTACATCAGCATAGTGGTCAAGTCAACACAGAATCATGCAATTCAATGTGGCAAAAATGCTTGGGAACTTTATATTTAATATGGCAAGAAATCAAACTGTGTTTATAGTTTTAAGCAAACATTTTTTTTTGGAAAGAAAAACAAGTTTTAAAACTGTTTTCATCTTTTTCAAAACCACAGTTTACTTCCAGAAATGGAAGTGTGATTTCAAGACAGTTTTTTTTTCAAGTATGGTAACATTTTCGAATTGATTTTTTAAATGTACACTGATGAAATATTTGGCAAGAAAACTATTTTACAAATCAGGTTTGGGATTGCAATCTTTTCCAGAAATCGCATATTTCATACATGGCAAGGGGCAAATCAGTTTTCAGTATTTTTATTGCCAGAAAATCAAGCATAATCATCTCAGTTCGAATGCCAAGAATTAAATCATATATGGAATAAAGTTTTTGGAAACCGCAATCAATCAATGTCCGGAAAAATTTTCGTGAGGCAAATTCATGTCCAGGTTCACCTCAAAAATCAAAGCCAAGAATATCAATTTCAAAAAGGAAAACCGCAATCTCAGATCCAAGTCATACAGCGAAATCAGAGTTGATTAAGGATTTCAAATCCTATCTTATCACACCATTTCATCATCGGCAAATATAGAAGATCGAATCCCACAAAATCAGATCGAATCATTCAAGAAATCAGAGCGCAAGTTAAGGATATGAAATCCTATATGACACCACATCATCATAGGCAGTTTTAAGTATCGAAACTACACAACAACTTGCAAGAAATTAAAAAGCCAGAAAATTGAGAACACTCACAGTTTCCAGAAGCGTTTCGATTGAGAGAAAGAGAATCCCAAATCCATCCACCAAATCAGAGAATATTCAGTCGAAGATTCAAGTCACTCGAGATTAAAGGGACACGCAACTTCATCAAGCAACCGATCGATTTGGGGAGAAAGCTGAAACCCTAGTTTTTGATTCCACCGCCGCCATTTTTTTTATCTCCAGAGCAAAAGCAAAAGTAATCGGGCAAATAAACAAATGGGCCGGCCAAAGTATTTAGAGCTTAGGTTTTTTTTTTAAATTAAAAAGGGGATGACTCTCTTTTTTTTCTTCTTTAACTCCAAGGCTCTTTCTATTTTAATTTCTCTTGTTCATTGTATTGTATTTGTTTTAAAAATTGTCGAACAGTTTTTTATTGAGTCTGTAAAATTCTAAAGGATTCAGTCAGGGTCTTGACTGTCAGTTTCAGAGTCTGTAAATCTGAGTTACGAGTTACAGGGTTTGTAATTCGGGAAATCTGATCTAGGGGTTTAGATCAATCTAGGGGTTTGAGCGTAGGGTTAGAATAGGAGCAGGGGTTTGCGAGTATACATGGTCTTGTATGCGGGAACTGTTCTATCACCTAGTAGAAACCTTAGAAATGCAGCAGTAGGCAGGGTTTTGCCGAAGCTGGGTATATCTGTGTGTGATTTATTTTCTGCATTTCAGTTTCTGCTATTTTCTGTGATCAGTTTATTATTATATATCTCGTTAAGTTTTTAATTCAGTTAAAAACTGTGAAAAACCCTATTCACCCCCCTCTAGGGTTATTCTAGATCCAACAATATAGAATAAATATTCAAATACGTATGAAATGACTTAAATTTCAAAACAAAGTTTTCATTTTAAAAATATTCTCTTCACACTCGTTCTAGGATACCGTTGATTCCATCTCTAACGAGTCATTCTCATTGGATATTACTAATCCAATATCTGATGAATTCTTTCGTATGGTTCTAATGTGACTTGTTCTCTGAGCTTCGTAAACCAAAGCTCTGATACCACGCTAAAACGACCCGAACTTCCCCGTTCTCCGAAGAGATGAGAAAGAACGAATTGTTTTGAGAACACGACAAAATAGAACGCAGACGGAAGAACATTTCATTGCATATTACAACAATTCCATCAGAATACAAGAATATACAGAGTATAAATAAATATTACACAGAAATATCAGAGATTTAAATTACATTTAAATACATCGCAGCGGAAAATAATACAATACACCACTGAAGGAGATATACAGATACAAAGCTTTCCGGATATCCTTCCAGCTGTAAACCAGGATCCTGTGAATATAAATCTGCAAAACCAAAACTACTAGCTGCCCGTGTCAAAATAGGGGCACCCAGAGTTTAGGTTAAAACAATAAACTCCAGGTCAATCATGGGACTGGTGTGAGAACTAAAACAGTTATTATTCTTTATTTTAAAGTTCGGTAAATCAAGGGACCACGCCGTATAACACGGAACAGGTTTCCTCCCAAGAATACCAGTGCATCAAACGAACAACGTAATGCTAAATAAAGAAGAATGAAGCTATTATAAGACCCAGGTCCCATCACACAATGCAACGCAAGCCGGAGGATAGGGTTTTCCCTTATAATAGCCAAACATGCTTAGTACGTTTAAAACAAATCTTTTGATACTATTATAAGTGTATAGTGTATAAAACAACTTCAAATCATAAGTATCAATCATAGATGGCATGGGTACCATATATCATGTCGCCATACTAGGCTCTACAATGAAAACCGCAAATGTCACGTATTTGGAAATTGGATTTCCGTCTGTGAACCGAGGCAAAAGATAGTCCTCACCGACTTCGAGACAATCTAGCCCATGTCTCAGGGTCAGAGCGTATCGACCCTTTGGATCGTCAGGCCCGGTCCACCGATGTGGATTATTATGCCTGAACACTACGTTTCCCCGCCCTTTGGGGCGTAAATGAGCCAACGAATGACTCCATCGGACCCTGATCGTCCAATCTAACCGAGGCGCCTCGCAACAACAACAACCACATAAGTCAAACTCGTCAGGGCATGTAAAATCAATGACGCCACTTTTAGCTAGAAGGAAACGCATGCCCTCCCTGATGTCCTCTCCCGTTTTTGGTTCACCGCCGGGGTGTGAGGCTCGCGAATTCACGCTACACAAAGCTACGCCTCACAGGCCGTGCTGTGATCATCAACTACAAAACCCTACTTTTCAACAGAAGCCTTGATCATTTGCATCTTAGCATGCCAGACAGGCAATTCATTCTATGCAATCGATATCAATCACACAGAATGAAATCCGTTTTCAGACACACAGTCCATTTACAAGTTCGTCCTGGGTCTGTACGAAACCGGAGGCACCTAGTACCCCGCACATCCATCGATCTCCAAATACGTCTGGACGATCACCAACTGTTTCCATCTTCTTGGGTGTACATCCCAATCAAGATCATCAGTAATCACCCAAACGACGTGAAGACCTCCGATCTTCGACCACCGTCTTCATCTACGACTTATCGTCGTAACAGTTATTCAGAATGGGATGAACCCGGTCTTTCCGAATAACTCGCGTATATAATAAACAAGTGCCACATAAACACAACATACGCCTCATTCCAATTCATCAGCCACTAACCGTAAATTAATCAAGAGAATAATTCCCCTAATATTAACCCCGAAGGCCGAAACCAACATCAGATCAATATCCAGAAAACAATTCTGCTTAGCTAACCGACAGTTAGTTTCTAAATTTCGCATTCTTAGGGAAAGGTTCCCGTTAATTTTATCAAAGATAAATCCTTTAAATTTATTCTTTAATCTTCCTTTGAATATCAATTCAAACTAGTCGGGATTAACGAACCTTACCGAAGTAATCATTTGTTTTAATTTCCCAACCCCAACCTATTCAACCCATGAAGTAAAACTGGTAATACTTCATATCTAACACCACGGTGTTATCGGTAAATTCGATTACCATTTCACGTTCAAATATAATTAAAGATTTAAGTATCGCTTGGAGCAAAACTGGTGATACTCCATTCTCGATCATTTCAATCTAATTAAAGATTCATTAAAACTCCACTTAGTTTTAATCTGTGACTGGGTTAAAGAATCAGTGTCATTTAAAACACGGTTCACGATAAACCCAAAATCACAACACATTTCAATCAGTCCCTAACCGTAAATTAGCAAGTGAGAAATTCCCTAAGTATTAACCCCGAAGGCCAAAACCAACATCAGATCAATACCCCAGAAACCATTCATCTTAACCAATCCCCGGTTAGTTTCTGATTTTCTTAACTCCTTTGGGTCTAAGAACAGTATATTTGAAGATACCGTTCACGACAACCCAAAATCACATTCCATTAATTATCGGGTTAAAGAACAAGTGTTATTTAAAACACTGTTCACGATAAACCCAAAAATCAATACCAATTCAATTCCAATTAAATATTATTTAATTGGTACACTTCATTAAATCTAAATAAAAAGATTTAATCTTTTCTCAACTGGGCTTAAGAACAGTGTTAATGAAGACACCATTCACGACAAACCCAAATCACATTTGATATTAAATACAAGGCTCTGAATAGATAATATATCGGCTTATATTCAATATCAAATTCTACAACTAACAAATGTCGTATGGGAAATAACGATATAAATATATATCTTTCAAGTTTCCATAACAATATCTGTATAATCACGAAATCCAACATCGAAATATTCTGAAGGCAATTTCGATTCAAATCCATTCCAGTATAATTATTGGAAATTCTGGTTATTTTCAAAACCATTTCAAATCCAATTTATTTATTTAAAAATAAATTCAAAACTAGTTCATTTCGGTAAAAATCTATTTTTATCTTTTCAAATATGGATTTTTTCATCCCAATTCTTCTCAAATCATTTCTTATGATTCTACACAAATTATTACTATTTTTAATAATTTTATCAAGGCCCGTACAGTCGATTTCCGTCAACGGCCGTCCAACTGCACTTACAGCGACCCATTCCAAATTTGATTTGGACATAATTCCAAAACTAACCGTTAGATTTCTAATTTTTAATATTCGTTAGAAAGCTCTTTTCGATACGAACCCAACGGTTCTGGTTTTAGGAGAATCTGACGGTCGGATCTCCCGTAATATCCGTTCGAAGTCAATGGTCGAAATTCGCGAACTGCCGCGGCGCGGCGCATTCTATTCAGGCCATTATATTATATATATAATATATATAGTATATACTTCATCGATTTCCATTTTAAACGTATTTTATAAATCGTTTTAAATTTGTTTTCAAAACGGTTTCAATTTCATATTCAATTTCAAATCAAAATTGAATATTCCAATATAAATTCGTTTTAAATTCATTTCAAATCGATTTCAATTCAATTTCAATTTGAATTCATTTACATTCAATTTCAATTCGAATTCATTTATATTCAATTTCAATTTGAATTCATTTCTATTCAATTTCAATTTGAATTCATTTCTATTCAATTTCAATTCGAATTCATTTCTATTCAATTTCAATTCGAATTCATTTCTATTCAGTTTCAATTCGAATTCATTTCTATTCAATTTCAATTTGAATTCACTTCTATTCAATTTCAATTTGAATTCATTTCTATTCAATTTAATTCGAATTTCAATTCTTTTCAAAATTTCAGATTTTGAAATCACTTTCGATATTCATTATAAAATGAATAAAATCGATATAAATATCGTTCACGTCAAAATGGCGTCAATCTTATCAACACGGCTTCATATGTTTCTATTTTTAAATATTCTATTTCAAGTATTTCTATTTCAAATATTTCTATTCAAATATTTCTTTTTCAAAACTGGAATGAGGCCCAATCAATTACCATATAATGTTAATTATATGGATTTTCTACAACACATGTGTACAATAACAACGATGAATAATCAACCATCATCCAAAGTGCATTCTACACTGTATAAGCATCAAATATAAATATTCAACGCTTATAACAGCCTGTCAATCAATTGATCGACATACAACTAAACAACCGGGATTAGTGTACGTCAAATATCATCCCAATACCCGTGTGGGGTTTCAAACAATCAAACACAGATTTTATTTGTGCAGTTGGGCGATGTGTAAAATTTATCGTCCCAATCAATATCAGTCAAATGTGTGTATATAAACAAATCGTCCGATTTTTTTATATTTATTTATTTCATTTCATATACACGTTAAAAATTCTATTTTTAACTATAAAATATTTTCCACTATAAAATATTTTACTTCAACTATATAATTTTTTTATTTCATTTCACATCACATCACACTATCAACTACACATCAAAAACAAACAAACAAGCATACAACCCGTCCATGGTCTGTGGACGACGGGTGTCAGGTGCTACTAAACACCGTCTGCATCCTATTATATATTCCAAACTAGAAATAAAAATTAAAGGTGAGGAGTTCTCACAGATTAGCTAATTCAATCCGACAATTCTTCTTTGTAGAAATCTTCGTCGTTCTTGCCTCTTGTCACTTTCTTTGCCCGTATCCTCTACATATGTAAAAATCAAATTTCTACTTTGCTATTCAATATAGAAAAATCGAATTTTTACTTCGCTATTCAATATATAGAAATCGAATTTTTACTTTTCTATTCAATATATAAAAATCGAATTTTTACTTTGCTATTCAATATATAAAAATCGAATTTTTACTTCGCTATTCAATATATAAAAATCGAATTTTTACTTCGCTATTCAATATATAAAGTTCCTATTTTTACACCGGTGTTCATATAATAAAGATTATATTTTTATCATACTATTCTTTATAAAAAGATTTCGCCTTTCACAACATAAAGATTTTGCCTTTCATAAAATAAAGATTTCGCCTTTTCCTACTTTAAAAATGTCGTCTTTCACTACATAAAAATGTCGCCCCTTTTCTAATTTAAAAATCAAATTTCTTCCTAACTAAATCCAAATATTTTCCTAGTAAAAATGCGAACTTTTTCCTAGTAAAAATCAAATCTTTTGCCTAATAAAAATGCAAACTTTTTCACTGTTATTTCATATAGAAAAACAGATTTTGTATGTTATAAAAATTAAAAATCAAATTTTTAACATCATAAACGAAGGAAAATAAAAATAGAAGCTTACAGGGGGGCCGAAGAGGTGAAGAGTGGCTCGCGCAGTTGGAGGTGGGGCCTGCGTTGGTTTTTGCATCGCTCGAGATGGGTGCTCCGGTTCCTGAACTCGCGGAGGGAGAAGGAGGGTGTCGGCTAGGGTGTCTAGGGCTGAAGAGGTGCACGTTTTCTCGAGTAGAAGAGGAGGGAGGAGCGGAGAGGAGGAGGGGGGGTGCGAGGCTTGGGAGGAGGAAGAAGAAGAGGGGGCGGCGGGGTAGCGGGGTTCCTCCGATCCCCTTTGCGGTTTTTTCTTTTTTTTTCCCAGAATGAAAATAGACGGGTGGGGGGGGGGGGGGGAGGGGGGAGGGCCTGAGAGGAGATAAGGGTGAGGAGAGAGGAACTTAATTATTTAATTTCAAATAAGGTACTTTTTATTTCGGACCTCGAAACGAGGCCCACCGCCTGTCGTCCATAGCTAATTACCCCCATTCCGAACACAATGGGATATGTATCGTAAGCTGATTCGACTATTTCGATCAATTTTCGTCAAAATCAACATATAACTCTATATATTGAATTTGAACGCACATTTCAATTTACTGGGGTCACATACTAACTCGAAAAATTCCAGAAAAATATTTTCTAGCTTCGTATTGATGATACGGTCCTAACAAAACTAGTTTCGTCGAATTCTGAGACCGTTTGAAAAATGGCCATTTTCCAGTCGATTAAAATCAATTGAAACTGGTCAAACGTGTTTTCCTTTGCCACGCTTTCATATTGAATCGGAAAATTACGAAATTTGAAACCTAGCAATAATTTGACATCGGGGATCCAAAAAAAGTGGTTTCGTCGAAATCCGAGGTTGTTTACAAAATTTCCATTTTTAAGGGCCGAAATTCCATAGTGACTATTCTGAAATTTCAACTGGACATATCTTTTTATCCCCACTATGAAATTTTGTTTTTCGGATTCGTTGGAGAGATATTCTCAATTAGATTCTATTATTTTTGGTTTCGCTAAATTCCGGTTTATTTTGCACCCGGTACATTCATTTGAAATTTGAAATCGAATTATCGAACTACCGCGCCATTTTCAATTCCTTTTATAATTTAAATTAAATATTATATTCTAACGACGATCTATATAACTATATACGTTCGAATTATATTCAAAATAAATTTTTCGTCGATATTATTTAAAATTATTCATTTTAAATATTAAAAATTCGCTAAAATAGCCAAAATAGAAATTTTAAATTGGCTCGGATTTTCGGGTTATTACAATTGTCCTTCTGAACCAAGCGATGGTTATCTTTATTAACAATGATCGCCCAATGTGAGTAAAACTCACCAACTCTGAACAGTTCTACTTTTATAACGTATATTTAGAACTGATAAATGATGACTGGTTGCTGTGTGTTAACTGTTTGGTTCAATTGTTTGTGTATGGATTGAAATCACAGTTAACGATATATATATATATATATATATATATATATATATATATATCGTTAATCGAATATTGATTCTGTTTAACAGAATATTTTATATTCATGTTGTTTAACATCTATGATGCAGGGAAATAGGTTGGAGGGATCCAACTGGGTTCCTCATCATTTATTTTACTTTTTTCATATATGGTGATATATGATGTGATATATAATATGTTGTTGACTATGTGTGTTTGAATGGCATCGATCACTGTTAATTGGTTATTTAAATACCGTAAGAAAATAGTGGGATGTAAAAAGGGGATTTTCAAAGTATATTTTGAAAATAAATTATTTATATAAAATCAATGGATTTTATATATAAAAGGAAAAAGGATTTTATATAAGGAAATAATTATAAAATCAAAAGAGTTAAAAAGGAATATATTTGTAATACAATTATAAAGGAAATATATTTGTAAAACAAATATAAAGGAAATTATTTGTAAAACAAATATAAAGGGAATATATTTGTAAAACAAATACAAAGGAAGATATTTGCTAAACAAATAGAAAGAAATATATTTGTAAAAACATTTACAAGTAGAATTTTAAAGGAAATATTTGTAAAACATTTACAAATAGATTAAATGGAAATATTAATTTATAGGAAATAAATAGAAAAGATAAATGAGATATTTATTTGTTAAATAAATAAGGAAGATAAAAGAAATATTTATTTATTAAATAAATAGAAAAGAAAAAGAAATATTTATTTGTTAAATAAATAGAATTGAAAAGGGAACAATTATTTGTTTAGTAAACAAATAGGAAAGGAATAAATCAAAGGAGTTAATTCAAAGGAGTTAATTCAAAAGAGTTAATCGAAATGAGTTAATCGAAATGAGTTAATCGAATAGAGTATGAGTTAGAGTTAACCAGTTAGGGTTAATAAATTATGGTTGACCAGTTAGAGTTGATCAGTTAGAGTTAACCAGTTAGAGTTAGAGTTAACCAGTTAGAGTTATTCAAATGGACTAAATCAAGAAGAGTAATCGAATATAGTTTATTCGAGAAGAGTAATCGAATATAGTTTATTCGAGAAGAGTAATCGAATATAGTTTATTCGAGAAGAGTAATCGAATATAGTTTATTCGAGAAGAGTTATCGAATATAATGTATTCGGAGAGGAGTTATCGAATATTGGTTATTCGAAGGAGTTAGTCGAATATTGGTTATTGGAAAAGAGTTATCGAATCTAGTTATTCGAAAGGAGTTATCGAATTAGTTATTTGAAAGGAGTAAATCGAATATAGTTTATTCGAATAGAATTAAAGGAGTAAATCGAATATAGTTTATTTGAATAGAATTAAAGGAGTTAATCGAATATAGTTTATTCGAATAGAATTAAAGGAGTTAATCAAGTATAGTTTATTCGAAAGGAGTTAAGTGAAAAGAGTTAATAAAAAAGAGTTAATCAAATAGAGTTAATCGAATTAGAATAAATCGATTAGAGTTAATCGAATTAGGAGTTATCAAATATTAGTTATTCGAATCGAGTTAAAAGGAGTTATCAAATATTAGTTATTTGAATCAAGTTGAAAGGAGTTATCGAATATTAGTTATTCGAATCAAGTAAAAAGGAGTTATCGAATCTAGTTATTCGAAAAGGAGTTAATCAAATTTAGTTATTCGAAAGGAGTTATCGATTATTTTAATCGAAAGGAGTTAATCGAATTTAGTTATTCGAAAAGGAGTAATCAAATATAGTTTTCGAAAAGAGAGATTATCGAATATTGTTTATTCGGAAGAAAGAGTAATCGAATATTAGTTATTCGAAGAGAGTTAGTCATCGAATTTGATTATATCGAATTCGGGGAAAGTACTTATACTATCCGTTGTTTAAATCAAGATTTATTTATTTATAAATCAGGTGTTATTTATTTATTTACATTAAAGAATAAAAGTTATAATTGAAGTTAGGTATTTCGAAAGTAGGGATTATAACGTTATTGTTATGACTAATGTTTTTATAAAAGAAGTGGATTCGTAAATTGAATCTGAGAGAGACATAAAGAAGTTTGTTAAAGGTTTAAAAGATAAACTTTAACTATTTCGAAGTTAAAACACTGTTCAGTTAAGGTCTGAGAGGTAATTATACCCCAACTTGATTGACTTCCTTCTTAACTAAGGAATGGTAAGGTTTGATAGTGAATGATGGTTAAGTGAATTTAGTAAATGGTTTTGAGTTGGCATGGCAATGTTGGATTTAAACATCAGTTTAAACCCATTGAAGGAGTTTTGGAAATGTTTTCCAAATAAGAAATCAGAAATGTTTTCTAATAATAGAAAATAAGAATTTAGAATATACGGAAACAGGAGATAAGTGAATTAATGAACTAAAGAGATAAATGTTCAACGATGATTGATCGATATAATTTCCATTTGGAAATAATATTGTTGTTTGCACACGTGTTTTTCTTTGATAGTTAACTCACCGACTATCGAAGTGTAGCGACCCGTGTTTTTGGCAGTTAAATATTTTATTTAATTTATTATTTTAAAATATTATATTTGGAATATTGATGGATTTTAATATTTAAATCGTTATTTAAAACGAGATCAAACGCTATATGTTTATATAATATAAATGGTTTTTTGTGTATTTTGAATATCGTATACTCAAAAACGTTAATATTAAATTACAATTCCATATTGGCTGAATTTAGAGTTATATAATATACATACAACGATGATGATAATTTATTTTATTTTATATAACTGTTTTGTAATTTATTATTAATTTATCGATATTATATAAACTACTTAACAGTTAATGGTAGACAACGGTTAACTATATATACTTTTCACTCCTAAGTAACCAACGTTTGCATACCGTGTTTTCACAATCTCTAAATTATTGCCAATTCATACCTCCCTTCCAACTAGCCTCTGTGAAAGGGTGATTAATGCCTACTCGATCATTCCTTTCAATCACGAACATGCACCCTACGGCCCTTCCTTCTTCCCTGTACACATTTATAAATCAAATCAACCCATCAAAAATGAAAACTCAATATGACTGGCCGAAAGAAAAGAAAACACAATGCATGCCTACTCTCCAGACTTAAGTACAGACACACACCCTATTTCTTCATTTCTAAGTAAAATTAAAGCCCCACATGACTGTAGCTTCAGCCTACCCTAAATTTTATGAGCTATCGTTCCTATTGTGCAAATGGCCAATGCACTAAATTCTTCTTTTTCATTTACTTCGTGGTTAAGTAAAGAGCAGTACAATACCCCATCTCTCTATATTCTGCAAACCTAAGTCCACAGCTACCCAACATTTCTTCCCATATGCTTTTCTGTAGACGTGCTGTCTCGTCTCCATCAACGCAAGTCCAAATCTACCCAAAGATTTAACCAGCTGTAACTATACACCCTTACCATCTTTACTGAAAGGAACAAAAATAAAGCGACTATACTACATCCCTAACACCCTAAACACATAGCTAACGAAAATATGATTTTACGTGATGCTTATCTGCTCTTGTATCTATATATATAGCGCGCAATTGTTTCATTTATTTGTCTCCAGAAGATCAAAACAATAGAGATGCCGCCATTAACCTAGTTACCGCAGGCTTTAGAAAGATAATAAAACAATAAAGGGATATTTATAAATATAAGGCCTCGGGCATAGTAACGCATGCTGAGAGAATTGGGAGTGCCTGGTTTGAAGCTGCAACACGTAACGATGAGGGATGAGGGGTCATTAACGTGTTTGAAGAAAACAGGAAGCGATGAACAAAAATAGCATGAATAGTTGGAAAAAAGAGGCAGAACTAACGTGGTGATGGGTGTATAAAAGAATGAGCATGAAGTTCTGGGAGGTTGAAGGCCTGGTGAAAGAGCTTGCGTGGAGATGGGCTCAGAGAGTTATACAGTAATTTCGAAAAAAGGAAAAGAAAAGGGATGGTCAGAACGGTGCAGCTATGGTGCTCATGCCAATGGCGTCATGTCAGGGTCAGTACAAAGGATGGAGGTAGGGCTCTAGCAAACTGTTGGCGTGAGTCACCAATGGGTGGTATGGGGTACGGCTTTGCAGTTGGTTAAGGGGAATGGATGTACGGGTTTTCAGTGATGAAGGGCAGTGTTGGAGGGAGGAGTAAATGGTGCGGTGGTCTGGGTGAAATGGGTGTTCTGTTTCATGGAGGTTGAGGGGTGCTAAAGTTCGAGAACACGGGAGTAAGGGATGATGAACATTTAAAACATAAACAACACTGGAATCAAATGAAACAAGTGATGTTGAGACCACATCGATGAAGTAGTGTTATGGGATTGGATGGACAGAGTGGTATGCAACCGGAAGCATATAAAAGCGACGGATGAATCAAGGTGAATTAAACTCACTCAGTTTTTCCCATTTATATTTTATATAAATTGGGTAATGATTTTGTGTGCTCTGCTTGCCAATGGTTGACTGTTTGCTAGTTATATATTGATTTAACTGATGAAATTAAACCGTTGTTTAATTTCAGTGAAATACCAAATCATTATTCTAACGATTGGTTCCAATAAAAGTAACTTACCTTATTGGTCACGTTTATAAAATAAATGTATTTAATTGTTCGAATTTTTTGAATTGCTTATGGTTGGAATTAAATGGTCATAATTTACCATTATCAGTTAAATGAGATTGAACGATCGGTTTGGAAATAACCATTTGTATACAGGGAAGAACAGGTTGGAGGGAACTAACTGGATTCCTCAAATATATTATTTATTTTCATATTATCATATATGAACTGTCATGATTGGGTAAATGTTTTCAGTAGTGATCATTGACTGAAAAGTCAACCTGTGTTGTTTTTTGACCAATGGGCTATATTGATTGAGTAATCGGTAGTGAATGGCCTAAGAGTAAGTTGTTTTGATTATATTGGTTTATCGTTAAGTGAATTGAAAGAACTAAAGTTAAAAAATTTATTTTATAACTGGGGATAGATTTTGAAACATATATATTCTGAGTAAAGGTTTGTTACAAGGAAATAAATAATTATTATTAATTATTTAAGCTTATAAATTAATCGATTTAACAAAGTAAATTCTGATACTAATCAGAATTATATACGAGTGATTTGAGATTGACCTAACAATTTAAATTGGATAATTGCCTTGTTAGGAATAATTAAATGGAATTATTTTAAATTAATTATATTATTAATTAATTTAAAAGGGAAAACAAGTTGAAATCGATTAACGAGATAACCGTGTTTAGAGTTAACCAAATTGACCATTTTTAACTGGAATTATCATTATTTCAGTTTATTTGGATTAATCTAATAAAATTGTTTAAAAGAATATTTGTTTAGATTTAATGAAGTTTTAAAAGGGGATTTACTATTTATTTCAATAAATAAAGAGATTAACTACTTTTACAGCTGTTAATGATTAAAGTAAATTATTATCCTGATAAATAGTAATTTGGGAGATTAGTTTTAACTGAATAAATAATCGAGGTTGAAGTGGAATCAAATTGAAAGGTGAAAGAAGTCTATGAACGGCTTTTAAAAACCGAATTTGTATTACAATGATGTAAAAGGAACTAAAGTGACCATGATAGCTTAAATTAGATTGATTCAATATTTGAATCAAGAAAAAAGGAATTGTGAACAGAAAGGGTTTAGACTAAACCAGAATGGATTTTAACAAGGTTTATAAACGATGAGGCGTTATATAGTTAATTCCAAATTAACGTTACTTAATAATGTGGTTAAGGAAAGGTGGGGAATTGAAATAAGAGATTCAAAGCGGAAAATGGCCGAAAGTATTCGAAAAAAAATTCGTGAAACTAAATTGGTAAAGGAAGTGGGATTTTTTAAGCAAATCCAAATGTATAAATTAAATTGTTTTAAAAGGGTAAAGGTTAAAAATTGTGTTTTATAAGGAATTCTTAAATTATAGAATTAAGGAAAAATGATTATATCTGAGAAAGAGATTTTCAAAGGGTAAGGAAGTATATGAACCGTATCTTGAATAAATAGTTAAATGGAATTTGAATTGATATTAGATTGAAAAGATTTGGTTTTGGATTACAGCTGGTATCTATCTTAAGGTATGAACGTTGTTGTTCAAGGTCTGAGAGGTAATTAAATACCCCAACTTGAACGACATCAGGATTATCTGAGGATGATATTAGTTGGTAATGATTGGAGGGGGTTAGTAATTGTTATTATTTCCATTAAGGAAATAATAATGCAACGTTTAATGAGAATTGTAAAATACATAATGAGGATTTCAAAGTGGAAAGGGAATATAAGGGGTGGTGTGAATTTGATGATAGGTTCGAATTAGAAAGAAAATGTATCGATGAGTTGTATTCAATAAGAATAAATATGGATTATGGATTTTAAGTAATAAATAAAGATATTCCATGACGTTGTTTTAGAGTATAAAAATGAATTGTTTTAAAGAGAAAAATTATGTTAAACAAGAAGCGATAAGTTATATTTATAATATCGAAATATTTAAGAGTTCAAATCTACTTTTGTTTTAATTAAAAAGGCCAAGTGGTGCTGAATACTGAACCAGTGAACTCATTGGGTTTGTCGTGATTGAAACACTATTTATTTTGATAGTTAAATCACCGACTATCAAATCTGACCTATACGATTGTTGGTAAGGAAAGACCGGTGTCGAACATAGGTTCGAAAACCATCCCGATCAACAAATACGTGAAGATATCAGAAGATGGTCGAGATGGAGCATTGAAGACCGTGGATCTTCATAAGCGGAAGGATTACTAAAAATTTCTGGTTTAGCGGCCAGAGGTAAACTGTGATTCTGTCGTGGTTGGAATCTACGGGTTTCAAGGACTTCTCGCTACTGATCCATTGGGTAATTCCTATATTGGAAGCAGTAGGAGAGTACCTTCAGTTCATCCAGTTTCTGGATGACTTGTATAGACGGATGTCTAACAGATTATTTCCAAAGGGATCGTGTACGTTGATTTCTTCAAACGTACCATAGTTGGTGGCGGAGAAAAGGCGTTTCTCTTAAATTATCAACTAAGAGTATTTTTGTGGACGTCAGTTAGTGATATCTGGCGGATCTGACGATGTGGCATTCAAAGTGAATGATGACCTGATGTTCAAAAGTTAATCTAAACCTCAGGCCTCGTCACCCGGGAAATGACAAAAATCGGGCAGGCAACATGGCTATGTGGGTCGCTCCCATTAGGGTGTGTAATCACCTATCTAGAGAAAATCCTATTGTTTCTTTAATCTATTTCGATGCTGTCCCTTTTCGGGAAACGGTGGTTTGAGTCCAACCGTTGGTTATATACATTCGATACACTCAAGCGAAATGAGTGGTCGGTTATGTGAGGGCCAGGTTACAAGACGTTCTTGTTGAACCCAGTGTATTCGCCTCTAGAGATACACTATCAGCAGGTGGTCCCATACCTTGTCAAGGTCGGAATCCAATCTCCAATAAGCGCCCGCGGTTTTGATTGTATACTATATATGTGGAGCGTGAGATGTAAGCGTTCCACTAGATTGTTATTTAATTGTATTTAGACATTATGATAATACCAGAAAAGATATTGATTCCAAAAATGTTTTGGGCTATCGTAAGGTAAAAACCGTCCGTGTTTATGTGTGGATTTGGTCTTACGATTATCCATTTTCTTTCAAAGGAGTTTAACTTAAAATCAAGTTGTGTGTTACCTTAATACTGTGCGAGTTTTTCTCACTCTGGTTCACCAGACTGGCCCGGTGTTTTGTAAATGCTCGGGTAAGCCCAGGTATACAGGTTTAGGTTATTGAATGCTGTGAAGAGACGAGCTGGAAGAGTCCAGACATATGGTATTATATGGCTACTTTTCCGCTGTGTGCTGTATATGAGGATAGTTTATTATGAATGTCCAGTTGTGTGCTGTACTCTGATATTGTAAGTATCTTAAAAGCTCTCAGTAAAGGTTTATTTCTGTATTATATTTTGTTCCGCTGCGATGTGAGACTCTGATTCTATGTTATGGTGTTTCTTCTTCTTCTTCTTCTATTCTAATATTTCTTTCTTATCTTACCCTCTAAATTCTTTCTAATAACGTTCCAGTATTTACGGTGTTTGGAAGGTCGGCATGAGGCACGGGAAAGGTATTTATGTCGATTTTCGGGGTCGAAAATTCCTGTTCGTTACAGTGGTATCAGAGCTATTGGTTTAGTAATAACCTTGGCTCTGTGGTGTAACTTGATAGAGATTGGGTTAGTAATACCCTAGATCGAGAATGAGTGTATATATAAGAGAGTGTATTTGTAAATTTTATATACAAATGGTTTTTATTGTGTTTGTTGATCAGTTCAAGTGTTGAAAAGCATAGAACTAGCAATGGATACAGTATTGTTTTGAAAAGTGGATAAATGAAATAATTTTACCCAAATGATATTTTTGTATAGAAAAGAAGTAATTTTCTCAATTTATTGAGATGGTGTATTTGACATGTTTGTCGATTTGGATCAATTCAAATTTGATTAAGAATTTGAATTGTTGAGTGTAAATATATAATAATGATATTGATATTGAGTTAAATAAATTTGAATTAAATGAATAATAATCAAATATGTGAAACCAAAGTAAAATATTAATATTGAATTAATTTCAATTGATTTGGTTGATGTGGTTGTGTGTTGGTTGTTGTTTGTGATTAGTTTGTTATTGGATGATGGGTTATTTGAATGGGAATAATCAACAATTTAATGGGACTAAATGAATTCCAAACTAAAGAATAAATTTCCGGTATAATTAAACTGGAATGAAACTGCATATGAACTGGAATTTATGATTTAACCTGTATTTGATAATGAATTGATGCTGTGTGTTTAATTTTGGGAGTTGGTGTAGTTGTATTGTTGATTAGGAACAATATTATCTCAGAATTTCATATATATGTTACTGATATGTGGATTGAGTTAAGTACAGGTGTCAGATGGCTAGAAAAATTGATATTTATTGAGTAAATCACATATACGCTGAGCAATTATGCTCAACAGCGCTCGCAAAAAGGTTTGCCTACGCGAAAATATGAAATTTTGGGGTTTAGATTTTTATTTTCCGACCGTTGGTCGGTGGATATATATTATATGTTCCTGCGATATCGCAGATGTCACTTAGTGCAGGGGAGACTCTATCGAATTTTCTCGAGAATTTAACGTATCAGAAAATTTTCGATATTTTTGAAAAATTTTATTTATGGTATAAAATTGGTTTTTGATTTAAAATAAATTAGATTTAGAAATTAATGGGTTTGTAACATTCTTTCTTACCTTGGCAATTTCGAGGACGAAATTATTTTAAGGGAGGAAGAATGCAACGACCCGTGTTTTTGGCAGTTAAATATTTTATTAAATTTATTATTTTAAAATATTATATTGGGAATATTAATGGATTTTAATATTTAAATCGTTATTTAAAACGAGATCGAACGCTATATGTTTATATGATATAAATGGATTTTTGTGTATTTTGAATATCGTATAACTCAAAAACATTAATATTAAATTACAATTCCATACTGGTTGAATTTAGAGTTATATATTATACATACAACGATGATGATAATTTATTTTATTTTATTTTATATAACTGTTCTGTAATTTATTATTAATTTATCGATATTATATAAACTACTTAAACAGTTAATGGTAGACAATGGTTAACTATATATATTTTTCACTCCTAAGTAACCAACGTTTGCATATCGTGTTTTCACAATCTCTAAATTGTTGCCAATTCATACCTTCCTTCCAACTAGCCTCTGTGAAAGGGTGATTAATGCCTACTCGATCATTCCTTTCAATCATGCACGTGCACACTACGGCCCTTCCTTCTTCCCTATACACATTTATAAATCAAATCAACCCATCAAAAATGAAAACTCAATAAGACTGGCCGAAAGAAAAGAAAACACAATGCAAGCCTACTCTCCAGACTTAAGTACAGACACACGCCCTATTTCTTCATTTCTAAGTAAAATTAAAACCCCACATGACTGTAGCTTCAGCCTACCCTAAATTTTATGAGCTCTCGTTCCTACTGTGCAAATGGACAACGTAATAAATTCTTCTTTTTCATTTACTTCGTGGTTAAGTAAAGAGCAGTACAATACCCCATCCCTCTATATTCTGCAAACCTAAGTCCACAACTACCCAACATTTCTTCCCATATGCTTTTCTGTAGACGTGCTATCTCGTCTCCATCAACCCAAGTCCAAATCTACCCAAAGATTTAACCAGCTGTAACTACACACTCCTACCATCTTTACTGAAAGGAACGAAAATAAAGCGACCATACTGCATCCCTAACACCCTAAACACATGGCTAAGGAAAATATGATTTTACGTGATGCTTATCTTCTCTTGTATATATATATATATATATAGCATGCAACTGTTTCATTTATTTGTCTCCAGAAGACCAAAACAATAGAGATGCCGCCATTAACCTAGTTACCACAAGCTTTAGAAAGATAATAAAACAATAAAGGGATATTTATAAATATAAGGCCTCGGGCATAGTAACGCATGATGAGAGAAGTGGGAGTGCCTGGTTTGAAGCTGCAGCACGTAACGATGAGGGATGAGGGGTCATTAACGTGTTTGAAGAAATCAGGAAGCGATGAACGAAAACAACATGAACAGTTGGAAAGAAGAGGCAGAACTTACGTGGTGATGGGTGTATAAAAGAATGAGCATGAAGTTCTGGGAGGTTGAAGGCCCGGTGAAAGAGCTTGCATGGAGATGGGTTCAGAGAATTATACAGTAATTTCGAAAAAAGGAAAAGAAAAGGGATGGTCAGAACGGTGCGGCTATGGTGCTCATGCCGATGGCATCATGTCAGGGTCAGTACGAAGGATGGAGGTAGGTGTAACACCCCACCTCCACTAGGGTCACTCACAAAGGGAATGCACTAGTTTTGGAGGAGCGTTATCGAGGTAAACAAACACAGAAATATTACAAGACGGAACATAGATAAAACAGTGGAAGAATCAAAAGATAAATTTCATTACTTTCAAAAAGAGTCAAAACCTTTTACATCAAATAGCCAAGGTCATTATTTTCCATTACAATAATTTCTGTCTCGCATAAATAACGAAGCATAAACTTGAAACAACAAAAGGAGCTTAATTCCCCAAAGGTAGCAGAAATGCAGCCATAGCATAGCTCAAGATCAAACCGTACATGAGCTGAACCAAAAGCAAGTGAAATCCAAGCTAAGTGCTAGAGTTTCCTCCCTGAGAACCTGGGGGGGGGGAACGGAAGAAAAAGATGCGAAAGAAAACGGGTCAGTCATAAAGATTGGTAAGTCCAAGTGACTTTCAGCATAAAAAACAGATAAAGGTAACATGACATGTATAAACTGAAAGTAATCATACGAATGATGACAAGATGGGCAAGATAGAATAAGATAACATGATAAATCAAGTATAGCATCACGTATTCAAGGTTCGCTGCATCAACTGTACTAGAATCCCAAACCCATGTCTTATATTAATCATGAAATGATTCCTTGGCCTATTATCATGAAATGACCCATTTCTAGGTCCAACGAAACGATCCACTAGTCGATCGTCTCCCTACAAGTTCTAGCTCGTCATGTGTCTGTGTCATACGGCCTTATCACGAATGTAGTCACCTGTGTTAGGTCCACTATAGGGTGTATCAAGCCCTATGGTGCCAACCATCGACACGAATCAAGAATGCACAGATAAAGCTACTGATGCCCAATGCCTGCTTTTTCAACTCCGGACCACGTGCACGACCATAGCCCACCTAAACCTACACTAGCGCACCAACACAGCCGTCATTCTGGTCGCTTACAATCATCCCAGTAATCGTGCCCCACCCTGCCTAGTTCCAGCGTACCATGATACATCTAGTGGGTTACCGCTGAAATGGACCGCATAACTAGGGTTTCCATCTAATAGGTTAAGTGTTGTCATTTAAATTCATGACTTAACCCCTATCAGTCTAGCATATCAAGTTGGTTAAGTGTTGTCATTCAAGTTCGTGACTTAACCCACCTACGAATCATGTATCAAGTTGGTTAAGTGTTGTCTTACATGTTCATGACTTAACCCTATCATGTGGCATTAATTCATTAATGCACCCCAACCTCTCACATCAGACCTGTTGTTGTGGTCACTGGATATGTCGGGCGGTTCCGGGCAGAATTACACCACAACTCAGTCTGACCTCGGGTTTTCAAGTGCGATATGACCAACTACCCACATTGGATCCTATTATTTGCAGTAACTGGATTTGCCGGGTGGTTCCAGGCAGAATTACACTGCAAACTCAACCCAACCTCGAGTTGGCCATTTTCAAGTTCATTCTAGTGTCATGTCCATGTTCAAGATTCATGTGAAGTTCGTGTCAAGTTTTCAAGGCAAGTTTCATGTCAAGTTCCTGTCAAGTTTTCAAGGCAAGTTTCATGCTAAGCTTCCTATGATTACCAATTTTTCCTAACGTTACCCCGTATAAATATTAGGCTAACAATCTTAGCCTAATTTCTTGTCCGCATGATTTTTGGCATATAATATTAGGCTAAAAACATAGCCTAATTTAACGTACGCAAAATTAGCATAAAGCAATTCATTAACATAAACATGACATAGGTGTAAACTTGGCATTTTTGGCATAGTCAATATGAACATCATAGGTGTGAACTTGCAAAATAGTCAACATGAATATCATAGGTGTGAATCTTGCAACGTAGACTAAATCAACATACATATATGTGAACTT
The DNA here is from genome assembly GCA_030737875.1 of Allium sativum. Taxonomy (NCBI): domain Eukaryota; kingdom Viridiplantae; phylum Streptophyta; class Magnoliopsida; order Asparagales; family Amaryllidaceae; genus Allium; species Allium sativum. Next base: position 987,019,271 of record CM060924.1, read on the forward strand.
GCAACATAGACTAAACCAACTTACATATATGTGAACTTGCAAATAAATCACGAGCATATGAATAAGTGTGAACTTGAAATATGACATAGGTTTAATCATATACACATAAACATGTAGATCTAACATTTGGTCTCATATGTGATATGATTTTACAACCTAAAACTTGCATAACATGATAAACTACGCAACTTGTCATACTTCAAGTTCATATACACATGAATAGACTTATTCATTAACTCCCAATTCAACATGATAATAAAATAGAACCATAGGCATAAATCAATATCATTCAATTCCACATATAACATAATCAACATTATTCTATTATCAATCTATTTTTAAGGCATGACATAACTGAATAAATTGATTAAAACATCGTAGGCATATAGATCTGATAACATTATTGATCATGAAAAGGTTTGAATAATAATCTAGTTTCAAGAACAAAGATAGATCTAGTTTAATAGAAAAATCCTCAAAATCAAGATCCAAGGACAAATAAAGAAAAGGTCTGAATAGAAAATTAAGCTTAGATCCGATTTCAAGGTTATAATCCTAGGCAATAACCTCATGGTCATGAATGTTAGGTATTTAGTCACAATTGTCCTTGTCATAGTCATAGGCAATAGTCTTATGTTCATAGTCATAGGCATAGGCATAGTCTTATGCTCACAGTCATAGGCATAGGCATAGGGATAGGCATAGTCTTATGTTCACAGTCATAGGCATAAGCATAGTCTTATGATCACCGTCATAGTCTTAGGCCACTAATAATAGTTTCAACGTCGTCGAAAATATTCCCAATAGTTAAGATACAAAAATAAAACATGAATAGATATGAATTATACATAAATTAATTCCAATTTATAACATGCCATATTAAGTTTATAGTTTTTATCTAAAAGTAACTGGAACTTACAGATCGTGGTCTAAGAAATTTAGATGCAGAAGCCAAGTTTAGAAATTAGCCGTTGAATTGTTGAATCGCTGAATCTTGCTTTGATTGTAAAAGAAAATCCCCAACAAGAAATTCCTAGTCGTAGTCTTCAAGAAATAATCTTCACGATTTATTTTAATTTAATTTTTTTAGAGGAAGAAGAAGAAGCCATGATCATCAAGAGTTTGAGCAGCATAAGGTTAGAGAAGAATGGTGTAAAGAGAATGAGGCTAGGAGGCTGTTTATATAGTGTTTCAAACTAATTAGAGCCGTCGATGAAGTTAGAGTTAATCAAGGCCATCCATCTTGTAATGACCCGCATTGGCAGAGGTATTATCATTAATTTATTTAATTATATAAATGGTGGTTTAGTGAATTAAATGGTCATGGAATAAAATATTGATGAATATTTAATTAAAATAATAAATTAAAATTTTATTTAATTCTGAAATAATCAGAATTGGCTGAAATGGCGATATGGTGTGAACTGGATCATCGGTGATATTTAATTCAGCTAGGAATTGAATTTGAATAACGAATATATTCAATCATCGACAATTGAACGTATAGTTTATAATATAATTATAAACGAACTCGAAATGGCGCTGCAGTTCGTAAGTTGGCGATTCGAACTTCAACTGAATGTACAGGATTCGTTTTAAGCCAGATTTCTATGAAAAAAGAAACGTTAGGAGCTGGTGGAGTATATCTTTCTAGTAGAAGAGAAGAATCGAGATTTCGTCGTGTAGATTTTGAGATATGTCTAAATCAAATTTTAAAATAGTCGCTATAGAATCGTTTATCGATTTATTCGATATAACTAGAGATCGGGGTTGAATTTAAACAAGGTTCTTTTGGGAAATAGTGATAATTAAATTTTTAGAATTTTACTGTAATTTTTAAATTTAATAAGCGACTTTTTATTTGAAGTATTTCGCACCCTGAAATCAACATTTTGAGGTTTCAAAATATGAGTTAATCTACCGGTATTTTTATATTTTTGGGATCGTGGGGCATTGCTCGTCGCACTGGTATGTTTGTCTCTGTCAATGGGAGTCCCTAAGTGATAAAACGATGTGTAGCGTCGGTACCCTAATTAAAATATCCAAGTTTGTGGACTGAAACAAAACAACCAAGAAGACTAAATTATGCCACGCGATTCACTTCTGATACCACACCCTTCTTTATAAATCACGATATGTTCCTTTTCCATCACTTAAAAAAAAAATCGAAAAGAGCTTCAGCTCAAAACAGAAAATGGCCGCTCGAATCAAACTAAAAAAAATCGCTCCCCTTTAATCTTCCCTCCTCCCCTTACTCAAATCAAGACCTCGTTCGATCTTCTGTAGCGCGATAAAGAAGTCTCCCCTTTTTTTTGGTCTCGAGTTTGACTCGATTTAGGAAATCGATATTTGTTCAGCCGCGTCGACGAGGGAGAGTCGGACCTCTGGTGTTGTCTCAGGCGCCGAACAAGAAGTCGAGGTCGCGATTTTCTGGAGCTCGACATATAAAGCAAAGTCGCGACTGGGATGTCGAAGTCGCAGTCACTGTTAGGGTTCATCGCTGATGTCAAAATTGTAGCAGTAGGAGGTTGAGGAGGACGGAAGGGATTTAGAAGGAGTAGAAGAGGAGATTGGCGTGAGGGGTAAACTTGGTTTGAAGAACAGTGTAGGAGCTGAAACGTGAATGATAAAAGTAGTTTAAATTGGCAAATGGCAAGCAATACTGTAGCCGTATATTTTGGGGAATGGGAAGGGTTGTAGTGTTGGAGTGCACAGGGAATATGGATATCGGTTTAACAAGGGAGTATGGGCTGTTATAAATAACGTGAGGGGGATAGGAAATGGGGCTGTGTGGAGTTTTTGTATAGGACGTGAATATTGGGTTTAGAGGTGAAGTGGTGAAGGACATGGCAGTTGGAATTCGTGTGAAGGAGTGTGTAGCTCAAGGAAGTGGGACGGAAAGGAGCAGGAAGAAAGGAGAGTTACTGTAGGGTACGGGTCAGAATCGGGAATGGGCCATTTGAAATTGTTTAAGGCCCTTAAGAAGAAGAAAAAAAGATAAAGAACAAAAAGGAGGAAAACAATGGATCCGCCCTTTTTGTTTTGAAGTTGAAGTCACTGACACGTTTAGAGTTCAACACAAAGAGAAGCGGTCGGTCCGAAGGCTTACGGGTTGGGTTTTCAAGGGTAAATGGGCCACGTAAAGGAAAGCGAAACAAGTTGCGTTGGGATCGTATGGACGGACACTACACGATGGAACTGACTGGAAGTCCATCGGAGCTCGTTACAATTTATGATGAAATAAATTGTATGATCAGAATCGTCAACGCAAACCGTATTTAACGGTTAACGCGCCAATGTGAGTAAATCTCACTAACTCTTAACAGTTTATAATTTCATGTTATATTTTTAGAACTGTTAGATATTGGCTGATTTACCGTATGTTGACTGTTTGATTGAACTGCTAGTCAGTTAGATAAATTTTCTATATTGATTCTGTTTAACAGAATGTATCATATAGAACTGAAAGTGATGTTATCTATATTGTTTAACATCTGTGATGCAGGGAGACAGGTTGGAGGAATCCAACTGGATTCCTCAACATTTATTTTACTGTTTTCATATATTGTGAGATATGATGGGTTATATAATCTGTTATGGATTATGTGTGTTGGGATGATGTTGATCATTGTTATTCGATATTGTAAATATCATAAAAGACCCTGGGATGTAAAAAGAATTTATTTCAATGTGTATTGAAATAAAGGAATTTTATAAAATCACAGGATTTTATAAAAAGGAAATATTTATAAAACGAACACGGTTTTATAAAAGGGATATTTATTTAGAAAATAAATAGAAATAGAAAAGGAATATTTATTTAGAAAATAAATAGAAGTTATAAATAGGAAATATTTGTAACGGTAAATAGAAGTTATAAATAGGATATATTTGTAACGGTAAGTAAACGTTATAAAAAGGAAATAGTTGTAACGGAAAACGTAGTTTATAAAAAGGAACTAATCGATGTTAGTTTAATCAATTAGTGTTAAAGTGAAATGAGTAAATCAATAGTGTTAGTCAAATAGAGTTAATCCAATAGTGTTAGTCCAATAGAGTTAAATTGATAAGAGTTAATCAAATATAGCTATTCGAAGGAGGGTTAAGTAAGGAAGTTTGTAAAGGAATATAAAGTGAACTTTGCCTATTTCAAAGTTAGAAATGTTGTTCAGTTAAGGTCTGAGAGGTAGTTCTACCCCAACTTGATTGGCTTCGTTTTGAACTAAGGAATAGTTAAGGTTCGGCAGTAAAGGAAATGGTTTGAGTTGGCATCGCGATGGTTTGTTTAAACATCTGCCTAAGTCCAATGAAGAAGCTTTGGAAATGTTTTCCAAGTAAGAAACCAGAAATGTTTTCTAATAAAGAAAACGAGAAATGGAAATGTTTTCCATTATTAATAACGTATATTTCCCAATTTAGAAAATAAGGAATATTGAACGTAGGGAAACATGAGATAAGTAAATTAATAAACTAAAGAGATGAATGTTGAATGATGTTTGATCGATATAATTTCCATTTGGAAAAAATATCATTTTTGCACACCTATTTTTATTCGATAGTTGAATCACAGACTATCGAAGTTTTGACCATTTTAACGTTGTTAATATGGAGAGACCGGTTGGATTATTATCCAAAGAACCACTCTGTATTGGCATAAGCGTTGCGAATCATATATGCCAAAGGAAATTGAAGACGGAGTTATGCAAGGGCTATCCTATTTACAGAATAGTGCCTTCGGTTCATCCTGTTCCTGGATGACTTGTATGGACGGATGTCTAACAGAGTATTTCCAGACAATCACATATATTGGTTTCTCAAACTGTACCAAGAGTGGAAGCGGAGAAGGAAACTTCTCTTAGCTAACACATAATGTATGGTTGAGGACATCAATCGGTGATTGGATGGATTTGATGATGTGACATTCAAAGTGAATCTGGTATGATGATAAAGCGTAGCTTCTAGCCGCATCATCCGGTAAATGACAGAAATCGGGCAGGCAGCATGGCTAAGTCGGTCGCACCGAAGTAGGGTGTATAATCACCTGATCTAGAGTTTCATTCATTTCTAAAAATCTATTGTTGATGCTGTCCCATTCGGGAAACGGTTGCTGATCCCAACTGTTGGTGATATACATTCGATACACTCAAGCGAAATGAGTGGTCGGTCATGTGTGGCCGGGTTGCAAGATGTTCTTGTTGAACCCAGTGTATTCCTCTCTAGAGGTACACGAGCGAAAGGTGGATCCATACCTTGTCATAGTTGGAAATCCATTACCCAATACGTGCTTGCGGTTTTGATTGTATACTATATATGTAGAATGTGAGATGAAAGCGTTTCTGCTAGATGATTATATATATACTGTGGTTGATAGACATTATTATAATATCAAAAGGTTTTTGATATAAAGTTATTTTGGATTCTCATAAGGGAAAAACCCGTTCCGTTATGCGGCGTGGTCTTATGAGATATCATATACTTGTTCAACTGTTTTTAAACTGTTTTACTCACACCAGTCCCATGACTGACCCGGAGTTTACTTTGTTGTTTTCCCTAAACTCTTGGGTGCCTAAATTTGTACGGGCAGTCAAGTAGTCGGGATTTTACAGATATAGTTGAAGAGCTGGAGCAGGAGGCTTCAGGATCATATAGCTATAGTTATTTCCGCTGTGGTGTAAGTAATGTACTTTGATATTGATGTATATTCAAGTACAGATGTATATTTCAAGTTATGTTATATATATTATATGTTATTCGTTCCGCTGTGAGATTCGTGTTACTCTGATGTTGTGTTCTTCTTCTTCTTCTATTCTAAGTTTCTATCTTATCTTTTCTCACCCTCTAATTTCTTTCACTAATTACCAGGATTTTTCGACGTTTTGGTTATCGACATCGAGCTTATGTCGATAACCAAAGTCGCTCAAAATCCGGGTCGTTACAGTTGGTATCAGAGCTTAAGTTAAGAATTACTTGGCTCTGTGGCGTGACTCGGTAGAGATAGGGTTAGTAATACCCTAGACTGAGATTGAGTGTATATATACGAGTGAACGTATTTGTATATGATATAAAAATAATTTTATATTGTGAAGATTTATTGGTTGAGTTGTTTATGAGTTCTGGTCGATCAGTTTGGTCCACTGTATCGGTAGGAGTTACTAAACACTCGAATACGATGGGTCGGCACGATATGTTTTGAGAGAGGGTAAATGAAAATAGTTTACCCAACGTATATTTTGATATATATGGGATATATTGGTTGTTATTATAATCGAGCAAGATTATAGATTAAGTGGTTATGTAAATAATCAATCAGAATTCATATAACTGAAATACGTGAAATCAGATGAGTTAAATCTGAAATTTTAAACCAGGAATTGATTTAAAATTCTGGAAAATTTGATAAGTGTTGTAAATGGATTTGGATTTAAAATAAGGAAAATTTAAGATCTTGGAGATTTTAAATTGTTTTACAAGCAGTGTGAATTATATTTTGAAATGAATTTCAAAGTGGAAATGTTAGAAATGGTTTTATAGTATTAAACTCACTTCGATCGCTGGAAAATAGATTCTGATGATGACAGCTGCATCATCAGTATTCATTTTCGAGTTGTAAGTGACGAATTACTACCAGAGATACTATTTTGAATTTGTTTTGGGAAAGACAAGTTGTGTTGAATTTCAAAATGGGATTTAAAATATGGAATTTGAATTTTTAAATAGAATTGAAATTGAAATTTGAATAAAGAAGATTCAAATAGAATTGAAATTGAAATTTGAATAAAGAAGATTCAAATAGAATTGAAATTGAAATTTGAATAAAGAAGATTCAAATAGAATTGAAATTGAAATTTGAATAAAGAAGATTCAAATAGAATTGAAATTGAAATTTGAATATAGAAGATTCAAAGGGAATTGAAATGAAATAAAGAGAATTCAAATAGATTTGAATTTAGAAATTCAAATGGAGTTTGAAAATAGAATTTGAATAGAGGAAATTCGAATATAAAAATCGAATAGAATTTGAATCAGAGAAGTGACATAGAGATTGAGTAAAGGATTTGAAAGGGAATTTGAATATTTGTAATTCAAATTGAATATAGAAATTTAAAGGAGTTTAAATATATATGGAATTCAAATAGAATTTGAATTAGGAAAATTCAAATAGAGTTAAAAAGGAATTTGAATATAGGATTCAAATGGAATTTGAATATAGCATTCAAACGGGATTTGAGGATTTGTATTCGAAATTGAATATGAAGCGTAAGTTGAAATTGGAGTTCAAATTAGTTGTAAGCAAGTTAAAATATATTTGAACATATCATGTTCAAATATAAAAGTGGAATAGACTAAAGGAGTAAATCAACAAAATTTAATTAACGAATTGAGTTAAAACGATCAGGTATAGTTAAAATAGATTGGGCAAGTATAAATATACATGAGATATGTATGGATAAAGTATAGAAGTGAAATAAATAGAATGCTCGACGGAAAGGTATGTATTTAATTCATATATGAGATTTTATGCGCCATATCGGCTAGCCGCTTGGCTTTTCTTTTTCTTTTGATTGGAGAAGGCCTGTGTGGCAGTTTGGGGATTTTCCCGATGCTCCCGGTACAAAGGAGGTTATGGCGAATTTTTCCGGGAATTTAAGGAGTTAGAATATTTTTAAGATAATTTGATAGTTAGAAATCAACGTATCGATATATATAGAAGTCGATAAGGAAACGAACTTAGAAATAGGATAGTACAATCAAAAAGGAAGTCTAGAATAAAATCTAGTCAGGATAGAAAGAGGAAGTGTATACGTATTTAAAAGTGAATAAGTAGTTGTATGGTATTGATTATTCGAGTAAGTAGTCATATCTGTTTTAACGTTATAAATGTTATTCAGTCAAGGTCTGAGAGGTAGTTATACCCCAACTTGATTGATTTCATTATTAACAAATAAATAGTAAGATTTAAGGCTCGAAGATCAATGTTGAATAGGAGTTAGTTGAATATAGTATTTGGGTTGTCGTAACAATGTTTTACACAACATCCGTTTTAACCCAAATAAGTGTAAGATTGAACATATAATAATGAGTATTTCCTAAGTATAGAAATAAACGAGATCGGAAAAAGAGATAAATAATTGGAGTATTTTTCAATTATAAATAGCATATATTTTCTGAAGTTTAGAAAATAAAGGAAGGCGATATTCGGAAATGTTTTCCAAAGAACATAAAAGGCCAATATGGTCATTGAAAATATTTGGTTAACAAATATTGATAAAGAAATAGAGAAGTGATTTAACTAATGGAATATTGATTATGGGCTCAGGGACATGTTCAAAAGGAAAATTTGATTTTTGAAAGGAGTAAACTATTTGAAAACTCCCAGGGAAAGACTGTTTGAATTAAAAACAAATTTAATAGGAATTTGTGAAAGAAAATTTGAATTAAAGTAAAGTCAGTTAAGTGGTAACTGAGTTTTGAATTAGAATGATATCAAGGCAAATTTGATTGTGAGATTCAAATGTGAAGTGTAAGGTGATAATCAAGTTAAGAGTCGGGGATCAAGACGAAACTTGAGTTTGAAATGAAAATGTGGCTTGGTAAAAGCGAATGGTTGTGTTGGAGATAAAAGTAATTTACGATTTTGATTGGGATAACATTGGTATATGCTGAGTGATAGCATATGGAAGTAATAGAGTTGGTATGCCGACAAAAATGTACAAGTTTATATTTCATATGATATGAGATTTTGATGAGCCGAATTGGCAAGCCGCTTGGCTGTTTGATTTTCTTTTTGGTTGAAGATGGCCCAGAGAGGCGAGTTGGAGTTTGATCGATTGACCAGTACAAAGGAGGTGCTGGCGAAATTTTTCGAAGAGTTAAGGCGTTAGAAAATTTTCAGGATTTTCGAAAATTTTCGTTGATAAGAATTAATTAATAATTTAATTGAAATTAAATTGGTTCAGTTGAAAACTGAAGTTAAGAAGTGAACAAATATGTTCTAACCAGTCGATAGGGTCGTCCTCTACCTTTTAGCAATTTCGAGGACGAAATTTTTATAAGTAGGGAAGAATGTAATGACCCGCATTGGCAGAGGTATTATCATTAATTTATTTAATTATATAAATGGTGGTTTAGTGAATTAAATGGTCATGGAATAAAATATTGATGAATATTTAATTAAAATAATAAATTAAAATTTTATTTAATTCTGAAATAATCAGAATTGGCTGAAATGGCGATATGGTGTGAACTGGATCATCGGTGATATTTAATTCAGCTAGGAATTGAATTTGAATAACGAATATATTCAATCATCGACAGTTGAACGTATAGTTTATAATATAATTATAAACGAACTCGAAACGGCGCTGCAGTTCGTAAGTTGGCGATTCGAACTTCAACTGAATGTACAGGATTCGTTTTAAGCCAGATTTCTATGAAACAAGAAACGTTAGGAGCTGGTGGAGTATATCTTTCTAGTAGAAGAGAAGAATCGAGATTTCGTCGTGTAGATTTTGAGATATGTCTAAATCAAATTTTAAAATAGTCGCTATAGAATCGTTTATCGACCATATCGATTTATTCGATATAACTAGAAATCGGGGTTGAATTTAAACAAGGTTCTTTTGGGAAATAGTGATAATTAAATTTTTAGAATTTTACTGTAATTTTTAATTAATTTAATAAGCGACTTTTTATTTGAAGTATTTCGCACCCTGAAATCAACATTTTGAGGTTTCAAAATATGAGTTAATCTACCGGTATTTTTATATTTTTGGGATCGTGGGGCATTGCTCGTCGCACTGGTATGTTTGTCTCTGTCAATGGGAGTCCCTAAGTGATAAAACGATGTGTAGCGTCGGTACCCTAATTAAAATATCCAAGTTTGTGGACTGAAACAAAACAACCAAGAAGACTAAATTATGCCACGCGATTCACTTCTGATACCACACCCTTCATTATAAATCACGATATGTTCCTTTTCCATCACTTAAAAAAAAATCGAAAAGAGCTTCAGCTCAAAACAGAAAATGGCCGCTCGAATCAAACTAAAAAAAATCGCTCCCCTTTAATCTTCCCTCCTCCCCTTACTCAAATCAAGACCTCGTTCGATCTTCTGTAGCGCGATAAAGAAGTCTCCCCTTTTTTTTGGTCTCGAGTTTGACTCGATTTAGGAAATCGATATTTGTTCAGCCGCGTCGACGAGGGAGAGTCGGACCTCTGGTGTTGTCTCAGGCGCCGAACAAGAAGTCGAGGTCGCGATTTTCTGGAGCTCGACATATAAAGCAAAGTCGCGACTGGGATGTCGAAGTCGCAGTCACTGTTAGGGTTCATCGCTGATGTCAAAATTGTAGCAGTAGGAGGTTGAGGAGGACGGAAGGGATTTAGAAGGAGTAGAAGAGGAGATTGGCGTGAGGGGTAAACTTGGTTTGAAGAACAGTGTAGGAGCTGAAACGTGAATGATAAAAGTAGTTTAAATTGGCAAATGGCAAGCAATACTGTAGCCGTATATTTTGGGGAATGGGAAGGGTTGTAGTGTTGGAGTGCACAGGGAATATGGATATCGGTTTAACAAGGGAGTATGGGCTGTTATAAATAACGTGAGGGGGATAGGAAATGGGGCTGTGTGGAGTTTTTGTATAGGACGTGAATATTGGGTTTAGAGGTGAAGTGGTGAAGGACATGGCAGTTGGAATTCGTGTGAAGGAGTGTGTAGCTCAAGGAAGTGGGACGGAAAGGAGCAGGAAGAAAGGAGAGTTACTGTAGGGTACGGGTCAGAATCGGGAATGGGCCATTTGAAATTGTTTAAGGCCCTTAAGAAGAAGAAAAAAAGATAAAGAACAAAAAGGAGGAAAACAATGGATCCGCCCTTTTTGTTTTGAAGTTGAAGTCACTGACACGTTTAGAGTTCAACACAAAGAGAAGCGGTCGGTCCGAAGGCTTACGGGTTGGGTTTTCAAGGGTAAATGGGCCACGTAAAGGAAAGCGAAACAAGTTGCGTTGGGATCGTATGGACGGACACTACACGATGGAACTGACTGGAAGTCCATCGGAGCTCGTTACAATTTATGATGAAATAAATTGTATGATCAGAATCGTCAACGCAAACCGTATTTAACGGTTAACGCGCCAATGTGAGTAAATCTCACTAACTCTTAACAGTTTATAATTTCATGTTATATTTTTAGAACTGTTAGATATTGGCTGATTTACCGTATGTTGACTGTTTGATTGAACTGCTAGTCAGTTAGATAAATTTTCTATATTGATTCTGTTTAACAGAATGTATCATATAGAACTGAAAGTGATGTTATCTATATTGTTTAACATCTGTGATGCAGGGAGACAGGTTGGAGGAATCCAACTGGATTCCTCAACATTTATTTTACTGTTTTCATATATTGTGAGATATGATGGGTTATATAATCTGTTATGGATTATGTGTGTTGGGATGATGTTGATCATTGTTATTCGATATTGTAAATATCATAAAAGACCCTGGGATGTAAAAAGAATTTATTTCAATGTGTATTGAAATAAAGGAATTTTATAAAATCATAGGATTTTATAAAAAGGAAATATTTATAAAACGAACACGGTTTTATAAAAGGGATATTTATTTAGAAAATAAATAGAAATAGAAAAGGAATATTTATTTAGAAAATAAATAGAAGTTATAAATAGGAAATATTTGTAACGGTAAATAGAAGTTATAAATAGGATATATTTGTAACGGTAAGTAAACGTTATAAAAAGGAAATAGTTGTAACGGAAAACGTAGTTTATAAAAAGGAACTAATTGATGTTAGTTTAATCAATTAGTGTTAAAGTGAAATGAGTAAATCAATAGTGTTAGTCAAATAGAGTTAATCCAATAGTGTTAGTCCAATAGAGTTAAATTGATAAGAGTTAATCAAATATAGCTATTCGAAGGAGGGTTAAGTAAGGAAGTTTGTAAAGGAATATAAAGTGAACTTTGCCTATTTCAAAGTTAGAAATGTTGTTCAGTTAAGGTCTGAGAGGTAGTTCTACCCCAACTTGATTGGCTTCGTTTTGAACTAAGGAATAGTTAAGGTTCGGCAGTAAAGGAAATGGTTTGAGTTGGCATCGCGATGGTTTGTTTAAACATCTGCCTAAGTCCAATGAAGAAGCTTTGGAAATGTTTTCCAAGTAAGAAACCAGAAATGTTTTCTAATAAAGAAAACGAGAAATGGAAATGTTTTCCATTATTAATAACGTATATTTTCCCAATTTAGAAAATAAGGAATATTGAACGTAGGGAAACATGAGATAAGTAAATTAATAAACTAAAGAGATGAATGTTGAATGATGTTTGATCGATATAATTTCCATTTGGAAAAAATATCATTTCTGCACACCTATTTTTATTCGATAGTTGAATCACAGACTATCGAAGTTTTGACCATTTTAACGTTGTTAATATGGAGAGACCGGTTGGATTATTATCCAAAGAACCACTCTGTATTGGCATAAGCGTTGCGAATCATATATGCCAAAGGAAATTGAAGACGGAGTTATGCAAGGGCTATCCTGTTTACAGAATAGTGCCTTCGGTTCATCCTGTTCCTGGATGACTTGTATGGACGGATGTCTGACAGAGTATTTCCAGACAATCACATATATTGGTTTCTCAAACTGTACCAAGAGTGGAAGCGGAGAAGGAAACTTCTCTTAGCTAACACATAATGTATGGTTGAGGACATCAATCGGTGATTGGATGGATTTGATGATGTGACATTCAAAGTGAATCTGGTATGATGATAAAGCGTAGCTTCTAGCCTCATCATCCGATAAATGACAGAAATCGGGCAGGCTGCATGGCTAAGTCGGTCGCACCGAAGTAGGGTGTATAATCACCTGATCTAGAGTTTCATTCATTTCTAAAAATCTATTGTTGATGCTGTCCCATTCGGGAAACGGTTGCTGATCCCAACTGTTGGTGATATACATTCGATACACTCAAGCGAAATGAGTGGTCGGTCATGTGTGGCCGGGTTGCAAGATGTTCTTGTTGAACCCAGTGTATTCCTCTCTAGAGGTACACGAGCGAAAGGTGGATCCATACCTTGTCATAGTTGGAAATCCATTACCCAATACGTGCTTGCGGTTTTGATTGTATACTATATATGTAGAACGTGAGATGAAAGCGTTTCTGCTAGATGATTATATATATACTGTGGTTGATAGACATTATTATAATATCGAAAGGTTTTTGATATAAAGTTATTTTGGATTCTCATAAGGGAAAAACCCGTTCCGTTATGCGGCGTGGTCTTATGAGATATCATATACTTGTTCAACTGTTTTTAAACTGTTTTACTCACACCAGTCCCATGACTGACCCGGAGTTTACTTTGTTGTTTTCCCTAAACTCTTGGGTGCCTAAATTTGTACGGGCAGTCAAGTAGTCGGGATTTTACAGATATAGTTGAAGAGCTGGAGCAGGAGGCTTCAGGATCATATAGCTATAGTTATTTCCGCTGTGGTGTAAGTAATGTACTTTGATATTGATGTATATTCAAGTACAGATGTATATTTCAAGTTATGTTATATATATTATATGTTATTCGTTCCGCTGTGAGATTCGTGTTACTCTGATGTTGTGTTCTTCTTCTTCTTCTATTCTAAGTTTCTATCTTATCTTTTCTCACCCTCTAATTTCTTTCACTAATTACCAGGATTTTTCGACGTTTTGGTTATCGACATCGAGCTTATGTCGATAACCAAAGTCGCTCAAAATCCGGGTCGTTACACATCTCAAGAGAAGCCAATCAGAAAGTGACAAGTTAGCCCTAGTGACATAGCAGAGCTCAGAAATTCGACCAGAACCCGACCAGGCTAGCCAGGGTCAAACCAGAAAACTATGCAGGCCTGCTGCTCTGCCTGGGCGCACCTGCTAAGTGCGCCAATGCAAAATTGCATGGGCGCACTTCCCAAGTGCGCCAGTGCAATTTTGTTCTGGCGCACATCCCAAGTGCGCCAGTGCATTCTGGCCGGTTTCTGGTTTTTCTGCCTAACTTCGTTCGTCCATATCTTCTTCGTACGGTATCCGTTTTACGCAAACTCGGACTCTATTTCAAGAAGAATTCCGAGACGAACGCAACGGCGTAACCATTTCCCTTGATTCTTATTTTAAAAATTAATTTTGCCTTGATTTATGGTTTTAACATTTTATAAAAATACAGGTTGTTACATTCTCCCCTCCTTAAAGGATTTCGTCCCCAAAATCTTCAAGTTAGGAAGAACGCATCCTATTATCCAATCAACCATCTACTCAACCATCATCCACAAGAAACCATTATCGTTAAAAGATTTCTAATGCTATATGAACATATGCAGAAAGTGTGTGTATATGTTCCTTATCTAATGCAAATGATCAGGGCTGATTGATCTTCCTAATGCAAAATATGTTTAGTGTCATGAATCCAACATGTATGCAAATAGTCCTAGTCACATAAACACTATATGTGTGCACAAACATCCATCCATATGCAACATCCACATGATAACACATTCAATTTAATCCATAAACAAGTATAAACACTCATGCATTTGCAATATGAAAATATGTCTGAGCCAATCTAGTGCCTAATGTGTGTTATGCAACCATGAGCAACCACTTGCAACCATTTGCAAACATCAACCATAACATGTTTCAATCACATGTTTACATCCAAAAGGGTTCTACCTAAGGTTCTTAAGATAGGATTGAAAAGATAAACAATATAAAACAAAGCATCAAGGATAAGAAGTTAAAGACGTACCCCCAGAGGGTCCTACCTACGGGGCTTGCCCTTGCTTCTTAGGGCATTTCTTGCTGATATGTCCAGTTTCAGCACATTGGAAACATGCTCCCATCTTCATCTTCTTTTTTCTACAATCTTGGGCTATATGGCCCTCAATACCACAGAAGTGGCATTTTCTTTTCTCGCATGTCTTGTAATCATTCTTGTTGTTGTTCTTGCCTCCTTTCTCGGAGTCTACCTTCTTGTTTTGAGATTCATTCGCCTTGACCTCCTTCTTGCCATTCTTGTCTTCTTCACTTAAGAGCACCATGTCTACTAGCTTTTCATAAGTAGCCCCCATAGGTACGTGAGTCATGGCCAAGCTGTGAAGTGGCTCATTCAATCCTTTGACAAAACGAAGAGCCTTCTTATGAGGGGTATTTACTATGTCCAGTCCAAACCGAGCCAGCTGATTGAATTGATTGACATACTCTTTAACCATCATACTTCCTTCCTTAAGAGATAAGAACTTTTCCAGCTGTAGACTTCGTTCAGCTTGTGAGAGGAATTTCGTCTCGAACCTTATTCTGAAATCCATCCATGTTTCAACCGACCTCTCAGCGTTAGTGACTTCCCACCAATAGGAAGCTTCGTCTTTGAGCAACCATACCGCCAACTGTACTTTTTGCCTATCGTCCAACTCGAAGATAACGAACAGATACTCAGTTTCTTTGAGCCAATTCCTCGCTTCTACGAATGATTCAGTTCCCTTGAAATCCTTTCCACCTACGGCTCTAAAATCTTTACAGATCTTCGAGAAAGCAATTGCAGAGGAGGGGGCGGAGGAGGAGGAATCGCTGCAGCTGGAGGAGGAATATCTGTTGGACCTGAATCGTTGGCCCTAGCCTCTAAGTACCTCCTAAACCAGCCAGGTATTGGCACTCCCTCTGGAAAGTTAAGATTCCCAGACATGCTGAAATTAAAATGAAGAGATTCAAATGAGGAAACAAAGGATAGTGCTAATGGCTTTTGGGGAATGGCCTTTAAATAAAACAAGATTTTTCTTGAAAAATGCTTCTTTGTAAACGGTTTTGAAAATAATTTCAGAAGGTTTTAAAAACTTTTGCCCAGTCTGGTAACCTTCTGCTTTAATACCAAATATAACACCCCACCTCCACTAGGGTCACTCACAAAGGGAATGCACTAGTTTTGGAGGAGCGTTATCGAGGTAAACAAACATAGAAATATTACAAGAAAGAACATAGATAAAACAGCGGAAGAATCAAAAGATAAATTTCGTTACTTTCAAAAAGAGTCAAAACCTTTTACATCAAATAGCCAAGGTCATCATTTTCCATTACAATAAATTCTGTCTTGCATAAATAAAGAAGCATAAACTTGAAACAACAAAAGAAGCTTAATTCCCCAAAGGTAGCAGAAATGCAGCCATAGCATAGCTCAAGATCAAACCGTACATGAGCTGAACCGAAAGCAAGTGAAATCCAAGCTAAGTGCTAGAGTTTCCTCCCTGAGAACCTGGGGGGGGGGGGAACGGAAGAAAAAGAGGCGAAAGAAAACGGGTCAGTCATAAAGACTGGTAAGTCTAAGTGACTTTCAGCATAAAAACAGATAAAGGTAACACGACATGTATAAACTGAAAGTAATCATACGGATGATGACAAAATGGGCAAGATAGACTAAGATAACATGATAAATCAGTATAAATCAAGTATAGCATCACGTATTCAAGGTTCTCTACATCAACTGTACTACAATCCCAAAACCATGTCTTATATTAATCATGAAATGATTCCTTGGCCCAATATCATGAAATGACGCATTTCTAGGTCCAACGAAAAGATCCACTAGTCGATCGGCTCCCTACAAGTTCTAGTTTGTCATGTGTTTGTGTCATACGACCCTATCACGAATGTAGTCACCTGTGCTAGGTCCACCATAGGGTGTATCAAGCCCTATGGTGCCAACCACCGACATGAATCAAGAATGTACAGATAAGCCTACTAATGCCCAATGCCTGGTTTTTCAACTCCGGACCACGTGCATGACCATAGCCCGCCTGAACCTACACTGGTGTACCAACACAGCCTTCATTCTGGTTGCTTACAATCAACCCAATAATCGTTCCCTACCCTGCCTAGTTCTAGGGTACCATGATACATCTAGTGGGTTACTGCTAAAATGGACCGCGTAACTAGGGTTTCCGTCTAATAGGTTAAGTGTTGTCATTTAAATTCGTGACTTAACCCCTATCAGTCTAGCATGTCAAGTTGGTTAAGTGTTGTCATTCAAGTTGGTGACTTAACCAACATACGAATTGTAACAACCCGTATTTTTATAACTTGTTATAACCATAAATCAAGACAGAATAAATTTTTAAGATAAGAATCAAGGGAAACGGGTTACGCTATTACGTTCGTCTCAAAATTCTGCTTGGAAACGAGTCCGAGTTTTCGAGAATCGGAGTCCGTATGACCAAGTTATGACCCTTCGAAGTTTTTAGAAATTTTCAAGTTCAGTACAGCTCAGAATTCGAATTCAAATTTCGAATTCAAACCCCAGAACGGACTGGGCGGGAAATTTCCCACCCAAGACCAGGTCGACCTGAGGGTCGACCATAGTGTCGACCTACCCAGGCCCAGGTCGACCATAAAGTCGACCTGGGTGTCGACCTGGTTGCCGAGCCCATTTTTGAGTCAGAGTTCACTCTGATGTTTCTAGTCCGATTTCTGTCTAAATTCGTTGGCCAGACCCTATATAAACAGCCCCTAACTATAGTCTCTCTACACAAATTCTCTCTGACCTTATGCTGCTAAAACTCCGGTTGAAAAGTTAGAGAAAAGGGATTTCTTCTTCTCTAAAAAGGCTACGTGTAGAGTATTGCTGTTTGGGGGATTTCTGTTAGACTCGAGATTCAACATTGCCTCTTTGTTTTCTAATTCTCTAACCACGATCTGTAAGCCCTAGTTACTTTTAGATCTAAACGTTAAACTTAATATGGAAATGTTGTAAATCGAGATTGAACCTAAGTATGATAATTATCTTGGATCTATCATTGTATATCTTGGATCTATCATTGTTCATTTTTGATCTACTATTTGTTCACCTTGGATCTATTCATCTTGAATCTTGACTTGAAGGAATATTTGCATGAAATTGATTTGGGACCTATACATGTTGTAGATCTAAAACCCTTAATGTCCATAATATTTATGCCTGTGATGTTGAAACAGTTGTTATTCACAAGTTTGGGGTTATTATCTTATGTCAACTGTTACAATGACTCTCACCCTATTTTGCTAGATTTGATATTTGAGACCACTATTCCATATGCCAGTATTGTTGTAAACATTTATCTCAAGTTATATCATGCTTGACTTGTAATCACTTTTGCCACCTTGTGCCAGTTCTTTCTATGTTGTTCCCTAATTAGATTTGTTTGTATCGATTCGAGTTTACGTGCGATGGGAATGCGATTGGGTAGATTAGGCAAAAACTGAATTTAATATGAACTTGAAACATGAACATTGTTATAACTTGAACCTGGATATGGACATGAACTTGACATGAAAACTTGAACATGGACAAGACGCTGGAGTGAATTTGAAAATGGCCAACTCGAGGTTGGGTTGAGTTTGCAGTGTAAATCTGCCCGAAACCGCCCGGCGAATCCAGTGACTGCAAACAATAGGATCCAATGTGGGTAGTTGGTCATGTCGCACATAAAACCCGAGGTTAGACTATTTTGTTGTGTAAATCTGCCCAGAACCGCCCGGCAAATCCAGTGACCACAACAACTAGTCTAATGTGAGAGGTTGGGGTGCATTAATGAATTAATGCCACATGATAGGGTTAAGTCATGAACCACTTGAATATACATAACCAATTTGACACGATGATTTGATAGGGTTAAGTCATGAACCGCTTGAACACACTTAACCAACTTGATACATGATTTGGTAGGGTTAAGTCATGAATTTGAATGACAACACTTAACCCATTAGAAACCCAAGTTACACGGTCCTTTTCAGCAGTAACCCACTTAGATGTATCACGATACCCTTGGACTAGGCAGGGTGGGACATGATTACTGGGCTGATTGTAAGCGACCAGAACGACGGTTGAGTAGGTGCGGCATTGTAGGTTCAGGCGGACTACGGTCGTGCACGTAGTCTGGAGTTGAAAAAGCAGGCATTGGGCTCCCGTAGGTTTACACTGTGCGTGCTTAATTCGTGTCGGTGGTTGGCACCATAGGACTTGATACACCCTATGGTGGACCTAGCACAGGTGACTACATTTCGTGATTGGGCCGTATGACACAGACACATGACGAGCTAGAAATTGTAGAGAGCCGGTCGATTAGTCGATCGTACTGTAGGACCCTGTAATGGGTCATTTCATGATATTGGGCCAAGGGATCATTTCATGGTTAATACTTGACATGGGTTAGAATATTAGTACAGTTGATGCAGCGAATCTTGAATATGCGATGCTAGACTTGATTTATCTTGTTATCTTAGTTATCATGCCAGACTTATCATCATCCTTATGTTTATTCTCCATTTATTCATGTCTTGTTAACTTTACTAGTTTTTATACTGAAAGTCGCTAGGGCTTACCAGTCTTTATGACCGACCCTTTTTCTTTTGCCCCTTTTTCTTTCGTTTCCCCCCTCTCCCCGGGTTCTCAGGGAGGAAACGCTAGCTCTTAGCTTGTATTTAGCTTGCTTTCTATCAGCTCATGTACGGTTTGGTCTTGAGATATGCTATGGCTGCACTTCTGCTATCTTTGGGGAATGAATTACTTTTGTTATCTTAAGTTTATGCTTCTTTATTTAGAACTTGATGTAATGATAATTTGTACTTTGGATATATAAGGTTTTGACTCTTTTCTTGAAAGTAATGAGATTTGGTTTTTAATTTCTACCGCTGCTTCATTTATGTTCTGTCTTGTGATATCTCTGTGCATGTTTACCTAGATAATGCTCCACCAAAACTAGTGCATTCCCTTTGTGTGTGACCCTAGCGGAGGTGGGGTGTTACATTTGGTATCAAAGCAGAAGGTTACCAGGCTGGGCAAAAGTTTCAAAAAACTTCTGAAACTATTTTCCAAACCATTTATAAAGAAGCATTTTTCAAGAAAAGTTTTATTTTTAAGAAAAGGCTATTCCCCAAAAGCCATTAGCACTTTCCTTTGTTTCCTCGTTTGAATCTTTTTCTTTTCGTTTTTCAGCATGTCTGACCTTAACCTTCCTGAGGGAGTACCCGTACCTGGATGGTTCCGAAGGTACTTAGAAGCTAGGGCCAACCGCGCAAGCCCGGCAGACATCCCCCCTCCTCCTCCCCCAGTGGTCGCGATTCCTCCTCCTCCTAGTAACACCTTTGCCAAAATATGCAAAGACTTTAAAGCAATGGGCGGCAAGAACTTCGTTGAAACTGAAACCTTCGTTGAGGCATGAAACTGGCTAAAGGAGACTGAAGACTTGTTTGTTATCTTCGATGTGGAGGATCATAGGAAAGTTCAGTTGGCAGCATGGTTGTTGAAAGAGGAAGCTGCATTTTGGTGGGAAGTCACCAACGCTACCAGGCCAGTTGAGACTTGGGCAGACTTTAGAGAAAGGTTTGGGCTTAAATTCTTATCGTCAACAGAAGTGAACCTTCAGATGGAGAGGGTCCTAGCACTCAAGCAAAGGGACATGTCTGTTAGGGAGTATGTGAATAGGTTTAATCATCTTGCTCGGTTCGGTTTGGACTTGGTCAATACGGCCCAGAAGAAGGCTGTACGCTTTGCTCGAGGATTGAACCAGCCACTACACAGTTCGGCTATAACTCATATACCCATGGGGGCGACCTTTGAAAGCTTGGTGGATATGGCCCTACTTCATGAGGAAGACAAGAATAGCAAGAAGGAGATTAAGCCTAATGAGACTCAGAATAAGAAGGTTGACTTCAAGAAGGAAGGCAACAAGAACAACCACAACAATGCTAACAAACCACGTGAGACAAGGGAGTGCAACTTTTGTGGTATTACGGGACATCTAGCTAAAGACTGTAGAAGGAAGGGGAGAAAGTTAGGTGGATGCTTTCGTTGTGGAGATACTGGATACTTCAGTAAGGATTGTCCTAAGAAGCAAGGACAAGGGCAAGGGCAGACCCAATGAGCAGGACCTTCTGGAGGGCAGTTGCATGCTCTCAACACCACTCCAGCTCTTGACCAAGGTAGTAATGTTTCTGTAGAAAGCCTTGTTTACATTTCTGAATTTTCTGTTCGAACCTTATTTGACTCTGGCGCATCGCATACTTTTATTTCTTCTGATATTGTTGAAAATCTGCATCTAAGTACTAGTCTTGTTGAGGATCCCGTTAGTGTTTCAAATCCAATTGGGGGCTCCGCTCATATATCTATGATTTGTGTGGATTTGAGGATTTCTATCTTAAGCGTAGAATTCATGTGTAATGCTTATATTCTCTGATTTATGGGATACGATTTGATCCTAGGTATGGATTGGCTGTCCAATTATGGAGCCATTCTTGATTGTGAATGAAGGGTAGTGAGACTCATGACTCACCTTGGTAATACCCTTGAAATTTCTTGTAACCCGAAGGGTCCGGTCATGTTGTGTTATCTAGAATCCCTTGACTCATCCATCGACAATTTGCGATCTGTAAGAGTGGTCCGGGAGTATCCAGATGTCTTTGATGAGATGAAGGGGTTACCCCCTAAACGCGAATAGACTTCCGAATTTATCTTGTTGATAATGCCAAGCCAGTTTCATTGCCCGTTAGACACATAGCCCCGCAAGAAAGAAGAGAGCTCAGTAAACAAGTTAAGGAGTTGCTTGAGAAAAATTTCATAAAATGAAGCGTTTCTGAATGGGTGCTCCGGTGGTATTCGCTACTAAGGCGGATGGTTCGCTTCGTTTGTGTGTGGATTATCGTCAGTTAAACAAGCTGACGAAGAAGAATAGACACCCACTGCCAAGAATCGACGATTTGTTTGACCAGCCTGTGGGAGCATCTGTTTTCTCTCAACTCGATCTAGCCACAGGATTCCATCAGCTTAGAATGGCTGAGGATAGTATTGACAAAACTGCGTTTAGGACTCCATATAGGCTCTTCGAATGGCTCGTCATGCCATTTGGGTTAACAAATGCACCCGCGTACTTTGTAGATTTGATGAGTAGGGTGTTTCGGGAGTTCCTTAACAAGTTTGTGGTGGTTTTTGTGGACGATATTTTGATCTTCTCAAAAGATGAAGAAGAGCATGCTAGGCATCTCAAGGAAGTCATGGATATGCTTAGAGCACACCAGTTAAAGGCTAAGTTCTCCAAATGCCATTTTTGGAGAAAGGAAGTTCGGTTTCTTAGACATGTAGTTTCTAAGCAAGGTATAGTTATGGACCCCGCGAAGGTAGTTGCGGTGCAAGATTGGAAAATTCCTAAGAATGCAATGGACGTGACAAGCTTTCTCGGTTTGGCAGGCTACTACAGGAAGTTCATTAAGGACTTCGCTAAGATTTCATCCCCTCTTACTAAGTTAACAAAGAAGAACCTGGCTTTTGCGTGGGACATAGAGTGTGATGTTGCTTTTCAAAGGCTTAAGAGAGCCCTTACTACAGCTCCAGTTTTGGCATTACCCGACGGAGGCAAGACGTTTACGGTGTACACAGATGTGTGCGACACGGGATTAGGCACCGTCCTAATGTAAGATGGAAGAGTGATATGCTACGGGGGCAGACAACTTAAAGTTCATGAGAAAAACTATTCCACACATGACTTGAAGTTGGCCGCAATTGTTTTTGCACTTAAAATCTTGGCGCCATTATCTTCTAGGGGAGAGGTTCGAGCTGTATACCGACCACAAATCGCTTAAGTACCTCTTCTCACAGAAAGATTTGAATCTGAGACAACAGCGGTGGATGGAATTCTTGGCATCATATGACTTCGATATAGCTTATACCCCTAGCAAGGATAATGTGGTGGCGGACGCGCTAAGTAGAAAAAGGTTGACTTTGAGCTCCTTGTTTGTTGAAAGGAAAAGCCTTGAGTTTATAGCAACCTTTGATTTTACACCTGCTGTTGAGTTATTGGCTACTACACTAACATCTCTTGAGTTAAGACCTACATTCCTATATCAAGTAGGGACTTCACAGAAGGAAGACCCACAGAAAGTCGAAATCATGGACAAGCTAATTAGTGGTGAGACGTCAAGTCACCTCGGTAGGTATGCCATAGATTACAAGGGATGGCTAAGGCGTGATGGAAGGCTATGTGTCCCACAAGTGGGAGACTTAGTAAGGAAAGTCCTCGAGGAGGCGCATCACTCAAAGATGACCATACATCCCAGAGGGGATAAGATGTACGGGGATACGAAACACAATTTCTTTTGGCCTGGAATGAAAAAGGACATGGCAGAGTTTGTTTCGAAGTGCATGGTGTGCGAACAAGTAAAGGCCGAGTCGAAGAAGCCCGGTGGGCTATTACATCCTTTGGAGGTTCCGCAATGGAAATGGGAGAGTATCTCGATGGATTTCGTGGATGGACTACCTAGGTCGAGGAAGGGAAATACTAGCATATGGGTCATAGTTGATAAACTCACGAAAAGTGCTCACTTCATTCCGGTGAAAAACAAGAGGACTGCATCATGGTTAGCGTGTATTTACCTTCGAGAGATAGTAAGGTTGCACGGGGTTCCTTCTAGTATAGTTAGTGATCATGACCCGATTTTCACTAGCCAGTTTTGGAATATTCTACAAGAAGCAATGGGTACGCGACTGAGTTTAAGCACGGCCTATCACCCACAGAAGGATGGTCAAACCGAAAGGGTAAATAGGGTACTAGAGGATCTCTTGAGACTATGCATTCTTGATTTTGTTGGTACTTGGGAAGACCGTCTCCCTCTCGTGGAGTTTGCATATAATAATAGTTACCAAGCTAGCATAGGAATGGCACCGTTCGAAGCCCTATATGGAAGACTGTGCAAGTCACCAACTTTTTGGTGGGAGACGACAGACAGGCTTATACTTGGCCCCGACATGATAAGGGACACTTATGAGAAGATTGAGTTGATACGAAGACGGATGAAAAAGGCCCAAGATAGACAGAAATCTTATGCGGACAAGAGAAGGACAGACCTAGAGTTCGAAGTCGGAGATATGGTCGTTATAAAAGTTTCTCCTTTACGCAATGTGGTTCATTTTGGAGCGGTTGGAAAGCTAGCACCAAGGTTTGTAGGACCGTTCCCTATCACTGAGAGGATTGGGCAGATGGCCTATAAGGTAGACTTACCCGAGAAGCTGACCGGAGTACATAATGTCTTTCACGTCTCGCATCTCCAAAAGTGCTTACATGAGTCGGCCGAAGTGGTTGAGCCAAGCATCCTTAAAGGCGTGGAAGTGGAAAAAGAAGCAACATTGAGGCGAGTTCCGATTCGTATCTTAGGAACAGAGATCAAGAAGCTTAGGAATCAAGAAGTCAAATTAGTTAAAGTACAGTGGAGTGAAGCCCAAGAAGAAGCAACTTGGGAAACTGAAGAGAAGATACGCGCGCTTTACCCATTTCATTTTGAGGGTACATTCTCGATCTCTTTTCCTATAAACTTGAAAACCTTTCGTATCATGCTTCTACTACCTATGTTTGCCTTGTTATCTTCTCGATCTTATCTTGAGAACCTTAGGTAGAACCATATGGATGTAAACATGTGATTGAAACATGTTATGGTTGCTGTTTGCAAATGGTTGCAAGTGTTTGCAAGTGATTGCTAGTGGATGCATGACACACATTAGGCACTAGATCGGATCGGTCACATTTTCATGTTGCATATGCATGAGTGCTTATACTTGTACATGGATGGAACTTGTTATGCGATCACTTGGATGTTGCATATGAATGAATGTTATGTGCACTAATGTAGAGATTATAAATTATGTTAGGAATATGCATACATGTTGGACTCATTACACTAACATATTTTGCATTAAGGAGGTTTACGGAATCAGTAAGCGCCTGATCTTTTGGATTAGATAAGTACATATACACACACTTACTGCATATGTTCATACAACACTAGAAATCTTTTAAGGACAATGGTTGCTTGTGGATGATGTTTTGAGTAGATGGATGATTGGATGGTAGGATACATTCTTCCTAACTTAGAGATTTCGGGGACGAAATCCTTTAAGGAGGGGAGAACGTAACAACCTGTATTTTTATAATGTGTTATAACCATAAATCAAGACAGAATTAATTTTTAAGATAAGAATCAAGGGCAACGGGTTACGCCATTACGTTCGTCTCGAAATTCTGCTTGGAAACGTGTCCGAGTTTATTCGTTTTGTCGAGGACTTCCAAATACATCGTAAGCTAAACCTGTACTAACGAATAACCAACCCGCAATGAATAGGGAAGGTATAGTAATGCTATGAATGACCCAGTATCGAATACTGGTGATAATATCAACAAAAGAACGCTTTTCGAAAATCGGAGTCCATATGACCAAGTTATGAACCTTCGATGTTTTCAGAAATTTTCAAGTTCAGAACAGCTCAGAATTCGAATTCAAATTTCGAATTCAAACCCCAGAACGGACTGGGCGGGAAATTTCCTGCCCAGGACCAGGTCGACCTGGGGGACGACCAAAGTGTCGACCTGCCCAGGACTAGGTCGACCATGGAGTCGACCTGGGTGTCGACCTGGTTGTCGAGCTCATTTTTGAGTCAGAGTTCACTCTGATGTTTCTAATCCGATTTTTGCCTAAATTCGTTGGCCAGACCCTATATAAACAGCCCCTAACTCTAGTCTCTCTACACAAATTCTCTCTGACCTTATGCTGCTAAAACTCTGGTTGAAAAGTTAGAGAAAAGGGATTGCTTCTTCTCCAACAAGGCTACGTGTAGAGTATTGCTGTTTGGGGGATTTCTGTTAGACCCGAGATTCAACATCGCCTCTTTGTTTTCTAATTCTCTAACCACGATCTGTAAACCCCAGTTACTTTTAGATCTAAACTTTAAACTTAATATGGACATGTTGTAAATCGAGATTGAACCTAAGTATGATAATTATCTTTGATCTATCATTATATATCTTGGATCTATCATTGTTCATTTTGGATCTACTATTTTGGATCTACTATTTGTTCACCTTGGATCTATTCATCTTGAATTTTGACTTGAAGGAATATTTGCATGAAATTGATTTGGGACCTATACATGTTGTAGATCTAAAACCCTTAATGTCCATAATATTTATGCATGTGATGTTGAAACAGTTGTTATTCACAAGTTTGGGGTTATTATCTTATGTCAACTGTTACCATGACTATCACCCTATTTTGCTAGATTTGATATTTGAGACCACTATTCCATATGCCAGTATTGTTGTAACCATTTATCTCAAGTTATACCATGCTTGACATGTAATCACTTTTGCCACTTATGCCAGTTCTTTCTATGTTATTCCCTGATTAGATTTGTTTGTATCGATTCGAGTTTACGTGCGATGGGAATGCGATTGGGTAGATTAGGCAAAACCTGAATTTACTATGAACTTGAAACATGAACATTGTTATAACTTGAAACTGGATATGGACATGAACTTGACATGAAAACTTGAACATGAACATGACGGTAGAATGAATTTGAAAATGGCTAACTCGAGGTTGGGTTGAGTTTGCAGTGTAAATCTGCCCAGAACCGCCCGACGAATCCAGTGACTGCAAACAATAGGATCTATTATGGGTAGTTGGTCAAATCGCACGTAAAATCCGAGGTTATACTATGTTGTGGTGTAAATTCGCCCGGAACCGCCCGACAAATCCAGTGACCACAACAACTAGTCTAATGTGAGAGGTTGGGGTGCATTAATGAATTAATGCCACATGATAGGGTTAAGTCATGAACCACATGAATATACTTAACCAATTTGACACGATGATTTGATAGGGTTAAGTCACGAACCGCTTGAACAAACTTAACTAACTTGATACATGATTTGGTAGGGTTAAGTGACGAATTTGAATGACAACACTTAACCCACTAGAAACCCTAGTTACGCGGTCCTTTTCAGCAGTAACCCACTTAGATGTATCACGATACCCTGGGACTATGCAGGGTGGGACACGATTACTGGGCTGATTGTAAGCGACCAGAACGACGGCTGTGTAGGTGCGCCATTGTAGGTACAGGCAGACTATGGTCGTGCACGTAGTCCGGAGTTGAAAAAGTAGGCATTGGGCACCCGTAGGTTTACACTGTGTGTGCTTGATTCGTGTCGGTGGTTGGCACCATAGGACTTGATACACCCTATGGTGGACCTAGCACAGGTGACTACATTTCGGTGATTGGGCTGTATGACACAGACACATGACGAGCTAGAACTTGTAGGGAGCCGATCGATTAGTAGATCGTACTGTAGGACCCCGTAATGTGTCATTTCATGATATAGGGCCAAGGGATCATTTCATGGTTAATACTTGACATGGGTTAGAATACTAGTACAGTTGGTGCAGCGAATCTTGAATATGCAATGCTAGACTTGATTTATCTTGTTATCTTAATTATCATGCCAGACTTATCATCATCCTTATGTTTATTCTCCGTTTATTCACGTCTTGTTAACTTTACTAGTTTTTATACTGAAAGTCAGTAGGGCTTACCAGTCATATGACTGACCCTTTTTCTTTTGCCCTTTTTTCTTTCGTTCCACCCCCCTCAGGTTCTCAGGGAGGAAACGCTGGCTCTTAGCTTGGATTTAGCTTGCTTTCTGTCAGCTCATGTCTGGTTTGTCTTGAGCTGTGCTATGGCTGCACTTCTGCTATCTTTCGGGAATAAATTACTTTTGTTATCTTAAGTTTATGCTTCTTTATTTAGAACTTGATGTAATGACAATTTGTACTTTGGACATATAAGGTTTTGACTCTTTTCTTGAAAGTAATGAGATTTCGTTTTTAATTTCTACCGCTGCTTTATTTATGTTCTGTCTTATGATATCTCTGTGCATGTTTACCTAGATAATGCTCCACCAAAACTAGTGCATTCCCTTTGTGAGTAACCCTAGTGGAGGTGGGGTATTACACGAATCATGTATCAAGTTGGTTAAGTGTTGTCTTACATGTTCATGACTTAACCCTATCATGTGGCATTAATTCATTAATGCACCCTAACGTCTTACATCAGACCTGTTGTTGTGGTCACTTGATATGACGGGCGGTTCCGGGAAGAATTACACCACAACTCAGTCTGACCTCGGGTTTTCAAGTGCGATATGACCAACTACCCACATTGGATCCTATTGTTTGCAGTAACTGGATTTTTTGGGCGGTTCCGGGCAGAATTACACTGCAAACTCAACCCAACATCGAGTTGGCCATTTTCAAGTTCATTCTAGTGTCATGTCCATGTTCAAGATTCATGTCAAGTTCGCGTCAAGTTTTCAAGGCAAGTTTCCTGTCAAGTTTTCTAGGCAAGTTTCATGCCAAGCTTCCTTTGATTACCAATTTTTCCCGACATTACCCTGTCTAAATATTAGGCTAACAATCTTAGCCTAATTTCTCGTCTGCATGATTTTTGACATATAATATTAGGCTTGGCATAAAGCAATTCAACATGATAATAAAATAAAATCACAAGCATAGATCAATATTATTCAATTCCATATATAACATAATCAACATTATTCTATTATCAGTATATTTTTAAGGCATGACATAACTGAATAAATTGATTAAAACATCGCAGGCATATAGATCTGATAACATTATTGATCATGAAAAGGTTTGAATAATAATCTAATTTCAAGAACATGGATATATCTAGTTTAATAGAAAAATCACCAAGTTCATGATCCAAGGACAAATAAAGAAAAGATCTGGATAGTAAATCAAGCTTAGATCTGATTTCAAGGTTATAATCCTAGGCAATAACCTCATGGTCATGAATCTTAGGTAATTAGTCACAATTGTCCTTGTCATAGTCATAGGCAATAGTCTTATGTTCATAGTCATAGGCATACGCATAGTCTTATGTTCACAGTCATAGGCATAGGCATAGTCATAGACATAGGCATAGTCTTATGTTCACAGTAATAGGCATAAGCATAGTCTTATGTTCACCGTCATAGTCTTATGCCACTAATAATAATTTCAACGTCGTCGATAATATTCCCAATAGTCAAGATCCAAAAAGAAAACAAGAATAGATATGAATTATACATAAATCAATTCCAATTTATAACATGCCATATTAATTTTATAGTTTTTATCTAAAAGTAACTGGAACTTACAGATCGTGGTCTAAGAAATTTAGATGCAGAAGTCAAGTTTAGAAATCAGTCGTTGAATCGTTGAATCGCTGAATCTTGCTTTGATTGTAGAAGCAAATCCCCAATAAGAAATTCCTAGTCGTAGTCTTCAAGAAATAATCTTCACGATTTGTTTTAATTTAATTTATTTTAGAGGAAGAAGAAGAAGCCATGATCATCAAGAGTTTGAGCAGCATAAGGTTAGAGAAGAATGGTGTAAAGAGAATGAGGCTAGGAGGCTGTTTATATAGGGTTTCAAACTAATTAGAGCCGTCGATGAAGCTAGAGTTAATCAATGCCATCCATCTCAAGAGAAGCCAATCAGAAAGTGACAATTTAGCCCTAGTGACACAGCAGAGCTCAGAAATTCGACCAGAACCCGACCAGGCCAGCCAGGGTCAAACCAGAAAGCTGTGCAGGCCTGCTGCTCGGCCTGGGCACACCTGCCAAGTGCTCCAATGCAAAATTGCATGGGCGCACCTCCCAATTGCACCAGTGCAATTTTGTTCTGGCGCACTTCCCAAGTGCGCTAGTGCATTCTGGCCGGTTTTTGGTTTTTCTGCCTAACTTCGTTCGTCTATATCTTCTTCGTACGGTATCCGTTTTACGCAAACTCGGACTCTATTTCAAGAAGAATTCCGAGACGAACGCAATGGCGTAACCCGTTTCTCTTGATTCTTATTTTAAAAATTAATTCTGCCTTGATTTATGGTTTTAACATGTTATAAAAATACGGGTTGTTATAGTAGGGCTCTAGCAAACTGTTGGTGTGAGTCACAAATGGGCGGTACGGGGTACGGCTTTGCAGTTGGTTAAGGGGAATGGCTGTATGGTTTTTCCATGATGAAGGGCAGTGTTGGATAGAGGAGTAAATGGTGCGGTGGTCTTGGTGAAATGGGTGTGCTGTTTCGTGGAGGTTGAGGGGTGCTGAAGTTCGAAAACACAGGAGTAAGAGATGATGAACAGTTAAAACATAAACAACACTGGAATCAAATGAAACAAGTGATGTTGAGACCGCATCGATGAACGTAGTGTTATAGGATTGGATGGACATAGTGGTATGCAACCAGAAGCATTTAAAATTAACTGTTGCAGCGACGGACGAATCAAGGTGAGTTAATCTCACTTAGTTTTTCCCATTTATATTTTATATAAATTGGGTTTTGATTTTTTGTGCTCTGCTTGCCAAAGGTTGACTATTTGCTAGTTATATATGATTTAACTGATGAAATTAAACCGTTGTTTAATTTCATTGAAATACCAAATCGTTATTCTAACGATTGGTTCCAATAAAAGTAACTTACCTTGTTGGTCATGTTTATAAAATAAATGTGTTTAATTGGTTGAATTGTTTGAATTGCTTGTGGTTGGAATTAAATGGTCATTATTTACCATTATCAGTTAAATGAAATTGAATGATCGGTTTGGAAATAACCATTTGTATACAGGGAAGAACAGGTTGGAGGGATCCAACTGGATTCCTCAAATATACTATTTTTTTTTTCATATTGTCATATATGAACTGTCATGATTGGGTAATTGTTTTCAGTAGTGATCATTGACTGAAAAGTCAACCTGTGTTGTGTTTTAACCAATGGGCTATATTGATTGAGTAATCGGCAGTGAATGGCCTAAGAGTAAAGTTGTTTTGATTATATTGATTTACCGTTAAGTGAATTGATAGAACTGAAGATATAAAATTCATTTTATAACTGGGGATAGATTCTGAAACATATATATTCTGAGTAAAGGTTTGTTAAAAGGAAATAGATAATTATTATTAATTATTTAAGCTTATAAATTAATCGATTTAACAAAGTAAATTCTGATACTAATCAGAATTATAAACGAGTGATTTGAGATTGACCTAACAATTTAAATTGGATAATTTCCTTGTTAGAAATAATTAAATGGAATTATTTTAAATTAATTATATTATTAATTAATTTAAAAGGGAAAACAAACTAAAATCGATTAACGAGATAACCGTGTTTAGAGTTGACCAAATTGACCATTTTTAACTGGAATTATCATTATTTTAGTTTATTTGGATTAATCTAATAAAATTGTTTAAAAGAATATTTGTTTAGATTTAATGAAGTTTTAAAAGGGGATTTACTATTTATTTCAATAAATAAAGAGATTAACTACTTTTACAGTAGTTAATGATTAAAGTAAATTATTATCCTGATAAATAGTGATTTGGGAGATTAGTTTTAACGGAATAAATAATCGAGGTTGAAGTGGAATCAAATTGAAACGTGAAAGAAGTCTATGAATGGCTTTTAAAACCGAATTTGTATAACAATGATGTAAAAGGAATTTAAGTGACCATGATAGCTTAAATTAGATTAATTCATTATTTGAATCAAGAAAAAAAGGAATTGTGAACAGAAAGGGTTTAGACTAAACCAGAATGGATTTTAACAAGGTTTATAAACGATGAGGTGTTATATAGTTAATTCCAAATTAACGTTACTTAATAATGTGGTCAAGGAAAGGTGGGGAATTGAAATAAGAGATTCAAAGCGGAAAATGGCCGAAAGGATTTGAAAAAGAATTCAATAAACTAAATTGGTAAAGGAAGTGGGATTTTGTAAGCAAATCCAAATGTAGAAATGAAATTGTTTTAAAAGGGTAAAGGCTAAAAATTGTGTTTTATAAGGAAATCTTAAATTATGGAATTAAGGAAAAATGATTATATCTGAGAAAGAGATTTTCAAAGGGTAAGGAAGTTTATGAAACCGTATCTTGAATAAATAGTTAAATGGAATTTGAATTGATATTAGATTGAAAAGATTTGGTTTTGGATTACAACTGGTATATATCTTAAGGTATAAACGTTGTTGTTCGAGGTCTGAGAGGTAATTTAATACCCCAACTTGAACGATATCAGGATTATCTGAGGATGATATTAGTTGGTAATGATTGGAGGGGGTTAGTAATAGTTATTATTTCCATTAAGGAAATAATAATACAACGTTTAATGAGAATTGGAAAATATATAATGAGGATTTCAAAGTGGAAAGTAAATATAAGGGGTGGTGTGAAAATTTGATGATATGTTCGAATTAGAAAGAAAATGTATCGATGAGTTTTATTCAATAAGAATAAATATGGATTATGGATTTTAAGTAATAAATAAAGATATTCCATGACGTTGTTTTAGAGTATAAAAATGAATTGTTTTATAGACAAAATTTATGTTAAACAAAAAGCGATAAGTTATATTTATAATATCGAAATATTTAAGATTTCAAATCTACTTTTGTTTTAAGTAAAAAGGCCAAGTGGTGCTGAATATTGAACCAGTGAACTCATTGGGTTTGTCATGATTGAAACACTGTTTATTTTGATAGTTAAATCACCGACTATCAAATCTGACCCATACGATTGTTGGTAAGGAAAGACTGGAATCGAACATAGGTTCGAAAACCATCCCGACCAACAAATACGTGAAGATATCAGAAGACGGTCGAGATGGAGCATTGAAGACCATGGATCTTCATAAGCGGAAGGATTACTAAAAATCTCTGGTTTAGCGGCCAGAGGTAAATTGTGATTCTATCGTGGTTGGAATCTACGGGTTGCAAGGACTTCTCGCTACTGATCCATGGGGTGATTCCTATATTGGAGGCAGTAGGAGAGTACCTTCGGTTCATCCTATTTCTAGATGACTTGTATAGACGGATGTTTGACAGAGTATTTCCAAAGGGATCGCATATGTTGATTTCTTCAAACGTACCATAGTTGTTGGCGGAGAAAAGGCATTTCTCTTAGCTTATCAACTAAAAGTATTTTTGTGGAAGTCAATTAGTGATATCTGGCGGATCTGACAATGTGGCATTCAAAGTGAATGATGACCAGATGTTCAAATGTTATTCTAAACCTCAGGCCTCGTCGCCCGAGAAATGACAAAAATCGGGCAGGCGGCATGGCTATGTGGGTCGCTCCCGTTAGGGTGTATAATCACCTATCTAGAGAAAATCCTGTTGTTTCTTTAATCTATTTTGATGTTGTCCCTTTTCGGGAAACGGTGGTTTGAGTCCAACCGTTGGTGATATACATTCGATAAACTCAAGCGAAATGAGTGGTCGGTCATGTGAGGGTCGGATTGCAAGACGTTCTTGTGAAACCCAGTGTATTCGCCTCTAGAGATACACTATCAGCAGGTGGTCCCATACGTTGTCAAGGTCGGAATCCAATCTCCAATAAGTGCTCGCGGTTTTGATTGTATACTACATATGTGGAGCCTGAGATGTAAGCGTTCCACTAGATTGTTATTTACTTGTATTTAGACCTTATGATAATACCAGAAAAGATATTGATTCCAAAAATGTTTTGGGCTATCGTAAGGTAAAAACCCGTCCGTGTTTATGTGTGGATTTGGTCTTACGATTATCCATTTTCTTTCAAAGGATTTTAACTTAAAATCAAGTTGTGTGTTACCTTAATACTGTGCGAGTTTTTCTCACTCTGGTTCACCTGATTGACTCGGTGTTTTGTAAATGCTCGGGTTAGCCCGGGTATATAGGTTCAGGTTATTGAATGTTGTGAAGAGACGAGATGGAAGAGTCCAAACGTATGGTATTATATGGCTACTATTCCACTGTGTGTTGTATATGAGGACAGGTTATTATGACTGTCCAGTTATGTGATGTACTCTGATATTGTAAGTATCTTAAAAGCTCTCAGTAAAGGTTTATTTCTGTATTATATTTTGTTCCGCTGCTATGTGAGACTCTGATTCTGTGTTGTGTTGTTTCTTCTTCCTCTTCTATTCTAATATTTCTTTCTTTCTTATCTCACCCTCTAAATTCTTTCTAATAACGTTCCAGTGTTTTCGGTGTTTGGACGATCGACATGAGGTACGGGAAAGGTATTTATGTCGATTTTCGGGGCCGAAAATTCTTGTTCGTTACAGGAAGTTTTTGACAATTTTAACGTTGTTAATATGGAGAGACTGGTTGGATTATTATCTGAAGAATTACTCTGTATTGGCATAAGCGTTGCGAATGATATATGCCAAAGATAATTGAAGACGGAGTAAAGTGCAAGGGCTATTGTATAAATATTAGGTAAAGATTACCTTGCCTTCAGTTTGTCCAGTCCCAGGACGACCTATATGGAAGAATGTCTGACAGAGTATATTTATTAGATTGCATAAGTTGATCTCTTTAAATGTATTTACATTTTGTGGCGGAGGAATTCGTTTCTCTTAGCTGTATACTCGTGGTATTTTTGGGGAAATAAATTTGTGATTTGGCGGGTATGATGATGTGACATTCAAAGTGAATAAATGTGTGATCTGTCAGAGATAAGCGTGGCCTCTAGCCTCACAATCGGGAAATGACAGAAATCGGGCAAGCAGCATGGCTATGTACGTCGCACCTATTAGGGTGTATAATCACCTGATCTGGAGTTTCATTTACTTCTAAATCTATTGTTGATGCTGTCCCATTCGGGAAACGGTTGCTGATCTCAACCGTTGGTGATATACATTCGATACACTCAAGCGAAATGAGTGGTCGGTCATGTGTGGTCAGGTTGCAAGATGTTTTTATTGAACCCAGTGTATTCCTCTCTATAGGTACACTAGCGAAAGGTGGTTTCATAACTTGTCATAGTTGGAAATCCATTACCCAATACATGCTTGCGGTTTTGATTGTATACTATATATGTAGAACATGAGATTAAAGCATTTTTACTAGATGATTATTATATTGTGGTTGATAGACATTATTATAATATCAAAAGTTTTTTGATATAAATATATTTTGGATTCTCATAAGGGAAAAACCTGTTTCGTTATACGGTGTGGTCTTAGGAGATATCGTTTAATGGCTCAAACTGTTTTAAACTGTTTTACTCATACCAGTCCATGTTGTATGCTTAGTGCATGTGTCGCATGATAGGGGGTTTTCGCTTTTCGTTAGGTGGTGAATGGGAGACTCTTACTCCTACATGTCCCGAAAATGAGGGTTGGTTGTGAAGTCGAAAGGCTGGCCGTAAAACATGGTGCTGGGGTACCAATGTAGGCCACAGTGGGGTACTACCTTGCTGCTTTGGGGAGGAGAGGATGGTTGCAAAGCCTACTCGAATTTCCAGGTCGTTACCGTTGGTATCAGAGCTTAAGGTTTAGTTATTACTTTGGCTCTGTAGCGTGACTCGGTAGAGATGGGGTTGGTAATACTCTAGATTGAGTTGAGTGTATATATACGAGTGAACGTAATTGTTATTCAATATAAAATGATTTTATATTATGGAGCTTTGTTGGTTGAGTTGTTTATGGGTTCTGGTCGATCAGTTGGATCCACTGTATCGGTAGGGATTTATAAACACTCGAATACGATGAACCGACACTGTATGTTTTGAAAAGAGGGTAAATGAAATAATTTACCCAAATTAGATTTTGATATAAAGGATTTATATTGAAATGATTATAATATATTGGATGTGTTGATCACTATTATAATCGAATAAAATTATAAAAAGTGAAATGGTTATGTAAATAACCGATCAGAATTCAGATAAACATAATGAATTGAATTAAATCTGAAATTAAAATCAGAGTTGAAATTTAAACCCTGGAATTTGAAAGGTGTTTGTAAATGAAGTTAAATTAAGTATATGAGAATTTTTAAAATCCTGGGAGATTTTAAATTGTTTTACAAACACTGGAAAGATATTTTGAAATAAATTTCAAAGTGGAAATGTTAGAAATGGTTTTGAAAAGAGATATAGTATTGAACTCACTTCGAAAGCTGGAAACAAATTCCGATGATGATCATGACATCATCAGTGTTCAATTTCGAGTTGTAAGTGACGAATTACTACCAAAAAGATTTTGTTTTTGAATTGTTTTGAGAGAAACAAGTTGTTTGAAATCCAAAAAGGAATATTTGGTTTTAGAAAAAAAAGCTGTTTAAAACTCCTAGGAAGAGACTGTTTGAATTAAAAACAATTTAAATAGAAATTTGTGAAACTGAGCTGGAACTGAATTGAAACCAATTAACTGGAAATTGAATTGGATACAATATATCAAGTAGAATCAGATTTTGAATTGTGAGATAGAATCTGAAATGGTATTGGATTGATGAGTTAAGAATTTGAAAATCAAGGATGGTACTTGAGATTGAGAATAGGATTTGGTTTGGTTATAAGCAAATGGTTGTGTTGGAGATAAAACTGATTTGAGTTTAATTGGGATGGCATTTGTATATGCTGAATTAATAACAGATAGAAGGGATATAATGATATGCCCGACAAAAAGGCACAAGTTTATTTTATATAAGTTTGGTGATTTATGAGCGTGTTTGGCAAGCCGCTTGGATGTTTGATTTTCTTTTGGGTTGGAGATGGCCTAGAGAGGCGAGTTTGAGTTTGACCGATTGACCAGTACAAAGGAGGTGATGGCAAAAAATTTCGAAAAGTTAAGGTGTTAGAAAATTTTCAGGATTTTTGAAAATTTTCGTTGATAAGAATAAATTAATATTTAGTTGAAATTAAATTGGTTCAGTTGAAACTAAAATTAAGAAGTGAACAAATAAGTTCTAACCAGTTAATAGAGTTGTTTTCTACCTTAGCAATTTCGAGGACGAAATTATTTTAAGTGGGGAAGAATGTAATGGCCCACATTTTCAATGATATAATAATTAATTTATTTAATTATTTAAATAGTGATTTAAAGAATTTAATGGTCGTTTAATTAAATAACTTTGAATATTTGATTAAAATAATAATAATTAAATAATATATTAAATTCTGAAACTGGTTGAAATGGCGATATGGTGTGAATTGGGAAATTTAATATATGTAATTCAGTTTAAAATTGAATTACGATAATGAATATATTTAATTAATGATGGTTGAACGTATAAATTATGTTATAATTATAATCGAGCTCGAAATGGCGTGGCATTTCGCGATTTGGCGATTCGAACTTTAAACGAATATACAGAAGCCGTTTTAAGTCGGATTTCTATGAAACAAGAAACGTTAGGAGCTGGTGAAGTATATTTTTCTAGTGGAAGAGAAAAATCGGTATTTCGTCGTGTAGATTTTGATTTATATCTAAACCAAATTTTAAAATTGTCGCTATATAATCATTTATCGACCGTAACAGTTTATTCGATATAACTAGATATCGGGTTTGAATTTAGACAAGGTTCTTTTGGGAAGTAGTGATAATTTATTTTTTTTAGAATTTTACTGTAATTTTTAATTAATTAAATAAGCAATTTTTTATTTGGAGTATTTGGCACCCTGTAATCAACATTTTGAAATTTTAGAAAATGAGTTCACCTACTGGTATTTTTATATTTTTGGGATCGTGGTAAAATACTTGACATGACTACATTTTTATTTCTGTCTGTAGCAGTCTGTATGTGGATGCAGTGTTATATAACGGGGTATATACCATTCCTTTGTTGAGAAATATACTTTGTTTCATTGTAACAACCCGAATTTTAATAACATGTTGAAACTAGAAATCAGGGTATAATTAAATTTAAAAATAAGAATCAAGGGAAATGGGTTGTGCCATTGCGTTCATCTCGAAATTCTGCATGGAAACGAGTCCGAGTTTTTGAAAACCAATTCCGTATGAGGGAGATCTGACCCTCCAAATTTTCAGGAATTTTCAGAAACCAAAACAGCTCGAAATTTGAATTCAAACCCAGAAGCGGGCTGGGCGGGAAATTTCCCGCCCAGGACCCAGGTCGACTGGGCGGTCGATTAGGTGGTTGACCTCCCCCTGACTAGGTCGACTAGGTAGCCGACCTGGGGGTCGACCTGCCCCGAATTTCCAGATCCAAGGCAGAGTTCATTTCTGCGTATCTAGACCGATTTCTGGACCAAATTCGTGACTCTAAACCTATATAAACAGCCCCTAGCCTCATTCTCTCTACACCATTTCATTCTGTCCTTATGCTACCTTTGTGAAAATCAAAATGATAATATTTCAATTAAAAGAGACTACTTCTTCTTCGTCAAGACAACATCTAGGAATTGCAAATTGGGGGTTTTCAACTAGAACAAGACTAAACAAATAGAGATTCAACAACTGCAATAACCGTTTCCAGAATCAAATCTCTGCACTCTACTTCTCGATCCAGGCTCTGTAAGTTCTAGTTACTTTGAGATTGAAACTTGTTAAATTTAATATGGACATGGAATAAAATGAAATTAGACCTAAGCTTGATTATCTATTTGGATCTGTTCTTGTCTCTTCTTGAATATATGATTTTGGGTTATTTCTTATCGATGGAATCACGCCCATTCATGATGTTGGACCTATATTATTATTCAAACGCTAGATTGTAAAATGAATTCTTGGATCTTGACTTGATGATAAGACTTGTTAATTCAGTTTTCACCCTATCCTCTCCTGAATCTTGAATCTTGAATTTTGGAATATTGCTATGAAATCAGTTTGGACTTATTCATGTTATCAATTAGAATTGGACCCATGTATGATAATTGATTTATACCTATTCTTGGACCTTGACTTTTGGAATACTGCTATGAAAATTAACTTGGGCCAATTCATGTTGTAAATCAAATATTATCACGCCTATGGCATTAAAACTATTGTTAATGGCCAAAGACTATGCCTATGCCTATAACTGAGAACATAAGACTATTGCCTATGACTATGATAAGGACAATTATGACTAATCACCTATGACTCGTGACTATGAATTATTGCCTATGATTATGAACAGAAGAATATTGTCAATGACCATGACCTTGAAACTATTATAGTTAATTGCCTATGATTATTTAAGGTAGTTGTCTACAACTATTTTGGATAATTCATGACTATTGTGATTAATCGCTTATGATTCACTACGACTATGACTATTGTGGCCAATTGACTATTACAGTTGATTGTTCATGACACTATAGTTGAAAACCATGTTGCACACCAAGACCATTGATCCATTATCCTTGTATTTGGCTTGCTTTTGCATGACTATTCTTTTATGTCAATTTTTATCATGACTATCACCTTACTATGCTAGATTTGAAAGCCTGTTATTCTCTATATGCCAGTGATGTTGTAACCAATTATCCCAAGCTATATACTGCCAGATTTATCACCTTATGCTTGTTCTTTTGCCTATCATAGTTGGGTTGTTATTCCCTTTTATTTTGGACCTGGATCTACTTGTAATTTAGATCAATTTATGTTTACATGCGATGGGGATACGAATTGGGTAGGTTAGGCAAACATGAATTGGTTATGAATATGAATCATGAACTTGATAATAGGCATAAGTGGAAACCCGAAAACTTGATATGAGAACTTGACATGAAACTCGCTTAGAAACTTGACACGTACTTGACATGAAAACTGAACATGGACATGACACTTAGAATGAACTTGAAAATGGCCAACTTGAGGTTGGGCTGAGTTTGCAGTGTAATTTTGCCCGGAACCGCCCAACAAATCCAGTTACTGCAAAAAATAGGATCCAATGTGGGTAGTTGGTCATATCGCACTTGAAAACCCGAGGTCAGACTGAGTTGTGGTGTAATTCTGCCCGGAACCGCCCGACATATCCAGTGACCACAACAACAGGTCTGATGTGAGAGGTTGGGTGCATTAATGTATTAATGCCACATGATAGGGTTAACTCATGAACCGCTTGAATATACTTAACCAATTTGACATGATGATTTGATAGGGTTAAGTCATGAACCGCTTGAATATACTTAACCAATTTGACACGATGATTTGATAGGGTTAAGTCATGAACCGCTTGAATATACTTAACCAATTTGACACGATGATTTGATAGGGTTAAGTCATGAACCGCTTGAATATACTTAACCAATTTGACACGATGATTTGATAGGGTTAAGTCATGAACCGCTTGAATATACTTAACCAACTTGATACATGATTCGTAGGGCTAAGTCATGAACATGAACGACAACACTTAGCCAATTTGACATGACACGTAGGCGGGTTAAGTCACAAACTTGAATGCCAACACTTAACCAACTTGACATGCTAGACCGATGGGGTTAAGTCTCGAATTTAAATGACAACACTTAACCTACTGGACGGAAATCCTAGTTACGCAATCCTTTTCAGCAGTAACCCACTAGATGTATCACGGTACCCTGGAACTAGGCAGGGTGGGGCACGATTACTGGGCTGATTGTAAGCGACTAGAACGATGGCTGAGTTGGTGCGCCATTGTAGATTCAGGCGGACTATGGTCGTGCACGTAGTCCGGAGTTGAAAAAGCAGGCATTGGGCACCTTTAGGTTTACACTGTGCGTGCTTGATTCGTGTCGGTGGTTGGCACCCTAGGGCTTGATACACCCTATGGTGGACCTAGCATAGGTGACTACATTTCATGACTGGGCCGTATGACATAGACACATGAACGAGCTAGGACTTGTAGGGAGCCGATCGATTAATAGATCGTTACGTGGAAAAAAGGTGTTGTTCGTTAGGTAGCATAATTCCTAGTGGTCCTAGGTGTCATGAACCCTAATCGAATCTAGAAAACGTTCAATAGGTAGCATAATCCCTAGTGGTCCTAGGTGGCATAAATCCTAGTTGAACACGCAATAGTTCATGATAAGGAAACCTATCCAGAACAAGGGTGGCAGTCCAAACGATTTCAAGAATGGTGGCACTACGTTGAAGTAGTATAGAAATACGTGATGATATACGGCAAGGGGCTGTACATGTACATGGAAAGTATGATACGGGTTGGGGTACTAGTATAGTTGGTGCAGAGAATGTTAAACATGCGATGCTATACATAGTTTATCTGGTTTGCATAGTTTATCTTGTTACCGTAGTTTATCTTGTTATCTTAGTTTAACTTGCCTATCTTGTCATCATCCTTATGTTTACTTTCAGTTTATACATGTCATGTTACCTTTACTTGTTTCTATGCTGAAAGTCACTAGGACTTAACAGTCTGTATGACTGACCCGTTTTGTTTCGCCTCTTTTTCTTCCGTTTCCCCCCAGGTTCTCAGGGAGGAAACACTATGATTTATTTTGGACTTCTTTCTGCTTTAAGATCATCATATATGGCTTGAACCTTTCTTGGCTATGGCTGCTTTACTTTTTTACTTGGGGAATGATTTATGACCATGGTTTTATGCTTCTTTACTATTGCAATACAGATTTCGATGTAATGGATTTAATGGCATTTTGATGTAGAAAGGCTTTAGACCTTTCTACATTTTTAAAGCAATAAAATTTGGTTCTTCTTCCGCTGTTTTATATGTTCTGTCTTGTAATATTTCTGTGTATGTTTACCTAGATAATGCTCCACCAAAGCTAGTGCATTCCCTTTGTGAGTGACCCTAGCGGATGTGGGGTGTTACATTTGGTATCAGAGCAGAAGGTTACCAGACTGGGCAAAAGTTTTTAAAACCTTTTGAAATCATTTTCAAAACCATTTACAAAGAAGCATTTTTCAAGAAAAGTTTTATTTTTAAAGGCTATTCCCCAAAGGCCATTAGCATTATCCTTTGTTTCCTTGTTTGAATCCCTTTACCTTTCTTTCCTCCATCTGTAGTAACATTAGTTCCATCTGCAACTAACCTTATTTCAAGCTTTGAAGGGTTGCTGTGCGATGGAGGTAGTTCTCGAGAGACCTATTAACACGTTAAATAAGAGGGGATAAGGGTGGTTAAGGCGAATGAGGCTCTGAACAAGAACATAGAAATGTTTCTGTAGGAATGCCTAGTTTATCTTTCTATCCTGTCCGTACCCTTTTTGATTATGGTACATCGCATCCTTTTTATTTCTGCTTCGATAGTTGAGTCTCTGCACCTTAGTACTAGCGTAGTAGAGGATCCCAATTTTTTTTTCTCTCAAATCTTGTTGGGGAATCAGCTCATTTATTCATGACTTGTTTGGATTTGAGAATGTCTATGCTAAGCAATGCTTATGTTTTTGGGCTAAGGGTCGATTCTAGGAATGGAATGGTCATCCAGTACTGTTGCCATTCTTGAGTACGAAAAGAGGATAGTTAGACTCTTGACTTGCCATGGTAATACCCTCGAAGTCTAGTGTAACCCTGAGGATTCTGCCATGCTTAGTTACCTAGAATCTCTTAATACATTTGTTGATCTCGAGTAGTGTTCGCCACTAAGGTGGATGGTTCATTTCGCTTAGGCATGAGTTATAGGAAATCACCTTAGTAAGTACATTTGGCAACATGGCTGACATCTGTTTATTTGCAAGAGATAATTCTTCTACGTGGAATACCCTATAGTGGTTAAACGAGATCCAGGATTCACTAGTGAATTTTGGAGAGCTTGCATGAAACCATGAGTATGCAGTTATGTATGAGCCGAGTATACTAGAAGGAGGATAAGGGAAAGTGGGACGAGAGACAACAGTGAAACGAGTTCCAACTCATATTTTGGAAACAAGAATTACGAAATTATGAATTTAAAGGCGGACAAAGCACAATGGAGTTAAGCTCAAGGAAATGCGACTTAGAAGATTGAAGACTAGATACGCGCATCATATCTCTTTTTAAGAGTATATCCTTGATCCCTCTTTTCCTGTAGAGCTTACTTGCATGCTATCTTTTATGTATATCCTCTCGGTCCTATTCTCAATCTTATTTCCGTTGCAAACCCCATAAGGAGTATGAATCATCTGGTTGTGATATATGTTGGGGTTTGAGGGTGTCCGTTGGGTTTCCTAGAATCATATATATTGGTTTTGGGCTGGTGTTTAGGAAAGTTTTTTTCCTAATCAGCATATATGTGAGGAAGATTTCTAGTTTAGACATTGCCTAATGGGTACAAAGTTTTTCTTTACTTGCTTCTATCATTCGGCTATACCTTTAGGTAGGAACTAATGGATGTAAACATGTGTTTGAGACATGTTATGGTTGATGGTTGCAAGTGGTTGCAAGTGGTTGCTAGTTGTTGCTCGTGGATGCATGAACACACATTAGGCACTAGATCGGCTCATTCACATCTCATATTGCATATGCATGGAAGTTTATACTTGTACATGGATGAAATTGAATATGTTATCATGTGGATGTTGCATATCGATGGATGTTTGTGCACACATATAGTGTTTATGTTACTAGGACTATTTGCATACATGTTGGATTCATGACACAGACATATTTTGCATTAGGAAGATGAATTAGGCCTGATCATTTGCATTAGATAAGGAACATATACACACACCTTCTGCATATGATCATACAGCATTAGAAATCGCTTAAGGACAATGGATGCCTGTGATTGATAATTGAGTAGATGGATGATTGGATGGTAGGACACATTCTTCTTAACTTGAAGATTTCGAGGACGAAATCCTTTAAGGAGGGGAGAATGTAACAACCCGAATTTTAATAACATGTTAAAACTATAAATAAGGGTATAATTAAATTTAAAAATAAGAATCAAGGGAAACGGGTTGTGCCATTGCGTTCATCTCGAAATTCTGCATGGAAACGAGTCCGAGTTTTCAAAAAAACGGATTCCGTATGAGGGAGATATGACCCGACAAATTTTCAGGAATTTTCAGAAACCAAAACAGCTCGAAATTCGAATTCAAACCCAGAAGCGGGCTGGGCGGGAAATTTCCCGCCCAGGACCCAGGTCGACTGGGTGGTCAACTGGGTAGTCGAACTCCCCCTGTCCAGGTCGACTAGGTAGTCGACCTGGGGGTCAACCTGCCCCGAATTTCCAGATCCAAGGTTGAGTTCATTTCTGCGTATCTAGACCGATTTCTGGACCAAATTTGTGACTCTAAACCTATATAAACAGCCCCTAGCCTCATTCTCTCTACACCATTTCATTTTGTCCTTATGCTACCTCTGTGAAAATCAAAATGATAATATTTAAATTAAAAGAGACTACTTCTTCTTCGTCAAGACAACATCTAGGAATTGCAAATTGGGGGTTTTCAACTAGAACAAGATTAAACAAATAGAGATTCAACAACTGCAATAACCATTTCCAGAATCAAATCTCTGCACTCTAATTCTCGACCCACGCTCTGTAAGTTCTAGTTACTTTGAGATTGAAACTTGTTAAATTTAATATGGACATGGAATAAAATGAAATTGGACCTAAGCTTGATTATTTATTTGGATTTGTTCTTGTCTCTTCTTGAATCTATGATTTTGGGTTATTTCTAATCGATGGAATCATGCCCATTCATGATGTTGGACCTAGTTTATTTTTCAAACGCTAGATTGTAAAATGAATTCATGGATCTTGACTTGATGATAAGACTTGTTAATTCAG
This sequence comes from Allium sativum, assembly GCA_030737875.1. Classification (NCBI taxonomy): domain Eukaryota; kingdom Viridiplantae; phylum Streptophyta; class Magnoliopsida; order Asparagales; family Amaryllidaceae; genus Allium; species Allium sativum. The sequence continues at coordinate 987,063,589 of CM060924.1, forward strand.
TTTTCACCCTATCCACTCTTGAATCTTGAATTTGGAAATATTGCTATGAAATCAGTTTGGACTCATTCATGTTATCAATTGGAATTGGACCCATGTATGATAATTGATTTATACCTATTCTTGGACCTTGACTTTTGGAATACTGCTATGAAAATTAACTTGGGCCTACTCATGTTGTAAATCAAATATTGTCAAGCCTATGGCATTGAAACTATTGTTAATGGCCAAAGACTATGCCTATGCCTATAACTGAGAACATAAGACTATTGCCTATGACTATGACAAGGACAATTGTGGCTAATCACCTATGACTCGTGACTATGAATTACTGCCTATGATTATGAACAAAAGACTATTGTCTATGACCATGACCTTGAAACTATTATAGTTAATTGCCTATGACTATTTAGGGTAGTTGTCTAGAACTATTTTGGATAATTCATGACTATTGTGATTAACCGCTTATGATTCACTATGACTATGACTATTGTGGCCAATTGACTATTATAGTTGATTGTTCATAACACTATAGTTGAAAACCATGTTGTATACCAAGACCATTGATCCATTATCCTTGTATTTGGCTTGCTTTTTCATGCCTATTCTTTTATGTCAATTTTTATCATGACTATTACCTTATTATGCCAGATTTGAAAGCTTGTTATTCTCTATATGCCAGTGATGTTGTAACCAATTATCCCAAGCTATATCATGCCAGATTTATCAGCTTGTGCTCGTTCTTTTGCCTATCATAGTTGGGATGTTATTCCCTTTTATTTTGGACCTGGATCTACTTGTAATTTAGATCGATTTACATTTACATGCGATGGGGATACGAATTGGGTAGGTTAGGCAAACGTGAATTGGTTATGAATATGAATCATGAACTTGATAATAGGCATAAGTGGAAACCCGAAAACTTGATATGAGAACTTGACATGAAACTCGCTTAGAAACTTGACACGAACTTGACATGAAAATTGAACATGGACATGACACTTAGAATGAACTTGAAAATGGCCAACTCGAGGTTGGGTTGAGTTTGCAGTGTAATTATGCCCAGAACCGCCCGGCAAATCCAGTTACTACAAACAATAGGATCCAATGTGGGTAGTTGGTCATATCGCACTTGAAAACCCGAGGTCAGACTGAGTTGTGGTGTAATTCTGCCCAGAACCGCCCGGCATATCCAGTGACCACAACAACAGGTCTGATGTGAGAGGTTGGGTGCATTAATGAATTAACGCCACATGATAGGGTTAAGTCATGAACCGCTTGAAAATACTTAACCAATTTGACACGATGATTTGATAGGGTTAAGTCATGAACCACTTGAATATACTTAACTAATTTGACACGATGATTTGATAGGGTTAAGTCATGAACCGCTTGAATATACTTAACCAATTTGACACAATGATTTGATAGGGTTAAGTCATGAATCGCTTGAATATACTTAACCAATTTGACACAATGATTTGATAGGGTTAAGTCATGAACCACTTGAATATACTTAACCAATTTGACACGATGATTTGATAGGGTTAAGTCATGAACCGTTTGAATATACTTAACCAATTTGACACGATGATTTGTTAGGGTTAAGTCATGAACCGCTTGAATATACTTAACCAACTTGACACATGATTCGTAGGGCTAAGTCATGAACTTGAACGACAACACTTAGCCAATTTGACATGACACGTAGGCGAGTTAAGTCACGAACTTGAATGACAACACTTAACCAACTTAACATGCTAGACTGATGGGGTTAAGTCTCGAATTTAAATGACAACACTTAACTTACTGGATAGAAATCCTAGTTACGTGGCCCTTTTCAGCAGTAACCCACTAGATGTATCATGGTACCCTGGAACTAGGTTGGGTAGGGCACGATGACTGGGCTGATTGTAAGCGACCAGAACGACGGCTGAGTTGGTGCACCATTGAAGGTTCAGGCGGACTATGGTCGTGCACGTAGTCCGGAGTTGAAAAGCAGGCATTAGGCACCTGTAGGTTTACACTGTGTGTGCTTGATTCGTGTCGGTGGTTGGCACCCTAGGGCTTGATACACCCTATGGTGGACCTAGCACAGGTGTTCATGATTTGGCCGTATGACACAGACACATGAACGTGCTAGGACTTGTAGGGAGCCGATCGATTAATAGATCGTTACATGGAAAAAGGGTGTTGTTTGTTAGGTATCATAATCACTAGTGGTCCTAGGTGGCATAAACGCTAATCGAATCTAGAAAACGTTCAATATGTAGCATAATCCCTAGTGGTCCTAGGTGGCATAAATCCTAGTTGAACACGTGATAGTTCATGATATGGAAACCTAGCCAGAACAAGGGTGGCAGTCCAAATGATTTCAAGAATGGTGGTACTACGTTGAAGTAGTATAGACATACGTGATGAAACCCGTATGATATACGCCAAGGGACTGTACATATACATGGAAAGGATGATACGGGTTGGCGTACTAGTACAGTTGGTGTAGAGAATGTTAAACATGCGATGCTATGCGTAGTTTATCTGGTTTGCATAGTTTATCTTGTTACCGTAGTTTATCTTGTTACCATAGTTTATCTTGTTATCCTAGTTTAACTTGCGTATCTTGTCATCATCTTTATGTTTACTTTCAGTTTATACATGTCATGTTACCTTTACTTGTTTCTATGATGAAAGTCACTAGGACTTACCAGTCTGTATGACTGACCCGTTTTGTTTCGCCTCTTTTTCTTCCATTTTCCCCTCCCCCCAGGTTCTCAAGGAGGAAACACTACGATTTAGTTTGGACTTCTTTCTGCTTCAAGATCATCATATATGGCTTGGACCTTTCTTGGCAATGGCTTCTTTACTGTTTTACTTGGGGAATGATTTATGACCATGGTTTTATGCTTCTTTTCTATTGCAAGACAAATTTCGATGTAATGGATTTAATGGCATTTTGATGTAGAAAGTCTTTAGACCTTTCTAGATTTTCAAAGGAATAAAATTTGTTTCTTCTTCCGCTGTTTTATATGTTTTGTCTTGTAATATTTCTGTGTATGTTTACCTAGATAATGCTCCACCAAAGCTAGTGCATTCCCTTTGTGAGTGACCCTAGCGGAGGTGGGGTGTTACATTCATGTACACATCAAGTGTTACCTTTCCATTCCACATCACCTTGTCTCTGCTGCAGTCTACACTATCTTGGATGATCACCATCCTCTCACCCCCATACTTGGTTCTCATGAAACCACATCTTCAAATTTAAGACTATAAAATCTACTAACCCTTACCCTTCTAAACCTAATTTCATTACAGAAGACCACGCTCCATTTCATTTGAGCCTCCACTATCTCATTCCTCAAAACCCACTTAGCCATTTTAGAAAATCAAAGAAAGCACACAAAAATCTTATAAATCAAACTATATATATTTGTAGATTAATGGAGCAATTATCTACGATTTGGTACACAATATGATGGGGTTCGAAACAATTGCGGTCGTTGTTTTCACAACAGCGTGGGTTATAGATGAACTAGGGTTATATGTTTTGAGGGAGTTAATGCTTCAATCTGAGATCATTCTGGGGTTCATCATCAAAAACATCACCTGGGTGGCGATTTCCATGAAGTACGGTGGAAATAGAGTTCGATGTCTGTACTGGGATGGGTGTTGAACGGGTTTTGAAGCGAGGGTGCGAGTTCAGGCGGAGTGAGATGATTGTGAAGAGAATTCAAAAAGGAATTTAATGGTGTTATTGTTGGAGTTTTAATTTGAGGATGGAAGGATAAATGGTGGAGTATACGTGAGTTAAATGGTGGAGCAGAGATGTCTGAAGCGTGTGGTAGTTGGAGGAGAAGTAAAACGCGGGTTGGGTCTTAGAGCATGGGTTGGGCCTTATGAAGTGTGAGCCCAAGTTAATTATTTAATTCTGTTTAAATTGCATTAACGAGTAAAATTCATAATTTTATCGTACGATATCAAAATTCAGCGAAACAAGATCCGATAGTATCGTGTGGACGAGGGCTACGCACTGGAACCGTTTGGGAGTGGATTGAAGCTCGTTACAATTTATAGCAAAATAAATTGTCCTTCTGAACCAAGCGATGGTTATCGTTATTAACGATGATTGTCCAATGTGAGTAAAACACACCAACTCTAAATAGATCTACTTTTTATAACGTATATTTAGAACTGATAAATGATTACTGATTGTTGTGTGTTAACTGTTTGGTTCAATTGTTTGTGTATTGATTGAAATCACAGATAATGATATATATATATATAAATCGTTAATCGAATACTGATTCTGTTTAATAGAATATTTTACATTCGTGTTGTTTAACATCTGTGATGCAGGGAAACAAGTTGGAGGGATCCAACTGGGTTCCTCAACATTTATTTTACTGTTTTCATATATGGTGATATATGATGTGATATATAATTTGTTGTTGACTATGTGTGTTTGAATGGTATCAATCACTGTTAATTAGTAATTTAAATACCGTAAGAAAATAGTGGGATGTAAAAAGGGGATTTTCAAAGTATATTTTGAAAATAAATTATTTATATAAAATAAATGGATTTTATATATAAAAGGAAAAAGGATTTTATATAAGGAAATAATTATAAAATCAAAAGAGTTAAAAAGGAACATATTTGTAATACAACTATAAAGGAAATATATATGTAAAACAAATATAAAGGAAATTATTTGTAAACAAATATAAAGGGAATATATTTGTAAAACAAATACAAAGGAAGATATTTACTACACAAATAGAAAGAGAGATATTTGTAAAAACATTTACAAATAGAATTTTAAAGGAAATATTTGTAAAACGTTTACAAATAGATTAAATGGAAATATTTATTTATAGGAAATAAATAGAAAAGATAAATGAGATATTTATTTGTTAAATAAACAAGAAAGATAAAAGAAATATTTATTTGTAAAATAAATAGAAAAGAAAAAGAAATATTTATTTGTTAAATAAATAGAATTGAAAAGGGAATAATTATTTGTTAAGTAAACAAATAGGAAAGGAATAAATCAAAGGAGTTAATTCAAAGGAGTTAATTCAAAAGAGTTAATTGAAATGAGTTAATCGAAATGAGTTAATCGAATATTAGTTATTCGATTAGAGTTAATCGAATAGAGTATGAGTTAAAGTTAACAAGTTAGGGTTAATAAATTAGGGTCGACCAGTTAGAGTTGATCAGTTAGAGTAAACCAGTTAGAGTTAATCAGTTAGAGTTAACTAGTTAGAGTTATTCAAATGGAGTAAATCAAGAAGAGTAATCGAATATAGTTTATTCGAGAAGAGTAATCGAATATAGTTTATTCGAGAAGAGTAATCGAATATAGTTTATTCGAGAAGAGTTATCGAATATAATGTATTCAAAGAGGAGTTATCGAATATTGGTTATTCGAAGGAGTTAATCGAATATTGGTTATTCGTAAGAAGTTATCAAATCTAGTTATTCGAAAGGAGTTATCGAATTAGTTATTCGAAAGGAGTAAATCGAATATAGTTTATTCGAACAGAATTAAAGGAGTAAATCGAGTATAGTTTATTCGAATAGAATTGAAGGAGTTAATCGAATATAGTTTATTCGAATAGAATTAAAGGAGTTATCGAATATAGTTTATTCGAAAGGAGTTAAGTGAAAAGAGTTAATCAAAAAGAGTTAATCAAATAGAGTTAATCGAATTAGAATAAACCGATTAGAGTTAGTCGAATCAGGAGTTATCGAATATTAGTTATTCGAATCGAGTTAAAAGGAGTAATCGAATATTAGTTATTCGAATCATGTTGACAGGAGTTATCGAATATTTGTTATTCGAATCAAATAAAAATGAGTTATCGAATCTAGTTATTCGAAAATGAGTTAATCAAATTTAGTTATTCGAAAGGAGTTATCGATTAGTTTAATCGAGAGGAGTTAATCGAATTTAGTTATTTGAAAAGGAGTAATCGAATATAGCATTCGAAAAGAGAGATTATCGAATATCGTTTATTCGGAAGAAAGAGTAATCGAATATTAGTTATTCGAAGAGGGTTAGTCGTCGAATTTGATTATATCGAATTCGGGGAAAGTACTTATACTTTCCGTTGTTTAAATCAAGATTTATTTATTTATAAATCAGGTGTTATTTATTTACTTACATTAAAGAATAAAAGTTATAATTGAAGTTAGATATTTTGAAAGTCGGGATTATAACGTTATCGTTAAAATTAATGCTTTTATAAAAGAAGTGGATTCGTAAATTGAATCCTAGAGAGATGTAAAGAAGTTTGTTAAAGGTTTAAAAGATAAACTTTGACTTTTTCTAAGTTAAAACGTTGTTCAGTTAAGGTCTGAGAGGTAATAATACCCCAACTTGATTGACTTCCTTCTTAGCTAAGGAATGGTAAGGTTTGATAGTGAATGATGGTTAAGTGAATTTAGTAAATGGTTTTGAGTTGGAATGGCAATGTTGGATTTAAACATCAGTTTAAATCCAGTGAAGGAGTTTTGGAAATGTTTTCCAAATAAAAAATCAGAAATGTTTTCTAATAATAGAAAAAAAGAATTTAGAATATATGGAAACAGGAGATAAGTAAATTATTGAACTAAAGAGATAAACGTTCAACGATGATTGATCGATATAATTTCCATTTGGAAATAATATTGTTGTTTGCACACGTGGTTTTCTTTGATAGTTAACTCACCGACTATCAAAGTTTTTAACCATTTTAACGTTGTTAATATGGAGAGACCGGCTGGATTATTATCCGAAGAACCACTCCATATTGGCATAAGCGTTGCTAATGATATATGCCAAAGATAATTGAAGACAGAGTAAAGTGCAAGGGCAATTGTATAAATATTAGGTAAAGATTGCCTAGGATGGATGTACGGAATAGTGCCTTCGGTTTGTCCAGTCCCAGGACGACCTGTATGGAAGAATGTCTGATAGAGTATATTTAAAGATCGCGTAAGTTAATATCTTCAAACGTATTTACATTTGGTGGAGGAGGAATTTGTTTCTCTTAGCTGTATACGCGTGGTATTTTTGGGAATCAATTTGTGATTTGGCGGGTTTGACGATGTGACATTCAAAGTGAATAAATGTGTGATCTTTCATACATAAGCGTGGCCTCTAGCCTCACAACCGGGAAATGACAGAAATCGGGCAGGCAGCATGGCTATGTAGGTCACACCGATTAGGGTGTATAATCACCTGATCTAGAGTTTCATTTACTTCTAAAAATCTATTTTTGATGTTGTCCCATTCGGGAAACGGTTGCTGATCCCAATCGTTGGTGATATACATTCGATACACTCAAGCAAAATGAGTGGTCGGTCATGTGTGGCCGGGTTGCAAGATATTCTTGTTGAACCCAGTTTATTCCTGTCTAGAGGTACACTAGCGAAAGGTGGTTCCATACCTTGTCATAGTTGGAAATCCATTACCCAATACGTGCTTGCGGTTTTGATTGTATACTGTATATGTAGAACATGAGATGAAAGTGTTTCTGCTAGATGATTATTATATTATGGTTGATAGACATTATTATAATATCAAAAGGTTTTTGATATAAATATATTTTGGATTCTCATAAGGGAAAAACCCGTTCTGTTATACGGCGTGGTATTATGAGATATCGTTTAATGGCTCAAACTGTTTAAAACTGTTTTACTCATACCAGTCCCATGACTGACCCAGAGTTTATTTGTTTTGTTTTCCATATACGCTTGGGTGCCCAATTTTGTATGGGCAGTCAAGTAGTCGGGATTTACAGATACTTGAAGAGCAGGAGCAGGAGGCTTCAGAATTATATAGCTATGGTTATTTTCCGCTGTGTTGTAAGTGTTGTACTTTGGAAATGATGTGTAAATTCAAGTACAGATTTATATTTCAAAAGTTATGTTATATATTATATGTTATTCGTTCCGCTGTGTGGTTCGTGTTACTCTGATGTTGTATCTGCTTCTTCTTCTTCAATACTAAGTTTCTATCTTATCTTTCCTCACCCACTAACTTCTTTCTATTAACTTTCCGGTTATTTTCGATCCTTGGATGTTCGATATGTGTTGTATATCGGATAACTAAGATCGCCTTTTTCCGGGTCGTTACAGTGATTATATAGAAGAAGAAAGGAAACAAGAAGTACACGGTATTAAATGGTGGTTGGGTTAAGTACATAGTAAATATATTTAAAAATATTTGATTTTGATTTTGATTTTAAATATAATTTAATTTAATTTGATTTGACTTAAAGAGATTTTTATTTTTTTTAAAATGATATCGATTTGATTTTGAATCTATCCACAATCAAATATCTCGCGGTCCATTAATTTAAACCACGAACCACTATTTTAACACAACCACTGTTATTTCAACAGTGTAACACTATTATGAACTAACTGAATATATTTTGATATTTAATTTGAAGGTAAATATAAATAACCAAAATAAATTAATACAATATAATTTAAAATTCAAAAACAAATAAATTCTTTGAAATAAATTATTATTTATTATCGTATATATCAAATAAAATTCCTACTTATCATCGGAATCATTTGGACTCAGTTTTTAACTTTGATTTCAATTATATTTCGAATTACAAAAATTCGATATATTCTAAATTAAATTATATTTGATTATCAAATCAATAACTCAATATAAAAATTAATTTATATTACCAACTCGATATTTAAATCCATATTAAATATTAAAAAAAAATCGATAAGAAATCTCGGTCGTTACACTCTAACTTCTTTCTATTTATGATCTAGTATGTTCGTTTCTTGAATAGTTGACATGCCTTGTTATGTCGATTTTCAGGGTCGAAAATCCTAGTTTGTTACAACTATAATGTGGACGCAGGCGTTAGTGCCAAACCACTATAAAAAGTTGTGTTCTCCCGCATTACTTTACTTTACATTTGGATTATTGTGTTGCTTATACACATACACTAGATCGTTGGTGTGTGTGCTGAATCCACAACAATTCCCCACATCGACATTTTGGCGAGTCGGGTGGGGGGCGCACAACTTCAAGGTCAAAAATCCTAGATTGTTACAACTATAAAGTGGACGCAAGTGTTAGTGCCGAACCACTATAAAAAGTTGTGTTCTCCCGCTTTACTTTACTTCACATTTGGATCATTGTGTTGCTAATAAACATACACTAGATCGTTAGTGTGTGTTGAATCCACGACAATTCCCCATGTCGACATTTTGGCGAGTTGGGTGGGGGCGCACATCTTCAGTCTCAGTTCTCGACTTCAGTTTTCAGCTTTAGTTCTTGACTTTAGCACTCAACTTTGGTCTTCGGATTTTGGGATCCAACCTAAAATTTCTCTCGGAAACAAACTTCACTAGCTTCCCGTTATGGTCAAATGGAAGCAAATCATCCGCACAGAAGGAGCGGATGATTAGGAGGAGCAAGAACTCTCCACAACCAGACACCCATCCAAATTTGTCACTCGAGACGACATCGATGGAGTCATGAAAGATCCGACAAAAGATCTTACCTCTTGCTTGGAACAATAGAAAGAACATTTCCATCACCAAGAGGCCACCATAGCCACTCTTCTCACCCACCTCGAAGGATTTACGAGCCAGTCAGGTCATAAAACATTGTCAGAACCGATGCTAGTGTTCCGCAAGGATTAACTTGGGACTTATGGAAATTCCCGACGAATAACCCTGTGTCTACACCAATCCACTGGTAGCCACAAGATCGGCTAGGCCCGGGGAGCAACACCCCCAATCCCATTCAAGGCTCAACTCAGGTTATTGCTAGCCAGGTCTCAGGACCAGGCATTAGAAATGCCACTCAAGCTCCAACGTGCGCAGCTTTGGGTACAGGAACTCCTGTAGTTCCTAATCTTATATTTGTGCGTATCGAGGCACCTCAGGCAACGATTGAGCTAGATATTATGCTTAGCGCTCGACCTTTCGCTAACATTGGACTCGATGCTGGGGGTTAATCTACATAATATGAACCCACTTCTTGGCTTGGGAAATGAAAGCCAAGTCGCCGATGTCACCAATGCTACTCCCATGGCGGGGCCCCCCATGTTAGCTTGGACTGTGTTACTCTTAGCCTATTCACTCCACACATACACTTGAGCATTGGTGTGTGATGAATCCATGACCATTCCCTACATCAATAGATGGGTTAGGTTTGGTTTGTTGATGCTATAATATAATGGTATGTATAATTATATTTATGATGATGCTATGCTTTCTTATGCATTGGTTATACTCATCATGTTATATCATGCCATTATTCTACAATGATATATATCATAATATTATTTTATGTCCTAGATATGCTTGGTATGATGCAATAGCATAAACAAAGCTACCATATGCCATGTTGTTGATGTTGAACCCATGATGTACCACATCATAATATCTATCATTAACAAAATTATATTACTGCAAGTATAATGCAATATTAATGATTGTTGATTACACTATGTCATGATCTTGTTGATATTAAACCCGTGATGATTTTCATCATGATATTTATCATGTTTCTAAATATTATAGCAAGTCATGTATATGCATTTATTTTAGTTCATGCATATTTATTTCTTTTATATATCATCCATGAACTATGTATATATATATTTTTCCCAATAGTTGTTACTCCTTTTTGTCGATGACAACGGGGGAGAAAAATATATATAGCATATACCGAAGAAGCAATATATTCAGGGGGAGCACAGGTAAATTTATATAATTTTTATTTCAAAAGCATGTATATATATATATATATGTGTGTGTGTGTGTGTGTGTGTGTGTGTGTGTATATCTTAAGTCATATATAGTTGTCATCATAAAAAATGTGGAGTTTGTTAGAACCTCCACTTTTGAACTTGATTTGATCATGGTAACTATATATCGACGATATTGTTCACAAACGTCTTTTATAGGAAAAAAGAAGAATAATATAATCTAAAAGCTTAAAGATTCGACAAAGCAATATGATGATATTTAGTAAGAAAACAAGAAAGTATTTAGATGGTAAAATATGTTAAAATCTTTCCTAACGTGTGTATGTGTATATATATATATTATAAATTTTATTTTATGTAAAAGATGAATGGACATATGCTGGATATATGCATCAGACGTTTGACCTGAAAAATTCAGACATCTAAAGTCGAGTATTCAATAATTCGACATGGAATATTCAGACGTCTGAATTTTCGGATCAGACGTCTGAATAATCTATTTTGTGCATGTGTCTGTTCATTTAAATAATACTATCGGATAGTTAAATTTTAAGGGTAAAGATAAATTTAGTAGGAGAAAACAAATATTTTACTATTTAGATACGGAGAGGGGGTTGGGGGGAAGCAAAGCAGCGATGTCCTTTTATTAAATAAATCAGCAAATAGTAACCTTGCATGGGGCGATTGCATATATAAAATTAAATTATAATTATGTTAATGGTTAACTATTAACTATGATGCATGGATAAGGTCCACTATCTAAAAGTATTAAATTAATGGTTTAGAAGGGGAAGAAGCAACAACCTCTATTCACAATGTAGTGGAGTGAATGAAGCATTGTCTATGTTCAATATGCAAACTAATTAGAGAAGATTTGGGATTATGCGAATACCATTGTCAATGTAACTAAATCAAGAGAATATGCATATTGCAAAGTTTGAAAACAATATAAACATATGATTGAAGTAGCAATAATATAAAATTAGATCTTGCGTATCGAGCGATATTCAATATCAAGAAAGGTGAAAAAAGATCCCATGAAAAAGTAATACTGGAATTTTGGAGACGTATAAAGCTCCAAAAATTGACTATTGGAATCGAATAAATGACTATGAGATCAATAAATGTACTACATGGTCAAAGATAAATGACCACTCATTCCCCTTATTGTAATGTTAACAACAATTCGGCTACATCTTTGAATAACTTTTTTACGATGCAATGGAAAATTTTCAGTTCCTCATTGTTCAAGTGGAACATTTGCTGATAGGATTGAACAATTAATCAATCGGATTCATTTCCCTAGGGGTAATTTTGATTTTGGCCTTGATATGTTTTGGGTTGGATCATTTAACTTTATATTTCATGTATGAATGTATCAATATGCAACAAAAAGAGTGAATGAAACATGATTTTGTTTGGACCATTTTACTCTCCATTTGCAGTATGTATACACATAAGTATGACTAAACAGAACTCAATTATACAAAACTATGCACAATTTGTTTTCTAGCATATAATAATTTACAATAAGCATGTCCAAATAGAACTATCTTATATGTAACAATAGGAAGAAAAACAAGATTTTACAACCACTAAATTTACTCAATAGTAGGGTGAGTTTACCATATTCACCTCAAATTTGGCTAACCAAATGTGTGTTAAAAGTATAAGCCTGTTTACTAACAAAAATTTACAATGATTAAATGTATAGATTGTTCACTAAATTATGTGTGTTGATTTTGCAGTGAAGAATGAGAAGCTATTATACGATAATAGAGATTGGTTGGGAGGAAAACAATTAACTTCATTTTTTATCAATAATAAGCTTATAAAATTGCAAGCCTGCAAATATCAAGCAATTAGCCTGCCTAAATATGATAAAGGCAACACATGAAGAACTATAAACTTTCATAATTTTAGCATTAATAAAGAAAGACCTAAATTAGTGAAAACTGTAGGTATATATGTCACAGAATGTCATAGAATACCTGAAGCCATGAATGTGAAAACCATAATATTCATCAGTTTAAATCCTGCCGAACATGGGTAAATCAATAGATAAGATTAAACAGCGGTGAATGAATAATCATAACAGTGTAAACCATTGGTGCGGAGCGGTCATTGTGTCAAATTCCGAAGGCTGAATTGAAAGGTTGCGACTTTTTTAAAAGTCATAACTATTTATGAAATGACCCAAACTTCCCCTTATAGGAAAGCCCGGATTGCTTTGAGAACACGACTCATCAGAACACAAATATGAGAACATTTCATTGCTATTACAAAAATTACATCAGAGTACAAGAATATATCAGAGTATGAATAGATATTATACAACGAAAATACGATATCAGGGTTTTAAATTACAAAGCAGCGGAAAAATAATACATAAGTACAATGCACAACTGAAAGAAATACACAGATACAAAGCTTTCCGAATATAGCTCCAACTGGAATCCAGGATCATGGGAAAAGAAATATCTATTAAAACCAAAACTACTAGCTGTCTATGTGGAAAATATGGGCACCTAGAGTTTTGGTTAAAACAATAAACTCTAAGTCAGTCATGGAACTGGTGTGAGAACTAAAACAGTTATTAAAACTTTACTATAAAATATGGTAAATCACGGGACCACGCCGTATGTCACGGAACGGGTTTACCCCCATGAATACCAGTGCATAAAATAAAACAACGCAATGCTTTTCGAAAAATGAAGCTATTATAAGACTTGGGTCCCATCACACAATGCGACGCAAGTCGGAGGATAAAGTTTTCCTTATAATAGCCAAACATGCTTGGTACATTTAAAACAAATCATTTTGATATTACTATAAGTGTATTGTGTCAAAACAACTTCAAATATAAATGTATCAATTATAGACGATATGAGCGTCACATGCCACTATGCCGCCATATAGGTTTACAACTAAAACCGAAAGCCACGTATTGGAAATTGGATTCCTTCTATGAGTCGAAGCAAGGGGTGGCTCCTCAACGATTTGAGACACTCTAGCAAATGCCTCAGGATTACACACCGTGGGGCAACCCTAGGAACCGAAGGGTCGGTCCATACTTACTTTAGTGGATTAATTATTCCTGATCACACGTTCCCCGGTCCTATAGGACCTATCTCTGAGCCACTAGGGACTCAATATCCGAGGCACCTCGCTATCCATCATCCAAATAAGTAAAAATGTCTGGGCTCCATACCATGACACCACTCCTAGCTAGAAATAAACGTCGTGCACTCCCAATGGTCCCTCAACCCGTTTTTGACTCATACCGGGTGTGAAGCTCGCGAATTAATGCTATACAAAAAGCTATAATAATTAAAGCCGTGCTTTGATCATCATCCACAAGAATTTGTTTTCAACAAAAGCCTTGATCATTTGCATCTTAGCATGCCACATTGTCAATCCATACCGTACTAGTGATTTCTACCAATATATAACCTTTAAGCTTGTACGTCTCAAAGAAGGGTGTTAAGAAAGAGAATAAATTCTCCGCCACCAAACAAATATATATTTAGCAAAGATCAACGAATACAGTATAAAGGAATACAACGGCAGACATATCATCCATTTGCAAGTTCGTTCTGGGTCTGAACGAAACAGGAGGCACCTTATTCCTTGTTCCACATGTCCAACACAAGAGAGAGGTCCTCGCATACCCGGTCAATCTCCAAGTACGTCTGGACAATCACCACTTGTTACCTCGTCTTGGGCGTACATCCCAATCAAGACATCAGTAATCATCCGAACGATGTGAAGATCTCCGGTCTTCAACCACCATCTTCATCGTCGACTTTTAGTCGTTGTATTAATTATTCATAATGGGTTAAACCTGGTCTTTCTGAATTACTCGTGTATTTTAATCAATAATCAAGTGTTATAAGAACACATCATATGCCTCATTCCAATCCAGAATATTCTTTTATTCAAATATTCCCATTTTTAGGGAAAGGTTCCCATTAATTTTATCAAAGATAAAATACTTTAAATTTATTCTTCAATCTTCCTTTTGGTAATAATTCAAAAGATTTGATTTTATCCTTTATCAATTCTAAACCAAAATAAGGTTTATCCACTAGTCAGGATTAGCGACCTTTACAGGAGTAATCATTTATTTATATTAACCCTATCCCAACCTATCCATCCCATGGAGAAAAACTGGTAGTACTCCATATCTAGCACCCACGATGTTATCGATAAATTTAAATACCATTTCACGTTCAAATCTAATCAAAGATTTAACTATAGAGTAAAACTGGCGGAACTCCATTCTTGATCATTTCTTGAATTTGTGTAAAATTAATTACCCCATTCCCATTTCAATCTAATTAAAGATTCATTATAACTCTAGTTTGGTATTAATATCCAAAATTCATTATTTAATGATTATTCAACTTTAGGAAAATAAATCCTGTCTTTAACTGGGTTAAAGAACCAATGTCATTTAAAACACAGCTCATGATAAACCCAAAATTCCCTTCCATTAAAATGGAACTTTCACGGAAAACAAATCAATATATATAATCGACATAAATTTTCGTATTAGACTAATAATATAAATGGAGTAACGGCAAAGCTTTTTAAATTCCATATATAGTAACGGTCTTCCTTTGCAGAAGCTCATCTCGATTATTACCAAATCGATTTCCATTAAATTACAAATTAATATATTAAATTGGAAAACTTTATTTTGGAAAATTTCCATTAAATCTTAATAAAAAGATTTACAAATTCCAAATCATCTCTTCACCGTTAATTGGGTTAAAGGACAAATGTTGTTTTAAACACCGTTCACGATAAACCCAAATAAATCTAATTTCAATTCAATTCCAAATAAATGTTAATTAATTGGTAAACATATCTAAATCTTATTTAAATGATTTATACTTTTCTCAACTGGGTTTAAGAACAGTATTATTTAAGACACCATTCACGACAAACCCAACATCCAATTTGATATTAAATACAAGGCTCTGAATAGAAATGATATCAGCTTGTATTCAATATCAAATCCTGAAACCAACAAATATTGTATGGGGAATAACGATATATATATCCAAATTCCTCAACAATATCCGTATAATCATGGAATCCAATATCGAAATATCCGAAGATAACTTCCACTCAAATCCATTCCAATATATTCAATGGAAAATTCTGGTTATTTTAAAACCCTTTTTCAAATCCAGTTTATTTATTTAAAAATAACTGGATTTTTATTCTAGTTATTGACTAGTTCATTTCGATAAAAATATATTTTTATCTTTTCAAAAATGGAATTTTTCATCCAAAATCTTTCCAAATCATTTATTATGATTTTACACAATTTTTCCCTATTGTAATAATTTTATTAAGGCCCGTACAGTCGGTTTCCAATAACGGCCACCGAACTGCGTCCATAGCGACCTTTTCTGAATTTGATTTGGACATATCTTAAAATATGACCATTAAAATTTAAATCTCTTATATTCATTTGAAAGGTCTTTTCGATACGAATGCAATGGTTCCGGTTTTAGGAGAATCCGACGGTCGGATCTCCTGTAACATCAATACGAAGTTAATGGTTGAAATTCGCGAACGGTCCCTGCGCGGCGCGTTCTATTCAAGCCATTTAATATATATATATAATATATTATATATATTTCATCAGTTTCCATTTAAAATGTATTTTATAAATCATTTATAAATTCATTTTAAAAATGATTTCAACTTCCTTTCCAATTTTAAATCAAAATTGAATATTCCATATCATTAAAATATTAAAATGATATTATTTTCAAAATATCTGATTTTGAAATCATTTTTTATATATTCATTATAAAATGAATAAAATCAATTGATAAACCCATTCAGGTTTAAATGGCGAATATCTACTTACTCGTCTTCATATACTCCAATATTTTCGGGTCCATCCAAAATCGGACATCAAAATCATATTTTAATTCTTCACTGAATATTATTTTAAAATATTCATTATTTTAAAATATTCATTATTTCTGAATCGGAATGCGACTCAATCAATTACCTTATAATTTCAATTTTATGGATTTCATATATCACATGTATTCAACAATAATGATATATAATTATCAAACAGTCAATTCACATTCAGAGTGCAATTTACAACTATATAAGCATTAATTAATTAAATAACGCTTATCACAATCCGTCGATCAATCGATTGACATATAATTAAATTCAGGGGAGATGTGAATAAATTATCGTCCCCACACCCATGTGGGGTTTCCAACCAACAACCTTCTATTCAAAATAATCACTGGTTAATAAATTTAACCAGTTCTAATTCGATTTGAATTATTTTTCTAATTAGCCAATTTTCACTGTTTAAATTATAAATGGATATTTGTAATTTAATTTCAATTACCACAAAATAATATTAAATTATTTTTAATATTTTAAACATTTCTGCATCACTATTAAAACACAATACAATCAATTAAATCGTCCATGGTCTATGGACGAGGGAGGTGAGCTAACGGGCACCGTATAAAATTTATAATGAATAAAACTAATAAAAATCTACACTGGCAATTCTATATATTTTTATACATGAATACAAAAACATGATAAAATATAATTTAGTGAGGAGTTCTCACATTGATCAACTTCAGAAATCGATAAAATGATTATTTTAATCAAATTAAACAGGACGTTTAATTTGATCAAAAATATCAACTAGCTGCAAAATCCTTCTGGTCAGTTCCATGTTGTAGTGTTTCTGATCACGATCCCAACGCACTCAACCTCGTTCGATTCTGTGTCCGTTTGCAAAAGTCAAGGGTTTGAACATTTAATATATTAATTACATAGTTAAAATAATTAATAAATTAATTAAATTAATCACCCCATTTAACATTAATCCTTCTTCCCCAGGTTACTCATTCATGGTGAAAATAACGAACCCATTCCTCATCGCCAGTTCCCCCCTACAAACGCCATTCGAGGCACCCAGACCTCGATCCAAACCCTCCACAAGAACCATTGTCGCCTGCTCCACCATCGACCTGAATGCGGTCTAACTCACCGGCCCTCAGACACAACGTTGGGGCTTTGAGCACAGAGTTTGGCCAATCCACTCAACCATAATTCATCAAACCCTTATGATATTAAAGATCTTCCTTTGCTCTTTAGTTTCCATATAGAAATCGTACTGTAATTTGCGACGGATAATGAGAGATTAATGAAATGTTTTTGAATGATTCCAGCCCTAGAGTTTGGTGCAGGCACAAAATAAAAGGGCTGACTTACGGCTAGGGTTTGACTGTTTATTAAAGGGTATTTATAGTGTATAATAATATTATTTAATTTGAAAAAAAGGAGATTTTGCGTTCGAACTCCAAATCAAACCTAACGACAATTGCCCCTAGCTAAATGCCCCCATTTCGGACACAATGGAATATGTTTCGTAAGCCAATTCGACTATTTCGATCAGATTTTATCAGAATTAAAATATAAATCAATGTATGTTGAATTTTTACGTACATTTTAATTTACAGGGCCAACATGCTGACTCCAAAAATTACAAAAAAATATCTTGCTATGTTTTGACAATATGGTCCTAACAAAACTAATGTTGTTGAATTTGGAGGTCGTTTGAAAAATGGCCTTTTTTTGGTCTAAAGTTAAACTAAATTGACAAAACACATTTAATTTACCACGCTCACGTATTAATTCCAAAAATTATGAAATTTGAAACCTAGTAATAATTTAACATTCCGGATCCAACAAAAGTGGTTTCGTTGAAAACGGAGGTCATTTGCAAAATGGCTATTTTTAAGGGCTATATATTGTATTAAAATATATATAAATTCCATAACGACTATTTTAAATTTTAAACTGGCTATAACTTTCAATGAAATCTCAGTTTTTCACATTCTTAGAAAGATATTATTAAACAGATTCAAATATTTCTGGTTTTACTAAAATCCGATTTATTTTGAACTCTGTATATTCATTTGAAATTAAAAATCGAATTTTCAAACTACTGCGCCATTTTAGGCTAATTTTATAATTAAAATTAATTTATACATTCTAACTTCGATTTAAATAAACTTTAAATCATTAATTCTCAAAATAAATCTTTTTAAATCCATTAAATCAGTTAAAATAAAAAAATTAAATTGGTTCCAATTCCGGGTTGTTACATTTTAATTCAACAGTTATGATTATATCTTTTAATCAAACTCTTTTATGAATGATTGCAACCTTTTATTTATTATAAATACACTTCAGAATCACTTGTTTTGATCACTGATCCTTTCTAAGCTTTCTTTAATTATCCATACTTTGATTCTAAACTATTTTCCATTCTAATTCACTTATGCTCTCAAATATTCGTTTCTACGTGATTATAAATCAGTTTTCTTTCTATTCTTCACTTGGTTTCAAATATATATACAAAGGAGAAGATTATAGGAAGGGTGTACTCAAACAGTAACTTATCAGTGTTACTCAGAACTCAATCTCAGTCAGAATAATTTATTATATTTATTGAAGTCCCGTTCTTCTACTCAGGCAAGAATTCCTCTTCAGCTGCTGAGGCAAAATCTTGTTCTTTTGCTCAAGTCTTCGTTCTGTTGCTTGGGTGTTGTAGTACCTGTTCCTTCGGGTTAAGTGAGGGTGATGATTTGTGAAATTCCAAAAGGAGTTTGGGACTGGATGTATGATGGTGCTCCGAACCAGTTTGAAAATTCCTATTGTTTACTTTTTTTGCTACATTTACTCCGCTTATCTGTGATATCATTTTTTTTCATTAGAAATTTACTTGCATAGCTATATCAAGTAAATTATATCACACTATCAAGACTTTCGCATATACGCATAGTTCCATATTACTCGATCCTACTGTATTGGAGTCTTTTCAACTTAAATTTAATTTTTTGTATTTCATGAATGAGAATGTATCATTTCAATACAAATCAGGGGTCATAAGTATTCATCGTCCAACACATGTTCTTATTTCATTTCAATAACTAATTCCGGATTTATTTGGTTCGCATAACATCCAAGGTAAATGTTTGAGATTAATCAACACAATCAACAGTCATATGTATAATTAAGATGAATAACAGGGTGAATCACACAATTAAACATCAATATATCAATCCAAGGCATCCATCAAAATCAGTCTGTCCAAATAGTTCAATATCACATTAATTTATTATTTATCAGATGTCGGATTTAAGTAGCAATTAAATTTCAAATTTAACCTAACTGTAGAATTTAAATTAGTAGTTAAATTAAATTATACTATCGATGTAAATTAACATAAATATGCATTTTAACTACCAAAAAAAACCAATACAATCATATCACAACATGATTTTAATTTAACTTATAATCGAATATTTTAGTTAAACACGAGTGGATTTAATTACCCACCTTTGGTTTTGAACTTGTTAGAAGTCCAAATAAAGGCATAAAATTTAATAGTCTCAAAATTCATCCAAAACAGCTCCATGTCCTCTGAAATCTTGATACGATCCTGATGAAACAAACCGCGTATCGATCTAATACAACTCCACCATGTAAGCACACATATCAACTTCGTCTTCCCGCTTTGTCCATGTTACAGCCAAACCACGTATAGAAAACCCATGAACCTTAACTTAGACTGCCCCATTCTCCTTGCTCCGACCTGTTCGATCCAGGACCACCACTGTATCAAAGCTCTCAACGAGAAGCACCTCCACCATGAACCTCGAGACCACAGGACCCTTGTGGACCCTGTGCCGCCTCCATGAAGTTTGCGGGTTTAGGCCCTTTAACTTAAGATTCTGAATCAAGCCTGGCCACCATAGATTAAATTGTTGACATCGCTGAGTTCGTGAAATTGAAATATACAACTTTCTTTTGGATACCTTTGCTAATTGGCGCATGAATCAAATAACCCCAATTAAAACTCTTAATTTCATGATACACAGCCTTTAACCAAGAATTCTCGTCGATTTGAGCACTGTTTCAGTAAATGGACACTGGCCGCTGATTTGTATCGTCAAGACCTTAAATTACATATATTTTTTGAATTTTTATAATAATTTTATTTCTTAATCACAAATTCAATTTGCAAATCACCATTAAAATGAGATAAAAGTTTGGATTTGGGGATTAAGGTTGAGAAAATGAATTAGAGGATGTTGTTAGGGTTTATGACAATTATTTATACTAATCGGTATGTGGGTTTAGTTATATATCCCATTTGCCTTAATGATTGCATAAGATTATAAAAAAGCTCATTTTAAACTCTGGACGAAACAATAACGTTTATATACCAAAAATAAGGTTTTTAATATTTCTGAACGTAATGGAACAAGTCTTAAGTCCTAATTCCATTGTATTTAAAGGTTAATTTCCAAAATTAGATTATTTAAATTTTAAATTCTATAAATCGATTTCTATGCGGTTAGAGCTTGCACGATCAAATGACAAGTCTAACCACCATGAAATTTGAAACCTTACAATAATTTAATATTTCGGACCCGACGAAAGTTGTTTTATCGAATTCCGGGATTATTTACAAAATGGCTATTTTAACAGGTTATTTCATATAGCAGTGAGCGACATCTAGTAATACATCGCTGCTACTAATTTATAATAAGATTAACGATTCGATACAACCTTTTCTATGACTAGGTTTTCAATGTAATTTAATCCTTTTAACCAATATATATACATACGTGTCGACACTAGTCCATACATGTCAACCCAAACAAATCCAAAATACAGATAATTAATGGGGTAAAATAAGAAAAAGAAAGAAAGAAGAAAAACAATCATAGGATCTCAAAGCAGAAGGAAAAAAAATATAATAAAACGAATAATAGTTAATGAAGCTATCAAACATACATTTGATTATACTTTTTTTAGATTTATACATATCTAGACTAACACAATAATGCAGTGGAACAGAAATGATGTTATGGGAATGTATAGTAGATAATATGTCAAACTCCGTCTTTACCCTCCAATAAATAAGGTCTTCATTAACTGGAAAACTCAAGCTCACCCGAGCATAAATGAAATAATATGAGTGTCACATCGTCATAGATTCTTACAGTAATTTATGCACCATATCCAATGTGTTCGTGAGTGCAGTTAGTGGTGAGTGTTTGGTCGGGTGGGTTGATTTTGGGGGAAAACGATTGAGACCGAATTAGAACAAAAAAATTCAAAACAAAACTGAACCGAAATAATTTTGGTTAATTCAGTCAATAACTGATTTAACCGAACTTGAAGGATATCTTATTGTTTAAATGATTAATAATTCACCCAAAGAAAACATAAATTTGCATTTGGGAAAATTTTATTCATTAAATTTTATGTTTACAATTAAATTTGTCTTATCTCTAACAATTTTTTTATCACTAAACCAATTATTTTAAGTACGACAATAACATAATATTAGATAATACATTAAAAGTTCAGTTAATTTGGTTAAATTGTTAACCAAAAATTTATTTAACAAACCGAACTCAAACAGATTTAGTTTCAAAATCGAAATGAACTGACTGAAGTATACTGATTCTGTCAGTCAATTCGATTCTAACAAAATATTGCTCACCTAGAATTTCCATCTTCTAAGTATTTATTAAACCAGATACTATATAATATAATGCACTATTGTCATTGTGCCTCTTTAGAGTAAAATATTAAAATCCCATAATTGAGATTACATTTTTACCCTTACACCGTTTATAATACCGTAGTCTATACAAATACTGTAAAGTCTACCATAAACTAGTGGTTATTAGGGGCACTCCATAACTATGGCACAAATCAAAATCATAGATGCTCGATTAGGATAATATGATAAGGAACCGAGGATATATCCAACTGTAGAATTCTACCGGATTACGGAGCTAGGTTGGTGATAACGCATTACTGCAACTACCGCCCACCTCAAACAATACTCCTAAAATCAAAAGCGCACTTAATTAATTATAGAGTAAGAGATATGGTATGGAAGAAGCATGTACGCTAAAAGTAGCAAGCCGAAGTGGCCTGGGTATGACTCATGTTTAAGTCATTTTAATTATGACCCGAAGGCCAAGGCTATCCATCATCGTTCTCTTACTTTATTCGGGTTCACCAAACCATCCTACTTCATTCGAGATTCATCCACCACATACACAATTGTTAAAGTAGTTCCTAGTATTGGCAAAGAGTATGATTGTAGCGCCACGAAAATCACCGCCCTTGAATTGACCATAAGCCACACAGGTCCGATCCAAAATGACAGAAAAAGACGGATTTCCAAGAGAACACGATGCATGAAACACAGAACAAGAAAACTTTTCATTGCTATTACCACGGTTTACATCAGAGTACAAGAATATCAAAGTCCAAATGATAATAAACAACTGAAAATATCAGAGATTAATAAATTACAATATAGAGGAAACCTAAATGGAATCAGCGGAAGACTACGAGATAAACCAGAGTACAGCTCCATCCATAATCTGGGGTCATGTTGAATAAATATATGCAAAACCAAAACTGTAAGCTGCCTGTGTAAAAATATAGGCACTCAGAGTTTGGGTGTGTAACGGCCCAGATTTTAGCTGTTTAATTAAACATTTAAAATTGGTTTTAAATATTGTTTTGAAATTTAATAATGTGAATTTAATGGTTTTGAATTATAATAAATTTTTAAATGATTTCAAATTTCGTTACGATCAGAGTTCGTATGGAATCGCCTGGATTTAAAATGTCGGATGTTAATTTTACATAAAATAGTACAAGTCGTTATGAAACATAAATTGGATCTTTATACTAAACATTTAAAATTTTAAGGTTTTCCACAATATTGTTATACAGAAGATTAGTCCAATGCAAGTTGATTAACAATATATAAAGAAATAAAGATTCTATTAATTAATTATGAAATAAAAGTGTACATGCATATTTTTATTTGCTTTGTAAGCTTCCAAGAAGACCAAAACGTGAGCTTTGTGCCTGTGATATGAACAAACGGAAAAAAGAAATGTGAAGATGAGATGTACCCGTAAGTTTGCTTACCGAAGCTTCCTTTTCAACAAATCAAATTAGAAATCCTACCGATATATCCAAATCTGCAAGCGTAGCTTTTAGACCTTCTTTACACCTGTATACAATGTTTGAAAAATATTTTGGTAAATCTGTGAATAAGATAGTACACCATCTTCATTATCTTGGCACATGCAAATCTCCTAGAGGATAAGACCACGACAGAGCTACTTCCTAAAGTTGCGACAGATATAAAAGAACAACCTTTATCAGATATCCAGCAAACCAAAGGAAAAATCTGTACCAACCCTCTTAACAAATCCGTACAAAATCCATGTGAAGACACAACACAAATCTTTTTATATCTTTAAAAATAATCGCAAAGGAAAATCTCTGAATTGTGTCGGCTTGCCTGCAAACAAATCCATGTGCCTTCTTCACATTCTTCTCTTATAAATGTGTGTTGTCTCCATTTTTCTTTATATATTCAAAGAAGAAAATAAACAACTTCATTTCCTTCAACTCAAATAGTCGATTCTTCACAAAACAAAAATTCAACACCTTCTTGTATTTTAAACATAGCATCTCCATTCGTTCATCTTCATCCAAATAAATAGCATTACACATATATAAACCGAAGCCTGGACATGTGCCTAAGTGAAGCTGTAGTTGTTCTTTTCTATTCGAAATAGCATGGTCTTTTTGGAATCTAGGTTTGTATCCAAACTCCTGGTGACTGACACCATACAGAGTGGGGTCAAGTCTTGAATGGGGTGCGAGCTTAGGTTTGTTCAGTTGCTAGGGAGGTGTGCTATACATGAAGAACAGATTTTTGATGAAGGGATGAAGGAGTCTATAATGCTGTTTTAACTAAAGGACGTGATGAAAGGAGATGCTGGAATGGATGGGGGTTGACTGGAGGGTAGTGGAAGGTGCGAATGTCCTCAGAGAGGCAAGGAGTATAGGTCGGGGATGGAGGGGCGATGAACGGAGCACCTTAGAGATGGGGTTTAGAGTTCTAAAGTCATGAATCTCTATGGGGTTTGCTGATGATGGGTGGCAGAGTCTGGTCATGGCACGGTGGAGCTGGAAGCTTCAAACGGTGATGGGTTCATTGATTGACGTGGGGTGGTTTCTTTTCCTCGTGCAGGAGGAAATGCGACTGGAAATGGATGAAGGAGAATAAGAAAGGCAGACTGTTGTACATCGTGGTGGGCTTGGGGCCATATTGAAAAAAATAAAATAAAAAAGGGGTGGGAGGAGGGGTCCCATTCGTATCAGGTAAGAGGAGAAAATAATTAGTTCATGGGGGAGGTTTGTTGAATACGGTGGAACATATGATATATCTGAAGTGAGCTAATGTAGTGGGAAAGAAGAGGGTTAAGGAATTAGTTGGTGGGATGAAATTCGCAGATGGGCTCGGGACTTAACAAAAAAAATAAGGAAAGAATAAACGCAGCAAAGAAAATAGCAAGGCTAGGGGTAATCGCGATTTCGTGGACACAAGAAGAGAAACCGCAGGAATATGTTACGGAGGTGGCAGGAGTTTAACGGTAAAACTTAATTACTGTTTAAATTAATAATTAGTTAATAAAATTGTTTAATTTGTATGTATACGTTGTAGTAGCTATAATTTCATCATGCGTTGTTAGAACCCAGCAAAACTAGTCATGTTGGAATTATAGTGGAAAGCACTACGCTGCTGTGCAAGTTCGAACAGGATTGGACATAATCAGAATTTCGTTTAATTTTAAACATTCATTTAAAATTAAATGAAACAATGCAAACCGGCTATCATAAATAAAGGCGAGTTAACTCTCACACTATTCTGGAATTCTATGATGTGCTAAATACATATAACTATAATTCGTAATTAATTGGATGTTGTGGTTGCTTATTGTTTGTTTAATGATGGTCGACATTATATATATGTCGTATTGGATGTTATAGTATAAATTATTATTTATGTGTTGTTCTAAAATCATATCATGATCTATGTTGCAGGGAAGAACAGTTTGAAGGGATCCGACCGGATTCCTCAAATAAAGTGTATATTATTCATATTATTCACACGAACTGTTTATCCCAAAATGATGTTATAACCTGCTTGGATGTTGATGGTTGAATAGATGTTGATCATTGAACTTATATTCAACAATTGTTATATTTTAATCAATTGACAATATTGATTAAGTTATTGGCAGCAGATGGCCTGATATCCATCGTTTTAAGATGTCGTATTGCCGTAAGGTGAATTGACGGAGTTTTATGTTATAAAATATATTTTTATAACTAAATCGAAGTTTTCGAATTTATTTTATAAAAATTATTTGAATTAAAAGGTTTATAAATATATTTTATTTATAATCATGGTTTACAAAGAAATTATTAAACGTTATATATATAACGAATTCTTATGTCATAATAATATTTTAAGAATAGATGTATAAATTAACCTATGGGTTAGAAAATTTGAATAATTGTTTATTTAAACAATTAAACAGTATTATTAACTTAATTAAGTTGATAATTAACTTAAGAAGGTGGATTAGATAGTTAACTATTGTTTATAAGTCAACAAAGTCAACTGTTTAATGAAGATTGGGTATTAGATTAATTTAATCTAATAGAAATAGCTTATGAACGATCGTTAAACATAATAAACATTCTAAGTAGTTAATTTAACTATGTTTTAAAATTATTTATTTAATTATTATTTAATAATCTTTTATGTAATGAATTATTTTTCTATTAGTGTTAATAAGGAAGTAAATTACCTCAATTTGATGCTAAAATAATTATTAAAGTGATTAACTCAATTAAGAAGTAATCAGGAGTAATGAGAAATTGATTAAAGGGACTGGTATAAGGAATTATGGTAATGGAATCCAAATTTAGTTTTGAATATGTTATATGGGTATGGGTAAAGTGTTAGTAAATGAATTATTAAAGTACAATCCAAGGTATAGATGAAGTTGTATAAAAATATTTTAAGAAAAGGGTCGGTAATTTTTTTACTTAATTGACAAATTAAGTAAAAAGGATTAGAATATAAAGTGGGTTTTCAAATAAGAGAAAATGGTTTATAAAACCATGTTTAAATTAAATAGTAAATGGAAATGGGGATAATATATTGGATTTTTGATTTTCAAACATTTATTATCTTAAGATAAGAACGTTGTTGATCAAGGTCTAAGAGGTAATTATAATACCCCAACTTGAACGGCTTCACCATTATTGAGGGGTGTTATTAGTTTGAAAACGGTAAAAGATATTGGGATTTGCTTATCATGTTATTGAAAGATTTGCAAGATTTTAAAATATAATTAAACGACTAAATCAACAATGTATAAGTTAACATTGTTTTGACCCGAGTTTGAAAAGTAATGGAATATTATGGTTTGAAATACACTTATTCTAAGTAATAAGTAAATAACGAACTTTTTCGAAGAAATGGAAAGGGTTATGTTGAATAGGAAACAAAAGGAAATATTTGAATTATATATTTCCATAATGATTTGAATTAAGAGTAGTATTTAAAGTCTGAGTTTAATAAAACCAATTAGGTTATTTAATAACTAAAATGTCGCTTGACATTGTTTTAGCCGCACGAGAATTAATATTTGGAGTTATACCATTAAGCAGATAATATATCGATATTTTCCGAAGTAAAGTTAAAAGGGGATTTTGAAGAATATAAAGTAATTTCCAAGATAAAGGAAATGGAAGGGTTTTATGATAATGCAGTAATATCAAATCGATATAATGAGTTAAATGAATGGTTTTTATCAAATGGTCTGAGCTGCCAATGTACTTAACGATATTATTGGGATAGATAGTTAAAAATTTGACTATCAATGAATATATTGTTGGATCTTTTTGACGTGTTGTTTCAAAGAGACCGGGATGGGAACTAGACCCAAAACAACTTCGAACCAACCTTGCGTTCGAAACTAATCTGCAGAAATTAAAGATGCAGCATTGAAGACCGTAGATCTTCATGAAATGGAAGAACTACTTATAATCTTTGGGTCGCTCCCATAAAAGAGATACACTATTATTCTGTCGTGATTGGAATATATCGAATGCAAGGACTACTCGCTACTGATCCTTAAGGTGATTCATATATAAGGATGCGGTAGGAGGGTGCCTTCGGTTCATCCTGTTCCTGGATGACTTGTACGGAAGAATGTCTGACATAGTATTTCCTGAGGGTCACATACATTGATTTTTACAAATATACCAAGTTTGGTGGCAGAGAAATTATCTTGCTTAACACGTAGAGTATATTTATGGATGTCAATTAGTGATTTGACGGATCTGACGATGTAGCATTCAAAGATGTTAAGATGTTCTATGAAAATATAAATGTGACCTCAAGCCTCATCAACTGGGAAATGACATAAATCGGGCAAGCATCATGGCTAGGTGGGTCATTCCAAAGCAGGGTATATTGTCACCATCTAGAGAAAATTATTTTTTTCTTCTTTCGTTTTTGTATCTCCGCGATTGTACATGGTCCCTTAAAACCATAATGGGTGACAATATATTCGATACACTCAAGCTAAATGAGTGGTTGGTAATGTGTCTCCGGGTTGCATGATGTTCTTGTTGAACCCCAGTGTATCCCCTATAGAGTACGCTGATCGGAAGGTGGTCCTATACCTTGTCATAGTTGGAAACCATTCTCCAGTAAGCGCCTTGCAGGTTTTGTTTTATAATAAATATGTAGAGATTGAGATACAATCGTTCTACTATATGGTTGTTTATTTGCGGTTTGATAGACACTACTATAATATCACAAGATTTTGATATATCAAAAATGTATTGGATTATAGAAAGGTAAAAACCGTCTGTGTTTATGTGTGCGCTGGTCTTACTATTATCCTTTCTTTCATAAAGGATTTCTACAGATAAGCAAGTTGTTTGTTGTGAACTTATCACTGAAAAATATTCCATACTAATCTGGGTGAATTTTTCTTTGCTTCAAATGTGCTCGGGTCAGACCGAGTATATTTGCTGGTTAGGTTTCCCTGGAGTTTCAGGAGCTAGAAGTAGGAGGCTTCACCGTTAGTTATATAAAGTTTATTTCCGCTGTGTCTGATATATGATGTACCTTGATGGTTGGTATGTATATACAATTTCATTTTGTATAAAGATATTTTATATATTATATTTTATTCGTTCCACTGTGAGATTATGATGTGTTGATCTTCTTTCTCTTCTATTCTAACATTTCTTTCTTTCTACTTCTCATCCTATAATTTCTTTCTATTAAAGATTCGTAATTTCGTACAATTTGGGTTGGGTGTGGGTTGTAACTCGTCAACTCAAAGGGTACGGATTTACGGGTCTTTATAGTTGGTATCGGAGCTATAGGTTTAGTGATAACCTTGGCTCTGTGGCATAACTCAGTAAAGATGGGGTTAGAAATACCCTAGATTGAGTTTGAATGTTGTAACACACCAAGTCCATTAATGTCACTCACAAAGGGAATGCATTAACTTCCATGGAGCGTATTTAATGTATAGAACAGAATATAACAAGATAGATATAAATAATGGTACTTGAAAATTTTAAAAAAACTTTTATTGCAGCAGAGAAATAGTTTGATTACAACAACTTCATAAACCCAGTACACTTAATATCCATCTTGATAAATTGTTTCAGACTACATAAATAAAAAGCATAAACCCCATCACAAGTAGCCATAAAAGAGATGAGCTGAACTTTACTTTCAGCAATCCAAGCACTTCCAAAATAGAGGGAAAGATCCAAGATCAAGCTCCGCTAGTACTAGTCCCACCCTGAGAACCTGGGGGGGGGGGGGAGGAAGAAAAGAGGCGAAAACAAGGGGGTCAGACATAAAGTCTGGCGAGTATAATAACTTTAACAATATAATTATTAAAGTAACAAGGATAAGGCATAAACTTGTAAAGTTAAGATAAGACTATGAAACAAGTGGGCATGACAAAGTAGATAAGAGGAATATTCTGGCGTTAATCTCAATCCTAATCACTATAGGATAATTACTATACTGCACCACCACTAGTCACCCTAAAATTTGATCCCACCTACAGAACTTAATAATGATAATGGTAGTTTCGTGTACCCCTAGCTGCCTTCGTAGGTGTCGTCTGCCGCTATCTCCACTAGTTGTACCCACTACCCCCATTCGATCAGCTCCCTAACTCATAGATACCCGTGCTAGTCCCACAGTGGGGTGTATCACTCCCCAAAGTGGCAACCCGATACCACCAAAGATGCATGGCTTATATCTACACGATGCAACAACGTCTTACCAACCAGCCTGGGCCCACGCATGCACATGACCCCGTTGGACTTGTGTTGCCACCGCTAACCCGTTTTGACCTCTTACAATCAAATCCATTAAGTGTGTCCCGTCCTCGACTTGGGTCGAGCTCACAAAGATACTTAATGGGTTACTGGTTTAAAAAGGGCCCCCATGCTTGACACAGGCCTTCCACCTATGCTTGGTCCCCACTAAGGTTTCCCCACTTAACCCCATGCTTATTCATGTCTTCTTACATGTTTCAATCTTGGTTAAGTGCATCTAATCGTATTTCACATGCCACCCAAGGCACCCACTTAACCCCCCATGTCCCACCACATGTTTATCTGATTAAGTGTTACTTAATTCATTAGAACCGTAACCTTGTAAAGACCTCCCACATTAGACTAGCATTTGCAGTTGATGGATTTGCTGGGCGGGTCCGGGAAGTCTTACACCACAAACGAGCCTAACCTCATGTCTTTACAACTTGTTACGCATTTAATTCGTGCCTTCAACCTCTCACATTAGACTGGCATTTGTGGCTGCTGGATTTGCCGGGCGGGTACGGGCAGTCTTACACCACAAAAGAGTCAAACCTCGTGTCTTAGGCGATTTATCATTACACATCTTTCTTTAACCCCAAATTGGATTAACATCCCTATTCAAATTTGTCAATAAATTCCAAACTTATTTATGTCCATAATTGTCTGTTAAAATTATGTCCATAAATACCAATTATGCCAATTAATGTCCCAAATTAATTTTATGCCTTTTAAGGCCATTTTATGCCAATTCACAATTTTATGTATATTCAACATTATCCCATCATCCCCACGCTATTCGTACGTTTTCATATGACATATGTTAGACTAGCAATAAGTCTAACTTATAAAAAGAAAAACAACATCACATAACACATAAAATAGATCTAAGGATCATGACATAAACTTGCATATGAATTTCATTCACACTAGCATATGATAGGAAGCTAACACAGGTAATGGGCATAAACTTGCATAACTTATGTACTGATATAGATCCAAACATAAAGGTGTGAACTTGCATATGGATCTAAACATAAATATGTAATCTTTCATATAGATCTAACATAAAGATGTGAACTTTCATATAGATCTAATCATAAAGGTGTAATCTTGCATATAGATCTAAACATAAAGGTGTAATCTTGCATATAGATCTAAACATGTAGATTAATGTCACATAAACTAGCATATGCATATACATGTTTCACATATATTTCAACAACCCAAACTTGCATAAGATTCATACATGTATATATGATCCAATCATTACAAACTTACATAGGATAAATGATTCAACTTGCATAAGATATATGATTCAACTTGCATAAGATATATGATTCAACTTGCATAAGATTCACATAAGAACTAACATATGATTCAACACCACAATCATACATATAATTTACATCACATGATTCAAAATCATATTCTTATGATCCCAATTATATCTTATCATAATTAGATTAACGAATTATTTTGTGAAAGCTATCATACTCACAATCAAAAAGAATAGTCTTGTCTTTCTGGAATCTGTATTCTGAAATTGAATTTCTCGCCTTTGATGTAGACTTAGTTGTTATTTAGATTTGATTTGATTTTGATTCAAGCCTCTATCTTGCTTTAGGGTTGAAAGTGAATGGCGGCTACTCTAGGTACTCCATTGACGGCATGGCGGCTCTTGTTATGAATTTGTGTGATTAGGGTTAGGGGTTATAGGGTGTATTTATAGAAGATTAGTTAATTAAGAGCCGTCAGATTAGCTTAGAATCAATCAAGACCATCCAGTCAAGATAGAATGACACCTCAGCCCTAATGACTCAACACTGAGTCACAAAATCGTCATCTTTCAGATCTTCCCGGGGGAGGGGGGCAGGTCGACACTAAGGTCGACCTGTATAGGGGGAGGTCGACATTAGGGTCGACCTGTATAGGGGGAGGTCGACACTAGGGTCGACCCCCTGGTCGACCTGGTCCCTGTTATATTTTTTCTGAACCTGAAGCTGTTTTTTATTTAATTAATTTCTGAAACTTTGGAAGGCCATAACTCCTTCATACGAAGTCCAATTCACACAAACTCGGACTCTATCTTAAGTAGAATTCCGAGATGAATGCAATGGCGTAACCCGTTTCCCTTAATTCCCACATTTGAAATTAAATATTCTTTAATTTGTTAACTTTAATATTTAAAATTATGGGGTGTTACATTCTCCCCTCCTTAAAGGATTTCGCATCCGAAATCTCCAAGTTAAGGAGAATGCATATCCTAACATCCAATCATCCATCTACTCAACCATTAAACACAGGCATCCATTGTCCTTACAAAATTTCTAATGATGTATGAACATATCCAAGAAGTGTGTGTATATGTTCCTTATCTAATGCAAAATCAGGCATTCTACTGATTCAGTTGACCACCTTAATGCAAATCATGATAGTGCCATGCATCCATTATGTATGCGAAAGAATCCTACCGATACATATTATTTCTACATATGTGCACAACCATTCATTAAAATGCAGCATCCATATGATAACACAACCATTATACATCCATTAATTTAAATATGCACACACATTTATATGCAACATGAAGGTGATTGAGTCGATATAGCGCCTAAGGTGTGTGTACATGCATCCACGAGCAACCACTAGCAACCACTTGCATCCATTTGCATCCATCAAACATAACATGTCTCAAACACATGTTTCAACCATAGAGTTCTTCCTAACTAAAGATCAAAGATGTCTTCGCAAAGATAATACTAAAAGATAGGACAAGTATCAACAAAGCGGTAGAAAAAGGAGAAAATAAAACATACCCTCAAAAAGGAAACGGTACAACGTACGCATCTTATCTTCCGTCTCCCAAGTCGCGTCTCTTTGATCATCTCCCCATTGCACTTTGACCAACTTGACCTCTTTGTTGCGAAGCTTTTTGACCTCCGATCCAAGAATGCATGTAGGAGCTCGTCTGATTGTGGCATTGTGCTCTACTTCCACTTCTTCGAGCGTGCTCGGCTCCACCACTTATGTTGTATCGTGTAAACACTTACGCAAATGCGAAACGTGAAACACGTCATGAACTCCGCTAAGCTTTTCCAGTAACTTTTCTCTATACGCCATCTGCCCAATCCTCTCTGTAATTGGAAAGGGTCCTACGAACCTTGGTGCCAACTTCCCTATTGATCCAAAGCGGACTACATTTCTCAACGGTGACACCTTAATAAAAACCATACCCCTAACATTGAACTCAAGATCGGTTCATCTCCTATCAGCATATGACTTCTGTCGGTCCTGTGCCTTCTTCATTCACTGTCGAGTCAGGTCTATCTTCTCCGAAGTCTCCCTAATCATGTCGGGTCCAAGCAAAACCTTGTCCGTTGATTCCCACCGACATGTAGGTGATCGGCATGGTCGTCCATAAAGAGCCTCAAATGGTGCCATTCCAATGCTATCCTGAAAACTATTATTATAGGCGAACTCTACTAGTGGAAGGTGTTCTTCCCATGTTCCTCCAAAGTCTAGGAAGCATAGCTTTTCCAACCGCCTCTTGTAAGCTTTTCCAAAATTCGCTTGTGAAAATGGGATCTCTATCGCTCACAATGCTAGAGGGTATGCCATGCAAACGGACTATCTCTCGAAGGTAAACAGATGCTAACCATTCGGCGGTCCTTCTACTTTTAATGGGAATAAAATGGGCACTTTTAGTAAGTCGGTCTACAATTACCCAAATCCACGTATTAACCTTCCTTGATCTTGGTAACCCATCTACAAAATCCATGGAAACGCTTTCCCATTTCCAAAGCGGAATCTCTAAGGATGGAGCAAACCTCCGGGCTTCTTTTGCTCCACCTTGACTTGTTGGCACACTAAGCATCTAGCAACTAACTCGACCATGTCCTTCTTCATTCCGGCCCAAAAGAAAACTCGCTTTTGTATCCCTATACATCTTATCACCACTGGGATGTATGGTCATTTTAGAGCGATGTGAGTCTTCAAGAATTGCCTTCTTCAAAGTTTCGTCTTGTGGTATGCAAAGTCTTCCGTCTTTACGTAGCCAACCTCTCTCATCTATAGCATATCTATCAAGATGTCTTGAGGACTCCCCTCCTATAAGCTTGCCTACTATCTCAACCAGCTGTGGGTCGTTTCGCTGTGCCTCTCCAACTCGACCAAAAAGTGTAGGTTGCACCCCTAATGATGCCAACAATCCGGGTACATAATCGATAGAGGGTCTGAAGTCAAAAGTAGATATATACTCCAAACTCTGTCGCTCTACGAACAAAGGACTTAAAGTTAACTTCTTTCTACTTAAGGCATCGGCTACAACGTTACCTTTGTCAGGGGTATATGCAATCTCAAAATCGTAGGATGCCAAAAGCTTCATCCATCTTTGTTGCATCAAGTTTAGGTCCTTTTGAGAGAATAAGTACTTTAGCGATTTATGGTCTGTATACAACTCAAACCTCTCGCCAAGCAAATAATGACGCCATGACTTAAGTGCAAAAACTATGGCTGCCAACTCTAAGTCGTTGGTAGGGTAATTTTTCTCATGGGCTTTCAACTGTCTTCCACCATAGCATATCACCCTTCCCTCTGGCATTAAAACTGCGCCAAGCCCTATCCCGCAAGCATCGGTATATACAGTGAATGTCTTACTCTCGTCTGGCAAAACTAAAACTGGAGCTGTCGTCAAAGCCCTCTTCAGATGTTGGAAAGCATCATCACAATCAACATCCCAAGTAAAAGTCAAATTCTTCTTCGTTAATCAAGTGATAGGGGTTGATATCTTTGCGATGTCCTTAATGAACTTCCTATAATAACCAGCCAGCCCTAAAAAGCTTCTTACTTCTATTGCATTCTTAGGAGTTTTCCAATCTTGGATTGACACCACCTTGGCGGGATCCACAGCTATCCCTTCCTTAGAGACCACGTATCCTAAGAGCCTCACTTCTTTTCTCCAAAAATGGCACTTGGAGAACTTAGCTTTTAGCTGATGCGCTCGTAGGGTCTCTAAGACTTCCCTAAGATGTAGGGCATGCTCTTCTTCATTTTTAGAGAAAACCAGACTATCGTCTACAAAGACTACAACAAACTTATTTACAAACTCCCTAAACACCCTACTCATTAAGTCAACAAAGTACGCGGGTGCATTCGTCAAACCAAAAGGCATGACGAACCACTCAAAGAAACCGTCAGGAGTTCTAAAGGCAGTCTTATCGATGCTATCTTCAGCCACCCTTAGCTGATGAAACCCTATGGCTAAATCTAGTTGCGAGAAAACTGAAGCACCTACCAACCGATCGAATAAATAGTCTATCCTCGGCAATGGGTGCCTGTTCTTCTTTGTTAGCTTATTCAGCTCACTATAGTCCATACATAATCTATTTGAACCATCAACTTTTGTAGCAAACACGACTGGAGCACCCCACTCCGAAATACTTCTTCTTATGAACCCCTTCTCAATAATTCTTTCACTTGCTTACTGAGTTCTCTTCTCTCTCTTAGAGCCATGTGGCGCACTGGTAATGCAACTGGCTTTGCATTATCTACTAATTATATTCGAAATTCTATCTCACGCCTTGGAGGTGAACCTCGAACTTCATCCAAGACGTCACTATATTCACGGACTACATGAACAGATTTCAAATCATCATTGGATGCGTCAAGGGATTCTAGGTGGCTAAGCATTACCGGACCTCTAGGGTCACAAGAAATATCAAGGGTCTTTCCACAACGAGTCAACAATCTAACTACCCGTCTTTCACAATCTAGGATGGCCCCATATCTAGTTAGCCAATCCATACCTAGAATCAGGCTGTAGCCCATGAAGCCTAGAACAAAGGCATTGCATTCAAACCCAACGCCCAAGATAGACAGTCTCAAATCCCGACAAATCAGAGAAAGATGAGCCGAACCACCAATAGGATTTGAGACTACTATGGGATTTGTAACTAGACTAGTATTCAGGTGCAGTGTTTCTACTAACGAAGCAGATACGAATGAGTGTGAAGCATCGTAGTCAAACAAAGTACGAACAGGATGATCAAACAGAAAAACTGAACTTTCAACGGAAATGTTTCTACCTCTCTCCTGTCCTGGTGGCATGAGAGCCTGAATCTGCCCTCTCGCCTACCCTGGTGCCATGAGAGCCTAAAGTTGCCCTCCAGAAGTTCTTTGCCCTTGCCCCTGTTTCCTTGGGCAGTCCTTGACTAGATGACCTGCCTCTCCACAGTGGAAATAACCAGTCTTCTTCTTTTTCCTACAGTCTTTACTCATATGGCCTGGTGTCCCACAATCAAAGCACTTCTTCTTTCCTTTGCCATTATTGTTCTTCTCGCCTTTCTTGTTTTGCTGTTGTGGTTTATTTTGGTTCCCTTTCTTCTCCGGTGCCTTATTAGCATTAGCACCTTTCTCTTCCTCATGCATAAGCGCCATGTCAACCAACTTCTCAAAGATAGCCCCCATAGGAATGTGGGTCATAGCTAATCCATGTAGTAGCTCATTCAAACCCTTAACGAACCTTAGCGCCTTCTTCTCAGGTGTGTTTACCAATTCCAAGCCAAATCTCGCCAAATGATTGAACTTGTTGATGTACTCCTTTACTGATAAATCCCCTTGCTTCAACGCCAAGAATCTTTAAATATATTAATTCTCTTCTGCTCGTGAGAGAAACTTCATTTCGAACCTACGCTTGAAATCCATCCATGTCTCCACAGGATGCACTCCGTTCGTGACTTCCCGCCAAAACGAAGCTTCGTCCTTCATTAACCAAGCAGCCAATTGGACCTTCCTTCCATCTTCCACCTCGAAAATGCCAAATAGATCTTCCACCTCCTTAAGCCAATTTCGAGCTTCCACAAACGTCTCTGATCCGTTAAAAGGTTTACCGCCCATTGCCCTAAAATCTTTGCATATCTTTGCAAAAGTATCAATACGGGGAGGAGGAGGGGGAGGGGGAGGGGGAGGAGGAGGAGCATTTGCTGGGCCTGCGACATTGTCCCTAGCTTCCAGATACCTTCTAAACCATCCTAGAATCGGTATCCCCTTGGGTATCTCAGGAATTCCAGACATGCTGAAAAGAAAATGAAGAGATTCAAAACGGAGAATTCAAAAGAAAGATATATGGCCCTTGGGGGTTATGTTTTTAAAACAAACATTTCTCTTGAAAATACTTTCCTTAAAATATACTTTTGAACGTATTTCTTTATAAAATGCTTTCTGAAAAATAGTTTTTCAAAATTCATATCTGGTCTGGTAACCCAGCTTTGATACCAAGTGTAACACCCCACATCCATTAATGTCACTCACAAAAGGAATGCATTAACTTCCATGGAGCGTATTTAGTGTATAGAATAGAATATAACAAGACAGATATAAATAATGGTACTTGAAAATTTTTAAACAACTTTTATTGCAGCAGAGAAATAGTTTGATTACAACAACTTCATAAACCAAGTACACTTAATATCCATCTTGATAAATTGTTTCAGAGTAACTAAATAAAAAGCATAAACCCCATCACAAGCAGCCATAAAAGAGATGAGCTGAACTTTATTTTCAGCAATCCAAGAACTTCCAAAAGAGAGAGAAAGATCCAAGATCAAGCTCAGCTGATACTAGTCCCACCCTGTGAACCTGATGGGGGGGAAGAAGAAAAGAGGTGAAAACAAGGGGGGTCGGACATAAAGTCTAGCGAGTATAATAACTTTGACAATATAATTATTAAAGTAACTAGGATAAGCCATAAACTTGGTAATAAAAGATATGACTATTAAACAAGTGGGCATGACAAAGCAGATAAGAGGAATATTCTAGCGTTAATCTCATTCCTAATCACTATAGGATAATTACTATAATGCACCACCAATAGTCACCCTAAAAGTTGATCCCACCTACAAAACTTAATAATGATAATGGTAGTTTCGTGTACCCTAGTTGCCTTCATAGGTGTCGTCTGCCCCTATCTCCACTAGTTGTACCCACTACCCCCATTCGATCGGCTCCCTAACTTGCAGATACCCGTGCTGGTCCAACAGTGGGGTGTATCACTCCCCAAAATGGCAACCCGATACCACCAAAGATGCACGACTTATATCTACATGATCCAATAACGTCTACCTACCAGCCCAGGCCCACGCACACACATGACCCTGTTGGACTTGCGTTGCCACCGCTAACCCGTTGTGACCTCTTACAATCAAATCCAGTAAACGTGTCCCGTCCTCGACTTGGATCGAGCTCACAAAAACACTTAATGGGTTACTGGTTTGAAAAAGGCCCCCATACTTAAGCATAATTGTATTCCAACCGCCTCTTGTAAGCTTAGTTTTTATTTAGATTTGATTTGATTTTGATTCAAGCCTCTATCTTGCTTTAGGGTTGAAAGTGTATGGAGACTACTCTAGGTACTCCATTGACGGCATGGCGGCTCTTGTTATGAATTTGTTAGAATAGGGTTAGGGGTTTTAGGGTGTTTTTATAGAAGATTAGTTAATTAAGAGCCGTCAGATTAACCTAGAATCAATCAGGACCATCCAGTCAAGATAGAATGACACCTCAGCCCTAATGACTCAACACTGAGTCACAAAATCGTCATCTTTCAGATCTTCTTGGGGGGGCAGATAGACCCTAGGTCGACACTAAGGTTGACCAGTATAGGGGGAGGTCGACACTAGGGTCGACCCCCTGGTCAACCTAGTCCCTGTTCATATTTTTTTTTCCGAACCTGAAGCTGTTTTCAATTTAATTAATTTCTGAAACTTTGGAAGGCCATAACTCCTTCATACGAAGTCCAATTCACACAAACTCGGACTCTATCTCAAGCAGAATTCCGAGACAAACGCAATGGCGCAATCCGTTTCCCATAATTCCCACATTTGAAATTAAGTATTCTTTAATTTATTAACATTAATATTTAAAATTATGGGGTGTTACAAATGTTATCTATGAGAGAGCGTATTTGTAATTTGAATATAAAATTATTTTTAAATTAGTTTGTAAAGAGGGTAAATGAAATAATTTTACTCGAACCACATTTTTATAGAAAAAGAAATAATGCTCTCAAACTATTGATTTGATTATTTAAAGCTTGTATTGGCTTGATTGGGTGATTAGAATGGTTTGGTTATGGAATTGAAAGATTTGACAAAGAGAGAATTTCAAATATAAAAATTTGATTTAACTTATGTTAAGCATAAATGAATTGTAGAAATTATAATTTAAGTTGAATATTGAAATGAAATTGGATGCAAGTCAATATAAATCAATAAATCCAAATGGAATGGTTGAAGTTGATTGCATGGTTATAAATTTGAGCTTGATTGGAATGCAGCTGGAATGAATAAGTTGGACTAATTGGAATAAACACAAATGAAATCTGAGTGGAATATAGGAAATAGTCATGTGAATTGAAAGGCATGTGAAATTGTTTGGAATGGATAACTTGGATGTTTGCATCTAAAAATAATAAATTCTGTCTGAGATAAGAACAAGTGCAGAGAATAATACATTTTTAAACCTGTCCAGGAGAATTCTAGAAATGATTGAATCCAGATGATTAGAGCTGCATAATATTTGAGCAAGCTCATGTATAGCTTATTGCTTATCACATAATAATGCTCGCAAGAAGGTATGCCTACGCAAAATATAAATTTTTGTTTTTTGATTTGGGTTTTGAGATTTGATTTGGGATTTTTCCGATCGTGTGGGTCGATGGATTTAATTTTGTTCCTGCAATATTGCAGAAGTCCCCCCGTATAGGGGAGACTCTGCCAATTTTTTTTTCCAAATTTATGGTGTTAGAAATATTTCAAATCTTTTTGGAAATTTTTCGTATTTGTTTTCTACAGAAATTAATTGGTTTTTATATTATTAAAACCAATTGGATTAATTCGGGAAGTGAAACCGGAGATTTTAATTTAAATATATTTTAACTTTGTAGCATTTTTTTCTACCTTAGTAATTTCGGAGACGAAATTCTTTTAAGTGGGAAGGAATGTAATAGCCCATATTTTAGCCATTTAATTAAACATTTAAAATTGGTTTTAAATGTTGTTTTGAAATTTAATAACGTGAATTTAACGATTTTGAATTATAATAAATTTTTAAATGGTTTCAAATTTCGTTACGATCAGTGTTCGTTTGGAATCGCACAAATTTAAAATGACGAATGTTAATTTTACATAAAATAATATAGGTCGTTATGAAACATAAATTGGATCGTTATAATAAACATTTAAAATTTTAAGGTTTTCCACAATATTATTATACAGAAGACCTGTCAAATGCAAGTTGATTAATACTATATAAAGAAATAAAGATTCTATTAATTAATTATGAAATCAAAGTGTACATACGTATTTTTATTTGCTTTGTAAGCTTCCAAGAAGACCAAAATTTGTGCTTTGTGCCTGTGGTATGAACAAATGGAAAAACGAAATGTGAAGATAAGATGTACTCGTAAGTTTGCTTGCTCAAGCATCTTTTCAACAAATCAAATTAGAAATCCTACCGATATATCCAAATCTGCAAGAGTAGCTTTTAGACCTTCTTTACACCTGTATACAATGTTCGAAAAATATTATGGAAAATCAGTGAAGAAGACATTACACCATCTTCATAATCCTGGCACATGCAAATCTCTGAGAAGATAAGACCACGGCATACCTACTTCCTAAATTTGCGACTGATATGGAAGAAAAACCTTTACCAAATATCCGGCAAACCAAAAGAAAAATCTGTACCAACCCTCTTAACAAATCGGTACAAAATCCATGTGAAGACACAACACAAATCTTTTTATATCTTTGAAAATAATCGCAAAAGAAAAATCTCTGAATTGTGTTGGCTTGCTTACAAACAAATCCATGTGCCTTCTTTACATTCTTTTCTTATAAATGGGTGTTGTATCCATTTTTCTGTATACATTCAAAGAAGAAAATAAACAATTTCATTCCCTTTCAACCCAGACAGCTGATTATTCACAATACAAAAATCCACCCCTTCCAATATTTTAAACAAATTATCTCCATTCATTCATCTTCATCCAAATAAATAGCAGTACACATATATAAACCGAAGCGTGGACATTCGCCAAAGTGAAATTGTAGTTGTTCTTTTCTATTCGAAACAACATGGTCTTTTGGGAATCTAGGTCCACATCCAAACTCCCGGTGACTAACCCCGTAGAGAGTGGGGTCAAGGCTTGAGATGGGGTGCAAGCTCAGGTTTGTTCAGTAGTTGGGGAGGTGTGTTGAACATGAGGAATGGATTTTTGATGAATGGATGAAGGAGTCTACAATGCTGTTTTAACTAACTGACGTGACGAAAGGAGATGCTGGAACAAATGGGGGTTTACCATAGGGTAGTGGGAGATGCAGATGTTCTCAGGGAGGCAAGGAGTATAGGTTGGGGACTAGAGTTACGATGAACGAAGCACCGTGGCGATGGGGTTTAGAGTTCTAAAGTCACGAATCTTGGTGGGGTTTGCTGATGATGGGAAGACGAGTCTAGTCATGGCACGGTGGAGCTGGAAGCTTCAAACGGTGATGGGTTCATCAATGGACGTGGGGTGGTTTCTTTTCCTCATACAGGAGGAAATGCGACTGGAAATAGATGAAGGAGAAGAAGAAAGGTGGACTGTTGTACATCATGGTGGCCTTGGGCCTAAATTGAAAAAACATAAAAATAAAATAAAAAACGCGTGGAAGGAGGGGTTTCATTCGTATCAGGTAAGAGGAGAAAATAATTAGTTCATGGGGAGGTTTGTTGAATATGGTGGAACATGTGATATATCTGAAGTGAGCTCATGTAGTGGGAAAGAAGAGGGTCAACGAATTAGTTGGTAGGCTGAAATTCGCAGGTGAGCTTGGGCCTTAACAAAAAATAGGAAGGAATAAACGCAGCAAAGAAAATATCAAGGCTAGGGGTAATATGGATTTCATGGACACAGAAAGGCGAAACTGCGGGAATATGTTACGGGGGTGGCAGGAGTTTAACGGTAAAACTTAATTACTATTTAAATTAATAATTAGTTTATAAATTTGTCTAATTCATATATACATACACACGTTGTAATAGCTGTAATTTCATCATGTGTTGTCAGAACCCTGCGAAATCAGTTACGTTGGAATCACAGTGGAAAACACTACGCTACTACGTAAGTTTGGACAGGATTGGACACAATCAGAATTTCATTTAATTTTAAATGCTTTTTTAAAATTAAATGAAATAACGCAAACCGTCTATTGTAAAAAAAAGGTGAGTTAACTCTCACACTATTCTTGAATTCTATGATGTGCTAAATTCATATAACTGTAATTAATTGGATGCCTTGGTTGCTTATTGTTTGTCTAATGATGGTCGACACTATAT
Organism: Allium sativum; assembly: GCA_030737875.1. Taxonomy (NCBI): domain Eukaryota; kingdom Viridiplantae; phylum Streptophyta; class Magnoliopsida; order Asparagales; family Amaryllidaceae; genus Allium; species Allium sativum. Next base: position 987,106,056 of record CM060924.1, read on the forward strand.
TTATGTTGTATTGGATGTTTTAGTGTAAATTATTGCTCATGTGTTGTTATAAAATCATATCATGATATGTGATGCAGGGAAAAACAGGTTAGAGGGATCCGACCGGATTTCTCAAATAAAGTGTATATTATTCATTGTTCATATTATTCACACATGAAATGTTTATCCCAAAATGATGTTATAACCGCTAGGATGTTGATGGTTGAATGGATGTTAATCATTAAAGTTACATTCAACGATTGTTATATTTTAATCAATGGACAATATTGATAAAGTTATTGGCAGCGGATGGCCTAATATCCATTGTTTTAAGACGTTGTTTTGCCGTAAGGCGATTTGACGGAGTTTTATGTTATAAAATATATTTTTATAACTAAATCGAAGTTTTCGAATTTATTTTATAAAAGTTATTTAAATTAAAAGGTTTATAAATATATTTTATTTATAATCATGGTTTACAAAGAAATTGTAACAACCCGGAAAATATGAACCAGTTTGAAAATTTTAAATTGGCTATTTTAGTGGATTTTAAATATTTTAAATAAATATTTTAAATAATATCGATGAAAAATATGTTTGAATCTATGTTTGAAAATAAATATAATTATTTTAAATTATAAACAAGGCCTGAAAAGGTGTAACACCCCGTATTTTCTGTAAACATAAGAGTTAAAAATCAAGGTATAATTAATTTTTAGGAGAAGAAATAAGGAAAACGGGTTGTGCCATTGTGTTCGTCTCGGAAAAATACGCGAAATAGAGTCCGAATTTGCGTAAATCGGAGTCCGTATGAAGAAGATATGGACGAACGAAGTTAGGCAGAAAAACCGGAAACAGGCCAGAATACACTGGCGCACTTTTGAAGTGCGCCAGTACAAAAATACACTGGCGCACCTGCCAAGTGCGCCCATACAAATCCAGCACCGAATTCTGGAGTGCTCTGAGGTGACGTGTCTTCTTTTGAGTGGCTGGATGATGTGTATTCGAGTTGTGCGATTCTGATGACTTCTGGACTGATCTGAGGGCTCTAAATCACCCTATCCTCCTATAAATACATCCCTAACCGAAACCTAGGTTTCTTACACAATTCTCTAGCCTCCATTGCTCTCTTCTTCTAATTAAAAATAAAAATGGCGTCGCTACTCTGCTAGAATCAAAACTAGAAGTCAATCAACATCATCCTAAATTCAAATTTGAGATAAAAGCTTCTGCAACAATTCTGTAACAACTAAAGTTCTTTCTTTAATCCAATCAAGGCAAGTACAGTTATTTTCCGCTATAAACGTTAATTATAATTTTGATATGTTTTTAATTCTGAATCTGAGATTGTATATATATTCTCTTCTGTCAGATCTGTTTTTCTGTGACTGTTCTGTATCCCTTTTCTTCTTTTCTGTTTCTATAACCAGGCTACCACGAGCCTGTGCCTAATCTCATAAGAGATGAACGTATGAACGCAAATTTTGGGATGAATGATGCGAAATTTGACAAGACTGAATTGAATGTATGACTTTAGGTCTGAGGCATAAAATATATTGGACATGTGACTTGGGATTGGATGCATAAATTTGACTATGAACATATAATTTATATATGTTGTATGCATAGTGTATGTTGTAATTTAGATCTGTAATTAATTAGAAAAAAAAAGATGAGCATATGTTGTAAACTAGATTTGGATCTATGCATATTTTGTGATAGAAGAAAAGAGGAACCATTGTAAGATTACATATGATTTGAGACTTTGGACAAAATGCATATAAAAGTCAAGATCTGATTTTTAGAAGATATGATTTAAAGATTTAGATTGTTGGGTATAGCTTGCATAATGATTCATGACTTAAAAAGAAGAAGATATGGAAACTTAGGTGTAAATATTTACATTAATTAGGATATCTATTATTGTGATTACACCTAAATAGGGATTTTTAGATATATGGCATGCATTGAAATTAATGGTTATATTTGGTATAATTTATATGTGAATCTGCTATAGAATGCTAGTTTAACAGAAATTGGAACATATGTTATAGGGTAAATTATGTCCATATTCTGCGCTATGTAAATGTATGCAAACATGGAAATATATGATCATATTGTGAATCACGACAATTATTTAGGCATATGAATCTAGGCCTAATTTATGTTTAGGCAAGGCATGTAAATAGAACCTTTAGAAATATTAAACCTGCTAAATCTGTCATTTACTGAATCTGTTGAAAATGCCTATTTTGCTAATTTGCTAAGTTGCCTAAAACTGCTAGTTCTGTTATATTGCCTAGACTGCTAATTAGATTGAAATGCCAAATCTGTTAAATTTGTCTGTTGAGATGCCTAACCTGTTATATGCCAAAATCTGCTAAGTTGCTAAATCTATTAAATCATATAATCTGGAAAATCTGCTATCTGCTAAAATCTGTTATCTGCTGTGTTGATATAATCATCCTGTTATTGATATAATCTGAATTGGCATATATATATATTGGGCGTGCGCATAAACGGTAAATTATTAATTAATTGGCCGCAAAGATAAACGTGACTAACTCGAGGTTAGAATGAGTTTGCGGCGTAATTCTGCCCGGAACCGCCCGGCACATCCAGTGGCCGCAAACAATAGGTTCTAATGTGAGAAGTTAGTCATAACCTGCTTAAGACACGAGGTTAGGTCTGGCTTGTGGCAGAAGTCTGCCCGGAACCGCCCGGCCCATCCAGCGGCCACAAGCTAGCGACCTAATGTGAGAGGTCTGGGCATTAATAATTAATTAATGCAAATCTAAGATAAGAATGACGTCTAAAACGTATTGGGGGAAAATAGGGTTAAACCAACTGGATTAATTGGTGTAGTAAACCCGTCCATGAATCTGTAGGCCCAATACAAAGTTAGACAAATCTGAAAAATCTGTACATCTGATCTATTAGTCTGAAAACTTGTTAACTTAATCTGTGAACTAGTAAATCTGAATTCTGTATGTCTGAACTTGTAAACAAGTTAATCTGAGATCTGTTAGTCTGGGGACACAAGGTTAGGAGGGGAATTACTTGTGTCATCTGTTGTTTGGGACCCATATTAGTCAGTAACCCTTTCTGGTATCAAAACTTTGACCCAACAGTAGGTAGGGTCCGGGCACGCTTACTGAACTAATTATAAGTGGTTCATTCTGATAATGGCGAGGGGTGTTGATGGTGCGTTCCAACCGGGTCATGTGCGTGCATGGATCCCGGTCTGCCTCTGAGGATGTAAGACGCCGTGACATCTGTAAATAGGTCTGTGCCAATTGGTTGTCACTTTAGGGAGTGATACACCCTACTGTGGGGCCGACACAGGATATTTATGTATTAGGGAGCCGATCGCTTGGGGTAGGGTTTTAGGGTACACTTAGTTCTGTCTGTTTCTGTTGGTACCGTCTGTTTCTGTTGGGTGGTAACACCTGTCTGGTTCTGCGTGGTACCGTCTGTTCGGGTGGTAAAGGCCCATTACTAGTGTACACCTAATTCTACATTCTGTTTCCGTAGGGATTAATCTGTTTCTGCTTCTGTCTATTTCTGATCGGGTAGTAAAGGCCCATTATTAGCATCCTGTTTCTGTTAAATTATTCTGTACCCGTTTCCGTTTCAGTTTAGACATTAGGGTGACACCTAATTCTGCTATACTAGTATTAGTGCGGAGAAGTGTAAAACAATAGTTTATATCATTCTGTTTTTCTGTTATATCTGCTACACCTGTTACAGTTATCTCACGTCCAGTTTTATGTTCATATCATATTATTATTATCTGTTCATATGCTGAAAGTCACTGGACTTGCCAGACTTTTTGTCTGACCCTTGTTGTTTCGCCTCCTTTCTTCCGTTTCCCCCCAGGTTATCCAAGGAGGGAAATACTTTAGCTTGATCCGGATTTCTCTTTGCTTGAAGTGCTTAAAGTATGGCTTGGCTCTGTATAGCTTCCGTTCCATGGGGATTATGATTTTAAACCATGCATTTTGAAGGCTTTTGTACAAGACTGATATTTTGTACTTGAATTCTGAAATTGAAAGGATGTAACCATATTAATTTCTGTTTCCGCTGTAATAAAGTTAAAATTTTTCAAGTACTGTTTTATCTGTCTTGTAGTTTCTGTTCTGTTTACTAAAATGCTCCACCAAAGTTAAGGCATTCCCTTTGTGAGTGACCTTAACGGAGGTGGGGTGTTACAAAAGGCACGGCAGTTTAAAATTGGAATTCAAACTTTCACTGACTGTACCGGGTGCAAAATAAAACGGATTTTAGTGAAACCAAAAATATTTAAATCTGTTGGTGAATATCTTTCTAACGAATCTGAAAAATCGAAGTTTCGTAGCGGTAGTCAAAAGTTATGGCCAAATGAATTTTCAGAAAGGTCGCTATAGAGAATATATCGCCCTTGAAAATAGAAATTTTGCAAACGACCTCGGAATTCGACGAAACCACTTTTGTTGGATCCAGGATGTGAAGTTATTACTAGGTTTCAAATTTCATAATTTTTGAAGTTAATATGTGAGCGTGGCGAAGAAAAATGTGTTTGATGAATTTCTGTTAAACTGGATCGACCAGAAAAGGGCCATTTTTCAAACGGTCTCAGAATTCGGCAAAACTAGATTTGTTGGGACCATATCATCAAAACATAGCTAGATTTATTTTTCGGGAATTTTTAGAATCAGTATGTGGCCCTGGCAAATTGAAATGTACGTTCAAATTAAATATGGAATATGTTATATTTTAATTTGAAGGAAAACTGACTGAAACAGTCGAATGGGCCTACGAAACATATCCCATTGTGTTCGGAATGGGGGTATTTAGCTAGGGATGACAGTCGTTGGGTTTGGATTGGAGTTCGTATGAGACAAGGGGTATTTTCGGATTTTTAAAAATATATAAATATAAAAAAATCCCTGGGCCAATCACAACTCGACAAATCATTCTCTCTCTCCCCGACCTTCTTCCTGAAACCCTCCCAGACATGGCGGAAATCGTTCCAGCATTCTCTCTTCTTTTTCTCTCAATCTACTCAACGAAATAAACCCCTTCTTTAGAGTATTTTGTAGAGATTTTCACGAGCTTCCCATCCATACTTGAATCAAATCTTCTCGTGTTGTGTTTCTCGAGATCTGGAGCTCGAAAGTGGAGCCGTTTCGACCGTGATTGCGCCTCCGATCCGCCACTGCACCTGACGCCTCCACCAGCCGCCGACGCGCCTCACCAAGCACTCCATGGTGGCACCGCCCGATCGTCACCTCGTGCTACGGATAACGAGAAATCTTCAAACCTAATTTTGAAGAAAATAGAGAGGTATACGGCTGATATTATTTAAACTATTCTATAACACTTTAAAGCGCTACAGTTTATGATTTTACAATAAAAATCATATCTTTTTCATTTCTTGTCGAAATCCAGTGAAACAAGAGACAGTGGACTCGTGTGGACGTCTTCTACATTCTAGATGAGACCGCATATTTTTCTGGGCCTTCTGCAATTTTTTGTGGAGTGGAACCCAATGTGAGATTTCTAATTTATAAACGATATGGAAACCAACAATGTATAAATTATATAGTCGATGTTTGAGTTATATAAGCATTGTACACCTCATGTATAAGCGTTGTATAAGTTGTATATTCGATGTATAAGTTATATATGCATTGTAAAAATTATATATATGCATTGAAATAAATTGAAATGAATTGAAGTGAATTGAAATATATTTATATACGAATATATATATATATATACTCTCCCCTCGTCCACAGACCATGGACGATATATATTGGTTGCGATATTGTTTGGATTACTTGGTTGATGTGAAATTTGGTGAATAATGCGAATGGTTGATAGAATTGTTTATGGTTGAGAATGATTGTCTGTGGTCGAAAAATACCCATTTGTGGTTGAAAACAAAATTAAAATAGGTTGTGGAAATGAAAGAAAACATGCTCGCCTGCGTGCGAATTAGATGCATGAAATCCCCATTGTCAAAAACCGCAAGGTTTTAAGGTAGAGCGAGGAGCCGTACATCGATACGGTCCCGGTTTTAACTATCCTGCCGTTGTGCTGCCAAAATTTTCAATAATATTGATGTGTTAGAATTATTTTCATGTATTGAAACTATAATCGTGTGTTGAATAGAAATTCATGTGTTGAACGACATTCATGTTTTGAAATAAATTGTTTTATAATAATAATCATATTTTTATCATCTATATGAACTATATAAAATAGTCGTGTTTTGAAATAAATTGTTTTATAATAAAAATCATATTTTTATCATCTATATGAACTATATAAAATAGTCATGTTTTGAAATAAATTGTTTTATAATAAAAATCATATTTTTATCATCTATATGAACTATATAAAATAGTCATGTTTTGAAATAAATTGTTTTACAATAAAAATCACATTTTTATTATGTACATGAATTGTTAAAAATAGTGAAGTGTTGAAATAATTGTCTGTTGGATAAAAATATCATTTTTTATCAAATATATAAAGTGGATATAATTTTGAAATCAGAGAAAGAATTATATTTATATATATAAAAAAATATAATTAAAATAAATCGAATAACAAAGCTGCAGTTCGTGTATTGAAACCGTGATTTCAATCGATTAGTGCGGGAGATTCGACCATCGGATTTTCCCGAAACCGCAACCATTGGGTTTTGCCTTGGAAATATCTTTCCAACGGCACCAACTTTGTAAAGATCCAACGGTTGGATTGTCTGGATGTTGTAACGACCCAGAATATCTGAACCAATTTAAAATTTTTAAATTGGCTAAAATAGTGGATTTTAAATATTTAAAATAAATATTTTAAATAATAGCAATGAAAACTGAGTTTGAATCGACAATTGAAAACGAATATAACTAATTATAATTATAAACAAGGTCTGAAAGGGCGCTGCACTTACAAAACTTGAATCCAAACTTTGTCGGACTGTACCGGGTGCAAAACAAAACGGATTTGAGTGAAACAAAAAATATTTAAATCTGTTAGTGAACCCCTTTCTAACGAATCTGAAAAATCGAATTTTCATAGCGGAAAGCAAAAGTTATGGCCAAATAAATTTTCAGAAAGGTCGCTATGGAATTTATATAGCCCGTGAAATTGGCCATTTTGCAAATGACCTCGGAATTCGACGAAACCACTTTTGTTGGATTCGAGATGTGAAGTTATTGCTAGATTTCAAATTCCATAATTTTTGAAGCTAGTATGTGAGCGTGGTAAAGGAAAACGTGTTTTGGTCAATTGAAGTTAAATTGGATCGATCAGAAATGGGCCTTTTTGCAAACGGTCTCAGAATTCGACGAAACTAGTTTTGTTAGGACCGTATCGTCAAGACATAGCTAGATTTATTTTTCTGGAATTTTTCGAATCAGTTTGTGGCCCTGGCAAATTGAAATGTACGTTCAAATCGAATATTGAATGTTTTATATTTTAATTTGAATGGAAACTGACTGAAACAGTCAAATGGGCCTATGAAACATATTTCATTGTGTTCAGAATGGGGGTAAAACGCTAGGGACGACAATCGTTGGGTCTGGATTGGGGTTCGTGAGCGAAAGAGGGTATTTTCGAAATTTAAAAATATATAAATAAATAAAAAACGAGCCAATCATATTCTTTCTTCCCATTGCCGCGTTGACTCCCAAACCCGCTCCATCTCCAGACCCGGCGGTGGAAAAACCTCAGCACCTTCTCTCCTCTTTTTCTCCTCCGTCCCTCAATCGAATCAAGCACCACCACCTGGATTCAAGAGCCCCTCCCCTCCTCTTCAAATCCGACCTAGTCTCGCCCCTCCTCATTCAGCCGTCAGCGAGATCTGCAAGCTCGAAGTCGAGCATTTCAGGTCGCCGCCGCACCTCGAGATCGGCGTCGAATTGGGAGTGGTGCACGGCGCCGGGAAGCTCTTTCCAAGCCCTTCGACGCTAAACTATCTGATCGTGACCTCATGCAGCGGATTGTGAAAGAGATTCAAACCTAGTTTTGAATCAATTAAAAGGGTATACGGTCTATTTAATTTCAAAGGGTTTCAACGTTTAAAAGCATTGCAAACTATGATTATAGTCTAAAAATCGTATCTTCTTCGTTTCCAGACGAAATCCAGTGAAACAAGAGGCAGTGGACTCGTGTGGACGTCTTCTACCTTCTAGAAGAGACCGCATATTTTTCTGAGCCTTCTGCTATTTTTGGTGGAGTGGAACCCAATGTGAGATTTCTAATTTATAAACGATATGGAAAACGACGATGTATAAATTATATAGTCGATGTATGAGTTATATTAGCGTTGTACACCTCTTGTATAAGCGTTGTATAAGTTGTACGTTCGATGTATAAGTTATATATGCGTTGTAAAAATTATATATGTGTTGAAATAGAAGTGAATTGCTATATATATATATATATATATATATATATATATATATATATATACGCCCCTCGTCCACAAACCATGGACGATCTTTATTGGTTGTGATTGGTGTGAAAATTGATTGATAGCAAATGATTGATTGGAATTGTTTGTGGTTGATATTGATTGATTGTGGTTTAAAAATACCCATTTGTGGTTGAGAAATATTTGGTTGAAACCACATAGGATTAGTTTGTGGAAATGAAATAAATATATACATGCCGCGTGCGTGCGAACTAGATGCATGATCCCCATTGTCAAAAACCGCGAGATTTTAAGGTAGAGCGAGGAGCCGTACTAGGGACAGTCCCGGTTTTAACTACCCTGCCGTTATGCTGCCGAAATTTTGAATAATATTCATGTGTTTGAATTATTTTCATTTGTTGAAACTATATTTATTCTTTGAATAGAAAACCTTCATGTGTTGAATCGATATTCATTCGTTGGATAGAAATTCATGTGTTGAATGGTATTTGTGTTTTAAATATAAAAATTACATTTTTATCTATATATATAAACTATAGAAAACCTTCATGTGTTGAATCGATATTCATTCGTTGGATAGAAATTCATGTGTTGAATGGTATTCATGTTTTAAATATAAAAATCACATTTTTATCTATATATATATATATAAACTATAGAAAACCTTCATGTGTTGAATCGATATTCATTCATTGAATTGAAATTCATGTGTTGAATGGTATTCGTGTTTTAAAATATAAAGATCACCTTTTTATCGATTTATATAAACTATAGAAAACCTTCATGTGTTGAATCGATATTCATTCGTTGGATAGAAATTCATGTGTTGAATGGTATTCATATTTTGAAATAAATTGTTTTATAATAAAAATCACATTTTTACCATCTATACGAACTATATAAAATAATCTTGTTTTGAAAGAAATGGTTTTATAATAAAAATCCTATTTTTATTACCTGTATGAACTATATAAAATGAGAGTGTTTTGAAATGAATTTTTTTACAATAAAAATCACATTTTTATTATATATATGAATTGTTAAATATAGCGAAGTGTTGAAATAGAGGACAGTTAGATAAAAATATCATTTTTATCAAATGTATGAAAAGAATATAATTTTGAAATCGAAGAATCGATATATATATATATATATATATATATATATAAATAGAATTAAAATATATCGAATAACGACGCTGCAGTTCTATTTTGTAACCGCGATTTCAAACGATTAGTACGGGAGATCCGACCATCGGATTTTGCTGAAATCGCAACCGTTGGGTTCGCTTTGGAAATATCTTTCCAACGGCACCAACTTTTTAAAAATCCAACAGTTGGATTGTCTGGAATGTTTAATTCAAATCAGAAGAAAAACAGTGCTAGGATCGATTATATTTATATATATACATATATAAATATAATTATATTTAATCGAATAACGACGCTGCAGTTCGTATTTTGAAATCGAAACTTCAAACGATTATACCGGGAGATCCGACCGTCGGAATTTCCCGAAACTGGAACCTTGGATTCGTTTTGAAAAGATCTCTCTAATGATGTAAATTTTGCGAAGATCCAACGGTTAGATTTTCAGATATGTGTAAATCAAATCTGAAGAAAAACAGCGCTACGGCCGCGTTATGGCCCGAAGCGTCATTTTGAATAAATTGGATATTTTAAAATAAATAAAAATGGCGATAAATCGTTATAAAATATTATAAATGATATGGATGTGATTTAGAAATTAACTGAAGGTTGGCTAAGTCGAATGGTTTCCTGGGTGTTGATCTGATGTTGGTTTCGGCCATCGGGGTTAATATTTTGGAAATCGTTCTCTTACTGATTGACGGTTAGTGACTAATGAATTGAAATGATGCGTGTATATGTTAGTGTTGCACTTGTTTATTATATACACGAGTTGCTCAGAAAGACCGAGTTTATCCCATTCTGAATAACTGAATCGACGATAAGAAATCAAAGATAAAGACGGTGGTCGAAGACCGGAGATCTTCACCTCGTTAGGATGGTAACCGAGGTCCCGATTGGGAGTCATCCCGAAATATGGATAATGAGTGGTGATCGTCCAGACGTACGTGGTGATCGATGGGTTTGCGAGGTATTTGGTGCCTCCGGTTTCGTTCAGACCCAGAACGGACTTGCAAATGGACAGTTTGTCTGACATTGGAATTTATTCAGTGTGATTGATAGCCATCAGTTGCACGGTGTGAATTGCCAGTGTGGCATGCTAAGATGCAGTGATCAGGGCTTCTGTTGAAAAGCAAAGTCTTGTGGTGATGATCAGAGTACCGCCTATGTGGCGTAGCTTTGTGTATAACGTGAAATCGCGAGCCTCACACCCCGGTATGAACCAGAAACGGGAGAGGACCTCAGGGAGGACATGCGTTTCTTTCTAGCTAGAAGTGGCGTCAGTGGTTTTACACGCCCTGACGAGTTTGACTTATGTGGTTGTGCTATTGCGAGGCGCCTCGGTTTGATCGGACGATCCGGGTCCGATGGAGTCATTTGTTGGCTCATTTACGCCCCAAAGGGCGGAGAAACGTATTGTTCAGGCACTATAATCCACTCCGTGTGGACCGGCCCTGTCGCTCCAAGGGGCAGTTGCGGCTGTTCCGGAGACATGGGCTAGATTGTCTCGAATTCGGTAAGGACTATCTTTTGCCTTGGTTCATGACGGAAATCCAATTTCCAAATACGACATCGTGCGGTTTTGATTGTATACCTATATATGGCGACATAGTGGCATGGGTCGCTCATGTTATCTACGATTGATAGTTATGATTTGAAATTGTTTTTGAAACATATAAACACTAGTAGTAATATCAAATGCTTTTGTTTTATTCGTATCAAGCAAATCTTGGCCATTATAAGGTAAAAACTCTGTCCTCCGGTTTGCGTTGCATTGTCTGATGGGAACTGAGTCTTATAATGGCTTCATTTTTATAAAAAGCATTGCGATGTTTAAAAGAATGATTTGTTTTTAAAACACTGGCAATCCAATGGTGTAAACCCGTTCCACGAAAGTGGCGTGGTCCTGTGATTAGCCATATATTAAATGTGTTGAGTAGATTTCTCATACCAGTCCCATGACTGACTCGTAGTTAGTTTCACTTTCAAACTCGGGTGCCCCTTTTTCGACATGGGCAGCCTTGTATTCAGGTTTAGCTGGTTCATTCTGGATAGCTGGAGATGAAGATGGATTCTATTATTTATCTCTTTTTATGTTGTTCAGCTCCTATTGTACATATTTTGTTTATTTCTGCTGTAGACATTTATGTATAGCAGAACTGTATTTGTATCCTGTATGCTGTGTAACTCTGATGATTACGTTTATCCAGTATATTCTATTGTTCATTATCTGGTGTTTTAATTATTCTGTTCTGCTATTATCTGTTTCTATGTTATATTCCAAAGATTACCTTTGTCTTCGTCTGTACGGGAAATGGGGTTGTCATAGATGTTTAATTCAAATCTGAATAAAAACAGTGCCAGAATCGATTATATATATATATATAATTAAATTAAATTGAATAACGACGCTGTAGTTCGTATTTTGAAATCGTAACTTCAAACGATTAGTGCGGGAGATCCGACCGTCGGATTTTACCAAAACTGAAACCGTTGGATTCATTTTGAAAAGATCTATCTAATGATATAAAATTTGTGAAGATCCAATGGTTAGATTTTCAAATATGTGTAAATCAAGTCTGAAGAAAAACAGCGTCACGGCCGCGTTATGGCCTGAAGCGTCGTTTGAATGAATTGGCTATTTTTAAATAAATAAAAATAGCGATAAATTATGATAAAATATTATAAACAATATGGAATGGAAATAAACTGAATTAGCTCGGTTTATGTGATATTTGATGGTTGCACATGTTTGTTGTGAAAATTACATTAAAGAACAGAATTAGTGATATCGAATAATTTAACCATTGAAATGAATTGATTTGAAATTCTAAATATACGTAAATTATTTGAAAAGGCCGAGTTGATTCTCATTTCAAATAATTGTTCGATGAGTGAAAGTCGAAGATATGAAGACGGTGCAAGAACGATGATCTTCACGTCGAATAGAGGGGTGCTACTGATGCTCATTATAGGAGTAGCTACCTTGACGGGGCTGAAGTAGTAGCCACCCGGACGTACTTGTTGATTGTACGGATATGCGAGGTATTGTGTGCCTCCGGTTTCGTTCAGACCCAGAACGAACATGTAAATGGACTATGAGTCTGACATTGGATTTTGTTCTGAGCTGATTGATCTCTATTAAATATATATCTGTTTGGAAGCGGAGAATTTATCGTCTTGCTTAGCGCCCTTCTCTGAGACGTACGAGCTCAGAGGTTATATATCGATAGAAATCAGTCGCATGGAGTGAATTGCCTGTGTGGCACGCCTAAGTGGCAGATGATCAAGGCTTCTGTTGAAAAGCAAAGTCTTGTGGTTGATGATCAAAGTACGGCCTGTGTGGCATAGCTTTGTGTATAGCGTTGGTTCGCGAGCCTCACACCTCGGTATGAGCCAGAAACGGGAGAGGACATCAGGGAGGACATGCATTTCCTTCTAGCTAGGAGTGGTGCTTTGGGTTTTGCACGCCCGAGTATTTTACTTATGTGGATGATGGAAAGTAAGGCCTCGGTTTGCTTCGGTCTCTTCGGACCCGATGGTATAGTTAGATATGACCAGTGACGCCCCATAGGGCGGGGAAACGCAGTGTTCAGGCATTATAATCCACATCGGTGGACCGGCCCTAACGATCCAAGGTGCAGTTGCGGCTGTTCCTGAGACATGGCCTAGAGCATCTCGAATCGGTAAGGACTATCTTTTGCCTTTGTTCATGATGGAAATAAAATTTCCATATATGACACTGTGCGGTTTTGATTGTATATGTGTATGGCGACATGATATATGGTAGCCATGCCGTCTATGATTGATAGTTACGATTGAAATTGTTTTAAAAACATATATACACTAGCAATAATATCAAATGATTTGATTTGCTCGTATCAAGCATATTTTGGCCATTATAAGGTAAAACTCTATCCTCCGGTTTGTGTTGCATTGTGTGATGGGAAATGAGTCTTATAATGGCTTCATTTTTATAAAAAGCATTGCAATTTTTAAAAGATTTATTTGTTTTAAAGCACTGGCAATCAATGGAGTAAACCCGTTCTACAAAAGTGGCGTGGTCCTGTGATTAGCCATATTGTAAGATGTGTTAAGTAGATTTCTCATACCAGTCCCATGACTGACTCGTGGTTTGTTTCACTTGCAAACTCGGGTGCCCCTATTTCTACACGGGCAGCCTTGTATTCGGGTTTAGCAGGATCTTTCTGGATAGATGGAGTTGAATATGGATTTTATCATTTCTCTTTTTATGTTGTTCAGCTCCTGTTGTACATATTATGTTTTCTTTTCCGCTGTAGACATTTATGTATAGCTGAACTGTATTTGTACTATGTATGATCCTATATACTGTGTCACTCTGATGATTTTATTTATCCAGTGTATTCTATTGTACATTATCTGGTGTATTTAATTATTTCTGTTTTGCTGTTATCTGTTTATGTGTTATATTCCAAAGATTACCCTTGCACCGTCTTATCGGGGTTTGGGGTCGTCACAAACGTGGTATCAGAGCTTTAGTTAAGCTTAGTTCTGGAATATAACATATTAACGAACTCGTCAGAAATAGAACCAGTAGTGTTCTAGGACGAATAACTCATTACAGATTAGATCAATAATATCCTAGTATGAGTATAGCAGAATGAAATACACCTCGATAGATGCATTTACATTCAAGTATATGTCTCTATGTTTTAAAATTACCTTTTCTATTGACCTGACACTTGGTCTGCTATTTGTAGAAGTACTAGAAACTGAGTGTCAGAAACAGAAGGAATGCAGAACCAGATCTAGAGGCTCTATTAAAGAAATATCGAAATCTGGCCGGAGTATCATTCTCGGGAAATGAATCCATTAGTCAAACCCAAGATTGGGTGCGGTCTACTGAAAGAATTCTTGAATGTCTCCAGCTGGGAGATGATCAGAAAAGATTAGTGGCATCTTGGGCACTCAAGGACGAAGCTTTGTTCTGGTGGGAGACAATCATTAAGGGCAATCCAGAAGGTGATATCACCTGGGGTAAATTCAAAGAGATTTTCAGTGAAAGATTTACTCCTCCAGAAGCAACTGAGCGGTTAAGTGATGAATTCTACTATTTGATACAAGGAGATATGAATATCCCAGAATATCATAAGAGATTCAATGAGCTTTCTCGTTTTGCTCCGCATCTAATTCAAGATTCAAAGAGAAAGTATCTGAGGTTTATTAACGGGCTTCAAACAAAATACCAGAATAAAGTAATGGGGCATGTGAAGCTTCCTTTTTCCAAAATAATATACATGGATTATCAGTATGAAGATCTAAATAATCGAGGTCTTCTAGTCGATGAAGAGGAAGTCAGTTCGAGCAACCAAAGGGAAACTGAAACTGATAACCCAGAGACAAGTATACAGGTTGAGCCAAGTATGATGTCTAGGGTCAGAAAGAAGCCTAGATTAAATCGAGAAAAGGTTATATCTGAGAAAGAATCAGTAACGACAGCAATATGCAATAACTGCAAGAAACCAGGCATTTGTCGATAAACTGTGGACCCTTAAAGAAGCAATTAAAAAGTGGATTTAAATCGAAGAACAAACTTCCAGAGAATAGAAGGTGTAATCTTTGCCATCGGGCTGGCCATGGAAAGCAAGATTGTCGGCTATTATAGAAATTGGAAATAGTACAAGTGAATGAAGTAGTAGAAACTTCTGAACCTTCAGCTAGTCAGGAAAGACCAGATGTGTTAGAAGGCACGCTTACTGTCAAAAACATTCCAGTCAAAGTACTATTTGATACAGGCACGTCGCGAAGCTTTGTTGCAACGAATGCGGTTAAGAAACTAGACTTGAATTTGAAAAAGCTCAGAGAACCCATGACTGTTCATAATCCGGTTGGAGGTTCTGTCGATCTTAGTTGGGTTTGTGGGGTTCCAGTTTCTTTTTCCTTCTATCGATTCCCTACTATCGCGATTGTCATGAATTTTACAGGGTTTGATCTGATTCTGGGAATGGATTGGTTAACCAAATATGAAGCTGAGATTAAATGCACCGACAGAGTCGTAAGGGCGAAGATTAAATTAGGCAATTATATAACCATTCCATGTGAAGGTTCGAATTCTAATAGAAAGGACTTCTGGGCAGCTTTAGATGTATCTCCTGCTCAAAGGGATCCTGTTCCTGTCGTTCCGGAGAATATTTCGGTCGACATTGCAAATATCCCAGTTGTCAAGAACTATGCGGATGTGTTCGAAGAAGTTGTTAGCTTACCTCCGCAGAGAGAAATTGATTTTAAAATCTCTTTAGTTCCGAATGAAAGGTCAGTAGTTCACGCTATTCGAAGAATGACTTGAAAGAGAAAGAAGAGTTAGATAATCAGACTCGACAGCTTGTATGGAAAGGTCTGATCAGGCTTAGTTTCTATGATTGGGGAGCAGCAGTGGTGTTTGTCCCAAAGTCAGACGGTACTCTCAGACTATGTGTAGATTATCATGACTTGAATAAGCAGACATTGAAAAAAAAAATCCATTGCCGCGGATTGATGATTTGTTGGACCGATTGAATGGCGCACAAGTGTTTTCATGAATGGACCTAGCTACAGGTTTCCATCAGCTTCGTATTACCGAAGAGTGTGTTCCTTTGACAGCATTCAGAGGTCCAGACTTATTCTACGAGTGGTTAGTAATGCCGTTCGGCTTATGTAATGCTCCAGCATATTTTGTCGACCTGATGAACAGAGTATTCAGAGGAGTTTTGAATAAATTTGTTCTGGTTTTCATTGATGATATCCTTATCTTCTCTAAGTCAGAAAGTGAGCACGAAAAGCATTTGGAACAAGTGTTAGAAATTCTGAGAAAGAATGTTTTGAAAGCAAAGTTTTCCTAATGTATATTCTGGCAAGAAAAAGACAAATTTCTTGGCCACGTCGTGTCAAAGCAAGGAATTTCAGTGGATCGCAGTAAAATCACTGCTATTCAGAATTGGAAACAACATTGTACACCCATATAAGTCATAAGTTTTCTCGGTTTAGCCAGTTATTATCGGAAATTCATTAAGGATTTCGCGAAGACATCTAGTTCCTTACCGAAACTGACTAAGAAACATTCGAGATTCAATTGGACTTCAGAATGTGAGGAAGCTTTCCAGAAGCTAAAATTAAAACTGACGACTGCTCCAGTGTTAACAATAATAGATGGCAATGAGGACTTGAAAGTCTGGATTGACGCTTCTAGAGGAGGCCTTGGTGCAGTGTTAATGCAAAGAGGTCAAGTGATTATGCTTATGCTAGCCGCCAGCTGAAACCGCATGAGAAAAATCACGTTACTCATGATCTTGAGTTGTTAGCCATCGTATTTGCTTTGAAAATCTGGAGGCACTATCTTTTGGGTGAGAAACTCGAACTGTATACAGACCATCAGTCATTGAAGTATTTGTTCACCCAGAAAGACTTGAATCTGTGGCATCAGCGTTGGCTAGAATTTCTTGTAGCGTACGATTTTGAGATTTTGTACACTCTAGGGAAAGCCAATGTTGTGGCTGATGAGCTAAGTAGAAAGAATGTGATAATTGCCAGTTTTATTATTACGACTTCATTGATCGATAAAATATTTGACCTTCAGAAGGATGATCACTTCATTCAAAGGATCAAAGAAAGAATTCAGAACGGCGAGCCCTCAAGTTTTCAAATCGATAACGATGGGATTCTTAGGTTGAAAGGCCGAATATGTGTGCCAAATATTCCTGAACTCCGGAGGGAAGTATTAGATGAATGTCACAAAGCCAAGCTTAGTATCCATCCAGGGGTGAGCAAGATGTATAATGATATCAAACGTACTTTCTGGTGGAGATCTATGAAACGAGACATCTCCTTATATGTAAGTCGGTGTTCCACCTGTAAACAAGTCAAAAGCGATCAGCAGAAACTCGTTGGGTTGTTGCAACCTTTGGAAATTCCAGGTGGAAAGTGGGAACAGATTTCTATGGACTTCATAGATGGTTTGCCCAGAACCAGGAAAGGAAATGACAGTATTTGGGTGATCATAGATCGTTTCACGAAGACCGCCCATTTTATTCCTGTCAAATCGAATAGAACTGCTCACAGTCTGGCGCAGGTTTATTTCAAAGAAATTGTTAGACTGCATGGAGTTCCCATGAGTATAGTTGGTGATCGAGACCCGATTTTTGATAGTAAATTCTGGGAAGCGTTCCAAGCAGAATTGGGAACGAAACTGAACTTGAGCACCGCATATCATCCTTAGACAGATGGTCAGACTGAGAGGGTGAATCTTATTCTTGAAGATCTATTGCGGGCATGTATTATTGATTTTGGCGGATCATGGGAAGACCATTTACATTTGGCTGAGTTCTCATATAACGACAGCTACCAGGCGAGCTTGAAAATGTCTCCATTCGAAGTATTGTATGGTAGACCGTGCCGATCCCCTGCTTGTTGGGTTGAACCTGGTAACAGACTTGTATTGGGGTCTGATATGATTCGTGAGGCTGCGGATAAAGTCGATTTCATTAAGAAACGATTACTAGCCGCTCAAAGCCGACAGAAGAGCTATGCAGATAAGAGAAGAAGAGATATATCATTTGCTATTGGCGACTATGTATATTTGAAGGTATCTTCGATGAGAGGAGTCGTCCGATTTGGTAAAACGGGGAAATTGGCGCCTAAATTCATTGGTCCGTTTCCTATTCTAGAATGGATTGGAACTCTCGCATATAGGGTTCAATTGCCTGGCTGGTTGCCTGGAGTGCATGATGTATTTCACGTATCTCAACTGTGAAAGCATGTGCATGATCCAGATCTCGTTGTAGAAGAAGCCGCACAACAGGATTTGGAAATCACTCCAGAATTGGCAGTTAGAAGAGAGCCAGTGAAGATCATTGGCAAAGAAACCAAGGAGCTGAGGAACAAAAAGGTTCACTTAGTCAAAGTGCAATGGAGTGGAGATCCGCGAGATTGTACTTGGGAAACTGAGGAAAGCATTAAGAAAACCTATCCTAAGTGCAGGGTGGATATCTCTAATTGACTCTGGTGCAAGGTACATTTACCTTATTTTTCAATTTCCATTATGTTCTCCACTTTGCTATTGTTTTCTTTTCATGGATGTAAACTTTTAATTATATAGTCTGAATGAGGTTAAAAGAGTATATGAATTAATTGGTATATTTTAGAAAAGTTAAAGACAAATTGATTGTTGTTTGTGTTGTGTGATTGAGAACTTGATTAATTAAATTATTCGAATGATAGCTAATTTAATCGATGAATGAATGGTAAATCTATTCGACTAAATCACACATTGAACTGATTTAGAAAATAGATAGGGATATATACCTGTGCATTATATATGTTTGAACAGGCAAATGGATTAGCTGTTGAGTAAAGAATTTATTTGCGTGCCCGAAAAATAGGTAAACCTTAATGAGTTGGATGCGCAATTTTATTATTATATCAACTCCTGTGAATGCCATTAGATGCGAAGTGTTGGTTGTTCTATGTGTAATAATAAATGTCGCCATAGGATAGTAACAATTAATTTTGAACTACACTACATGTAATACTTCTTGAAGATAGTCATACTTCAGCATATACCACATAAGCATTTGGAGCTTGTGTGACGAGGTTGAAGATTTACCGTACGAGTGAGAGGCTTGTACGGCGATGACTATATTTTACAAGTTGAACTGATAACTGATATGGACCATATAAAATATAACGGTAAATTACCAGATTAATAAAATATCCACAGGGGTCTGGAGATGACAATAAACACGTCTCTCTGGTCATTATGGCACAAAAACCATTTATAGGATGACGAGAATTTATTCTCTAGAGTTATGATCTATACACACTCCCCTGTGGACACCGGAACATATCACTATAAATATGTGCATGCTTATTAGGATTTATTGGGTACCTAATACGGCCCAATAAATTTCCAAACCCCTCCCCGTACAAAGGAGGTTATGGCGAAAATTTAGGGTGTTAGCCTAAGATTTGAAGAATTTGAAAATTCTTAGAAACTGAAAAGTTGAAGAATGGAAGCCAGATTGAAAGTAGAGTTGGTTAATCAAACCACTTTCGACTTTGTTCCTTTTCGGGGATGAAAAGTTTTAAGAGAGGGAGATTGTAACAACCGGGAAAATCTGAACCAGTTTGAAAATTTTAAATTGTCTATTTTGGTGGATTTTAAATATTTAAAATAAATATTTTAAATAATATCGACGAAAAGTATGTTTGAATCGATGTTTGAAAATAAATATAATTATTTTAAATTATAAACAAGGCCTGAAAAGGCACGGTAGTTTCAAAATTGGAATTCAAACTTTGACTGACTGTACCAGGTGCAAAATATAACGGATTTTAGTGAAACCAAAAATATTTAAATTTGTTAGTGAATATCTTTCTAACAAATCTTAAAAATCGAAGTTTCGTAGCGGTAGTCAAAAGTTATGGCCAAATGAATTTTCAGAAAGGTCGCTATAGAGAATATATAGCTCTTGAAAATAGACATTTTGCAAACGACCTCGGAATTCGATGAAACCACTTTTTTTGGATCCGCGATGTAAAGTTATTGCTAGGTTTCAAATTTCATAATTTTTGAAGTTAATATGTGAGCGTGGCTAAGAAAAATGTGTTTGGTGAATTTTTGTTAAATTGGATCAAACAGAAAAGGGCCATTTTTCAAACGGTCTCAGAATTCGACGAAACTAGTTTTGTTGGGACCGTATCGTCAAAACATAGCTAGATTTATTTTTCGGGAATTTTTAGAATTAGTATGTGGCCCCGGCAAATTGAAATATAAGTTCAAATTAAATATTGAATGTGTTATATTTTAATTTGAAGAAAAACTGACTAAAACAGTCAAATGGACGTACGAAACATATCCCATTGTTTTCGGAATGGGGGTATTTAGCGAGGGACAACAGTCGTTGGGTTTGGATTGGAGTTCATGTGAGACATGGGGTATTTTCGAATATTTAAAAATATATAAATACAAAAAAAATCCCTGGGCCAATCACAACTCGACAAATCATTCTCTCTCTCCCCGACCTTCTTCCTGAAACCCTCCCAGGCACGACGGAAATCGTTCCAGCCTTCTCTCTTCTTTTTCTCCCTTCTTTAGAGTATTTTGTAGAGATTTTCACGAGCTTCCCATCCATACTTGAACCAGATCTTCTCGTGTTGTGTTTCTCGAGATCTGGAGCTCGAAAGTGGAGCCGTTTTGACCA
This sequence comes from Allium sativum, assembly GCA_030737875.1. Classification (NCBI taxonomy): domain Eukaryota; kingdom Viridiplantae; phylum Streptophyta; class Magnoliopsida; order Asparagales; family Amaryllidaceae; genus Allium; species Allium sativum. The sequence goes on from CM060924.1 coordinate 987,126,824, forward strand.
TGATTGCGCCTCCGATCTTCCACCGCACCTGACGCCTCCACCAGCCGCCGACGCGCCTCTCCAAGCACTCCAAGGTGGCACCGCCCGATCGTCACCTCGTGCTACGGATAACGAGAAATCTTCAAACCTAGTTTTGAAGAAAATAGAGAGGTATATGGCTGATTTTATTTAAACTATTCTATAGCACTTTAAAGCGCTATGGTTTATGATTTTACAATAAAAATCATATCTTTTTCGTTTCTTGTCGAAATCCAGTGAAACAAAAGACAGTGGACTCTTGTGGATATCTTCTACATTTTAGAAGAGACCGCATATTTTTCTGAGCCTTCTGCAATTTTTGGTGGAGTGGAACCCAATGTGAGATTTCTAATTTATAAACGATATGGAAAACAACAATGTATAAATTATATAGTCAATGTATGAGTTATATAAGTGTTGTACACCTCATGTATAAGCATTGTGTAAGTTGTATGTTCGATGTATAAGTTATGTATGCGTTGTAAAAATTATATATATGCATTGAAATAAATTGAAATGAATTGACGTGAATTGAAATATATTTATATACGAATATATATATACACACTCCCCTCGTCCACAGACCATGGACGATATATATTGGTTGCGACATTGTTTGGATTATTTGGTTGATGTGAAATTTGGTGAATAATGCGAATGGTTGATAGAATTGTTTGTGGTTGAGAATGATTGACTGTGGTTGAAAAATACCGATTTGTGGTTGAAAACAAAAATAGAATTGGTTATGGAAATGAAAGAAAACATGCTCGCCTGCGTCAAATTAGATGCATGAAATCCCCATTGTCAAAAACCGCAAGGTTTTAAGGTAGAGCGAGAAGCCATACATCGATATGGTCCCGGTTTTAACTACCCTGCGTTATGCTGCCGAAATTTTCAATAATATTCATGTGTTAGAATTATTTTCATGTGTTGAAACTATATTCGTGTGTTGAATAGAAATTCATGTGTTGAATAGAAGTTCATATGTTGAATAGAAATTCATTTGTTGAACGACATTCATGTTTTGAAATAAAATGTTTTATAATAAAAATCAAATTTTTATCCTCTATATGAACTATATAAAATAGTCGTGTTCTGAAATAAATTGTTTTATAATAAAAATCATATTTTATCATCTATATGAACTATATAAAATAGTCGTGTTTTGAAATAAATTGTTTTATAATAAAAATCATATTTTATCATCTATATAAACTATATAAAATAGTCGTGTTTTGAAATAAATTGTTTTACAATAAAAATCACATTTTTATTATATACATGAATTGTTAAAAATAGTGAAGTGTTGAAATAAATGTCTATTGGATAAAAATATCATTTTTATCAAATATGTAAAGTGGATATAGTTTTGAAATCGAAAAAAGAACTATATATATATACATATATATATATATATATATATATAATTAAAATAAATCCACTAACGAAGTTGCAGTTCATGTTTTGAAACCATGATTTCAAACGATTAGTGCGGGAGATCCGACCATCGAATTTTCCTGAAACCGCAACCGTTGGGTTCGCCTTGGAAATATCTTTCCAACGGCACCAACTTTGTAAAGATCCAACGGTTGGAATGTTTAATTCAAATCTAAAGAAAAACAGCGCCAGAATCGATTATATTTATATATATATATACCATTAAATTAAATCGAATAACGACGCTGGAGTTTATATTTTGAAATCGTAACTTCAAAAGTTTAGTGGGGGAGATCAGACCGTCGGATTTTCCCAAAACTGAAACCATTGGATTCGTTTTGAAAAGATGGTTCTAATGATATAAAATTTGTGAAGATCCAACTGATAGATTTTCAGATATGTGTAAATCAAATCTGAAGAAAAAAAGCACCACGGCCGCGTTATGGCCTTAAGCGTCGTTTGAATGAATTGACTATTTTTAAATAAATAAAAATAGCAATAAATTGTGATAAAATATTATAAACGATATGGAATGGAAATAAACTGAATTTGCTCGGTTTATGTGATATTTGATGGTTGCACGTGTTCGGTGTGAAAATTACATTAAAAACAGAATTTGTGATATCGAATAATTTAACCATTGAAATGAATTGATTAGAAATTCTAAATATACATGAATTATTTGAAAAGGCCGAGTTGATTCTCATTTCAAATAATTGTACGACGTGTGAAAGTCGAAGATATGAAGAGGTGCAAGACCGATGATCTTCACGTCGAATGGAGGGGTGCGACTGATGCTTATGATATGAGTAGCTACCTTGACGGGGCTGAAGTAGTAGCCACCCGGACGTACTTGTTGATTGTACGGATATGCGAGGTATTGAGTGCCTCCGGTTTCGTTCAGACCCGGAACGAACATGTAAATGTACTGTGTGTCTGACATTGGATTTTGGTCAGTGCTGATTGATCTCTATTAAATATATATCTGTTTGGCGGCAGAGAATTTATCCTCTTCTTAACGCCCTTTTATGAGACTTACGAGCTCAGAGGTTATATATCGATGGAAATCAGTCGCATGGAGTGAATTGCCTGTATGGCACGCCTAAGTGGCAGATGATCAAGGCTTCTGTTGAAAAGCAAAGTCTTGTGGTTGATGATCAAAGCACGGCCTGTGTGGCATAGCTTTGTGTATAGCGTTGTTTTGCGAGCCTCACACCCCGGTATGAGCCAAAAATGGGAGAGGACATCAGGGAGGACATGTGTTTCCTTCTAGCTAGGAGTATTGCTTTGGGTTTTGCACGCCTGGGTATTTTACTTATGTGGATGATGGAAAGCGAGGCCTCGGTTTGCTTCGGTCTCTTCGGAGCTGATGGTGTGGTCAGATATGACCAGTGACGCCCCATAGGGCCGGGAAACGCAGTGTTCAGGCATTATAATCCACATCGGTGGAATGGCCCTAACGATCCAAGGTGCAGTTGCGGCTGTTCCTGAGACATGGGCTAGAGCATCTCGAATCGGTAAGGACTATCTTTTGCCTTTGTTCATGATGGAAATAAAATTTCCAAATATGACACTGTGCGGTTTTGATTGTATATGTGTATGGCGACATGATATATGGTAGCCATGCCGTCTATGATTGATAGTTACGATTGAAATTGTTTTAAAAACATATATACACCAGCAATAATATCAAATGATTTGTTTTGCTCGTATCAAGCATATTTTGGCCATTATAAGGTAAAACTCTATCCTCCGGTTTGTGTTGCATTGTGTGATGGGAACTGAGTCTTATAATGGCTTCATTTTTATAAAAAGCATTGCTATGTTTAAAAGATTTATTTGTTTTAAAGCACTGGCAATCCAACGGAGTAAACCCTATTCCGCGAAAGTGGCATGGTCCTGTGATTAGTCATATTGTAAGATGTGTTAAGTAGATTTCTCATACCAGTCCCATGATTGACTCGTTGTTTGTTTCACTTGCAAACTCGGGTGCCTCTATTTCTATACGGGCAGCCTTGTATTCAGGTTTTAGCAGGCTCTTTCAGGATAGCTGGAGCTGAAGATGGATTTTATCATTTATCTCTTTTTATGCTGTTCAGCTCTTGTTGTACATATTATGTTTTCTTTTCCGCTGTAGACATTTATGTATAGCTGAACTGTATTTGTACTAAGTATGATCCTATATACTGTGTCACTCTAATGATTTTATTTATCCATTGTATTCTATTGTACATTATCTGGTGTATTAAATTATTTCTGTTCTGCTGTTATCTGTTTATGTGTTATATTCCAAAGATTACCCTTGCACCGTCTTATCGGGGTTTGGGGTCGTCACAGAAATTATTAAACGCTATATATATAACGAATTCTTATGTCATAATAAGATTTTATGAATAGAAGTATATAATTAACCCACAGGTTAGAAAATTTGAATAATTGTGTATTTAAACAATTAAACAATACTATTAACTTAATTAAGTTGATACTTGACTTAAGAAGGTGGATTAGTTAGTTAACTATTGCTTATAAGTCGACAAAGTCAACTGTTTAATGAAGATTGGGTATTAGATTAATTTAATCTAATAGAAATAGTTTATGAATGATCGTTAAACTTAACGAACATTCTAAGTAGTTAATTTAACTACATTTTAAAAGTATTTATTTAATAATTATTTAATAAACTTTTAAATAATGAATTATTTTTCTATTGGTGTTAATAAAGGAAGTAATCTACCTCAATTTAATGCTAAAATAGTTATTTAAGTGGTTTACTCAACTAAGAAGTAATCAAGAGTAATGAGAAATTGATTAAAGGGATTGGTATAAGGAATTATGGTAATGGAATCCAAATTTAGTTTTGAATATGTTATATGGGTATGGGTAAAGTGTTGGTAAATGAATTATCGAAGTACAATCCAAGGTATATATGAAATTGTATAAAAAAAAATTTAAGAAAAGGGTCGGTAATTTTTTTTACTTAATTTACAAATTAAGTAAAAAGGATTAGAATATAAAGTGGGTTTTGAAATAAGAGAAAATGGTTTATAAAACCATGTTTAAATTAAATAGTAAATGGAAATGGGGATAATATATTGGATTTTTTATTTTCAAACTTTTATTATCTTAAGATAAGAACGTTGTCGATCAAGGTCTGAGATGTAATTATAATATCCCAAATGGAAATTGGGATTTGCTTATTATATTATTGAAAGATTTGCAAAATTTTAAAATATATTTAAACGACTAAATAAACAATGTATAAATTAGCATTGTTTTGACCTAAGTTTGAAAAGTAATGGAATATTATGGTTTGAAATATGCTAATTCTAAGTAATAAGTAAATAACAAACGATTTCGAAGAAATGGAAAGTGTTATGTTGAATGGGAAACAAAGAAATATTTGAATTATATATTTCCATAATGATTTGAATTAAGATTAATATTTGAAGTTTGAGTTTAATAAAACCAATTGGGTTATATAATAACTAAAATGTCTCTTGACATTGTTTTAGCCGTACGAGAATTAATAGTTGGAGTTATACCATTAAGCGGATAATATATCGATATTTTCTGAAGTAAAGTTAAAAGGGGATTTTGAAGAGTATAAAGTAATATTTCCAAGATAAAGGAAATGGAAAGGTTTTATGATAATGTAGTAATATCAAATCGATATGATGAGTTAAATGAGTGGTTTTTATCAAAGGATCTGAGCTGCCAACGTACTTAACGATATTATTGGGATTGATAGTTAAAAATTTAACTATCAATGCATATATTGTTGAACATTTTTGACATGTTATTTCAAAGAGACCGGGATGGGAACTAGACCCAAAACCACTTCGAACCAACGTTGCGTTCGAAACTAATCTGCAGAAATAAAAGATGGAGCATTAGAGACCGTAGATCTTCATGAAATGGAATAACAACTTATAATCTCTAGGTCCCGCCCATAAAAGAGATACACTGTGATTCTATTGTGATTGGAATTTACAGATTGCGAGGACTACGTGCTACTGATCCTTAGGGTGATTCCTATATAAGGATGCGGTAGGAGGGTGCCTTCAGTTCATCCAGTTCCTGGTTGACTTGTATGGAAGAATGCCTAACATAATATTTCCTGAGGGTGCCATACACTGATTTTTACAAATATACCAAGTTTGTTGGCATAAAAATTCTCTTGCTTAACACCCAGAGTATATTTGTGGACGTCAATTAGTGATTCGACTGATCTGACGATGTGGCATTCAAAGATGTTGAGATGTACTATGAAAAGATAAAGGTGACCTCAAGGCTCATCAATCGGGAAATGACAGAAATTGGGCAGGCAACATGGCTAGGTGGGTCATTCTCAAGGAGGGTATATTGTCACCATCTAGAGAAAATTCATTTTGTTCTTCTTTCATTTCTGTATCTCCGTGTATGTACGGTGGGCCCTTAAAACCATAATGGGTGACAATATATGTAACACCCCGTATGTTGAATAACTTGTTATAATATAAAATAGGGCAGAATTAAATTTTAAAATCTAAATCAGGGGAAACGGGCTATGCCATTGCGTTTGTCTCGGAAAAATACGCGAAATAGAGTCCGAGTTTCCAAAAATCGGAGTCCGTATGACCCAGTTAAGGCCCAAAGAAGTTTTCAGAAAATTCAAAACAGATTTAAAAACAAAAATTTCAAATTTCAGAGGTGGCGGGAAAATTCCCGCCAGACCCAGGGAGTCGACCTGGGGGTCGACTGGGGAGTCGACCTGCCCACCAGGTCAACTAGGGTGTCGACCTGGGGGTCGACCTCCCTGGTCGAGCCCAGGTGACCTGGGTGCACCAGTTTGGCTTTTGGGCTGTGTTTTGGTGGCTAGGACGAGATCTGACGGCTCTAATCTGATTTAGGGTTAATCTAATGGCCTAAAACACCTAACTACTCTATAAATACACCCTAAGACTACCCTAATTCATACTAAAAATAGATACAACGTCGTTATGCCGTCAAAATGCAACTTGAAGGAGCCTCCATCAAATTAAAGAGGAAGATAACTTCTCAAATCAACCTCTAATCAACTCTAGCAACTTAATCTTCTTCTTAGGAGTGCTAATCAACAAGTTGTGAGTTTTCTACAGCCTTAATGACCAATTGTTGAAATAATTATGATAGGATATAATGAGGTTATGGCTATGAATGTGGATCAATGCAAGATTATGTTATCATATGCTATGTGTTTGTGATGTTATGCAAGTTATGCAAGTTATGTGTTATGTGTTCATGAAGTTATGCAAGTTATGCAAGTCATATGCTATGTGATCATGATGTTATGCAAGTTATGCAAGTTATATGCTACATGTTCATGATGTTATGATGTTATGCAAGTTATGCAAGTCATATGCTACATGTTCATGATGTTATGCAAGTTATACGCTACATGATCATGATGTTATGCAAGTTATGCAAGTGTTAGGCTATGTGTTCATGATGCTAGTTATGCAAATTGCTATGATAAACATTGATCCATTATGACACCATGTTATGCAAGTTTTGTGTTTGATTATATGCAAGTTCATATATGATATGTTATGCAGGTTTAGTGTTTGACTATATGCAAGTTCATATATGATATGTTATGCAAGATTGGTGTATGATTATATGTAAGTTCATATATGATATGTTATGCAAGTTTGGTGTATGATTATATGCAAGTTCATATATGACATGTTATGCAAGTTTGGTGTTTGATTATATGCAAGTAACATGTGCAAGTTTACACCTTTATATGAGATGCATACATATGCAAGTTAACCGCTTTGTATGTCATACATACATGTGCAAGTTTACCCCTTTATATGACATAAGTAGCTTATGCAAGTTACCCTCTTTATAACATATGTGATTCATGCAAGTTTGGGTTGATTATTTATGCTAGTTGGGTTTGATACTATATGCATGTTGACACCTTTAAAACCCATGATGATGCTAATGTTATGCAAGTTGAACCCATTGTATTTGTGATGAATCTTCCCTTTTATGTCATGTTAGCGAATTACGTGGGGAACGATGGGGTTAATATACATGTTAATGAAATGGTGTGAAGTTGGTATGATTATGCATACCATACTGTGGATGGACATAATTGAGTCAATTATGTACATCGTTAAAATTGGAATTAATTAGGGAAAATTAATTCGAAATATGGGGGTGATTAATTAGGTGTAATTAATCGACTAAGACACGAGGTTGGACCCTTTTGTAGCATAAGACTGCCCGGAACCGACCGGCAAATCCAGCGGCTACAAATGATTGGCCCAATGTGAGAGGTCTTAGGCACAAACTTAATACGTGACAAGTGTAAAGACACGAGGTTAGACTCGGTTATGGCGTAAGGCTGCCCGGACCCGACCGGCAAATCCAGCTGCCATAAAAGATAGTCTAATGTGAGAGGTCTTTACAACGGTTACGTTCTTAATCAATTAAGAAACACTTAACCATATTAGCATGTAGAGGGACAAGAGGGGTTAAGTGGGTGCCTTGGGTGGCATGTGGAAAAATCTAGTGGTTGCCTTGGGTGGCAATGGAAAATACGATTAGAATACTTAACCAAAGTGGAACATGTAATTAAACATGATTAAAGGGTTAAGTAAGTGCCTTGGGTTGCATGGGGAAAATCTAGTGGTTGCCTTGGGTGGCAATAGAAAATACGATTAGAATACTTAACCAAAGTGGAACATGTAATTAAACATGATTAAAGGGTTAAGTAAGTGCCTTGGGTGGCATGGGGAAAATCTAGTGGTTGCCTTGGGTGGCAATGGAAGATAAGATTAAAATACTTAACCAAAGTGGAACATGTAATTAAACATGATTAAAGGGTTAAGTAAGTTCCTTGGGTGGCATGTGGAAATCAAGCAAGTGCCTTGGGTGGCATGGGGAAATCTAGTGGGTGCCTTGAGTGGCAATTGAAATATGAGTAGATGACTTAACCAAACTTTAAACATGTAAGTGGACATGATTATTAAAAAGGGTTAAGTTGGATGCACTAGGAAAAAATGACAAGCTTAGGTGGGTAGCTTGTGGGGGCCCATTTCAACCAGTAACCCATATGTATCTTAGTGGGCTCGACCCATGTCGAGGACGGGACACGCGTACTGGGTTTGACTATAAGAGGCCAAAAACGGGTAAGCGGTGGCAACGCAAGTCCAACGGGTTTCATATGCGTGTGTGCACCCGGGCTGGTAGGTAAGACGTTGTTGCATCGTGTAGGTATAAGTCGTGCACCATTGATTGTATCGGGTTGCCACTTAGGGGAGTGATACACCCCACTGTGGGGCAGCACGGGTATCTACATTAGGGAGCCGATCTAATGGGAGTAGTGGGTACACCTAGTGGAGATAGGGGCAGACGGCACCTATGTAGTCAGCTAGGGGTACACGAGACTACTATTAAAATTACTAAGTTGTGGGTACACCTAGTGGAGATAGGGGCAGACGGCACCTATGTAGTCAGCTAGGGGTACACGAAACTACTATTAAAAATTACCAAGTACACTTAGTGGGATCAACCTTTAAGTAGGAATTACCCTTGGGTGGGTAGATCTGGTGTGGTGCAGTGTAGGAATAATCCTTCGGTGGGTAGATCTAGTGTGGTGCAGAATAGTATTTATCCTTGGGTGGATAGGAGCGTCTTTACCGTTATCTTAGTTCATCCTGAGTCTAGTTGGCTGCTTAGTGTAGTCATTTATCCCCAGTCGTACCGTACCAGGTTTATATCATACCCTAATTACTTTAATGATTGTATTGTTAAAGTTATAGGGCTCACTCAGACTTATGTCTGACCCCGTTGTTTTTATCTTTTTCCCCAACCCTCAGGTTCTCAGAGTGGGCCTAGCACTAGTGGGCTTTGATCAGATTGCTTTATCTGTCTTTTGGAGCTTGGACCATTGATGTAAAGCTCAGTTTATCTTTTCTTTTATGGCTAACAGTTCATGTAGTGGGATTATATACTTTTGTTTTATCAAGATGAATATTATGTACTTGACTCTTGTTTATGGTTTAGTGATGTAAACAAACATGTTTTACTTTCCGCTGCAATGAAATGATGTTTTAAATTCTCAAGAATTACTTATATATGTCTTGTTGTAACTTTTCTGTTCTATATTCACTTAAGATACTCCACCGATGCTATGGCATTCCCTTAGTGAGTGACCGTAGCGGGTGTGGGGTGTTACACGTGGTATCAGAGCTTAAGGTTACCAGAACAGATAAAACTTTTAGAAAATTATTTTTCTAAAAACATTTTTGGAAAAAGTATTTTCAAAAACATGTTTTTGAGAGAAAAGTTTTTAAAGAAAAGAACATAATCCCCAAGAGCCATATATCCTTCCTTCGATTCTCCGTTTTGAATCTCTTCCTCTTTCTCTTTTTGAATTTCCCCTCCGCTTAGATGTTTTTTTAAGATAAATAAGGACTTTCGTATGAAGGACGGAAGAACCACTTCAAGGGACTAAGTCGTTTGCCGGGCTAAGAAGTTAGTCCAAGGAGGTGGAGGGCTTATGGGTACCTTTAAGATGGACGAGAGAGGAAGGTTCAAATAGCTGTTAGGTAAATAAAGGACGAAACCTTATCGTTGTAAGAAGGCCACGAAAGGAGAATGTGAAGGGGAAGGCTAGTTGTCTTGGAGTAATAGGACACCTTATTAGGGTTGTCCAAAGAGGTAAGGACGAAGTACAGGAGCTTCTGGAGGGTAGATGTATTCCCTCTCGACGGGCATACCTGATGGGGGTAGGACCGTCTAAGTTGAAATTTGGTTCTCTCGATCATCCTGTTCGAACTTTATTCGACTCTGGCGCATCACATTCGTTTATCTTATCATCATTAGTTGAGTCACTGCACCTAGACACCAGTTCAGTAGATGATCCCTTGGTTGTTTCAAACCCAATTGGGGGCTCCACTTATTTGTCCATGATATGTTTGGGTTTGAAGATCCTCATACTTAGCGTTGAGTTTAGGTGTGATGCCTTTGTTTTGGGCTTCACGGGCTATGGGTTGATTTTGGGGCATGGACTGGTTATCCAGTAATGGTGCCGTTCTTGATTGCGAAAGGAGAGTTGTTAGGCTCATAACCCGCTTGGGTAACACTCTCGAGATCTCTTGTAATCCCATAGATTCTGTTTTGCTAAGTTATTTTGAATCGCTTGACGTTTCGGTCGAGAATTTGCGATCTGTTAGAGTGGTCCGGGAATACTCGGATGAGTTCGAGGAGGTGAAGGGCTTACCTCCGAAGCGGGAGATAGACTTCCGAATATACCTGGTGGATAATGCTAAACAAGTATCTTAGCCAGTGCGCCACATGACTCCTCGTGAGAGGAGGGAACTCCATAAGAAAGTAGGGGAGTTGCTTGAGAAGGGGTTCATAAGACGAAGTATATCGGAGTGTGGTGCTCCAGTAGTTTTTGCCACGAAGGCGGATGGATCCCTCAGACTTTGTGTAGACTATAAGAGAACTCAACAAGCTCACAAAGAAGAATAGACACCCATTGCCAAGGATTGATGATCTTTTTGATCAGTTGGTTGGCGCCTCAGTGTTTCACAGTTGGACTTAGCCACGGGGTTTCATCAGTTGGGAGTGACTGAGGATAGTATAGAGAAGACCGCCTTTAGGACTCCGGATGGTTTCTATGAGTGGCTTGTGATGCCATTTGGTTTGATGAACGCCCCCACATACTTTGTTGATTTGATGAGTAGGGTGTTCAGGGAGTACCTAAATAACTTCGTAGTGGCCTTTGTGGATGACATCTTGGTCTTTTCTAAGAACGAAATAAGTTATCGTATGTGCTTAATAGGTTAAGCAAAGCCAGTTATTTGATCAACGGTGGTTTTGGAGTGAGACTGGCAAGGATATCCAAAGTTGGACAAGGGCTTAATTATTTAGCCGTTTTTACTAGTATCATCTCACGTAGGTCGTCTGAATTCGAAGGAGGTATCCCTTGGGTGTTTGTCTGATATTGGTTTAGGCCTTTGGGGCTTGCACTTAGGGGTTGTCGAGTTCGACTAGGGTGGTCTGCGTGAGAGATGGATAGTTGTGACGATTTTGCGTGGGAGAATATCTTGGCTTTCTCTAGAAGTGGAGAAAAGCATGCCCTACATCTTAGGGAAGTGTAGGAGACTCTTCGAGCGCATAGTCTTGAGACAGCAAAGGTGGATGGAGTTCTTAGCATCCTATGATTTCGAGATAGCGTATACCCCTGGCAAGGGTAACGTGATGGCGGACGCCTTGAGCAGATAAAGGTTGTCCTTGAGTCCATTGTTCGTGAAACGACGAAGCTTGGAATTTATCTCGATGCTTGATTTCAGACCTTCCGTTGACTTTGTACCCGGTTAGCTAGCATCCTTAGAGGTCAGACCTACTCTTTTGGGGCGGACTGGCGAGGCACAGCGGGACGACCCACAGTTGGTTGAGTTGGTATAGAAGCTCATAAAGGGGGTAGTCGTCCAGCCATTTGAGTAGGTACACCCTAGACGACAGGGGGTGGTTGCGTAGAGACGGTAGACTTTGTATGCCACAAGACGAGGGTTTGAGGAAGGCTATTCTTGATGATGCGCATCGTTCAGAGATGACCATTCATCCCGGTGGGGACGAGATGTACCAAGATATGAAGCGAGTTTTCTTTTGGGCCGGTATGAAGAAAGATGTGGCCGAGTATGTCGCTAGATTTTTGGTGTGCCAACAGGTGAAAGCGGAGCAAAAGAAACCTGGTGGGTTGCTTCACCCATGGGAAGTTCCGCAATGGAAGTGGGATAGCGTCTCGATGGATTTTATTGATGGGTTACCGAGATCGAAGAAGGGTAATACGGAAATTTGGGTTGTAGTAGACAGACTTACTAAGAGCGCCCATTTCATACCCGTAAAGAGCAAGAGGACTGCTCCATGGCTAGCTTCGGTTTACCTTCGAGAGATAGCTCGGTTATATGGCGTACCTTTTAGCATAGTGGGCGATTGAGTTCCTATCATCACCAGCGAGTTTTGGAAGAGTTTGCAAGAAGCAGTGGGGTACATGACGTATTCCATGTATCGCAGTTGAGGACGTGCCTACATGAGACCGCAGAGGTGGTAGAGCCGAGCTTGCTTAAAGAAGTGGAGGTAGAGCGTGATGCGACTATTCGACGAGCTCCTACCAGCATCCTTGGGTCAGAGATTAGGAAGTTGAGAAACCGAGAGGTTCGACTAGTCAAAGTGAAAAGGGGAGAAGAGGAGAGTAATGCTACTTGGGAGATAGAAGCGAAGATGCGTTCACTATACCCATTCCTTTTTGAGGGTATGCCTTTTAACTTCTCCTTTATCGTTTGTCTAGTACTTATCTTATCTTTAGTATGTCCTCTCATTAGTACCTTTGACCTTTAGATAGGGTAAACCTATGGTTGAAACATTTGTTTGAGACATGTTATGTTTGATATGCGTGTGGATGCAAGTGGTTGCTAGTGATTGCTCGTGGATGCATATACACACACTCTAGGCACTAGATCGGCTCAATCACTTCATATTGCATATTGCATAAAATTGTGTGTAGGTAGCTATATTAATGGATGAATAATGGTTGTGTTATCATATGGATGATGCATTTTGGTGTATGGTTGTGCACACATGTAGAGATAGTATGTGTAGATAGGGTTCTTTCGCATACATATTGGATGGATGGCACTATCATGGTTTGCATTAAGGAGGTCAACTAAATCAGTAGACCGCCTGATTTTGCATTAGACAGGGAACATATACACACACTTTTTGCATATGTTCATACAGCATTAGAAACTTTAAGGACAATGGATGCCAGTGTTTGATGGTTTGAGTAGATGGTTGTTTGGATGGTAGGATACGTTCTTCTTGACTTAGAGATTTCGAGGACGAAATCCTTTAAGTAGGGGAGAATGTAACACCCCGTATGTTGAATAACTTGTTATAATATAAAATAGGGCAGAATTAAATTTTAAAATCTGAATCAGGGGAAACGGGCTTTTCCATTGCGTTCGTCTCGGAAAAATACGCGAAATAGAGTCCGAGTTTTCGAAAATCGGAGTCCGTATGACCCAGTTAAGGCCCAAAGAAGTTTTCAGAAAATTCAAAACAGATTTAAAAACAAAAATTTCAAATTTCAGAGGTGGCGGGAAAATTCCCGCCAGACCCAGGGAGTCGACCTGGGGGTCGACTGGGGAGTCGACCTGCCCACCAGGTCGATTAGGGTGTCGACCCTAGTGTCGACCTGGGGGTCGACCTCCCTGGTCGAGCCCAGGTGACCTGGGTGCACCAGTTTGGCTTTTGGGCTGTGTTTTGGTGGCTAGGACGAGATCTGACGGCTCTAATCTGATTTAGGGTTAATCTAATGGCCTAAAACACCTAACTACTCTATAAATACACCCTAAGACTACCCTAATTCATACTAAAAATAGATACAACGTCGTTATGCCGTCAAAATGCAACTTGAAGGAGCCTCCATCAAATTAAAGAGGAAGATAGCTTCTCAAATCAACCTCTAATCAACTCTAGCAACTTAATCTTCTTCTTAGGAGTGCTAATCAACAAGTTGTGAGTTGTCTATAGCCTTAATGACCAATTGTTGAAATAATTATGATAGGATATAATGAGTTTATGGCTATGAATGTGGATCAATGCAAGATTATGTTATCATATGCTATGTGTTTGTGATGTTATGCAAGTTATGCAAGTTATGTGTTATGTGTTCATGATGTTATGCAAGTTATGCAAGTCATATGCTATGTGATCATGATGTTATGCAAGTTATGCAAGTTATATTCTACATGTTCATGATGTTATGCAAGTTATGCAAGTCATATGCTACATGTTCATGATGTTATGCAAGTTATACGCTACATGATCATGATGTAATGCAAATTATGCAAGTGTTAGGCTATGTGTTCATGATGCTAGTTATGCAAATTGCTATGATAAACATTGATCCATTATGACACCATGTTATGCAAGTTTGGTGTTTGATTATATGCAAGTTCATATATGATATGTTATGCAAGTTTGGTGTTTGACTATATGCAAGTTCATATATGATATGTTATGCAAGATTGGTGTATGATTATATGTAAGTTCATATATGATATGTTATGCAAGTTTGGTGTATGATTATATGCAAGTTCATATATGACATGTTATGCAAGTTTGGTGTTTGATTATATGCAAGTAACATGTGCAAGTTTACACCTTTATATGAGATGCATACATATGCAAGTTAACCCCTTTGTATGTCATACATACATGTGCAAGTTTACCCCTTTATATGACATAAGTAGCTTATGCAAGTTACCCTCTTTATGACATATGTGATTCATGCAAGTTTGGGTTGATTATTTATGCTAGTTGGGTTTGATACTATATGCATGTTGACACCTTTAAAACCCATGATGATGCTAATGTTATGCAAGTTGAACCCATTGTATTTGTGATGAATCTTCCCTTTTATGTCATGTTAGCGAATTACGTGGGGAACGATGGGGTTAATATACATGTTAATGAAATGGTGTGAAGTTGGTATGATTATGCATACCATAATGTGGATGGACATAATTGAGTCAATTATGTACATCGTTAAAATTGGAATTAATTAGGGAAAATTAATTCGAAATATGGGGGTGATTAATTAGGTGTAATTAATCGACTAAGACACGAGGTTGGACCCTTTTGTAGCGTAAGACTGCCCATAACCAACCGGCAAATCCAGCGGCTACAAATGATTGGCCCAATGTGAGAGGTCTTAGGCACAAACTTAATACGTGACAAGTATAAAGACACGAGGTTAGACTCGGTTATGGCGTAAGGCTGCCCGGACCCGACCGGCAAATCTAGCTGCCATAAAACATAGTCTAATGTGAGAGGTCTTTACAACGGTTACGTTCTTAATCAATTAAGAAACACTTAACCATATTAGCATGTAGAGGGACATGAGGGGTTAAGTGGGTGCCTTGGGTGGCATGTGGAAAAATCTAGTGGTTGCCTTGGGTGGCAATAGAAAATACGATTAGAACACTTAACCAAAGTGGAACATGTAATTAAACATGATTAAAGGGTTAAGTAAGTGCCTTGGGTGGCATGGGGAAAATCTAGTGGTTGCCTTGGGTGGCAATAGAAAATACGATTAGAATACTTAACCAAAGTGGAACATGTAATTAAACATGATTAAAGGGTTAAGTAAGTGCCTTGGGTGGCATGGGGAAAATCTAGTGGTTGCCTTGGGTGGCAATGGAAGATAAGATTAAAATACTTAACCAAAGTGGAACCTGTAATTAAACATGATTAAAGGGTTAAGTAAGTGCCTTGGGTGGAATGTGGAAATCAAGTAAGTGCCTTGGGTGGCATGGGGAAATCTAGTGGGTGCCTTGAGTGGCAATTGAAATATGAGTAGATGACTTAACCAAACTTTAAACATGTAAGTGGACATGATTATTAAAAAGGGTTAAGTGGGATGCACTAGAAAAAAATGAAAAGCTTAGGTGGGTAGCTTGTGGGGGCCCATTTCAACCAGTAACCCATATGTATCTTAGTGGGCTCGACCCATGTCGAGGACGGGACACACGTACTGGGTTTGACAATAAGAGGCCAAAAACGGGTCAGCGGTGGCAACGCAAGTCCAACGGGTTTCATATGCGTGTGTGGACCCGGGCTGGTAAGTAAGACGTTGTTGCATCGTGTAGGTATAAGCCGTGCACCATTGATTGTATCGGGTTGCCACTTAGGGGAGTGATACACCCCACTGTGGGGCCAGCACGGGTATCTACGTTAGGGAGCCGATCGAATGGGAGTAGTTGGTACACCTAGTGGAGATAGGGGCAGACGGCACCTATGTAGTCAGCTAGGGGTACACGAGACTACTATTAAAATTACTAAGTTGTGGGTACACCTAGTGGAGATAGGGGCATAAGGCACCTATGTAGTCAGCTAGGGGTACACGAAACTACTATTAAAAATTACTAAGTACACTTAGTGGGATCAACCTTTAAGTAGGAATTACCCTTGGGTGGGTAGATCTAGTGTGGTGCAGTGTAGGAATTATCCTTGGGTGGGTAGATCTGGTGTGGTGCAGAATAGTATTTATCCTTGGGTGGATAGGCGCGTCTTTACCGTTATCTTAGTTCATCCTGAGTCTAGTTGGCTGCTTAGTGTAGTCATTTGTCCCCAGTCGTACCGTACCAGGTTTATATCATACCCTAATTACTTTAATCATTGTATTGTTAAAGTTATAGGGCTCACTCAGACTTATGTCTGACCCCGTTGTTTTTATCTTTTTCCCCAACCCTCAGGTTCTCAAAGTGGGCCTAGCACTAGTGGGCATTGATCGGATTGCTTTATCTGTCTTTTGGAGCTTGGACCATTGATGTAAAGCTCAGTTTATCTTTTCTTTTATAGCTAACAGTTCATCTAGTGGGATTATGTACTTTTGTTTTATCAAGATGGATATTATGTACTTGACTCTTGTTTATGGTTTAGTGATGTAACCAAACATGTTTTACTTTCTGCTGCAATGAAATGATGTTTTAAATTCTCAAGAATTACTTATATCTTTCTTGTTGTAACTTTTCTATTCTATATTCACTTAAGATACTCCACCGATGCTATGGCATTCCCTTAGTGAGTGACCGTAGCGGGTGTGGGGTGTTACAATATATTCGGTACACTTAAGCTAAATGAGTGGTCGGTCATGTGTGGCCGGGTTGCAAGATGTTCTTGTTGAACCCCAGTGTATCCCCTCTAGAGTAAACTGATCGGAAGGTGGTCCTATACCTTGTCATAGTTGGGAACCATTCTCTAATAAGCACCTTGCGGGGTTTTATTTTATAATAAATATGTAGAGCATGAGATGCAAGCGTTCTACTAGATGGTTATTTATTTGTGGTTTAATAGACACTACTATAATATCACTACATTTTGACATATCAAAAATGCTTTGGATTATAGTAAGGTAAAAACCGTCCGTGTTTATGTGTGGGATGGTCTTACTATTATCCTTTCTTTCAAAAAGGATTTCTAAAGTTAAGAATGTTTTTTGTTGCTAATTTATCACTGAAAAGTATTGCAGACTGATCCAGGTGAATTTTTCTTTGCTCCAAATGTGCTCGGGTCAGACCGAGTATATTTACATGTTAGGTTTCGCTGGAGTTTCAGGAGCTGGAAGCAAGAGGCTTCACTGTTAGTTATATAAAGTCTATTTCCGTTGTGTCTGATATATGATGTACCTTGCTGATTGATATGTATATACAATTTCTTTTTGTATTAAGGGATTTTATATATTATATTTTATTCGTTCCGCTGTGAGATTCTGATGTGTTGATCTTCTTTCTCTTCTATTCTAACATTTCTTTCTTTCTGCTTCTCCTCCTCTAATTTCTTTCTATTAAAGAGTCATAATTTCGTACAATTTGGGTTGGACGTGGGTTGTAATTCGTCAGCTCAAAGGGTACGGATTTACAGCCCTTTACATGGTAGAAAACAATAAAATCTGAGTCAGTCATGGGACTGGTGTGAGAACTAAAACAGTTATTAAACTTTATTTTAAAGTTGCAATTCACGGGACCACGTCATATGACATGAAACAGTTTTACTCCCCATGAATACCAGTGCATAAAACAACAACGCAATGCTAAAAAGAAAAATGAAGCTATTATAAGACTCAGGTCCCATCACACAGTGTAACGCAAGCCAGAGGATAGAGTTTTACCTTATAGTGGCTAAATATGCTTGATATGAGAAAGTAAAAAAGCATTTGATATTATTATAAGCGTTTACATGTTTTGAAACAATTTCAGCATAAATATATCAATCTTAGACGGCATAGTACCTCATCTTACTATGTCGCCATATAGGTTTACAACTAAAACCGTAAAGTTGCATATTGGAATTTGGATTTCCATCTATGAGCCGAGGCAAGGGATCTATCCTCATCGAATTTAGACGACCTCTAGCAAGATGTCCAGGACCCCCCGCCGTGAGCCCTTGGGAGCGGCAGGGTTGGTCACCCCATACGTCGCTGATTAGTTATGCTTGAATCTTACATTTTCCGCTCCTATCGGACCTCTTGGTTAGTACGTCAATCATCTTGGCCTTGTGCAGCCATATCCGAGGCGCCTCACTATCCATTATTCACATAAGTAAAAATGCCTGGGCTCTATACCATGACATCATTTCTAGCTAGAAAGATACGCAAGTTCTCCTTACGGTCCATCATCCCATTTTTGACTCATACCGGGGTGAGAAGCTCACGAATTAATGCTACAACATGAAGCTAGACCATATATTAGTCGTGCTACGATCATCATCCACAAAGCTCTGCTTTTCAACAAAACCTTTGATCCATGCGTCTTATCATGCCACATAGTTATTTTAGACTACACAACTTATAACTACCAATATATAACCTCTAAGCTCGTACTTCTCAAAGAAGGGTGTTAAGTTAAGAGAATAAATTCTCCACCACCAAATAGATATATATTTAGCAGAAATCAATTTATATAACCCAGAATACCATGTCTAATATACAATCCATTTACAAGTTTATTATGGGTCTGAACTAAATCGGAGGCACCTTATTTCTCGTCATATATGTCAAATACCGGAGAGAGGTCCTCGAATATCCAGTCGATCTCAAAATATGTCTGGACGACCACTACTTATTACCTCGTCTTGGGTGTACATACCAATCGAGACATCTTCAATCATACCAATGATGTGAAGATCTATGGTCAAGTTCAACCAATGTATTTATATCTTCGATTTTTAATCGTCGTAACAGTTATTCAAAATGGGTTAAACCCAGTCTTTCTGAATGATTCACGCATCTTATAATTATGTGATATATAAAAAAACCAATGATCTCATTCCAATCCAGAATATTCCTTTATTCAAATATTCCTTACATGGGAATTAACCCCATAAATCTTATAAAAGATTTATTTTCATTTAAATCTTTTATTTGAAAACATTGGGAAATATTTTATTATATCTTTTCACGATCTTAAACCAAATTAAGCTTTATATGTCTTATTGGGATTAACGAGCCTTACTGAAGTAATCATTTATTTTATTATCCCAGTCCCAACCTATTCATCCCATAGAGCAAAACTGGAAGTACTCCGTATCTAACACCCATCGTATTATCGGTAAAGTTAATTACCATTTAACGCTCCAAATCTAATTAAATATTTGTTTATCGCGTGGAGTAAACTGGTGGAACTCCATCTCAAATATTTCTCGAATTAAGTAAATCTAATTACCACATTCACATTTCAATCTAATTAAAGATTTATAAAAACTCCAACTTAGTTTTAATCTTCAAAATCATTACTTAATGCCTATTCAAATTTTTAGGAAATTAATCTTGTCTTTAACTGGGTTAAAGAACAAATGTCATTTAAAATATCGTTCACAATAAACCCAAAATCATCTTCCATTTAATATGGGACCTTCACGGAAATCAGATCAGTCGTAATCGATATAAATTTCCGTATCAGACTAATATTATAAGTGGAATAACGACAAAACCTTTTTAATTCCATAAATAGTAGTGGTCTTCCTTTACTGAAGCTCATCTCGATTATTGTTAAATAGAATTCTATTCAATTCCAATTTAATTAATTAAACCAGAAAACTTCACTAAATCTTAATTAAAAGATTTATTCTTTTCTCAACCAAGTTTAAAAACAGTGTAATTGAAGACATCATTCACGACAAACCCGAAATCTAGTTTGATATTAAATATAATGCTTTGAATTGAAATCGCATTGACTAATATTCAATATCAAATTTTGAAACCAACAGATATCATATTGGAATAACGATATCTATATCTTCCAAATTCCTCCACGATATTCATATAATCATGAAATCCCACACTGAAATATCCGAAAATTATTTCCATTCAAATCCTTTCCAATTTACATCTTGGAAAACTCTGGTTATATTAAAACCCATTCTCAGTCCAATTCGTTATGTCAAAACATTGGATTCTTCCTTCTAGATTTCAAACAACTCTTTCTAATAAAAAAAATATATCATTTATCTTTAAAAAACTGGAATATTTGATCCAAACTCTTTTCGAATCGTTTATTTTGATTTACTATAATTCATTCATATTTATAAAAAAAATAGGCTCTATGGTCATTTTTTATATCGGCCATCAAACTGCATCTATAGTCACCTTTTCTCAAAACTGATTTGGATATATTTCAAAAATCTAACCATTATATTTTTAATCTCTTATATTCATTTGAAATATCTTTTTGATACGAACCCAATGGTTACAGGTTTAGGAGAATCAGTCGGTCGGATCTTCCATTATGTCAATTCGAAGTTATAGATTGAACTTCGCGAATTATCGTTATGTGACATGCCTATTCAAGCCCGAATTTGATTTATAATTAAAATAAAATTGAAAATGTTTTCCAAATAATTTATAAATATTATAAATTATACACAACTACCATTTAAAATTCTATTTTAATCATTTACTTTTTGAAATCAAAATATCTAAATATCAAATCATTTTAATACTGTTCAAAAAAATAAAATAATACTAATTTTCCAAACTTGTTATTTTAAGCTCAAAATCTCTTGTCATTTGAAATAAAAATAAACACAGAGTTTTTGAAAGAACCCTTCTTTTAAAATGTTGGCAAAATAGCCTATTCTAACTTCACTTTAAAGGGTTACTATTCATTTCAAATCATAAACTTTGACGTATCAAAATCGAATTAAAATTAATTCAAAGCCATTTCGTTCAGTTACGATAGTTCATCCATATTTTTATATTTTTACATCCACCCAAAATCGGACGTCAAAATCAAACGTTCATTTTCATTGAATATTATATTATTAAAATATTCTATTTTCTTTCGAATTGGAATGAAATCTCAATCAATATCCATATAAATAAATTTATACGGATTACATGCATCATATGTATTCAATAACAGTTGCGAATAACTATTAAACATCCAAATTACATTCAGTACACCGCATCTATTTCACACACAAAGTGATTTATCTACACCCATAGGAGACGTGTATGATTATCACCCTAAGACTCCTGTGCGGTTTACATCAATAAACAGTAATTTATAAATTACTCAATCAATTCAAATCTACCATACATCTATGTAATTAATCATAACTTATTAATTTCAAGTTATTATTCAATCCAATCAAATGGGTGAACATAAACAAGTCATTCGACATGCAAATGGATGGTTAATCCAATTTCAACTACCACAAATATTTTAACAATGTTTTTAACATGTTAATTAATTTAGAATTACATTCACAACTTATTAAAACCAATCATCCATTCCTCCATATGGTTTTCAAACAACTGGTGATGTGAGCTATCATATACCGTACAACAATTTAAGATAATTAACTAAATAAAAATCAACATAGGCAATCAATATATATCCAGTTATGATTATAATAACTGTAAAAAAATAGTTTGACTGAGAGCTCTCACATTGGGCATTTATTGCTAAATAACCGTGAACGATCGATGAAGTAAATCAGACGTTTCCCTTCACCAAAAATTGTCATCACCTCCAAATCACTCCAAATCAGTTTCATTGCGAATATCTCGTCGATACGGTTCCAATGCATCTTATTTCGTAAAATTTCGATCTAGTATAAAAGAATTATGTATTTTACAAGAATGTATACATACATATATGTCATTAACTTAATTAATAAATTAATTAGAACCTTAATTACCTAATTAACTCTAACCTACTCCCTTAATCCATCTTCTTCGTATCGTCTTCTTAGAAAACGCATGAACAATAACCGTCGCACCCCTTGGAAACTGTAACGACCCAGATTTTTGAACAGTTTATTTTAAATATTTAATATAGTTTTAAATATTTAGTTGATAATATAAATTAATTTTTATATTGGATTATTGATTAAATAATCGAAATACAATCTATTTTGATAATCATCGTAATACGAGAATTTAAAATGATTCAATTCAAAGTTAGAATTAAATCAAAACAATTCAGATGATCAGTATTAACTGTATTTGAATATAGATAATAATAAAAATATTTTATTATCAGAGAATTTATTTGTTTTGAATTTTGAATTTAATTATATCGATTTAATATGTCTTCTATATATACGTTCAAACTAAAATTTGAAATACGTTCCACTGAGGTAAGAATGGTGGTATAGTGTTGGAGAGTCAGTCGTTACGTTAAGATAAGGGTTCGGAGTTGCGAAGTACGGACGGAGAGATATTTTGACTATAAAATTAATTTAAAATCACTTCAACTCTTTTCCCTTCTTTTCAGCCGACCTAAGGCTTTGACAAAGCCGACCTCTTCTTCTTTAAAACGCTAAGCTACTCTTAACTTTAGCTGTTCTTCTTTCTAATCGAGTACGTTCTGTTCCTTCCTTAAAAAAATCAAGGAAACATAAAATTAATGGCTCGTCCTCTTTGTCTCTTCTCACATCTATAAATTAGGCCTGAACTCTTCTGTTTTCTACCATTCTAAAACCACGAAACCAGTTCCCCTTTGCCTTCGCTTCCTTTCTTTCCTACCACAGAAATTCAAGTCGCGAGTTCCAATTATAAAAAAAAGGGAAAAATCAAATGATGCGTTGATCTTCGAGATGGTGAAATCGGTTCTAGAGCGGTCGAGTTAGAGTTGCAATGGAGTGGGAGGTCGAGATGAGTTGATTACACAGATCGCGGTGGTGTCTAGGAGTTGCGATGGAGTGTAAATGGCCAAGAGATGTCGTGATTTTGCTGGTGGTTCACTTCGATTATTTGATGGTAAAATCGACGAGGTTTTCAGTGGACTACGAGTGAACATGTTCGACATACTGGAATCGCGATTTGGGTTTCAGAGAGCTCGACAGTTTTTACTCAAACAAGGGTCTCGAGTTCGGGGTAGCTAGAAGAAGGGGATCGGAGCACAGTTCGTGGTCAGTTCCCTGGCAACAGTCGGATGGTGAATGCTGTAATGATGTCGGCAAGGGTCAGTCTTCCGGTCCAAGTGTTTTTAATGATGACAGTAACAGGATTTCCAATTACAGAAAGGAAGAGAGGATTAAAATGAAATTAAGGTAATTATTATTTTATTTACAATTAGGAAATTTTATTTTGTTCTTTAGATAACAGCAGTAAAATGATTAGTAAAGTTTAGAGGGTTAACTGTAGACATGGAAATAAGGAGCTAATTGGGTGATTTAAATTTGATTAATGAAGTCGTTAATTTTATAATTTGTTTTAAATAAATATAAGTACAAAATTGTGACAATTATATATGGTTCATATGCAATCAGGGTTACACGAAAACGAAGTCCATTGGGTTCTTATGGACATAGACCTCACTTGGAATAATTTGGAGCTAATGGGGATTTTTGTCTAAACACTCATTTAAAATTAGATGAAAACGACGATAAATCATCGAATAAAGACCACGGTGAGTAACTCTCACTCACCTTTTATTTATAATTATTTTTATTTCGTTAAAAATAATTGTTGTTGCTCGTTTGGATTTTTCTGCTTGCTTTATATATATTAGTTATGTAGGCTATATATATATATTGGGTTGATTGATTGGTTGGATTCCCGCAGTCTCATTAGCGGATGCCCGCAGTTTCATAGCGGATGATTACCCTATACGCCCCACGCTATGATTAGTGGATGACCTTCTATACCACGATATTCTGCCACGAAGCAGAATTGGTATTATTTATGTGCTAACATCTGTGGATGCAGGAAAACAGGTTGGAGGAATCCAACTGGATTCCTCAAAAATATATTATCTGTTTGTTTATTTGTTTGCATATATATTTTTATATATGATGTGTTAGAAAAATAAATAATTCGTTGCTTTGTATGTTTAAATATCACTGGGCTTAAGTAATGATATTTAAAACTATCATGGAAGGATATTTGGGATTTAAAAAGGAAAAATTCTATTTTTAAAAAGAATTTGAATTTTAAATGGAAATAAAAATATAAACTTGTTTTTGAAAAATAAAACAAGTAGTTTCTTTATAAACGAAGTTTATAAATAGTTCTTTTATAACGAAGTTATAAATGAAGTGAAAAGAATTATCACTTGATAATTTAGAAATAGAAATACAAGTGTGAAATTGGAATTTGAAATGAAATTTCAAAATAGGATGTGAAATGAAATTTTTAAATATATAACTCAAATGAATTTTGAGTATAACATTTGAATAGTAGAATTAGAAAAGGAGTTTAAATATTTGAATTTTTAAATAAAGGAAAAAAGAGATTGAATATTAGAAATTCAAATAGAAGTTCAAATAGAATTTGAATAGACGAAATTAGAATGAAAAATAGAATTTGAATTCGAAGGAATTCAAATAAAGAAAATTCAAATAGAGATTTGAATATAGAATTTCAAAATAGAATTTGAAATAAACTTTGAAAATAGGATTTCAAAGTAGAATAGGAAATTCAAATGGTTTTGAAATGGAATTTGAATTCAAGGGAATTCAAATGGATTTGAATGGAGAAATTCGAATTGGATTTAAATAATGGGTTTTAAATAAAGAGGATTTAAATATAAGATTTCAAATAGAAATTTAAATGGAGTTTAAATATTTAAATTCAAATATGATTTTCAAATATAACCATTCAAAAGGGATTTGATTATAGAATTTAAAGTGGAATTTAATTCAAAGGAATAAAATAGGGTATTGGAATTCAAGAAAATTAAATATGGAATTTAACTAATGAATTCGAATTTAGAATTCAAATGGTGTTTGAAAGAAAATTGGAATATTTTAATTCAAATGGAGTTGGAAATAGATTTGGACATAGAAATTCAAATGGAGTTTGAATATTTGAATTTCAAAAGGGAACTCAAAATGGAGTTTGAATATCTAAATTCAAGTATGAATTTCAATATAGAAATTCTAAAAGGAGTTGAATTAAAGTGGAAGTTAAATAAAGGATTTGAAATGGAATTCGAATAAAGGATTTCAAAGGGAATTTGAATATAAGATTTAAACTATGGAATTTGAAATGTAAAAGATTCAAATGGAATTTGGGATATATATATTAGAATGGAGTTGAATTTATTTTAAACGAAGTTTAAAAGTATATATATATATAAATATAAATAAAACGAACTCGCCGCAGCACTGCAGTTCGTGAATTGGCGACTCGAACTTCAATTGAGTATACAGAACTCAATTGGAGTCGGAATTCTTCGAAACAAGAAACGTCAGGACCGATTTGATAATAGTTTTCTAATGAAGGAGAAAAATCTGGATTTCGTCGTATATATTTTGAGTTATATCAAAATCAAATTTTCAGAAAAACAGCGCCAGAATCGTTTTAAAACCATAATGGTTTATTTAAGGTTATAAAAGGATTTTAAGCGGAAAAAATCCGAATTGTCTATTTAGAAAATTTCAGAGTTGAGTTGTAAAATATATGCGAATTCAAATTGTGTAAATGAATATGATTTTTGAAACAGAAACCAGATTTTGATTTATTGAATAGAATTAACTAAGTTGAATAGAAATTAGTTAATGAGATTTCGAATGAATATTGGGGTTTGAATAAGTAAATTCGATTTGAAAATTTATATTCGAAATCAAAAAGGAAACTAGAACTGGAATTGAAATTCAATTAGTTGATAAGCAAGTTAAAAATATATTGGAACATGTCATGTCCAAATATAAAAGTGAAATAGACCAAAGAGTTAATTAACAAGTTAATTAACGAATTGAGTTAAAGCAATTGGGAATAGTGGAAATCAATTGGAAAGGTATAGACATACAGGAGACAGGTATGGGGTAAAGTGATGAAGGTATATAATTCGTGTGCTCGACAATAAGGTACATGTTTAAAATTCCATATGAGGTTTTATGTGCCGTATCGGCTAGCCGCTTGGCTTTTTCTTTTTGAGATAAGAAGGACCGGGAAATCTAATTGAAATTTCCCGATGCTCCCGATACAGGGGAGGTTATGGCGAATTTTTCCGGGAATTTAAGGAGTTAGAATATTTTTAAGAAATTTGACAATTGGAAATCTATATATCGATATATATAGAATTCGATAAGGAAACGAAATCAAAATAGAGTATTGGAAACAAAAAGGGAAATCTATAAATTAGAAATAGAAAGCGAACTTTATACATGTTTTAAAAATGAACAATTGGATTGTATAGTATGTTTATTCGAGGTAAGTGGTTTTGCCGTTTTGAAGTTGAGGATGTTTTCAGTTAAGGTCTGAGAGGTAATTTTACCCCAACTTGATTGATTTCATTTTTAATGGATAAATAACAAGATCCAGTCTCGAAGAGAAGTGTTGAAAAGAATTAGTTGAATAAAACATTTTGGGTTGTTGTAACAATGTTTTACACAACATTCGTTTTAACCCCAAGTGATGGAATTTTGGAAATATAACAGTAAATATTTCCTGAGTATAATTAAAATAGTCGGGATAGAGATAAGTGATTGGAATTGTTTCCAATTGCAAATAGAAATATTTTCTAATATATAGAAAATAAAAGAAGTTGACATTTGGAAATGTTTTCCAAATGGCATAAGAGGCCAAGATGATTATTGAAATATTTGTTTAACAAATATTGATAAGGAAATGGAGAAGAGATTTAATTAATGAAATATTAATTAAAGAGCCCAGTGATTTGTTTGATATGTTTGGATGAACACTTGTTTTTATTCGATAGTTAAATCACAGACTATCGAAGTTTTTGACCATCGTTGTCAATATGGAGAGACCGGTTGGATTATTATCTGAAGAACCACTCCGTATCGGCATAAGCGTTGCGAACCAAATATGCTGAATATATTGAAGACGGAGTAAAGTGCAAGGACTTTTTTCTATTAAATAGAAATAGTGCCTTCGGTTTCGTTCAATCCCAGAACGAACGTAAATGGACGAATGTCTGACAAAGTATTTCCAATGATCAAATGGGTTGGTCTGTATAAATATATATGGTTGCAACGGATTTATTCCCTTAGCATAACATCCAGAATATTTGTGCAAACTTAACTAGTGATTAACGGATCTGACAATGTGGCATTCAAAGTGATTGTGCTATCAATGAATGGTAAGTATTCGTAGCCTCAGGCCTCAACAACCGGGAAAAGACAAAAATCGGGCAGGCAGCATGGCTATGTGGGTCGCACCCATTAGGATGTATAATCACCTATCTAGAGGTTCATTTAATTTCTTATTCTATTCGATGCTGTCCCAGTCGGGAGACGGTTGCTGATCCCAACCGTTGGTGATATACATTCGATACACTCAAGCGAAATGAGTGGTCGGTCATGTGTGGGCCGGGTTACAAGATGTTCTTGTTGAACCCAGTGTATTCCTCTCTAGAGATACACTAGCGGAAGGTGGTTCCATACCTTGTCATGTTGGAAATCCAATCTCCAATAAGCGCCATGCGGTTTTTGATTTTAAAATATATATGTGGAGCGTGAGATGCAAGCGTTCTGCTATTTGGTTATTTACTTGATGTAGACATTATTATAATATCACTGGATTTTCGTATCAAAGTGTTTTGGGTTATAGTAAGGTAAAAACCGTCCATGTTTATGTGTGGGCTGGTCTTACTATTATCTTTTCTTTTGGAAGGATTTTTAAAGTTAAACAAGTGGTTGGAGTTTACTCACACCAGTCCCATGACTGACCCAGAGTTTATTTTGTTTTGTTTTCCCTAAACTCTTGGGTGCCCAAATTTGTACGGGCAGTCAAGTAGTCGGGATTTCACAGATTCATTTGAAGGAGCTGGAAGCAGGAGGCTTCACCGATTAGCTATAGGCTATCATATATTCCGCTGTGGACCTTGTTTGTATCTGGAAACAGGTGTTTACAACTGTTCCAGAAATGACTGTTGTGCTCTGATGATGGTATGTATATAAAGTTACGGATTTGTATTTCAAAAGTTATGTTATATAAAATATTTTATTCGTTCCGCTGTGAGTTGTGATCTTCGTTTTTCTTCTATTCTAATATTTCTTTCTTTCTATTTCTCATCTTCTAACTTCTTTCTATTAATGGTTCGTATTTCTGTGTTATTTGGGTTGGACGTGTGGTGTATTTAGTCAACTCAGATAGCTCAGATTTGCGGGTCGTTACAGTTGGTATCAGAGCTGGTTGCTTAATTGGTACAGATGATAGGGGGTTCTCGCTTCGCGTTTGGTGGCGAACGGGAGACTCTTACCCCTACATCTCCCGACAATGTGGGTTGGTCGAGTCGAGAGGCTGGCCGTAAAAGCAGTTCTGAGGTATCTCTGTAAGCCACGGTGGGAGGTTAGCCCACTGCCGTTGGGTCGCTACAGTTGGTATCAGAGCTTAGGTTGAGCGAATACCTAGGCTTGATAGGGATGTGCTCATTAGAGATAGGGTCAATAGTACCCTAGAATGAGTTGAATGTATATATATACGAGAGCGCGTATTTGTAAATTGATACAAAAAGTGGTTTTATATTGTGTTGGCTAGTCTGTTGAGTGGTTTATGAATTCTGGTCGGATAGTGGGACGCCACAAAGTCGATAGGAATTTCTAAACACTTGAACAGAAGATTGAACACGATATTGTTTTAAAGTGGGTGCAATTATTTTACCCAAAACTATATTTTGATATAGGAAGAATAAATTTTGAAATTATTATAATATAATGGATGTGTTGATGGATGTAATTATAATCAAATGAGATTAAGAAATGAAATGGTTATATAGAACCAAATAGAATTTGTATATAAATGAAATATACAAATGAGATGAATTAAAATTAAATTCAAGCCAGAATTTGGAATTTAAATCCTGGGAAATTGGAAAATATTTTCGAAGTACATTAAAAGAATATAGCTTTGTTTTGAAAAGACCGTTTGAATCGAAATCATATTTGAATGGATTTTGAAATAGATAAAGCACTGAACTCACTTCGGTGACTGGAAAATAATTCTGATGATGACTGCAGCATCATCAGTGTTCATTTTCGAGTTTCTAAGTGAATGATTGCTGCCTTAGAAAAGTTTTTGATGGAAATTTGTTTGAAAGAAAACAAGTGGTTTGAAATTCAAATGTTTTAAATTTAAGATAGTGGCAAATAAATATATGCACATATTTATGGGATTTCAAAAGAATTTGAAAAAAAAACCAGGGATTTGAATTCTGAAATTTAAAATTTAACTTAAACAAGTTAAATGGATCGAAGTGGATAAATTGATTAAATTCAATTTGTATGAATTTGAATTAAATGGGATTATGTTGATTGTAAATCATTTAAGTGAATGAGAACCAAATGTTTTGGTGGAATAAAATTTGTTGGAATATGAAGAGGTGAGTTTCAAGATAAAGAAGTTTTGAAAAGTAATGAGTTTGTACCATTTTTTCTACTTTAGAAATTTCGAGGACGAAATTATTTTAAGGGGGGAAGAATGTAACGACCCAGATTTTTGAACAGTTTATTTTAAATATTTAATATAGTTTTAAATATTTAGTTGATAATATAAATTAATTTTTATATTGGATTATTGATTAAATAATCGAAATACAATCTATTTTGATAATCATCGTAATACGAGAATTTAAAATGATTCAATTCAAAGTTAGAATTAAATCAAAACAATTCAGATGATCAGTATTAACTGTATTTGAATATAGATAATAATAAAAATATTTTATTATCAGAGAATTTATTTGTTTTGAATTTTGAATTTAATTATATCGATTTAATATGTCTTCTATATATACGTTCAAACTAAAATTTGAAATACGTTCCACTGAGGTAAGAATGGTGGTATAGTGTTGGAGAGTCAGTCGTTACGTTAAGATAAGGGTTCGGAGTTGCGAAGTACGGACGGAGAGATATTTTGACTATAAAATTAATTTAAAATCACTTCAACTCTTTTCCCTTCTTTTCAGCCGACCTAAGGCTTTGACAAAGCCGACCTCTTCTTCTTTAAAACGCTAAGCCTACTCTTAACTTTAGCTGTTCTTCTTTCTAATCGAGTACGTTCTGTTCCTTCCTTAAAAAAAATCAAGGAAACATAAAATTAATGGCTCGTCCTCTTTGTCTCTTCTCACATCTATAAATTAGGCCTAAACTCTTCTGTTTTCTACCATTCTAAAACCACGAAACCAGTTCCCCTTTGCCTTCGCTTCCTTTCTTTCCTACCACAGAAATTCAAGTCGCGAGTTCCAATTATAAAAAAAAAGGGGAAAAAATCAAATGATGCGTTGATCTTCGAGATGGTGAAATCGGTTCTAGAGCGGTCGAGTTAGAGTTGCAATGGAGTGGGAGGTCGAGATGAGTTGATTACACAGATCGCGGTGGTGTCTAGGAGTTGCGATGGAGTGTAAATGGCCAAGAGATGTCGTGATTTTGCTGGTGGTTCACTTCGATTATTTGATGGTAAAATCGACGAGGTTTTCAGTGGACTACGAGTGAACATGTTCGACATACTGGAATCGCGATTTGGGTTTCAGAGAGCTCGACAGTTTTTACTCAAACAAGGGTCTCGAGTTCGGGGTAGTTAGAAGAAGGGGATCGGAGCACAGTTCATGGTCAGTTTCTTGGCAACAGTCGGATGGTGAATGCTGTAATGATGTCGGCAAGGGTCAGTCTTCCGGTCCAAGTGTTTTTAATGATGACAGTAACAGGATTTCCAATTACAGAAAGGAAGAGAGGATTAAAATGAAATTAAGGTAATTATTATTTTATTTACAATTAGGAAATTTTATTTTGTTCTTTAGATAACAGCAGTAAAATGATTAGTAAAGTTTAGAGGGTTAACTGTAGACATGGAAATAAGGAGCTAATTGGGTGATTTAAATTTGATTAATGAAGTCGTTAATTTTATAATTTGTTTTAAATAAATATAAGTACAAAATTGTGACAATTATATATGGTTCATATGCAATCAGGGTTACACGAAAACGAAGTCCATTGGGTTCTTATGGACATAGACCTCACTTGGAATAATTTGGAGCTAATGGGGATTTTTGTCTAAACACTCATTTAAAATTAGATGAAAACGACGATAAATCATCGAATAAAGACCACGGTGAGTAACTCTCACTCACCTTTTATTTATAATTATTTTTATTTCGTTAAAAATAATTGTTGTTGCTCGTTTGGATTTTTCTGCTTGCTTTATATATATTAGTTATGTAGGCTATATATATATATATTGGGTTGATTGATTGGTTGGATTCCCGCAGTCTCATTAGCGGATGCCCGCAGTTTCATAGCGGATGATTACCCTATATGCCCCACGCTATGATTAGTGGATGACCTTCTATACCACGATATTCTGCCACGAAGCAGAATTGGTATTATTTATGTGCTAACATCTGTGGATGCAGGAAAACAGGTTGGAGGAATCCAACTGGATTCCTCAAAAATATATTATCTGTTTGTTTATTTGTTTGCATATATATTTTTATATATGATGTGTTAGAAAAATAAATAATTCGTTGCTTTGTATGTTTAAATATCA
Source organism: Allium sativum (assembly GCA_030737875.1). NCBI lineage: Eukaryota > Viridiplantae > Streptophyta > Magnoliopsida > Asparagales > Amaryllidaceae > Allium > Allium sativum. The sequence continues at coordinate 987,158,784 of CM060924.1, forward strand.
CTGGGCTTAAGTAATGATATTTAAAACTATCATGGAAGGATATTTGGGATTTAAAAAGGAAAAATTCTATTTTTAAATAGAATTTGAATTTTAAATGGAAATAAAAATATAAACTTGTTTTTGAAAAATAAAACAAGTAGTTTCTTTATAAACGAAGTTTATAAATAGTTCTTTTATAACGAAGTTATAAATGAAGTGAAAAGAATTATCACTTGATAATTCAGAAATAGAAATACAAGTGTGAAATTGGAATTTGAAATGAAATTTCAAAATAGGATGTGAAATGAAATTTTTAAATATATAACTCAAATGAATTTTGAGTATAACATTTGAATAGTAGAATTAGAAAAGGAGTTTAAATATTTGAATTTTTAAATAAAGGAAAAAAGAGATTGAATATTAGAAATTCAAATAGAAGTTCAAATAGAATTTGAATAGACGAAATTAGAATGAAAAATAGAATTTGAATTCGAAGGAATTCAAATAAAGAAAATTCAAATAGAGATTTGAATATAGAATTTCAAAATAGAATTTGAAATAAACTTTGAAAATAGGATTTCAAAGTAGAATAGGAAATTCAAATGGTTTTGAAATGGAATTTGAATTCAAGGGAATTCAAATGGATTTGAATGGAGAAATTCGAATGGGATTAAAATAATGGGTTTTAAATAAAGAGGATTTAAATATAAGATTTCAAATAGAAATTTAAATGGAGTTTAAATATTTAAATTCAAATATGATTTTCAAATATAACCATTCAAAAGGGATTTGAATATAGAATTTAAAGTGGAATTTAATTCAAAGGAATAAAATAGGGTATTGGAATTCAAGAAAATTAAATATGGAATTTAACTAATGAATTCGAATTTAGAATTCAAATGGTGTTTGAAAGAAAATTGGAATATTTTAATTCAAATGGAGTTGGAAATAGATTTGGACATAGAAATTCAAATGGAGTTTGAATATTTGAATTTCAAAAGGGAACTCAAAATGGAGTTTGAATATCTAAATTCAAGTATGAATTTCAATATAGAAATTCAAAAAGGAGTTGAATTAAAGTGGAAGTTAAATAAAGGATTTGAAATGGAATTCGAATAAAGGATTTCAAAGGGAATTTGAATACAAGATTTAAACTATGGAATTTGAAATGTAAAAGATTCAAATGGAATTTGGGATATATATATTAGAATGGAGTTGAATTTATTTTAAACGAAGTTTAAAAGTATATATATATAAATATAATTAAAACGAACTCGCCGCAGCGCTGCAGTTCGTGAATTGGCGACTCGAACTTCAATTGAGTATACAGAACTCAATTGGAGTCGGAATTCTTCGAAACAAGAAACGTCAGGACCGATTTGATAATAGTTTTCTAATGAAGGAGAAAAATCTGGATTTCGTCGTATATATTTTGAGTTATATCAAAATCAAATTTTCAGAAAAACAGCGCCAGAATCGTTTTAAAACCATAATGGTTTATTTAAGGTTATAAAAGGATTTTAAGCGGAAAAAATCCGAATTGTCTATTTAGAAAATTTCAGAGTTGAGTTGTAAAACATATGCGAATTCAAGTTGTGTAAATGAATATGATTTTTGAAACAGAAACCAGATTTTGATTTATTGAATAGAATTAACTAATTTGAATAGAAATTAGTTAATGAGATTTCGAATGAATATTGGGGTTTGAATAAGTAAATTCGATTTGAAAATTTATATTCGAAATCAAAAAGGAAACTAGAATTGGAATTGAAATTCAATTAGTTGATAAGCAAGTTAAAAATATATTGGAACATGTCATGTCCAAATATAAAAGTGAAATAGACCAAAGAGTTAATTAACAAGTTAATTAACGAATTGAGTTAAAGCAATTGGGAATAGTGGAAATCAATTGGACAGGTATAGACATACAGGAGACAGGTATGGGGTAAAATGATGAAGGTATATAATTCGTGTGCTCAACAATAAGGTACATGTTTAAAATTCCATATGAGGTTTTATGTGCCGTATCGGCTAGCCGCTTGGCTTTTTCTTTTTGAGATAAGAAGGACCGGGAAAGCTAATTGAAATTTCCCGATGCTCCCGATACAGGGGAGGTTATGGCGAATTTTTCCGAGAATTCAAGGAGTTAGAATATTTTTAAGAAATTTGACAATTGGAAATCTATATATCGATATATATAGAATTCGATAAGGAAACGAAATCAAAATAGAGTATTGGAAACAAAAAGGGAAATCTATAAATTAGAAATAGAAAGCGAACTTTATACATGTTTTAAAAATGAACAATTGGATTGTATAGTATGTTTATTCGAGGTAAGTGGTTTTGCCGTTTTGAAGTTGAGGATGTTTTCAGTTAAGGTCTGAGAGGTAATTTTACCCCAACTTGATTGATTTCATTTTTAATGGATAAATAACAAGATCCAGTCTCGAAGAGAAGTGTTGAAAAGAATTAGTTGAATAAAACATTTTGGGTTGTTGTAACAATGTTTTACACAACATTCGTTTTAAACCCAAGTGATGGAATTTTGGAAATATAACAGTAAATATTTCCTGAGTATAATTAAAATAGTCGGGATAGAGATAAGTGATTGGAAATGTTTCCAATTGCAAATAGAAATATTTTCTAATATATAGAAAATAAAAGAAGTTGACATTTGGAAACGTTTTCCAGATGGCATAAGAGGCCAAGATGATTATTGAAATATTTGGTTAACAAATATTGATAAGGAAATGGAGAAGAGATTTAATTAATGAAATATTAATTAAAGAGCCTAGTGATTTGTTTGATATGTTTGGATGAACACTTGTTTTTATTCGATAGTTAAATCACAGACTATCAAAGTTTTTGACCATCGTTGTCAATATGGAGAGACCGGTTGGATTATTATCCGAAGAACTACTCCGTATCGGCATAAGCGTTGCGAACCAAATATGCTGAATATATTGAAGACGGAGTAAAGTGCAAGGACTTTTTTTCTATTAAATAGAAATAGTGCCTTCGGTTTCGTTCAATCCCAGAACGAACGTAAATGGACGAATGTCTGACAAAGTATTTCCAATGATCAAATGGGTTGGTCTGTATAAATATATATGGTTGCAACGGATTTATTCCCTTAGCATAACATCCAGAATATTTGTGCAAACTTAACTAGTGATTAACGGATCTGACAATGTGGCATTCAAAGTGATTGTGCTATCAATGAATGGTAAGTATTCGTAGCCTCAGGCCTCAACAACCGGGAAAAGACAAAAATCGGGCAGGCAGCATGGCTATGTGGGTCGCACCCATTAGGATGTATAATCACCTATCTAGAGGTTCATTTAATTTCTTATTCTATTCGATGCTGTCCCAGTCGGGAGATGGTTGCTGATCCCAACCGTTGGTGATATACATTCGATACACTCAAGCGAAATGAGTGGTCGGTCATGTGTGGGCCGGGTTACAAGATGTTCTTGTTGAACCCAGTGTATTCCTCTCTAGAGATACACTAGCGGAAGGTGGTTCCATACCTTGTCATGTTGGAAATCCAATCTCCAATAAGCGCCATGCGGTTTTTGATTTTAAAATATATATGTGGAGCGTGAGATGCAAGCGTTCTGCTATTTGGTTATTTACATGATGTAGACATTATTATAATATCACTGGATTTTCGTATCAAAGTGTTTTGGGTTATAGTAAGGTAAAAACCGTCCATGTTTATGTGTGGGCTGGTCTTACTATTATCTTTTCTTTTGGAAGGATTTTTAAAGTTAAACAAGTGGTTGGAGTTTACTCACACCAGTCCCATGACTGACCCAGAGTTTATTTTGTTTTGTTTTCCCTAAACTCTTGGGTGCCTAAATTTGTACGGGCAGTCAAGTAGTCGAGATTTCACAGATTCATTTGAAGGAGCTGGAAGCAGGAGGCTTCACCGATTAGCTATAGGCTATCATATATTCCGCTGTGGACCTTGTTTGTATCTGGAAACAGGTGTTTACAACTGTTCCAGAAATGACTGTTGTGCTCTGATGATGGTATGTATATAAAGTTACGGATTTGTATTTCAAAAGTTATGTTATATAAAATATTTTATTCGTTCCGCAGTGAGTTGTGATCTTCGTTTTTCTTCTATTCTAATATTTCTTTCTTTCTATTTCTCATCTTCTAACTTCTTTCTATTAATGGTTCGTATTTCTGTGTTATTTGGGTTGGACGTGTGGTGTATTTAGTCAACTCAGATAGCTCAGATTTGCGGGTCGTTACAGAAACGCTCCTCCTAATCCTTCACCATAGACGATCTAACACCTCCACGTCAAAGGTCGTCATCTTCTCCACCTTCACCAGCAATAGCGGCCAACTCACACCCCTTAGGGCTCGAGCTTCACCCCAAAACGCAACTACTTTTTGGCGAGGCTCCCGCCCCTCCGTGCCACCATTTCAGATCTCCACCGTTGGTTTTGTAGCTCTCATCGAGCTCTACGTTTTTCATGTTGGAGGTTTGTTTTAATTCTTTGTGGATTGAGAGAAAGGAGGGGAACATCAAAGCATTTCAGCCCTTGAAACTTTTGAGGCGGCAACTGAAACAAAATTAGGGTTAGGGCCTGCAAATGGGTATTTTTAAAAACTTTTAAAATGCCCCTATTCTGGGCACAATGAGATATGTTTCAGAAGAAAATTTGATTGTTTCGGTCATTTTTAAAAATAAAATATACATCGTTATAACATTAAGTATTGAATTTCAAAGTACGTTTTAATTTACCACGACTACATATTAACTCCAAAAAATACAAAATTTGAAATATTACTATGTTTCACAAATATGGTTCTAATGGACTTGGTTTCTCGAATTTGGAGACTGTTTGAATAATGACTTATTTTCTAGCTTATTGAATTTATACTAAATTTGAACATGCGTTTATATTTTCCATGACTACATAATAATTCCAATTCACTTGAAATTTTAAACTTGAGAATAATTTGTTGTTCTGAATCCAAAAAAAATAGTTTCGTCCAAAACGGAAGTTTTCTGCAAAATAGCTATTTTAAAGGCTATGTAATATTATTATAATATTATTAAATTAAAAAATTATTCAAATTATTAATAAATTAATTTTTACTATTGTATATATCTAAATTAAATATCATATAACTATAAAATAAACATACTTAGGTTTGTAACTCAATATTCCGGCTTTCTACTCAAACGATGCTTAGTTTACATGAAAACCCTTTTATTCAATTTATTAAATTGTTGTATTTTATAAACGATTTCATAGCGACTATTTTAAATTTTAATTTGGATATAACTTACAATTTATAACATGAAAAAACAAATTCTTACATTCGTTAGAAAATTGCAGTTTAAAATATCATAATGTTTCTTATTTTATAGAAATCCGACTTATTTTGAATTCTTTACACTCATTTAAAGTTCAAAACTAATTTTCTCGAACTACCCCGATGTTATGAGTTTGTTTTAATTAAAGTTTGAATTCATATATTCAAAATTCTTTTTAAAATAAATTTCGAGTCATTTTCCTCAAAATAAATCGTTTTTAATTATCGAATTTTTAGAATCGACTATAAATTCTTATAAAATGTATTAACAATAAATTTTAAATTGGTTCCAAAATTCTGGGTTTTGACAATGACAATGTCCAATCCTGATCTCTTTAACATCCAAACGCTTACATTTTTCACACTGGTTGGATCTTTTACATTTCGAAATGATTCATACATCATATAGAACTATCAAATTCTATTTTAAAATCATTTCATACCTAAAATAGAATATACCTTCATATTTAAAATCTCTATCTAAAAACAAACTTAGAATCTGGAAATAATTCCAATTTAAAACAATTCGAATATTTAAAATTATTGAATTTGTTTATGTAGTAAAATAGTTTAGATATATCTAAAACAGTTTTAAAATACATAAAAGTTTGTATATATGAATAGTTCGAATTTAAAAATAGGATTGGTCAAATTTAGTTAAGTATTTATATGTAGCTACGTCTTAAATTTATAAGGTAAATAATTGATTATTAAAGTAGTTTACTAAAATAGTTAGTACATATGAATTAAAAGTTAAAAAATATGTTATAAAGTAAAATAGTTTAAATGGTTGATAATAAAGTAGTCGATTAGAGTTGTTTCTTCCCAATGTTAAATGAACTTGAAGTCACATTCCAGGTTCAAATCAAATCGACTCAATTTCAATATTTCAATTTGAATCAATTTCCATTTTGCGTTCATTTTAATTCAAACAATTTGAATAAAATATTTAAAGTTTCCAATTAGATTTTTCATTTCGAATTATTTCAATTTATAATAATCTTAAGTTTATAATTCAGATACCACTTTAAATCAAATTAGTTTAAAGTAGTTTTCAATGATGGATAAAACAATTCAATTTCAATAGATTCAATTCATATTCAATTCCAAGTTTTTAGTTCACCATATTAAATAATTTCCTTTAACTTTTAAATTTCAAAGTTCACAATTCAAATTTCAAAGGAAATAAATTTATAAAACATCATTTATATTGCTTTTACAAGTATTTCAAAATTCAAAGTTTGAAACAAATTTATTTTCCAATCGATGTTCATATATAATTTTCTATTCTATAACCAAGTGATACTTAAATTTAATTTTTAGTATTTTAGGAATGTATGTATATATACATAATCTAAATCCAAATTAGGGGTTATAGGTATTTATCATTTCGACTCATGTTCTTAATTCATTTCAATGATTAATTCTAGGTTTATTTGATGCCCATAACATCTAGGGTAAATGATTGGGATTAATCAATATATACAACAATCATATATAATTAAGGTGAATATCAAGGTGAATCGCATAATTAAACATAGTGACATATAAAACATGCCAATCTAAGGCATCCATTAAAACCAGTCCATCCAAATAGTTAATATAACATCAATTTACTAGTTATTGGGTGTTGGGTTTAAACTAGCAATTATATTTAAAATTTAACCTAATTGTACGATTTAAATTAACAGTTAAATTAAATTATACTATCGATGCAAATGAACATAAATATGCATTTCAACTACACAACAATAACAAATACAATCATATCATAACATGGTTTTAATATAACTAATAATCAAATATTTTAATTAAGTGTGAGTATGTTTAACCACTCTTCCTTGGTTTTAAACTTGTTGGAAATCCAAATAGAGGCCCAAATTTTAACAGTCTCAGAATTTGCCAAAAATAACTCCATGTCGACCAAAATTTTGATATAATCCCGATGAAATAAACCGCGTATAAACCCAATACAATTCCCCCACATCGGCCCCCTATCAACTTCGTTTTCCAACTCCATCTACATTACAGCCGAATCACGCATAGAAAACCCATGAACCTGAAACTTTGACTGCCTCATTCTTTTTGTTTCGACCACTATTTGATCCAAGACCAACCATATCAAAGTTATCGATGAGTAGCACCTCCACCACGAACGTCGAGACCTCCGACCCCCTGTGGACCCCACGCAACCTCCATAATTGTAACAACCCGACAAATCGAAACCAATTTAAAAAATTTATTTTTAGAAATTTTAACAGAAATTGTGTCAAAATTTAAAATTTTGATTTTTAAATTAAAACAATGCCCATAAAAATAGCCATTTTGCAAATGACCTTCGTTTTCGACGAGGCCAAATTTCCATAATTTCGGAATTAATATGTGAGCATGGTAAATTAAAATGCGTTTGTCAATTTATGTCAAATTTGATCGACCATTAAAAAGACCATTTTTCAAAAGGTCTCCAAATTTGACGAAATTACCTTTGTTTGGACCGTATCGCCAAAATAGAGCTAGATTTATTTTTCGGGAATTTCTGGAGTCAGTATGTGGCCTCAATAAATTAAAAATGTACGTTCGAATTCAATATTGACCGTTATATTAATTTATATTTTGATAAAAAATGATAAAAACACAAGAATTGGCTTCCAAAACATCTCTCATTATGTCCGGAATAGGAGTATTTAGTTAGGAACGACAATCGTTGGAGTTCGTTTGGAGTTCGGACGCAAAATTTCACTTTTTGGAGATGAGAATTAAATAATAATACAAAATTGGGTATAAATAGCCCATCTTCAGCCCAAACCCTCATTATCAAAACCCTAGCCGCCAGTTTCATTTCATGGCTGAAATAATTTGAATTTCTTTCCCTCTTTTCTCTCAATCCATCAAGAATTAGAAGATGATTTCTGCATGAAAGTTGTAGAGATTCACATGCTCTACAAATTCATACGGTTAAGATCATGTTTTGGGTAGTATTTTTCGTGACTCTCAGGCCTCAAGGGCTGTGGTTTGGCTGCAAATTCATGGCCATGGGGGAGCTCAAATTCAAAGCTATTCATGGTGAAGATGGAGAAGAAGAAGGCCTTGGTTGTGGTGTATTAAGATCTGTTACCGGGAGGTTCTGGTGGTGTGCGATTTGGAGAGATGGACGAAGCTTTTGGGTTCGATGGTTATAGTAAAACGAACGATGGAGAGAAATGATTAAGCCCTAATCTTGTAATTAAGTTTGATTAGTTATAATTAATTAATAAATTATGTAATCAAAATGTTTAATTAACGACATCTTGTTCATACGGAAAAGGAATCGAACGATTTCGAATCCGTTGGAATTGCAGAAAAGAGATCTACAACATGGAACTGACTGGAACAAAAACGGACCTAGCTACAAATTCAGAAGGAGTAAAATCTATGTGATATTTCTTTTTAAATTTTAAATTAATTATTACTACGTTGATAAATTTATTTATGTATACGCCGTTAAAAATTCAATTGTATGTGGTACGAGATTTAAATTGATTTATTATGTTTGTGGTGATTCGTTGGATGAAATAAGAATTTACTTTTTTATTGTAAATGAGAAAATATGAAAAACGATCATTTGTTGAATTAAAAAGTTAAAAAATAAAAATTTTACATTTTTATTGTAAGTGAGAAAATATGAAAAATGATTAATTTGTCCAATTAAAAAGTTAAACAATAAAAAGTTTACATTTTTATTGTAAAGGAATAAATATGAAAAACAAACATTTGTTTGAATAGAAAAGTTAATCAAGTTGTGTTTACATTAAAATTTACATATTAATGTATGTATGGATCATATTAAAAGATACATTGTATGACATTTGTATGTAACATAAAAATTTACATTTTTATGTAATGATGATTCATTAAAATGGTTCATAGCTTGTTTAAAAATGATGTAACATAAAAATTTACATTTTTATGTAATGTTGATTCATTAAAATGATTCACAGTTTGTTTAAAATGATGTAACATAAAAATTTACATTTTTATGTAATAATGATTCATTAAAAATGTTCATAGCTTGTTAAAAATGTTTTAACATAAAAGATTACATTTTTATGTAACAATGAATCATTAAAAAGATTCAAAAGTGATAAAATGTTTAATATAAAAGATTACATTTTTATGTAATAGTGAATCATTAAAAAGGTTCAAAAGTGATAAAAGATGTTTGTTTGATAAAACCGTGTTAACATAGAAATTGTTATGCAAATAAATTATTCTTTTATTAGTCATCAGAATACATAGAAAAATGTTTGCAAATAAATTATTCTTTTATTTGTCATTAGAATACATAGAAAAATGTGTACAAATAAATTATTCTTTTATTTGTCATTAGAATACATAGAAAAATGTGTACAAATAAAATATTCTTTTATTTGTCATTAGAATACATAGAAAAATGTATGCAAATAAATTATTCTTTTATTTGTCATTAGAATACATAGAAAAATGTGTACAAATAAATTATTCTTTTATTTGTCATTAGAATACATAGAAAAATGTATTCAAATAAATTATTCTTTTATTTGTCATTAGAATACATAGTAAAATGTGTACAAATAAATTATTCTTTTATTTGTCATTAGAATACATAGAAAAATGTGTATAAACAAAATATTCTTTTATTTGTCACTAGAATACATAGAAAAATGTATGCAAATAAATTATTCTTTATTTGTCAGTAGAATACATAGAAAAATATGTACAAATAAATTATTCTTTTATTTGTCATTAGAATACATAGAAAATGTGTATAAATAAAATATTCTTTTATTTGTCACTAGAATACATAGAAAAATCTATGGAAATAAATTATTCTTTTATTTGTCAGTAGAATACATAGAAAAATGTGTACAAATAAATTATTCTTTTATTTGTCAGTAGAATACATAGAAAAATTGTAATAACCCGGAAATCCGAGCTAATTTAAAAATTTTATTTTTGCGATTTTAGTGAATTTTGAATATTTAAAATGAGTTATTTTAAATAATAACGACGGAAAATTTATTTTCGACGAAGTTAAAACGAATAAATTTATTTTAATTATATAACGAGCCTGAAATGGCGCGGTAGTTTGAAAATTCGATTTCGAATTTCAAACGAATATATCGAATTCGTTTTAAATCGGAATTGGACGAAACCAAAAATATTAGAATCTAATTGAGAATACCTTTCCAACGAATCCAAAAAATTGAAATTTCATAGCGGGAATAAAAAATATGCCTAGTTGAAAATTCAGAATAGTCGCTACGGAATTCTGGCCCTTAAAAATGGAAATTTTGCAAACGACCTCGATTTTTGGAAAAACCACTTTTGTTGGGTCCACGACGTCAAGTTATTGCTCGATTCCAAAATTCGTAATTTTTCGAATCAATATGTGAGCGTGTCGAAGGAAAACGCGTTTGACCAGTTTTAGTTGATTTTAATCGACTGAAAAACGACCATTTTTCAAACGGCCTTCAAATTTGATGAAATTAGTTTTGTTAGGACTGTATCGTCAATACGAAGCTAGAAAATATTTTTCGGGAATTTTTTAGGGCCCGTATGTGGCCCCGGTAAATTGAAATGTGCATTCAAATTCAGTATATAGAGTTATATTTTGATATTGACGAAAACCAATCGAAACGATCGAATCAGCCTACGATACATATCCCATTGTGTTCGGAATGGGGGTAATTGGCTGGGGACGACAGTCGGTGGGTTCGATTTCAAAATGAAAATAAAAAGTTACTTTTTAGAAATATAAAATAAATTAAATATATATTATTATGTTGGGCCAAGCCCTTTATATCCTCTCCTATGCCCCCCCCCCCCACCGTTCATTCAACAGAAAGAAAAAAAGAAAAAAAAATCAATCGTTGCCCCCCAATACCGCGCTTCCTCGCCTCCTCCACTGTCGTTGGTGGCAGGTGCACCACTGCCACCCTTTCCCCCCCTTCTTCGATCTCCCCTTCTCCTTCCTCCCCTACTCAACAGCTCCGACGCGAGCTCCATAGCTCGATTCCCCCCTCAGCTGAATGGAGCTGCCGCTGCAAGTAAAGGGACCGCCGGAGCCACCATGCTCGATGGTGCACCTCCCCGACAACTGACCACAACCCTCCTCCGCCACCCAGCACCTCGCCTCCGACTGCGAGCTACTCCCACCACCAAACCACCGTGAATTTTTTTATATATACTGATTTTATTTTATTTTCCAGTTTTAATATATAAGCATTGATTTTTAATTGAGATTTTTATATATAGAAATTGATTTAAAATTCAGATTTTAGGTAGAAACCATAGGATTGAAAATTAGGGTTTTTATATAGGTTCATGATAATAAAAATAGAATTTTTATCTATATAGTAGCGAAATAAAATAGAATTTTTACCTATATAGTGACAATATAAAAATGTGATTTTTATCCATATAGAGCGATTATAAAAATGTGATTTTTATATACATAGCAACAATATAAAAATGTGATTTTTATATATGTAGTGGCTACGGACAACGAAAGTGACAAAAGGCGAGCGCGGCGAAGATTTCTACATAAGAAGAGTCGTGGCATTTGGATTAGCTAGTCGGTGAGAACTCCTCACTTTTATTTCTATTTCTAGTTTGAAATATATACTAGGATGCAGACGGTGCTTAGTAGCACCCGACACCCGTCGTCCACAGACAATGCATGACTTGTTTGTTTGGTTGCTATGTTGTGAAATTTGATTGTGTGATGTGGAATGAAATAAAATATTTATAGTGGAAAATATTTATGGTTAAAAATATAATTTTTAATGTGTATATAAAGTAAATATTTATAAACAAATCGGACGATTTGTTTATATTGACTGATATTTATTGGGACGGTAAATTTTACACATCGCCCAACTGCACAAATAATATATGTGTTTGTTGATTTGAAACCCCACACGGGTATTGGGATGATATTTGACGTACACTAATCCCGATTGTTTAGTTGTATGTTAATCGATGGGTTGACAAACTGTGTAAGCGTTAATTATTTATATTTAATACTTATGCAGTTGTGTGGTGCACTCTGGATGGTGGTTGATTGTTTATCATTGCTGTTTATATAGATGCGTTGTAGAAAATCCATATAATTAACATTATATGGTAATTGATTGGGCCTCATTCCAATATAGAAAATGAATTCATGTGTTGAATTGAAAATAAATTCATGTGTTGAATTGGAAATTATTCATGTGTTTAATAGAATAAACATTCATGTGTTGAATAATAGTCGTGTTGGATAGATTGACGCCATTTTGATGTGAACGATATTTATACCGATTTTATTCATTTTTCAATGAATATTGAAGTGATTTTGAGATTCAAATTAAATTGAATAGATTTGAAATTCGAATTAAATTGAAGTGATTTTGAAATTCAAATTAAATTGAAACGAATTGAAATTCGAATTGAATTGAAATGAATTGAAATTCAAATTAATTGAAATGAATCAAAAACTCGAATTAAATTGAAAGTGAATTGAAATCGATTTGAAATGAAATTAAAATGAATTTATATTGAAAAATTCAATCTTGATTTGAATTTGAAAAGGAAATTGAAATCGTTTTGAAAACGAATTTAAAACGATTTATAAAATATGTTTTAAAAGGAAATCGATGAAGTATATATTATATATATTATATATATAATATAATGGCCTGAATAGAACGCGCCGCACCGTGGTAGTTCGCGAATTTCGACCAATGACTTCGAATGAGTATTGCGGGAGATCTGACCGTCGGATTCTCCTAAAACCGGAACCGTTGGGTTCGTATCAAAAAGAGATTCCTAACGAATATTAGAGATTTGAAATCTAATGGTTGTATTTGGAATTATGTACAAATCAAATATGGAAAAGGTTGTTGTAAGTGCAGTTTGATGGCCGTTGATGGAAATCGACTGTACGGGCCTTGATAAAATTATTAAAAATAGTAATAATTTGTGTAAAATCATAAGAAATGATTTGTGAAGAATTGGGATGAAAAATTCCATATTTGAAAAGATAAAAATATATTCATCGAAATGAACTAGTTTTGAACTAGAATTGTAATTCTATTTATTTTTAAAATAAATAAAGTGGATTTGAAATGGTTTTAAAAGTAACCAGAATTTCCAATAATTGAATTGGAATGGATTTGATTCGAAATTGTCTTTGGAATATTTCGATGTTGGATTTCGTGATGATATGGATATTATTATGTGAAATTGAAAGATATATTTATATCCTTATTTCCAATACGATATTTGTTTGTAACACCCCACACCCGCTAAGGTCACTCACTATGGGAATGCCTTAACTTCGGTGGAGTATTTTAAGTGAATATAGAACAGAAAAATTACAACAAGACAGATATAAATAATACTTGTTAACTAAAACATCATTTCATTGCAGCAGAAGGTAAACATGTTTGGTTACAAAACCATGAAACAAGAGTCAAGTACTAAATATCCATCCCGATAAAACATAAGTACATAATCCCACTACATAACTAATAGCCATAATAGAAAAGATAAGCTGGGCTTTACATCAACGTCCAAGCTCCAAAAGATAGATAAAGAAATCTGATCAAAGCCCACTAGTGCTAGGCCCAACCTGAGGACCTGAGGGGGAAAAAGATAAAAACAACGGGGTCAGACATAAGTCTGAGTGAGCCCTATAACTTTAACAATACAATCATTAAAGTAATTAGGGTATGATATAAACTTGGTATGGTAATGACTGGGGATAAATGACTACATTTAACAGCCAACTACACATAGGATGAACTAAGATATCGGTAAAGACGCATCTACCCACCCAAGGGTAATTACTACACTGCACCACACCAGTCATTTCTACTTAAAGGTTGATCCCACCCAAGGACTTAGAAAGTTTAACTAGTAGTTTCGTGTACCCCTAGCTGACTACATAGGTGCCGTCTGCCCCTATCTCCACTAGGTGTATCCACTACTCCCCAAGCGATCGGCTCCCTAACATAGATACCCGTGTTGGCCCCACAGTGGGGTGTATCACTCCCCAAAGTGGCAACCCGATACAACCAACGGTGCACGGCTTATACCTACACGATGCAACTACGTCTTACCTACTAGCCCGAGTCCACACATGCATATGAACCCGTTGGACTTGCGTTGCCACCGCTAACCCGTTTTGGCCTCTTATAGTCAAGCCCAGTACGCGTGTCCCGTCCTCGACATGGGTCGAGCCCAATAAGATACATATGGTGAAACACCCCACCTCCGTTAGGGTCACTCTCAAAGGGAATGCCCTAATTTTGGTGGAGGTTTATAAGTACAAGTCACAGATATACAAGACAGATATAAGAACACATATTTGTAAACAGCGGAAGAACAACAAACTTTTATTTCATAAAAGTCAAATACGTGTTACAACAACATCCTTTCCAAAAACATAACATAACACTTTCATAATCTGTCTTGAGTACATTATTTAAAGAAGCATAAATAAAACATAGATAAACTGCAAAAGCCCCATAGTGGATTGTCCAAAGCCATAGTTTAAAACAGGAAAGTCCAAGCAATACATTTCTCTTCTTCAAGCTGGATGCTAAGGTTGGTCAAGCTGCTGTGTTCCCTCCCTGAGGACCTGGGGGGGGGGGAACGGAAGAAAGAAGACGAAAGAAAAATAGAGTCAGACATAAAGCCTGAGTAAGTCTAGTACTATTTTGTCTATGAATAAAGAACTGGGTATGATAAGTATAAACAAGAAGTGGGCATGCACTATAAACTTGGTTAAATTGTCTAGGGTCGAATATTCTGCCGTACCCCATGTTATTCTCTGAACCCATATAAACTAGTTTCCAACTGACACCCATAATCAGGGTGATGTGATCCATTCTATGATGATCGGCTCCTACTCGCATAGTTACATGTGTCTTACGGCCCCCGATGTCGTAGTTACCTATGCTGGTCCCACCATGGGGTGTATCAAGTCCCATAGTGGCAACCCGACACAACCTTAGAGTGCACAGGTATGCTACTAGTGTCCAGTGCCTTATTTTTCTGCGCCGGAGTGTGTGCACGCCCGCACTCCGTTAGAACCTACACTGCTACACCACCGCCGTCGATTTGACCTCTTACAATCAGCCCAGTAATCGTGCCCCACCCTGCCTAGTTTCAGGGTATCCTGATACACCTTTTAGGGTTACTGCTGAAAAGGGTCCCCCGTTACTAGGTTTTCTATCTCTAGCCAACATGCTAAGTTGGTTAAGTGTTTCCCTAACCTAACCCCACCAGTCCGTTTAGTTTAGCATGTTCCATTTTTGATTAAGTCTTTAGTTCACTTAATCCTAACAATCCTGACTCAGCCTTAATTGTCTTATTAAAGCCCTGACCTCTCACATTAGACAGGTATTGTTGTGGCTGCCTGTTGCCGGTTGGTTCCGGCCAGTCTTACGCCACAACTCAGTTTAACCTCGGGTCCTTATTGGGCTCCATGTTTAACCTCTCACATTGGATAGGTATTGTTGTGACTACTGGACAGCCGGGCGGTTCCGGGCAGGTTTACATCACAACTCAATCCAACCTCGGGTTAAACACATCGTATGTTCTACATTTACATATTTTGTCATTCTTCTTTATTTCTTATATGTAAATATTTGCGGCCCATTATTAAGTTAATGGTGTAAAGATTACACCAATCATGGGCCCAACCCATACTTGAATTTGGGCCCTTCTATTTTATATTTTCATTCATTAATTAATTTTAACCCAACGTTATTTTCCCCCGTTTTACACGTCCGTTTATATATATTGGGCTTAGCCTTTTAAAGCCCAATTTAGCCATGCGAAAAGGGGAGGCTTAAAGCGTGATTACATACACAAAGATGGGAATGTGAGCGCATGAACTTGCAATACGACGTTGGAAATACAAAATAGAAACTGGTGTACTTGCATAGTGGTAACATAGGTGACATGAATCAAAGCATGTGAACTTGCATAGGTTTAACTGCAACATGAATCTATATTCTTATTTATGCATAATGTCAAACATAAGCATGGCATAAATATTTCTAGCATAAGCATGGCATAATGTCAAACATAAGCATGGCATAATATCAAACATAAGCATGGCATAAAGTTGTTCACATAACCATGGCATAAATATTTCTAACATGAAATCATGACTCTTACTTTAGTCATGTAAACTTACAAAAAGGGACTTTTTGAACCTAACCTAGCCATGTACCACATATGTCATCATATAATTCTTGTAAGCAAGATAGACTAAATCATGGATTTTAATTATGCCAAATATCATTCATAACCTAGCCATATTCATAAGTTTTCAAATAGGTTTTCTAGTACAAAAGCATGGCTTAATACATGATGCCAAATTCTTAACATAATTTCATATGGATAATAGCCAAACTTGTTCCAATTACTTACAAAATGATTTATGCCCAAAAATATACATCATGGTGGCATAGAAGCAAACCCCAAACTTGCATGAATTTCAATCAACTACATACATGTAGCTTCAACATGGATTACATAATTTGCGAAATATTCCAAACGTATACTTGCATAGAACTACCGCATGTAGTTCTTCATAATGAATAACATAATTTCATAAATATCCAAACGTACATAGTATTTCAAATTGATAAGAACGCACAAATATGAATTACTTTATTGCCACAATTCACGCATACAAACCAACACAATTGTTTATTCATACCAAAGTAATACTCTACTTACAAATGTTGCGGTGAATTCTCTAATCAAGAGATATGATTCCTTTGTTGAATTGATTGGCTTAGGTTGCTTGAATTGCTTTAGGCTTTAGAACTTTCTCCCTAATCCTCTCTCTAGTTGGAGGCTACTCTTAGTCGTTCCTCAGCAACATGGCGGCTATGTTCTTAGTTTTGAATGAATAGATTAGGGTTTAGTCTAGGGTTGTTTATATAGAGGTTAGGAACTGATTAGGACCATTGATGTTGCTAGGTTAGATCGTAGCCATTCATTAGATAGAGAGACCAATTAGAACCCGCCACCTAGCCCTAATGACAAAGCATACCACAGAAATTCGACCAAACACAGACCTGGCCAGCCAGGTTGACTGGGCTCGACCAGGTCGACACCCCTGTCGACAGGGCAGTCGACAGCCCTGTCGACATGGGTAGCCCAGGTCGACAGCCCAGTCGACCTGGGTGGCCTAGGCGGGTGTTTATCCGCCCTGGCCCACTGGGCCCGATTTTTAATTATTTTATTCTGTTTGAATTTTAAATTTAATTCAAAACTTCCGAAGGCCATATCTTCTTCATACGGACTCCGTTTTTCGAAAACTCGGACTCTATTTCGCGTATTTTTCCGAGACGAACGCAATGGCGTATCCCGTTTCCCTTAGTTCTTTGATTTCAGATTAATTATGCTTTAATTTGTTAATTTCACAGTTATAGAATTTTCGGGGTGTTACATTCTCCCCCACTTAAAAGGATTTCGTCCCCGAAATCTTCAAGTTAGGAGGAATGTAAATCCTAACATCCAATCATCCATCTACTCATCCATCAAGCACGAGCATCCATTGTCCTTAAAAGACTTCTAATGCTTCATGATCATATGCGAAGTGTGTGTGTACATGTACTTATCTAATGCAAAATCAGGCGGTCTACTGATTCAGTTGACCTCCTTAATGCGAATTATGTTAGTGCCATGAATCCATTATGTATGCAAATTTTCCTATTTTTGATTTTACATGAGTGCACAATCATTCATTACAAATGCAGCATCCACATGACAACACATTAAAGTTCAACCACATACGAATGCAAACATATATGCATATGCAATATGAAGTGACTGAGCCGATCTAAAACCTAGATTGTGTGTGTATATGCAATCACGAGCAACCACTAGCAATCACTTGCAACCACTTGCAACCATCATTCATAACATGTTTCAATTACATGTTTCCATCCAAAAAGTTTCTACCTAAAAGATAAGGTCGAGGAAATATACCTAAAAAGATAGATAAATGCGCAACTTAAGGAAAAGGAAAGATCAAGGATGTACCCTCGAACAGAAAAGGGTAGGCTGTACGGATTCTAGCTTCAGTTTCCCAAGTTGCGTCTCCCTCGGCGTCGCTCCACTGAACTTTGACGAGCTTGACTTCGCTGTTGCGTAGTTTCTTCACTTCTGTTCCTAAGATGCGGGTTGGAACTTTTCTTATGGTTGCTTCGCGTTCCACTTCAGCCTCTTCGAGGATATTTGGCTCTACCACTTCAGCAGACTCATGTAGACATTTTCGGAGATGTGAAACGTGAAAAACGTTGTGGACTCCAGCCAACTTCTCGGGTAGCTCTAATCTATAGGCCATTTTCCCAATTTTCTCGATGATTGGGAATGGCCCTACGAACCTTGGTGCTAGCTTTCCTGTGGTTCCAAAGCGAACAACGTTTCTTAGCGGTGATACCTTGAGAAAAACTCTGTCTCCAACTTCAAATTCAAGGTCGGTCCTCCTCTTGTCGGCATAGGACTTTTGTCTGTCTTGGGCCGTCTTCATCCTTCTTCGTATTAAGTCTACTTTCTCTGAGGTCTCTCGGATCATATCTGGTCCAAGTATGAGCTTATCCGTGGACTCCCACCAACAAGTGGGCGATCGGCACGGTCTTCCATATAAAGCTTCGAAGGGCGCCATTCCGATGGTTGCTTGATAGCTGTTGTTGTAGGCAAATTCCACCAAAGGAAGGTGGTCTTCCCATGTCCCTCCGAAGTCAAGGACGCATAGTCTTAAAAGGTCTTCCAAAACTCTGTTCACTCTCTCCGTTTGGCCGTCGGTTTGGGGATGGTAGGCTGTGCTCAAGCATAACTGCGTTCCTACTGCTTCTTGCAGACTCCGCCAAAACTCACTGGTGAAGATGGGGTCTCGGTCACTAACAATGCTAGATGGTATTCCATGGAGTCGAACTATTTCCTTGAGGTAAAGTGATGCTAGGGATGAGGCAGTTCTTTTACTTTTGACAGGTAAAAAGTGGGCGCTTTTAGTAAGCCTATCCACTATTACCCAAATGCTAGTGTTGCCTCTCCTAGACCTAGGCAGCCCATCGATGAAGTCCATTGAGATACTATCCCACTTCCACTGCGGGACCTCTAGAGGATGCAGTAGTCCGCCAGGCTTTTTCTGTTCCGCTTTAACCTGTTGGCACACCATACACTTAGAAACGAATTCTGCCACGTCCTTTTTCATGCCGTTCCAAAAGAAAGTCCTCTTTATGTCTTTGTACATTTTATCCCCGCCGGGGTGTATCGTCATCTTGGAGTGATGTGCTTCTTCGAGAACCTTCTTTATTAAATCGTTTATCTGTGGGACGCATAGTCTTCCATCTCGCCTTAGAAAACCCTTATCGTCGATGGAGTATCTGTTGAAGTGACTTGAAGTCTCGCCCCTAATTAGCCTATCAATTATTTCTACAAGCTGAGGGTCTTCGCGTTGTGCTGTCCCTACTGAATCCACTAAAGTTGGGCGCACTTCCAAAGATGCTAGCAAGCCCGGTACGAAGTCGGAGGAGGGCCTAAAGTCGAAGCTGGCTATAAACTCTAGGCTTTGTCTTTCAACAAACAACGGGCTTAGGGTCAATTTCTTTCGGCTCAACGCGTCTGCCACTACGTTGCCTTTGCCCGGAGTATAGGAGATTTCGAAATCGTACGAGGCAAGAAACTCCATCCATCTTTGTTGCCTCAAGTTAAGATCCTTCTGCGAGAAAAGATATTTCAACGATTTATGGTCAGTGTAAAGTTCGAACTTCTCACCTAGGAGATAGTGTCGCCAAGACTTGAGTGCAAAGACGATGGTGGCTAACTCAAGATCGTGGGTTGGGTAGTTCTTTTCGTGCACTTTCAACTGCCTCCCACCATAAGCTACTACCCTTCCTTCTTGCATTAAGACGGCGCCTAGTCCTGTCCCACATGCATCCGTATAAACAGTGAACATCTTCCTCCCATCTGGCAGCGTCAAAACTGGGGCTGTTGTAAGAGCCCTTTTCAGTCGTTGGAAAGCAAACTCGCAATCCAAATCCCAATTGAACACTAGATTCTTCTTAGTCAATTTCGTGAGCGGAGCTGAGATTTTCGCAAAATCCCTTATGAATTTTCGATAGAAACCTGCCAGTCCTAGAAAGCTTCGGACCTCAGTTGCATTCCTTGGTGTCTTCCAATCTTGTACCGCCACTACCTTAGCAGGGTCCACCGCTAACCCTTGTTTGGATACTATGTGCCCAAGGAACCTCACCTCTTCTCTCCAAAAGTGGCATTTGGAGAATTTGGCTTTTAGTTGATGGACTCGCAAAGTTTCCATGATTGTCCTTAAATGCTGAGCATGTTCCTCTTCACTCTTTGAAAAGATAAGGATATCATCTACGAAGACCACTACGAATTTGTTGAGGAAATCTCTAAATATCCTACTCATCAGGTCCACGAAGTAAGCTGGTGCATTTGTCAAGCCGAAAGGCATGACAAGCCATTCAAAGAAGCCGTCTGGGGTTCTGAAAGCCGTTTTATCGATGCTATCTTCAGCCACCCTTAACTGATGAAAACCGGTTGCTAAATCGAGTTGGGAGAAAACAGACGCTCCTACAAGCTGGTCAAATAAATCGTCAATTCTAGGGAGCGGGTGCCTATTCTTTTTCGTTAGCTTGTTGAGCTCCCTATAGTCAACACATAGACGGAGTGAACCATCCGCCTTTGTAGCGAACACCACTGGAGCGCCCCATTCTGAAATGCTCCTCCTAATGAACCCCTTTTCTAGAAGCTCTTTAATCTGCTTACTGAGCTCTTTTCTTTCTCGTGGAGCCATGTGTCTAACGGGCAACGCAACGGGCTTTGCATTATCTACAAGATATATGCGGAAGTCTATTTCCCGCTTCGGAGGCAAGCCCTTCACCTCTTCAAAGACATCCGGATATTCCCGGACCACTCTAACTGATTGTAAATTTTCAACAGAGGCATCTAGCGATTCAAGATAACTAAGCATAACCGCATACGAGGGATTACAAGAAATTTCCAAAGTATTACCGAGCTGGGTTAGGAGCCTAACAACCCTTTTCTCACAATCAAGGATGGCCCCATTACTGGATAGCCAATCCATACCCAAAATCAAACCATACCCCGAAAAGCCCAAAACAAAGGCACTACATTGAAATTCAACACTTAGAATAGAAATTTTCAATCCCAAACAGATCATAGACAAATGAGCTGGGCCCCCAATAGGGTTTGAAACAATTAAGGGGTCCTCTACCATACTAGTTTTTAGGTGCAGAGATTCTACTAAAGCAGACGAGATAAAGGAGTGTGATGCGCCAGAATCAAATAAAGTGCGAACGGGGTGATCATAAAGATAAACTACGCTTTCTACAGAAGTATTTATACCTCGCTGTTGCAGAGGTGGCGCTTCTAGCACATGAACCTGTGCCCCTGGGGTGGATCCAGCCCTCTGCCCCTGTCCTTGTTTCTTTGGGCAGTCCTTAGCCCTATGGCCTGTCTGACCGCACGAAAAGCACCCACCATTCTCCTTGGCCTTCTTTTTCCGGCAATCCTTTACTAAGTGCCCCACTTTGCCACAGAAATTGCACTTTCTCTTCTCTTTGTTGCCTTTCCCGCCTTTCTTAAAGTCTGTCTTCTTAGGCTGCAAACCCTCTTTCTTCCCTTGAGAGCTTTCTGCCTTTGTCTCCTTCTTGCCCTTATCCTCTTCATTCAGCAATGCCATTTGCACCAATCTTTCATACGTGGCCCCCATGGGTATATGGGTCATGGCCAAACTGTGTAATGGCTCATTTAACCCTTTGACGAAACGAAGAGCCTTCTTGTGGGGGTGTTGACTAGGTCAAGCCCAAACCTAGCCAGCTCATCGAATTGATTCACATATTCCCTGACTGTCTTGTCCCCTTGCTTAAGAAATAAGAATTTTTCCAACTGCAAACTTCTTTCCGCATCTGAGAGAAACTTAGTCTCAAACCTTGCCCTAAAGTCCTCCCATGTCTCCACTGGTCTTTCAGCATTAGTGACTTCCCACCAGTAGGAAGCCTCGCCCTTCAATAGCCACACCGCCAATTGTACTTTTTGTCTATCTTCTACCTCAAAGATGATGAACAGGTCTTCAGTTTCTTTCAGCCAATTCCTAGCTGCTACGAAGGACTCAGTTCCATGGAAATCCCTTCCTCCCATAGCTTTAAAATCTTTACATATCTTAGCAAAAGCGTTTCCCCGAGGAGGAAGTGGAGGAAAAGGTGCCGCTGCGGCTGGATGATTTCCTTCCGCTGGGGGAGGAGGAATGGTAGGACCTGGCTGAGTGGCCCTTGCTTCTAAGAACCGTCTAAACCAACCAGGTATTGGCACCCCTTCCGGCAAGTTAAGTTCTTGGGACATGCTGAAACAAAAAGGGTAGATTCAAAACGAAGGATAAGAGATAGTTCCTATGGCTTTGGGGAGTGGACTTTGCTTTTTAAAATAAAATAATATTTCTTTCTTTTAAAAATGCTTCTTTAAATTTCCCTTTTGAGAATAATTTTTCAAAACTTTTTATCTTATCTGGTAAACCTATGCTCTGATACCAAGTGAAACACCCCACCTCCGTTAGGGTCACTCTCAAAGGGAATGCCCTAATTTTGGTGGAGGTTTATAAGTACAAGTCACAGAGATACAAGACAGATATAAGAACACATATTTGTAAACATCGGAAGAACAACAAACTTTTATTTCATAAAAGTCAAATACGTGTTACAACAACATCCTTTCCAAAAACATAACATAACACTTTCATAATCTGTCTTGAGTACATTATTTAAAGAAGCATAAATAAAACATAGATAAACTGCAAAAGCCCCATAGTGGATTGTCCAAAGCCATAGTTTAAAACAGGAAAGTCCAAGCAATACATTTCTCTTCTTCAAGCTGGATGCTAAGGTTGGTCAAGCTGCTGTGTTCCCTCCCTGAGGACCTAGGGGGGGGGGGGAAACGGAAGAAAGAAGACGAAAGAAAAATAGAGTCAGACATAAAGCCTGAGTAAGTCTAGTACTATTTTGTCTATGAATAAAGAACTGGGTATGATAAGTATAAACAAGAAGTGGGCATGCACTATAAACTTGGTTAAATTGTCTAGGGTCGAATATTCTGCCGTACCCCATGTTATTCTCTGAACCCATATAAACTAGTTTCCAACTGACACCCATAATCAGGGTGATGTGATCCATTCTATGATGATCGGCTCCTACTCGCATAGTTACATGTGTCTTACGGCCCCCGATGTCGTAGTTACCTATGCTGGTCCCACCATGGGGTGTATCAAGTCCCATAGTGGCAACCCGACACAACCTTAGAGTGCACAGGTATGCTACTAGTGACCAGTGCCTTATTTTTCTGCGCCGGAGTGTGTGCACGCCCGCACTCCGTTAGAACCTACACTGCTACACCACCGCCGTCGATTTGACCTCTTACAATCAGCCCAGTAATCGTGCCCCACCCTGCCTAGCTTCAGCGTATCCTGATACACCTTTTAGGGTTACTGCTGAAAAGGGTCCCCCGTTACTAGGTTTTCTATCTCTAGCCAACATGCTAAGTTGGTTAAGTGTTTCCCTAACCTAACCCCACCTGTCCGTTTAGTTTAGCATGTTCCATTTTTGATTAAGTCTTTAGTTCACTTAATCCTAACAATCCTGACTCAGCCTTAATTGTCTTATTAAGGCCCTGACCTCTCACATTAGACAGGTATTGTTGTGGCTGCCTGTTGCCGGTTGGTTCCGGGCAGTCTTACGCCACAACTCAGTCTAACCTCGGGTCCTTATTGGGCTCCATGTTTAACCTCTCACATTGGATAGGTATTGTTGTGACTACTGGACAGCCGGGCGGTTCCGGGCAGGTTTACATCACAACTCAATCCAACCTCGGGTTAAACACATCGTATGTTCTACATTTACATATTTTGTCATTCTTCTTTATTTCTTATATGTAAATATTTGCGGCCCATTATTAAGTTAATGGTGTAAGGTTACACCAATCATGGGCCCAACCCATACTTGAATTTGGGCCCTTCTATTTTATATTTTCATTCATTAATTAATTTTAACCCAACGTTATTTTCCCCCGTTTTACACGTCCGTTTATATATATTGGGCTTAGCCTTTTAAAGCCCAATTTAGCCATGCGAAAAGGGGAGGCTTAAAGCGTGATTACATACACAAAGAGGGGAATGTGAGCGCATGAACTTGCAATACGACGTTGGAAATACAAAATAGAAACTGGTGTACTTGCATAGTGGTAACATAGGTGACATGAATCAAAGCATGTGAACTTGCATAGGTTTAACTGCAACATGAATCTATATTCTTATTTATGCATAATGTCAAACATAAGCATGGCATAAATATTTCTAGCATAAGCATGGCATAATGTCAAACATAAGCATGGCATAATATCAAACATAAGCATGGCATAAAGTTGTTCACATAACCATGGCATAAATATTTCTAACATGAAATCATGACTCTTACTTTAGTCATGTAAACTTACAAAAAGGGACTTTTTGAACCTAACCTAGCCATGTACCACATATGTCATCATATAATTCTTGTAAGCAAGATAGACTAAATCATGGATTTTAATTATGCCAAATATCATTCATAACCTAGCCATATTCATAAGTTTTCAAATAGGTTTTCTAGTACAAAAGCATGGCTTAATACATGATGCCAAATTCTTAACATAATTTCATATGGATAATAGCCAAACTTGTTCCAATTACTTACAAAATGATTTATGCCCAAAAATATACATCATGGTGGCATAGAAGCAAACCCCATACTTGCATGAATTTCAATCAACTACATACATGTAGCTTCAACATGGATTACATAATTTGCGAAATATTCCAAACGTATACTTGCATAGAACTACCGCATGTTGTTCTTCATAATGAATAACATAATTTTATAAATATCCAAACGTACATAGTATTTCAAATTGATAAGAACGCACAAATATGAATTACTTTATTGCCACAATTCACGCATACAAACCAACACAATTGTTTATTCATACCAAAGTAATACTCTACTTACAATGGTTGCGGTGAATTCTCTAATTAAGAGATATGATTCCTTTGTTGAATTGATTGGCTTAGGTTGCTTGAATTGCTTTAGGCTTTAGAACTTTCTCCCTAATCCTCTCTCTAGTTGGCGGCTACTCTTAGTCGTTCCTCAGCAACATGGCGGCTATGTTCTTAATTTTGAATGAATAGATTAGGGTTTAGTCTAGGGTTGTTTATATAGAGGTTAGGAACTGATTAGGACCATTGATGTTGCTAGGTTAGATCGTAGCCATTCATTAGATAGAGAGACCAATTAGAACCCGCCACCTAGCCCTAATGACAAAGCAGACCACAGAAATTCGACCAAACACAGACCTGGCCAGCCAGGTTGACTGGGCTCGACCAGGTCGACACCCCTGTCGACAGGGCTGTCGACAGCCCTGTCGACATGGGTAGCCCAGGTCGACAGCCCAGTCGACCTGGGTGGCCTAGGCGGGTGTTTATCCGCCCTGGCCCACTGGGCCCGATTTTTAATTATTTTATTCTGTTTGAATTTTAAATTTAATTCAAAACTTCCGAAGGCCATATCTTCTTCATACGGACTCCGTTTTTCGAAAACTCGGACTCTATTTCGCGTATTTTTCCGAGACGAACGCAATGGCGTATCCCGTTTCCCTTAGTTCTTTGATTTCAGATTAATTATGCTTTAATTTGTTAATTTCACAGTTATAGATTTTTCGGGGTGTTACATATGGGTTACTGGTTGAAATGTGCCCCCACAAGCTACCCACCTAAGCTTGTCCCTTTTTCTAGTGCATCCCACTTAACCCTTTAATCATGTTTAATTACATGTTTCCACTTGGTTAAGTATTCTAATCGTATTTTCTATTGCCACCCAAGGCAACCCACTAGATTTCCACATGCCACCCAAGGCACTTACTTGATTTCCACATGCCACCCAAGGCACCCACTTAACCCCTCATGCCCCACTACATGCTTATCTGGTTAAACGTTTCTTAATTGATTAAGAACGTAACCTTTGTAAAGACCTCTCACATTAGACTGTCTTTTATGGCAGCTGGATTTGCCGGTCGGTTCCGGGCAGCCTTACGCCATAACAGAGTCTAACCTCGTGTCTTTACACTTGTCACGTATTTAGTTTATGCCTAAGACCTCTCACATTGGGCCAATCATTTGTAGCTGCTGGATTTGTCGGTCGGTTCCGGGCAGTCTTATGCTACAAAAGGGTCCAACCTCGTGTCTTAGTCGATTAATTACACCTAATTAATCACCCCCATAATTTGTATTAATTATCCCTAATTAATTACAAATTTAACGATGTACATAATTGACTCAATTATGTCCATCCAATTTATGGTATGCATAATCATACCAGCTTCACACCATTTTATTAACATGAATATTAACCCTATCGTTCCCCACGTAATACGTTGACATGACCTACTTAAAAGGGAAGATTCATGACAAACACAATGGGTTCAACTTGCATAACATTAGCATCAACATGGGTTTTAAAGGTGTCAACATGCATATATGACCATAGCATCAAACCCAACTAGCATAAATAATCAACCCAACTTGCATGAATCATATATGTCATCAAGAGGGTAACTTGCATAAGTTACCTATGTCATACAAAGGGGTAAACTTGCATATATATGTGTGACATATAAAGGGGTTAACTTGCATATGAATGCATCTCAGACAAAGGTGTAAACTTGCACATGTTACTTGCATATAATCAAACACCAAACTTGCATAACATGTCATATATGAACTTGCATATAATCAAACACCAAACTTGCATAACATGTCATATATGAACTTGCATATAATCAAACACCAAACTTGCATAACATGGTGTCATAATGGATCAATGTTTATCATAGTGATTTGCATAACTAGCATCATGAACTCATAGCATATGACTTGCATAACTTGCATAACATCATGAACACATAGCATATGACTTGCATAACTTGCATAACATCATGAACACATAGCATATGACTTGCATAACTTGCATAACATCATGAACACATAGCATATGATAACATAACTTGCATTGATCCACATACATAACCATAACCTCATTATATCTTATCATAATTAGTTTAGCAATTGCTTGCTAAAGGCATAGAAACTTACAATTTGTTGATTAGCACTCCTATGAAGAAGATTTAGTTGCTAGAGTTGATTAGAAGTTGATTTGAGAAGCTATCTTCTTCTACAATTTGATGGAGGCTCCTTCAAGTTGCATTTTGACGGCATAACGACGTTGTATCTATTTTTAGTATGGATTAGGGTAGTCTTAGGGTGTATTTATAGATTTAGGATGTAGTATAGTCCCTTAGATTAACCCTAGATTAGGTTAGAGCCGTCAGATTTCGTCACAAGCCCCAAAACTCAGTCTAAACCCCTTCAGATTGCACCCAGGCCAAACTGGCCGACAGGGGGGGGTCGACCCCTGGGTCGACACATGGGTCGACCCCTTGGGGGGGTCGACACCCATGTCGACCCTAGTGTCGACACCCTCTGTCTGGCGGGAATTTTCCCGCCTCTTCTGTTATTTGAAATTTGAATATTTTAAATCTGTTTTGAATTTTCTGAAACTTCGGATAGCCATAACTTCTTCATACGAAGCCCAAATCACGCAAACTCGGACTCTATCTCAACTAGAATTCCGAGACGAACACAATGGCGCAACCCATTTCCCTTAATTCTCACGTTTGAGATTAATTATTCTTTAATTACTAAACATTAATATTAAGTGAAATTAGGGGTGTTACATTCTCCCCTACTTAAAGGATTTCATCCCCGAAATCTCCAAGTCAAGAAGAACGTATCCTACCAACCAAACAACCATCTACTCAAACCATCAAACACTGGCATCCATTGTCCTTAAAGTTTCTAATGTTGTACGAACATATGCAAAAAGTGTGTGTATATGTTTCCTGTCTAATGCAAAATCAGGCGGTCCACGGATTCAGTTGACCTCCTTAATGCAAACCATGATAGTGCCATGCATCCAATAGTATGCAAAAGAATCCTATCGACACATACTATTGCTACATGTGTGCACAACCATACACCAGAATGCATCATCCATATGACAACACAACCATTATACATCCATTAATATAGCTACCTACACACAATTATATGCAATATGCAATATGAAGTGACTGAGCCGATCTAGTGTCTAAAGTGTGTGTGTATGCATCCGCGAGCAACCACTAGCAAACACTTGCATCCACACGCATCCATCAATCATAACATGTCTCAAACACATGTTTCAACCATAGGTTTACCCTATTTAAAGGTCAAAGGTACTAATGAGAGGACATACTAAAGATAAGATAAGTACTAGACAAACGATAAAGGAGAAGTTAAAAGACATACCCTCAAAAAGGAATGGGTACAGTGAACGCATCTTCGCTTCTGTCTCCCAAGTAGCATTGCTCTCATCCTCTCCCCACTGCACTTTGACTAGTTGAACCTCTCTGTTTCTCAACTTCCTAGTCTCTGACCCAAGGATGCGAGTAGGAGCTCGTCGAATAGTCGCATCACGCTCTACCTCCACTTCTCTAAGCAAGCTCGGCTCTACCACCTATGCGGTCTCATGTAGGCACTTCCTCAAATGTGACACATGGAATACGTCATGCACACCACTAAGTCTCTCGGGTAAATCCACTCTATATGCCATCCGTCCAATCCTTTCCTTAATAGGAAACGGTCCTACAAATCTTGGTGCTAACTTCCCAACGGACCCAAAGCGAACAACATTCCGTAATGGAGATACTTTGACAAAGACCATGTCCCCAACATCAAACTCCAGATCCGTCCTCCTCTTATCCGCGTAAGGTTTCTGCCTATCTTGTGCTGCTTTCATCCTTCTTTGAATCAAATCAATCTTTTCCGAAGTCTCTCTAACCATATCGGGCCCAAGCAAGATCTTATCCGTAGATTCCCACCAACATGTAGGTGATCGACAAGGCCTTCCATAAAGAGCTTCAAAAGGAGCCGTACCAATACTAGACTGAAAGCTGTTATTATACGCGAACTCCACCAATGGAAGATGCTCTTCCCATGTACCTCCAAAATCTAAGATACATAGCCTCAAAAGGTCTTCTAGAACATGATTCACCCTCTCGGTTTGGCCGTCCGTCTGAGGATGATATGCGGTACTCAAACACAACTGAGTCCCTACCGCCTCTTGCAAACTCTTCCAAAACTCGCTAGTGAAGATAGGATCTCGATCGCTCACTATGCTAGAAGGTACACCATGCAACCGAACTATCTCTCGAAGATAAACTGAAGCTAGCCATGGAGCAGTCCTCTTACTCTTCACGGGTATGAAATGGGCACTCTTAGTAAGTCTGTCTACCACAACCCAAATTCCCGTATTACCCTTCCTCGATCTCGGTAACCCATCAATAAAATCCATCGAGACGCTATCCCACTTCCATTGCGGAACTTCCAATGGGTAAAGCAACCCACCAGGTTTCTTTTGCTCCGCTTTCACTTGTTGGTACACCAAGCATCTAGCGACATACTCGGCCACATCTTTCTTCATACCGGCACAAAAGAAAACTCGCTTCATGTCTTGGTACATCTTGTCCCCACCGGGATGAATGGTCATGTTCGAACGATGCGCATCATCAAGTATAGCCTTCCTCAAACCCTCGTCTTGCGGTACACAAAGTCTACCGTCTCTACGCAACCACCCCCTATCGTCTAGGGTGTACCTACTCAAATGGCTGGACGACTCCCCCCTTATGAGCCTCTCTACCAACTCAACCAACTGTGGGTCGTCCCGATGTGCCTCGCCAATCCGTCCCAAAAGAGTAGGTATGACCTCTAAGGATGCTAGCAAACCGGGTATAAAGTCAACGGAAGGTCTGAAATCAAACATCAAGATAAATTCCAAGCTTCGTCGTTCCACGAACAATGGACTCAAGGACAAACTTTTTCTGCTTAAGGCGTCTGCCACCACGTTACCCTTGCCAGGGGTATACGCTATCTCGAAATCATAGGATGCTAAGAACTCCATCCACCTTTGCTGTCTTAAGTTCAAATCCTTCTGAGAAAACAAGTACTTCAATGATTTGTGGTCAGTGAACAATTCGAACCTCTCTCCAAGAAGATAATGGCGCCAAGTCTTAAGCGCAAAAACAATAGCGGCCAACTCTAAATCATGGGTAGGGTAATTTTTCTCATGCTTTCTCAACTGCCTTCCCCCACAGGCTATTACCCTTCCCTCTTGCATTAAGACTGCGCCTAGTCCTGTCCCACAAGCATCGGTATAAACAACAAATGGCTTACTCCCATCTGGCAACACTAAGACTGGAGCTGTGGTTAAAGCTCTCTTTAACCGTTGGAACGCATCATCACAATCTACGTCCCATGCGAAGACTAGATTCTTCTTTGTCAAGCGAGTTAATGGGGCTGATATCTTCGCGAAGTACTTGATAAACTTCCTATAGTAGCCAGCCAACCCCAAGAAACTCCTCACCTCGGTAGCATTCTTCGGAACCTTCCAATCTTGGATGGATACTACCTTCGCGGGATCCACAGCTATCCCTTCCTTAGAGACCACGTGCCCTAAGAACCGCACTTCCTTCCTCCAAAAGTGACATTTAGAGAATTTAGCCTTAAGGCTATGCGCTCGAAGAGTCTCCAACACTTCCCTAAGATGTAGGGCATGCTCTTCTTCACTCTTAGAAAAGACTAAGATATCATCCATAAAGACCACCACGAACTTATTAAGGTACTTCCTGAACACCCTACTCATCAAATAAAAAAGTATGCAGGGGCGTTCGTCAAACCAAATGGCATCACAAGCCACTCATGGAAACCATCCAGAGTCCTAAAGGCAGTCTTGTCTATGCTATCCTCAGCCACTCTCAACTGATGAAACCCCGTGGCCAAGTCCAACTGCGAAAACACTGAGGCGCCAACCAACTGATCAAAGAGATCATCAATCCTCGGCAATGGGTGTCTATTCTTCTTTGTGAGCTTGTTGAGTTCTCTATAGTTTACACAAAGTCTGAGGGACCCATCCGCCTTCGTGGCAAAAACTACTGGAGCACCCCACTCCGATATACTTCGTCTTATGAACCCCTTCTCAAGCAACTCCCCTACTTGCTTATGGAGTTCCCTCCTCTCACGAGGAGCCATGTGGCGTACTGGTAAAGATACTGGTTTAGCATTGTCCACCAGATATATTCGGAAGTCTATCTCCCGCTTCGGAGGTAAGCCCTTCACCTCCTCAAACACATCCGAGTATTCCCAGACCACTCTAACAGATCGCAAACTCTCGACCGAAGCGTCAAGCGATTCAAGATAACTTAGCATAACAGAATCCATGGGATTACAAGAGATCTTGAGAGTGTTACCCAAGCGGGTCATGAGCCTAACAACTCTCCTTTCGGAATCAAGAACGGCACCATTACTGGATAACCAGTCCATGCCCAAAATCAACCCATAGCCCGTGAAGCCCAAAACAAAAGCATCACATCTAAACTCAATGCTAAGTATGGAAATCTTCAAACCCAAACATATCATGGACAAATAAGTGGAGCCCCCAATTGGGTTTGAAACAACCAAGGGATCATCTACTAGACTGGTGTCTAAGTGCAGTGACTCAACTAATGATGATGAGATAAACGAATGCGATGCGCCAGAGTCAAACAAAGTACAAACAGGATGATCAAACAGAAAAAACAGACTTTCAACGGAAATAGTTCTACCTCTTTCCTGAATCGGTGGAACCGCGAGAGCCTGAACTTGCCCCCTTGCCTGACCTGGTGCCATAAGAGCTTGCACCTGTCCCCCTGAGGTAGATCCCGTCCTCTGCCCCTTCTTAGGGCAGTCCTTCACTAGATGCCCTGCTTCGCCACAATGGAAGCAGCCAGTCTTCTTCTTCTTCCGACAATCTTTGCTTAGGTGGCCTGGTGTCCCGCAATTGAAGCACTTCTTCTTTCCCTTGCCACCGTTGCCTTTCCCACCCTTGTTTTGCTGTTGCTGTTGAGGTCTCTTCTGATCTCCTTTCTTCTCGGGTGCCTTATTAGCATTGGGACCCCTCTCTTCCTCATGCATGAGTGCCATGTCTACTAGCTTCTCAAAGGTGGCCCCCATAGGGATGTGAGTCATAGACAATCCATGCATCGGTTCATTCAAGCCCTTAACGAACCTCAAAGCCTTCTTCTCCGGTGTATTCACCATGTCTATGCCAAATCTTGCTAGCTGATTAAACTTGTTGACATATTCCTTTACTGATAGGTTTCCTTGCTTTAAAGTCAAGAACCTTTCCATATACAAGTTTTCTTCCGCCCTTGAGAGAAACTTTGCCACAAACCTTTGCCTGAAATCCGCCCAAGAGTCAACAGGGCGCTCTCCATTAGTGACCTCCCACCAGAACGAAGCCTCTCCCTTCATTAACCAAGCAGCTAACTTGACTTTCTTTCCTTCTTCCATCTCAAAGATATCTATCAACTCTTCCACCTCCTTAAGCCAATCCCTAGCTTCCACAAAAGTTTCTGATCCTTGAAAAGGTTTCCCTCCCATAGCCTTAAATTCCTTGCAAGTCTTAGCGAAAGTATCCGCTCGAGGAGGAGGAGGGGGAGGAAGATCGGGTGCTACTATTAGTGGAGGAACATTTGCTGGACCCGCTATGGCGGCCCTAGCCTCCATCCACCTCCTATACCATACTGGTATCGTTACGCCCTCTGGAAAGTTAAGATCCTCAGCCATGCTGAAACGAAAAAGGAAAGATTCAAAACGGGGAATTCGAAAGATAAAGATATGGCTATTAGGGATTATGCTTTTCTTTCAAAAACTTTTCTCTTAAAAGACATGTTGTTGAAAATACTTCTTCCAAAAATGATTTTAGAAAAATAGTTTTCTAAAAAAATTATCTGTTCCGGTAACCTTCAGCTCTGATACCACGTGTAACACCCCACACCCGCTAAGGTCACTCACTATGGGAATGCCTTAACTTCGGTGGAGTATTTTAAGTGAATATAGAACAGAAAAATTACAACAAGACAGATATAAATAATACTTGTTAACTAAAATATCATTTCATTGTAGCAGAAGGTAAACATGTTTGGTTACAAAACCATGAAACAAGAGTCAAGTACTAAATATCCATCCTGATAAAACATAAGTACATAATCCCACTACATAACTAATAGCCATAATAGAAAAGATAAGTTGGGCTTTACACCAACGTCCAAGCTCCAAAAGATAGATAAAGAAATCTGATCAAAGCCCACTAGTGCTAGGCCGAACCTGAGGACTTGAGGGGAAAAAAGATAAAAACAACGGGGTCAGACATAAGTCTGAGTGAGCCCTATAACTTTAACAATACAATCATTAAAGTAATTAGGGTATGATATAAACTTTGTACGGTAATGACTGGGGATAAATGACTACACTAAGCAGCCAACTACACATAGGATGAACTATGACATCGGTAAAGACGCATCTACCCACCCAAGGGTAATTACTACACTGCACCACACCAGTCATTTCTACTTAAAGGTTGATCCCACCCAAGGACTTAGAAAGTTTAACTAGTAGTTTCGTGTACCCCTAGCTGACTACATAGGTGCCGTCTGCCCCTATCTCCACTAGGTGTACCCACTACTCCCTAAGCGATCGACTCCCTAACGTAGATACTCGTGCTGGCCCCACAGTGGGGTGTATCACTCCCCAAAGTGGCAACCCAATACAACCAACGGTGCACGGCTTATACCTACACGATGCAACAACGTCTTACCTACCAGCCCGGGTACACACACGCATATGAAACCCGTTGGACTTGCGTTGCCACCGCTAACCCGTTTTGGCCTCTTATAGTCAAGCCCACTACGCGTGTCCCGTCCTCGACATGGGTCGAGCCCAATAAGATACATATGGGTTACTGGTTGAAATGGGGCCCCACAAGCTACCCACCTAAGCTTGTCCCTTTTTCTAGTGCATCCCACTTAACCCTTTAATCATGTTTAATTACATGTTTCCACTTGGTTAAGTATTCTAATCGTATTTTCTATTGCCACCCAAGGCAACCCACTAGATTTCCACATGCCACCCAAGGCACTTACTTGATTTCCACATGCCACCCAAGGCACCCACTTAACCCCTCATGCCCCACTACATGCTTATCTGGTTAAGTGTTTCTTAATTGATTAAGAACGTAACCTTTGTAAAGACCTCTCAAATTAGACTGTCTTTTATGGCAGCTGGATTTGCCGGTCGGTTCCGGGCAGCCTTACGCCATAACAGAGTCTAACCTCGTGTCTTTACACTTGTCACGTATTTAGTTTATGCCTAAGACCTCTCACATTGGGCCAATCATTTGTAGCCGCTGGTTTTGCCGGTCGGTTCCGGGCAGTCTTATGCTACAAAAGGGTCCAACCTCGCGTCTTAGTCGATTAATTACACCTAATTAATCACCCCCATAATTTGTATTAATTATCCCTAATTAAATACAAATTTAACAATGTACATAATTGACTTAATTATGTCCATCCACTTTATGGTATGCATAATCAGACCAACTTCACACCATTTTATTAACATGAATATTAACCCCATCGTTCCCCACGTAATACGTTGACATGACGTACTTAAAAGGGAAGATTCATCACAAACACAATGGGTTCAACTTGCATAACACTAGCATCAACATGGGTTTTAAAGGTGTCAACATGCATATATGACCATAGCATCAAACCCAACTAGCATAAATAATCAACCCAACTTGCATGAATCACATATGTCATAAAGAGGGTAACTTGCATAAGTTACTTATGTCATACAAAGGGGTAAACTTGCATATATATGTGTGACATATAAAGGGGTTAACTTGCATATGTATGCATCTCATACAAAGGTGTAAACTTGCACATGTTACTTGCATATAATCAAACACCAAACTTGCATAACATGTCATATATGAACTTGCATATAATCAAACACTAGACTTGCATAACATGTCATGTATGAACTTGCATATAATCAAACACCAAACTTGCATAACATGGTGTCATAATGGATCAATGTTTATCATAGTGATTTGCATAACTAGCATCATGAACTCATAGCACATGACTTGCATAACTTGCATAACATCATGAACACATAGCATATGACTTGCATAACTTGCATAACATCATGAACACATAGCATATGACTTGCATAACTTGCATAACATCATGAACACATAGCATATGACTTGCATAACTTGCATAACATCATGAGCACATAGCATATGATAAGATAACTTGCATTGATCCACATACATAACCATAACCTCATTATATCTTATCATAATTAGTTTAGCAATTGCTTGCTAAAGGCATAGAAACTCACAACTTGTTGATTAGCACTCCTATGAAGAAGATTTAGTTGCTAGAGTTGACTAGAAGTTGATTTGAGAAGCTATCTTCTTCTACAATTTGATGGAGGCTCCTTCAAGTTGCATTTTGACGGCATAACGACGTTGTATCTATTTTTAGTATGGATTAGGGTAGTCTTAGGGTGTATTTATAGATTTAGGATGTAGTTTAGGCCCTTAGATTAACCCTAGATTAGGTTAGAGCCGTCAGATTTCGTCACAAGCCCCAAAACTCAGCCCAAACCCCTTCAAATTGCACCCAGGCCAAACTGGACGACGGGGGGGGTCGACCCCTGGGTCGACACATGGGTCGACCCCTGGGTCGACACATGGGTCGACCCCTTGGGGGGGTCGACACCCATGTCGACCCTAGTGTCGACACCCTCTGTCTGGCGGGAATTTCCCCGCCTCTTCTGAAATTTGAAATTTGAATATTTTAAATCTGTTTTGAATTTTCTGAAACTTCGGATGGCCATAACTTCTTCATACGAAGTCCAAATCACGCAAACTCGGACTCTATCTCAACTAGAATTCCGAGACGAACACAATGGCGCAACCCGTTTCCCTTAATTATCAAGTCCGAGATTAATTATTCTTTAATTACTAAACATTAATATTAAGTGAAATTCGGGGTGTTACATTGTTGGTCGTAGAATTTGATATTGAATATAAGCCGATATATTTTCTATTCAGAGCCTTGTATTTAATATCAAATGTGATTTGGGTTTGTTGTGAATGGTGTCTTCATTAACACTGTTCTTAAGCCCTGTTGAGAAAAAGACTAAATCTTTTTATTTGGAATTAATGGAGTGCACCAATTAAATGGTATTTAATTGGAATTGAATTTGAATTGATTTTTGGGTTTATCGTAAACGGTGTTTTAAATAACACTTGTTCTTTAACCCGATAATTAATGTAATGTGATTTTGGGTTTATAGTGAACCATGTTTTAAATGACATTGGTTCTTTAACCCCTTTAAAGACAGGACGTGTTTTTCCCAAGTTAAATAATCATTGATAGTGATTATTGGGAAGATTAAAACCAAGTGGAGTTTTAACGAATCTTTAATTAGATTAAAATAACCGGGAATGGAGTATCACCAGTTTTGCTCCAAGAGATAGTTAAATCTTTAATTAGATTTGAACGTGAAATGGTAATTGAATTTACCGATAACACCGTTGTGTTAGATATGAAGTATGACCTGTTTTACTTCATGGGATGAATAGGTTGGGATTGGGAAATAAAATAAATGATTACTTCAATGTGGTTCGCTAATCCCGACTAATTTGAACTGAGATTCAAAAGGAGAATAAAGAATAAATTTAAAGAATTAATCTTTGATAAAATTAATGGGAACCTTTCCCAAAGTGTAAGAATATCTGAATAAATGAATATTCTGAATTGGAATGGGGCGTATGTTGTGTTTGTGTAACACTTGTTTATTATATACGCGAGTTATCCAGAAAGACCGGGTTTATCCCATTCTGAATAACTGATTCGACGTGGTATCGAGGATGAAGACGGTGTTTGAAGACCGGAGGTCTTCATATCGTTTGGGTGATTACTGATGATATTGATTGGGCTGTACACCCTAGAGGAGGGAATCAGTTGGTGATCGTCTAGACGTACTTGGAGATCGATGGATATGCGAGGTACAAGGTGCCTCCGGTTTCGTTCAGACCCAGAACGGACTTGTAAATGGACTGTGTGTCTGAGATTGGATTTTATTCTGTGTGATTGATTTCTATTAAATATAAATCTGTTTGGCGGCGGAGAATTTATTTTCTTGCTTAACGCCCTTCTCTGAGACGTACGAGCTCAGTGGTTATATATTGATGGATATCAATCGCATGAAGTGAATTTCCTGTGTGGCATGCCTAAGTGGCAAATGATCAAGGCCTCTGTTGAAAAGCAAAGTCTAGTGGTTGATGATCAAAGCACCGCATGTGTGGCATAGCTTTGTGTAGCGTTGATTTGCGAGCCTTTACACCCCAGTTGTGAACCAGAAACGGGAGAAGGATCCAGGGAGGGCATGCGCTTCTTTCTAGCTAGTGGCGGTGTCACTGCTTAAACTGGCTAACATTTATGTACTTTTCACCTGTGTGGTTATTGCTGTTGCGAGGCGCCTCGGATATATCGGTCGATCTGGGACCGATGGATTCATTGGGCTCATTTATGCCCTAAGGGCGGGGAAACGCAGTATTCAGGCATTTTAATCCACATCGGTGGACTGGCCCTGTGGGTCCTAAGGCTTGACAGAGTACTTTCCTGAGACATGGTAGGCTAGATTGTCTCGAATCGGTAGAGGACGATCCCTGGCCTCGGTTCACAGATGGAAATCCAATTTCCAAATACGTGACTTTGCGGTTTTTGATTGTAGAGCCTAGTATGGCGACATAGTGGTATGGGGCACTTATACCGTCTATGATTGATATTTATGATTGTAATTGTTTTGACACTATACACTTATAGTAATAAAAGACGAAATTTAGTGTATCAAGCATTCTTTGGCTATTATAAGGTAAAACCCTATCCTCCGGCTTGTGTTGCATTATGTGATGGGACCTGGGTCTTATAATAGCTTCATTTTTCTTTATTTAGCATTGCGCTATTGTTTTATGCACTGGTGTTCTTGGGAGGAAACCCGTTCCGTGTTATACGGCGTGGTCCCTTGATTTACCTAACTTTAAAGTAAAGATTAATAACTGTTTTAGTTATCACACCAGTCACATGACTGACCTGGAGTTTATTGTTTTAACCTAAACTCTGGTTGCCCTTATTTTGACACGGGCAGCTAGTAGTTTTGGTTTTGCAGATTTATATTCATAGGATCCTGATTTACAGCTAGAATGGCACTCGTAAAAGCTCTGTATCCGTATATTATTTTCAGTTGTGTTTTGTATTATTTTTCCGCTGCTATGTAATGTAATTTAAATCTATGATATTTTCTGTTGTGTATTATTTGTTTATACTCTGTATATTCTTTTATTCTGATGAAATTGTTGTAATAAGCAATGAAATCTTCTTCTTTCTGCGTTCTGATTTGTCTTGTCCTCAACTCAATCCGGACTTTCCTGTCCAGGGAAATTCGGGTCGTAACAGCTTGGTATCAGAGCTTTGGTTTACAAAGCTCAGAGAACAAGACACATTCGAACCATACGAAAGAATTCATCAGAGATTGGATTAGTAATATCCAACGGGAATGACTCGTTAGAGATAGGATCAGTAGTATCCTAAAACGAGTGTGAAGAGTAGTGTTTTTGAAATAAAAGTGAAAACAAATTTTGTTTTGAAAATTTAAATCAACTATTCGTATTTGATTATTTATTTTATATTGAATTTGGACAATGCAGTATATAAAGATTTTGCGTATACGTCTGATCCGCGTATATTCAAAGTTTTAATATAATGGATAGATATAGAATCACACTCTAGCCACTCGAGGATAATTTTGATGATGTCCAGACATTATCAGTATTTATTTTCGTGTTTCGAAGGTGGGATTTCTATATGATTCCAATTGACTGGTGTGAGAACCAAAATTAGATAGGGCATATTGTTGTGATTTGGCACCAAAAATCTGATTTTTTGACTATATATCAAAGTTATGAGTTTGAATTGATAATCAACTAATTGATTGATGGTTGTGTTGTTTGATTATTGTTTGACTAATTAAATGTTGAACCTTTAGCCAAAATGATCAAATAGTGAGTTGTATTGAAAATTTGTCGCATTTGCATGCATGTACATGTACTTACATTGAACAGGTCATAGCAAGGAGGCTAGAGCATAAGAATAAAATTGTTTGCCCGACAAATAGGTACATGTTTATTGTATTTCTTTGGGTTTGGATGATTTTATGAGCCGATTGGCTAGCCGCTTGGCTTTTTCTTTTTCTTTTGGATTGAAGAAGGCCATGAGAGGCTATATGAAATATCCCCAAGTCTCCGGTGCAGGGGAGGTTATGGAGAAATTTTTCGAAAATTTAGGGTGTTTGCCAAATTTTTGAAAAATTTGAAAAGTTCTTAGAAACTGAAAAGTTGAAGAACTTAAGCCGTAGAGAAAATAGTGAAAGTTGAGTTGATTTGTTAAACAACTTTGGGCTTCGTTCCTTTTCGGGGACGAAAAGTTTTAAGTGGGGGAGATTGTAATAACCCGGAAATCTGAGCCAATTTAAAAAAAAAATTGGCGATTTTAGTGAATTTTGAATATTTAAAATGAATTATTTTAAATAATAATGACGTAAAATTTATTTTCGATGAAGTTAAAACAAATAAATTTATTTTAATTATATAACGAGCCTGAAATGACGCGGTAGTTTGAAAATCCTACTTCGAATTTCAAACGAATATACAAAATTCGTTTTAAGTCGGAATTGGACGACACCAAAAATATTAGAATCTAATTGAGAATATCTTTCAAACGAATCCGAAAAATTGAAATTTCATAGCGGGAATTAAAAGATATGCCCAGTTGAAAATTCAGAATAGTCGCTATGAAATTCTGGCCCTTAAAAATGGAAATTTTGCAAATGACCTCGGTTTTAAACGAAGCAACTTTTGTTGGGTCCGTGATGTCAAGTTATTGCTAGATTCCAAAATTCGTAATTTTTCGAATCAATATGTGAGCGTGGCGAAGGAAAAAGCATTTGACCAGTTTTAGTTGATTTTAATCGACTAAAAAATGGCCATTTTACAAACGGCCTTCAAATTCGATGAAATTAGTTTTGTTAGGACCGTATCGTCAATATGAAGCTAGAAAATATTTTTTGGGAATTTTTAGGGCCCGTATGTGGCCTCGGTAAATTGAAATGTGCGTTCAAATTCAATATATAGAGTTATATTTTGATTTTGACGAAAATTGATCGAAACGGTCGAATCAGCCTACGATACATATCCCATTGTGTTCGGAATGGGGGTAATTGGCTAGGGACGAAAGTCGATGGGTTCGATTTCAAGTTGGAAATAAAAAGTTACTTTTTAGAAATATAAAATAAATTAAATATATATTATTATGTTGGGCCAAGCCCTTTATATCCTCTCCTAAGCCCTCCCCCCCCCCCCCCAACCGTTCATTTGACAGAAAAAATAAGAAAAAAAAATCAATCGCGGCCCCCCAATACCGCGCTTCCACGCCTCCTCCGCCGCCGCTGGTGGCAGGCGCACCACCGCCACCCTTTCCCCCTTCTTCGATCTCCCCTTCTCCTTCCTCCCCTCCTCCGCAGCTTCGACGCGAGCTCCATAAATCGATCCCCCTCCCCCCCCAGCTGAACGGAGCTGCCGCCGCAAGTAAAGGGACCGCCGGAGCCACCATGCTCGACGCTGCACCTCCCCGACAACTGACCACAACCCTCCTCCGCCACCAAGCACCTCGCCTCCGACTGCGAGCTACCCTGACCACCAAACCACCGTGAGTTTTTTTATATATACTGATTTTATTTTGTTTTCAAGTTTTAATATATAAGCATTGATTTTTAATTCATATTTTTATATATAGAAATTGATTTAAAATTCAGATTTTAGGTAGAAACCATAGGATTGAAAATTAGGTTTTTTATATAGGTTCATGATAATAAAAATAGAATTTTCATCTATATAGTAGCGATATAAAAATAGAATTTTTATCTATATAGTGACAATATAAAATGTGATTTTTATCTATATGGAGAGATTATAAAAATGTGATTTTTATATACATAGCAACAATATAAAAAATTTATTTTTATATATGCAGTGGCTACGGACAACGAAAGTGACAAAAGGAGAGCACGGCGAAGATTTCTACATAAGAAGAGTCGTGACGTTTGGATTAGCTAGTCAGTGAGAAATCCTCACTTTTATTTCTATTTCTGGTTTGAAATATATACTAGGATGCAGTTGGTGCTTAGTAGCACTCGACACCCGTCGTCCACAGACCATGGATGACTTGTTTGTTTGGTTGTTATGTTATGAAATTTGATTGTGTGATGTGGAACAAAATAAAATATTTTATAGTGGAAAATATTTTATGGTTAAAAAAATAATTTTTAACGTGTATATTAAATAAATATTTATAAACAAATCGGACGATTTGTTTATATACACTGATTTGACTGATATTGATTGGGACGGTAAATTTTACACATCGCCCAACTGCACAAATAAAATCTGTGTTTGTTAATTTGAAACCCCACACGGGTATTGGGATGATATTTGGCATACACTAATCCCAATTGTTTTGTTGTTTGTCAATCGATGGGTTGACAGACAGTGTAAGCGTTAATTATTTATATTCAATGCTTATGCAGTTGTTTGGTGCACTCTGGATGATGGTTGATTATTTATCGTTGTTGTTTATATATATGTGTTGTAGAAAATCCATATAATTAACATTATATGGTAATTGATTGGGCCTCATTCCAATATAGAAAATGAATTCATGTGTTGAATTGAAAATAAATTCATGTGTTGAATTGGAAAATATTCATTTGTTGAATAGAATAAACATTCATATGTTGAATAAAAGCCGTGTTGGATAGATTGACGCCATTTTGACGTGAACGATATTTATATCGATTTTATTCATTTTTCAATGAATATTGAAGTGATTTTGAAATTCGAATTATATTGAATAGATTTGAAATTCGAATTAAATTGAAATTCGAATTAAATTGAAGTGATTTTGAAATTCAAATTAAATTGAAATGAATTGAAATTCGAATTAAATTGAAATTCGTATTAAATTGAAATGAATCTAAATTCGAATTAAACTGAAATTGAATTGAAATCGATTTGAAATTAA
Source organism: Allium sativum (assembly GCA_030737875.1). Taxonomy (NCBI): domain Eukaryota; kingdom Viridiplantae; phylum Streptophyta; class Magnoliopsida; order Asparagales; family Amaryllidaceae; genus Allium; species Allium sativum. The sequence goes on from CM060924.1 coordinate 987,201,381, forward strand.
ATTAAAACAAATTTATATTGAAAAATTCAATCTTGATTTGAATTTGAAAAGGAAGTTGAAATCGTTTTGAAAACGAATTTAAAACGATTTATAAAATATGTTTTAAAAGGAAATCGATGAAGTATATATTATATATATAATATAATGGCCTGAATAGAACGCGCCGCGGTAGTTCGCGAATTTCGACCATTGACTTCGAATGAATATTGCGGGAGATCCGACCATCAGATTCTCCTAAAACCGGAACTGTTGGGTTCGTATCGAAAAGAGCTTTCTAACGAATATTAAAGATTTGAAATCTAACGGCTGGATTTGGAATTATGTCCAAATCAAATTTGGAAAAAGGTCGTTGTAAGTGCAGTTCGATGGCCGTTGATGGAAATCGACTGTACGGGCCTTGATAAAACTATTAAAAATAGTAATAATTTGTGTAAAATCATAAGAAATGATTTGTGAAGAATTGGGATGAAAAATTCCATATTTGAAAAGATAAAAATATATTTTCATCGAAATGAACTAGTTTTGAACTAGAATTATAATTCTATTTATTTTTAAAATAAATAAAGTGGATTTGAAATGGTTTTAAAAGTAACCAGAATTTCCAATAATTGAATTGGAATGGATTTGAATCAAAATTGTCTTTGGAATATTTTGATGTTGGATTTCGTGATGGTACGGATATTGTTATGGGAATTTGAAAGATATATTTATATCGTTATTTCCAATATGATATTATAGAATTTGATATTGAATATAAGCCGATACATTTTCTATTCAGAGCCTTGTATTTAATATCAAATGTGATTTGGGTTTGTTGTGAATGGTGTCTTCATTAACACTGTTCTTAAGCCCAGTTGAGAAAAAGATTAAATCTTTTTATTTGGATTTAATGAAGTGCACCAATTAAATGGTATTTAATTGGAATTGAATTTGAATTTGAATTGATTTTTGGGTTTATCGTGAACGGTGTTTTAAGTAACACTTGTTCTTTAACCCGATAATTAATGTAATGTGATTTTGGGTTTATAGTGAACCGTGTTTTAAATGACATTGGTTCTTTAACCTCGTTAAAGACAGGATGTGTTTTTCCCAAGTTAAATAATCATTGATAGTGATTATTGGGAAGATTAAAACCAAGTGGAGTTTTAATGAATCTTTAATTAGATTGAAATAATCGGGAATGGAGTATCACTAGTTTTGCTCCAGGAGATAGTTAAATCTTTAATTAGATTTGAACGTCAAATGGTAATTGAATTTACCGATAACACCGTGGTGTTAGATATGAAGTATGACCAGTTTTACTTCATGGGATGAATAGGTTGGGATTGGGAAATAAAATAAATGATTACTTCGGTGTGGTTCGCTAATCCCGACTAATTTGAATTGAGATTCAAAAGGAGATTAAAGAATAAATTTAAAGAATTTACCTTTGATAATATTAATGGGAACCTTTCCCAAAGTGTAAGAATATCTAAATAAAAGAATATTCTGAATTGGAATGAGTCGTAAGTTGTGTTTGTGTAACACTTGTTTATTATACACGCGAGTTATTCAGAAAGAACGGGTTTATCCCATTCTGAATAACTGATTCGACGTGGTGTCGAGGATGAAGACGGTGGTTAAAGACCGGAGGTCTTCACATCGTTTGGGTGATTATTGATGATCTTGAATGGGTTGTACACCCAAGAGGAGGGAATCAGTTGGTGATCGTCCAGACGTATTTGGAAATCGATGGATATGCGAGGTACAAGGTGCCTCTGGTTTCGTTCAGACCCAGAACAGACTTGTAAATGGACTATGTGTCTGACATTGGATTTTATTCTGTGTGATTGATTTCTATTAAATATATATCTGTTTGGCGTCGGAGATTTTAATCACTTGCTTAACGCCCTTCTCTAAGACGTACGAGCTCAGGGGTTATATATTGATGGATATCAATCGCATGGAGTGAATTGCCTGTGTGGCAAATGATCAAGGTTTCTATTGAAAAGCAGAGTCTTGTGGTTGATGATCAAAGCACCGCCTGTGTGGCATAGTTTTGTGTAGCGTTGATTCGCGAGCCTTACACCCCAGTTATGAACCAGAAACGGGAGAAGGAACCAGGGAGGGCATGCGCTTCTTTCTAGCTAGTGGTGGTGTCAGTGCTTAAACTGGCTGACATTTATATACTTTTCCCCTGTGTGGTTGTTGCTGTTGCGTGGCGCCTCAGATATATCGGTCGATCCGGGACTGATGGAGTCAATGGGCTCATTTACGCCCCAAAAGGCGGGGAAATGCAGTGTTTAGGCATTTTAATCCAGATCGGTGGACCGGCCCTGTGGCTCCTAAGGCTTGACAGAGTACTTGCCTGAGACATGGTAGGCTAGATTGTCTCAAATCGGTAGAGGACGATCCCTTGCCTCGGTTCACAGATGGAAATCCAATTTCTAAATACGTGATTCTGCGGTTTTTGATTGTAGAGCCTAGTATGGCGACATAGTGGTATGGGGCACTTATGCCGTCTATGATTGATATTTATGATTGAAATTGTTTTTACACTATACACTTATAGTAATAGAAGACGAAATTTAGTGTATCAAGCATTCTTTGGCTATTATAAGGTAAAACCCTATCCTTCGGCTTGTGTTGCATTGTGTGATGGAACCTGGGTCTTATAATAGCTTCATTTTTCTTTATTTAGTATTGCGTTGTTGTTTTATGCACTGGTGTTCTTGGGAGGAAACCCATTCCGTGTTATACGGCATGGTCCCTTGATTTACCTAACTTTAAAATAAAGATTAATAACTGTTTTAGTTCTCACACCAGTCACATGACTGACCTGGAGTTTATTGTTTTATCCTAAACTCTGGGTGCCTTTATTTTGACACGGGCAGCTAGTAGTTTTGGGTTCGCAGATTTATATTCACAGGATCCTGATTTACAGCTAGAACGGTACTGGGAAAGCTCTGTATCCGTGTATTATTTTCAGTTGTGTTTTGTATTATTTTTCCGTTGCTATGTAATGTAATTTAAATCTCTGATATTTTCTGTTGTGTATTATTTATTTATACTCTGTATATTCTTGTATTCTGATGAAATTGTTGTAATAAGCAATGAAATCTTCTTCTGTTTGTGTTCTGATTTGTCTTGTCCTCAACTCAATCCGGACTTTCCTGACCGGGGAAGTTCGGGTCGTAACAAAAATGTATGCAAATAAATTATTCTTTTATTTGTCATTAGAATACATAGAAAAATGTGTATAAATAAATTATTCTTTTATTTTTCATTGAAATACATAGAAAAATATGTACAAATAAAATATTCTTTTATTTGTCATTAGAATACATAGAAAAATGTATGCAAATAAAATATTTTTTATTTGTCATTAGAATACATAGAAAAATGTGTGCAAATAAAATATTCTTTTATTTGTCATTAGAATACATAGAAAAATGTATGCAAATAAATTATTCTTTTATTTGTCATTAGAATATATAGAAAAATTTGTACAAATAAATTATTCTTTTATTTGTCATTAGAATACATAGAAAAATGTATGCAAATAAATTATTCTGTTATTTGTCATTAGAATACATAGTATAATGTGTACAAATAAATTATCCTTTTATTTGTCACTAGAATACATTGAAAAGTTTAACAATAAAAATTTACATTTTTATTCTATGTAAGAAGTAATGAGAAATGATCATTATTTGAAATAGAAAAGTTCAGCATCGAAAATTTGCATTTTTATTAAATGTAAAGAATGATCATTAAAAAGATGTATCGTTTGATAAACTATGTTAACATAAGAAATTACATTTGTTAATGTAAAATGAATCATTAAAAAGATTTATCATTTGATAAAATATGTTGACATAAGAAATTACATTTGTTAATGTAAAATGAATCATTAAAAAGATGTATCGTTTGATAAAATATGTTAACATAAGAAATTTCATTTGTTAATGTAAAATGAATCATTAAAAAGATGTATCGTTTGATAAAATATGTTAACAAAAGAAATTACATTTGTTAATGTAAAGTGAATTGTTAAAAAGAAGTATCGTTTGATAAAGTATGTTAACCTAAGAAATTACATTTGTTAATGTAAAAATATGTGAACAATAAAATATTCTTTTATTGTATGCATATGAAATGTAGAAATTGTATAGAAAATAAAATATCTTTTTATTGTATACATAGGAAATGTGTAGACAATAAAATACTCTTTTATTGTAACACGAAATGTGATTGAACCAAAAATACATGGTTATTGATATGGATTGTGATTGATTGATGGTTTGGATTATGCTCGACCAGTCTAAGAGCAAAATATGTTTTTACATTTAGCATTGGGTAGGTAGAAATATATGTATGCTAACATCTTGTGAAACACTTCACGATTTGATTATAAGGTGGTTAGCGATGTTTTTTATTTCAAAATTAATGGATGATTTTTAAAAGTGATTTCTTAAGTAAAAAGAATAATATTCCCGATTTTGGAGAGGGAATGTTTTATAAAACAAAAAGGATTTATACCCGATGATTTCAAAATGATTTGGAAGTAGAAATCTATATAGATTTGAACGTACTTGTGATTTTTATGTTGTGAAATGATTTTTCCCTACTTCGGGATATAAAATGATTTAGCAATTATGTGGCTGAAGATGCGGGTGACCTGAAATTGACTAACCGTGTGATTGCGTGTATGTCTTCCCCAATTGGTGAGATGGTGCATTGTCAGTGTAGCCGTTAGGTGCATATATATATATATATATATATATATATATATATATATAAATATATATATATAGGTTCGGTTAGGGTGTGTACTACCCGGTCCTGAGGGAACATGACTGATATTTGGTTTCATACTTGTTTGTATGTTTTGTTACGTTTTGGAATTCATATTTCCAATTGTTTTGTTTTCAAATCCCGAAGTGAAATCTACTTTGATATTAAAAAAATATATATGTATTTCAGAATGATTAGAAATAAGAAATCGGGAATAAAGTCCGAAGAAATAATTTCTGTAAAGTGAATTGGATTTTGAAATCTAAGATTAGGGATCAAGCCTAAATGGGTAGACTAAGGAATCGCATGTTGATTTATGCATTGTAGATCCCTATCTTTATTTATGGTAGTAGTATATGCACTGGCAATCCAATGGAGTAAACCCATTCCGCGTTAGCAGCGTGGTTCTGTGATTAGCCTTATTATTATGTAGGTCAAGTAAGATTTCTCATACCAGTCCCATGACTGACCTGTAGTTTGTTTCACTTGGAAACTCGGGTGGCCATATTTTCCACACGGGCAGTCGAGTAGCTTGTTTTGCAGATATCTATTTATTAGGTAGGATTCTGGATTGAAGCTTAAAGTTGTGGCTAGAGCAATGATAGTCTTCCGCTGCATTGTGTTAAGTTTGTTGTAATTTAATCTTTCGCTGTAGTGTTTATTTCGATGTACTCTGATATTCTATACTCTGATATAACATTAATGTAATGTTTATAAAAGTCTGTTGTTACTTGTTATGATGTGTTGTATGCCCAAAGTTAGCATATTCGGGTTTTTGAACGGTCTTAGTCGATTTTGTGATCGATTAGGTCCGGGCAAAATCCGAATCGTTCAGCTGGTATTAGAGCTTTGGTAAATTCAAATCTTTGGGGTACAACTTGTTAGAACTGAACAAAAGACTCATCAGAGGTAGGATTAGTAATTTCCTATAAAAGAATACTCATTAGAGATAGGATCAATAGTATCCTAAAATGAGAAAACTCGTTAGAGATGGGGTTAGAAATGCCCTAGAATGAGTTGAGAGTAACAAATTTATAATTAACGTATTTGTGATTATATATATAATCCAATCTTAGAAAATATGACTTTTGATATATATAAAAGTTATGTATATTTGAAAAGCTAATCAACTAATGGATTGATGATTGTGTTGTGTGATTATTAGTTCAACCAGTAAAATTATTGAAACCAATAAAAGAATGAAAATTGAGTTGGTTAGTTAAAACAATTTTAAGCTCCATTCCTTTTCGAGGACGAAAAGTTTTTAAGTGGGGAAGATTGTAACAACCCAAAAAATCGGAAAAAATTTAGAAAAATTATTTTTAGAAATTTTAACAAAATTGAGTCAAAATTTAAAATTTTGATTTTTAAATTATAACAATGCCCATGAAAATAGCCGTTTTGCATAAGACCTCTGTTTTCGACAAAACCACTTTTGTTGGATCTGTAATGTCAAATTATTGCTATGTTTAAATTTCCATAATTTTTGGAATTAATATGTGAGCGTAGTAAACTAAAATGCATTTGTCAATTTCAGTTAAATTAGATCGACCATTAAAAAGACCATTTTTCAAAAGGTCTCCAAATTTGACAAAATTACTTTTGTTAGGACCATATCGACAAAACATAGCTAGATTTATTTTTCGGTAATTTTTGGAGTCAGTATGTGGCCTCAATAAATAAAATATGTACGTTCAAATTCAATATTGACCGTTATATTAATTTATATTTTAATTTTGACAAAAACTGATCAAAACAATAGAATTGGCTTCCGAAACATATCTCATTGTGTCCGGAATAGGGGTATTTGGTTAGGAACGACAGTCGTTGGAGTTCGTTTGGACTTTGGACAAAAAAGTTTCACTTTTTGGAGATAAGGGAATCAAGTAATAATACAAAATAGGGTATAAATAGCCCATCTTTAGCCCAAACCCTCATTATCAAAACCCCAGCCACCGGTTTCATTTCATGGCCGAAATAATTCAGATTTCTTTCCCTCTTTTCTCTCAATCCATCAAGAATTAGAAGATGATTTCGGCATAAAAGTTGTAGAGATTCACATGCTCTACAAATTCATACGGTTAAGATCATGTTTTGGGTCGTATTTTTCGCGACTCTGCCTCAAGGGCTACGGTTTGGCTGCTAATTCATGGCCCTTGGGGAGCTCAAATTCAAAGTTATTCATGGTGAAGATGGAGAAGAAGAAGGCCTTCGATGTGGTGTATTCAGATCGGGTACCAGGAGGTTCTAGTGATGTGGGATTTGGAGAGATGGACCGAGCTTTTGGGTTCGATGGTTATAGCAAAACGAATGACGGAGAGAAAGGGTTAAGCCCTAATCCTGTAATTAAGTTTGATTAATAATAATTAATTAATAAATTATGTAATCAAAATGTTTAATTAACGATATCTGTGACGATCCCAAAACCCCGTGACACGGTGTTAAGGATAATCATTGGAATATAACACATTAATCATCATTAGCAGATCACAGATAATAGCATAAACAGAAAGTAGAATAATTTACACACATATGACAGCGGAATCATATAGATATCATCACATCAGAGAAGCACAGTACAGGATACAACTTAGTGCATAATGATACATAGTCAGTCACCATCGCCTGAGGCGGAATCATACATAAGAGCACTCAAAATAAATATCATTCTACATCGCCAATGGCGGAATCATAATATAGATACAATAATGGCGGATAAAATCCAAGTCAGCACGGTGTAGTCAAGCCTCGCCATGAGCCAAAAGGTGCGTCAGAAACCTGTAACTAGGCTGCTCATGTGAAAATGAGGGCACCCGAGTTTGCAAGGTGAAACAAACTACGAGTTAGTCATGGGACTGGTATGAAAAATCTACTTAACTTATTAACAACAATAATAAGGCAAATCAAAGGACCACGCCACTTTCGCGGAACGGGTTTACTCTAATGAGTGCCAGTGCTTGAAATAAAGTAAATGATTAAATCATCGCAATGCTTTTTATAAAATGAAGCCATTATAAGACTCAGGTCCCATCACACAATGCAACGCAAGCCGGAGGATAGAGTTTTTACCTTATAATGGCCAAAAATGCTTCATACGAATAAAGTAAAAGTGTTTGATATTATTACTAGTGCATATATGTTTCAAAAGCGATTTCAATCATAAATATCAATCCTAGGCGGCATAGCTACCATCTACTATGTCGCCATACTAGTAATACAATCACGTCCGCATATTTCGTATTGGAAATTGGATTCCTTCATGAGTCGAGGCAAGGGGCAAGCTCCTCTCCGTTCGAGACACTCTAGCAAATTTCCCAGGACCCCACTATGACCCTTGGAATCGGCTGGGCCGGTCCTCTCTTACTTTTAAGGATTAGTTATTCCTGAACACACGTTTCCCGGTCCTTATAGACCTATAATCGAGGCGCCTCGCATTCCAACAACCACACAGGTGAAAAGTATATATAATGTCAGGGCTGGTAGGTCACTGACACCACCATAGCTAGAAAGAAACGTCGTGCTCTCCCAGCGGTCCATCTCCCATTTTTGACTCATACCGGGGTGTGAGGCTCGCGAATTCACGTTATACACAAAGCTACGTCACACAGACCATGCTTTGATCATCAACCACAAGACTTTGCTTTGCAACAGAAGCCTTGATCATATGCCACTTAGGCGTGCCACACAGGCAATCCACTCCATGCGACTAATTTCTATCAATACATAACCTCTGAGCTCGTACGTCTCAGAGAAGGGCGTTAAGCAAGAGAATAAATTCTCCATCGCCAAACAGATATATATATTTAACAGAGATCAATCAACACAGAACAAAATCCAATGTCAGACACACAGTCCATTTACAAGTCCGTTCTGGGTCTGAACGAAACCGGAGGCACCAATTCCTCGCATATCCGTACAATCAACAGTATGTTTGGACGGCCACTACTTCAGTTCCTTCATGGTAGCTACTCCAATCACGAGCATCAGTAGCGCCCATCCATCCAATGTGAAGATCGTCGGTCTTCAACCGTCTTTCACTCTTCGACTTCTCAACGTCGATCGATTATTTGAAATGAGATGAACTCGGCCTTTTCATATAATCCACGTATATTTAGATTTTCAAATCAATTAATCACATGGTTGGACTATTCAACATTCACATTTCAGTTCTTTAGTTATAATTCTCATGTTAAATATATTCAACCATCACATATCAAGCAAACACAACGAAATTGGTTTATTTCCACTCTATATTGTCTATAGTATTTTATAACGATATATCGCCATTTTTATTTAATTTAAAATGGCCCTATTTAATTAAACGACGTTTCAGGTCGTGCCGATGCAATGGCGCTGCTTTTCACTAATTTTGTTTTACACATATCTGGAAATCTAACCATTGGATCTTCACAAATTTTATATCATTAGGAAGGACTTTTCAAAACGAATCCAATGGTTTCAGTTTTGGGAAAATTCGACGGTCGGATCTTCCACACTAGCCATTTGAAGTTACGATTTCAATTTACGAACTACAGCGTCGTTATTCGATTTAATTTAATTATATTTATATATATATATATATATATATATAAATATAATCATTTCTGGCGATGTTTTTCTTCAAATTTGAATTAAACATTCTAGACAATCCAACCATCGGATCTTCACAAAGTTTGTGCCGTTGGAAAGATATTTCCAAGGCGAACCCAACGGTTGCGGTTTCGGGAAAATCCAATGGTCGGATTTCCCGCACTAGTCGTTTGAAATCACGGTTTCAAAACATGAACTGCACGACCACGTTTTGTTTTAATTTTATTTATATTTATATATTTATATAAATATAGTTCATTCAAAAATTCCTATATCGTTTCCACTTCAATTATTTCACTAACGCCTTTAAATTTCGGAAAATTTCGCCATAACCTCCTTTGTACGGGAGGGTCTGTGAAAATTCCCAAATAGCCACACGGGCGTCTCATATCAAAAAGAAAAAGAAAAAGCCAAGCGGCTAGCCAACAGGCTCATAAAATCATCACCCAAACAAAACAGTAAATGTGTACCTATTTGTCGGGCACAAAATTTTATTCCTCTTCTCTAGCCCCTTTGCTATAACCTGTTCAATAGATATGCATGTACATATATACAATTTCTATCACTTATTATTTTCCATTCAACTTCATATTTGATTTACTTTGGTTTAAAAACACCATTCATTCTAATGTTGCATGCATAGGCTAAAATCATATCATTAGCTAATTAATGTATATTTCAACTCATGCATATTTTATTTGAACAAGTTGCTATTTTTAACACTTCACATTTCAAAGATGATAATTTTGGCGAACTAAAATAGATTTCAACACATGACTATTTTATTTAGTTCCTATGCATGTTAAAAATAATATTCCTTCACCAATATTTATTTCAACGTCCGCATATCTCTAGCACATCACATATGTGATAAAAATGATATTTTTATCATTTAAAATATTTATTCGACAAATGGATGTTTCCAACACTTCATAGTTTCAATAAAAATGTAATTTTTATTGTTCGGTCTTTTTATTCAACACATGAACTTTTCCACTACACACACTTCTCAACACATGAGCATTTCCACACATGGATATTTTATTTATGTTGTTCATATTAGAAAGATGGAATTTTTATTGTTAAAACAATTTATATATAAGGCGAATATTTTTCATACTACATATATATTTTAAAAATGTGATTTTTATTGTTTAGACACTTCATTCATTCACAAATGAATTTAATTGTCACACATCACTTTTCAACACATGAACATTTCCACACATGGATATAGTTTCAACATATGACTTTAATTTCAACGCATGAAAATAATTTCAACATATGAAAATTATTCTAACACATAAAGATTATTCAAAATTTCTTGCAGCATAACGGCAGGGTAGTTAAAACCGGTACCGTCCCTAGTACGGCTCCTCGCTCTACCTTAAAACCTCGCGGTTTATGACAATGGGGATTCATGCATCTAATTCGCACGCAGGCGGCATGTTTATTTTTATTTCCACAAATATTTACAATTCATTTCAATCACCAATGGGTATTTTTCAACCACAACCAAACAATATCAATCACAAACAATTATTCAACCATTCGTATTTTTCATCCAATATTTCACACAAATTCACAACAATAAATTTCGTCCATGGTTTGTGGACGAGGGGAGTACATATATATATATATATTTAATATAATTGCTATATTTCACTTGCATATAGCTTACACTACGCTTGTACATGAGGTATACAACACGTGTGTAATTTATATTTCGCTAATATAATTTATACATGACATTTTCCACTCAAATTTATTTAATTTAAATTTCTCACATTGGTTTGCGGAGTGCTAAAAATCGTAGATGACTCAGAAAAATCCGGGGCTTCTTCTATTGGGTAGAGAGCTTCCTTGCGGTCCCGATGTTTCCTGTTTCATCGAATTTCGTCAACACACCAAAAAGATATGATTTTTCAAAGTGTAAAGATAAAAAAGAACTCACCTATCACGAAGGTTCAAACTAGGTTTGCGGTTTTCGCGAGAACCGGGGCACGAGGGGATGATCGGCCAGTTGGACGTGAAAGAGGGAGGAGAGGGCTACAGGCGCGCGGCGGTTTGGTGGCGTTCGGTGGTCAGGATCGGCGGCGGCGGCGGTTTAAAGGTCGGAACTTTGGAGGGGGATATCTCGACGTAGAAGCAATGATAGGGGGAGCTCCTTGTATGGATTTGAAGAGGGGAAGGAGAACTACAAAAAGTTGAACTGGGGGAGGGGCTGATTCGGGCTGTGGTGATCGGAAATCGCCAGGGAAGGGGGGGCCTTTTCCGTCGTTGATGTTGGGGTCGGGGGGGGGGGGTTCTGATTTTTTTATTTTATTTTATGAATGGAGAAATATGATTGGTCGATGGTTTTATTAAATTTTTAAATAGTGTTTTCTCAAACGAACTCCCTTTCAAACCCAACGACTGTCGCCCCTAGCTAAATACCCCCATCCCGGACACAATGGGATATGTTTCATAGGCCAATTCGACTGTTACAGTCAGTTATTTTTTAAATTAAAGTATAAAACATTTAATTTTTAACTTTGAACGTACATTTCAATTTGCCAGGGCCACAAACTGATTCGAAAAATTCCAGAAAAATATATCTAGCTATGTTTTGACGCTACGGTCCCAACAAAACTAGTTTCGTCGAATTCTGAGATCGTTTGAAAAATGGCCATTTTCTGGTTGATCTAATTTAACAAAAATTGACCAAACACATTTTCTTTTGCCACGCTCACATACTAGCTTAAAAAATTATGAAATTTGAAATCTAGCAATAGTTTGACATCCCGGACCCAACAAAAGTGGTTTCGTCGAATTCCGAGGTCGTATGCAAAATATCAATTTTCCAGGGCTATATATTATATATAGCGACCATTTTGAAAATTCATTCGGCCATAACTTTTGATTCCCGTTATGAAACTTTGATTTTTCAGATTCGTTAGAAAGGTATTGATAAACAGATTTAAATATTTTTGGTTTCACAAAAATCCGTTATATTTTACACCCTGCACAGGCAGTCAAAGTTTGAATTCAAATTTTCAAACTGACTCACTATTTCTAATTCACTATTTTATTGAAATATTCTATTTCAATTGTTCAAATTCCTTTGAAATCACCAATTTAAAAATTTTAAATTGGCCCGTATTTTCCGGGTTATTACAATCACCCCCACTTAAAACTTTTCGTCCTCGAAAAGGAAACAACAGTAAAGTAGGAAACAAAATGTAAATGCAAAGTATTGTAAAGGTACCTTGCACCGGAGTTAGTCAGAGATATCCACTCTGCATTTGGGGTAAGCTTGCTTAATGCTTTCCTCAGTTTCCCAAGTACAGTCTCTAGGATCACTGCTCCACTGCACTTTAACTAAATGAACCTTTTGCTTCTTAGTTCTCTAGTTTCTTTGCCAACAATCTTTAATGGCTCTCTTCTGAGTGCTAATTCTGGAGTTATGTCTACATCCTGTTGCGCTGCTTCTTCTACAACAAGATCTGGATCATGCACATGTCTTTTAAGTTGTGATATGTGAAATACAACATGCACTCCAGGCAACCAATCCGGTAATTGAACCCTATAAGCAAGAGTTCCAATTCGTTCAAGTATAGGAAAGGGACCAATAAATCTCGGTGCCAACTTCCCAGCTTTGCCAAATCTGATTATTCCTCTCATCGGAGAAACCTTCAAATAAACACGATCACCAACAGCAAATGTCAAATCTCTCCTTCTAGAGTCTGCATAACTTTTCTGTCAGCTTTGGGCGGTTCTCAAATGCTTTTTGATGAAGTCGACTTTATCAGATGCTTCTCTAATCATATCGGGTCCTAACACAAGTCTGTTGCCAGGTTCTACGCAACATGCTAGAGATCGGAAGAGTCTGCCATATAACGCTTCAAATGGCGACATTCCCAAACTTGCTTGATAGCTATTGTTATATGAGAATTCTGCCAAATGCAAATGATCTTCCCATTACCCACCAAAATCAATTATACAAGCCCGCAATAAATCTTCTAGAATTCTATTCACCCGCTCGGTTTGGCCGTCTGTTTGAGGGTGATAAGCGGTGCTCATATTCGGTTTTGTTCCCAATTCTGTCTGGAAAGCCTCCCAGAATTTGCTAGTAAATAGGGGATCTTTATCACTGACTATGCTGATGGGAATTCCATGCAGCTTAACAATTTCTTTGAAATATATCTGTGCTAGACTTTGAGTGGTTCTATTGGATCTGACAGGTATAAAATGGGCAGTCTTCGTGAAGCGATCTATGATTACCCAAATACTGTCATTACCTTTCCTGGTCCGCGGCAAACCATCTACGAAATCCATGGAAATCTGTTCCCACTTCCAACCTGGGACTTCCAACGGTTGCAGCAATCCAGCTAGCTTTTGTTGGCCACTCTTGACCAATTGACAAGTAGGGCATCTGCTAACATACAAAGAAATATCTCTTTTCATTGCCTTCCACCAGAAAGTGTGTTTGATATCGTTGTACATTTTACTCACACCAGGATGGATGCAAAATTTGGACTTATGGCATTCGTCTAACACTTCTCTTCGAAGGCCTGGAATATTTGGAATGCAAATCTTATTATTTAACCTGAGAACCTCCTTATTGTCAACACGAAAACTCGTGGTTTCACCTTCCTTGACCCTCTGACTGATTCTCTGAATGAATTCATCGTCTTTTTGAAGGGCTGAAATCCTATCAATCAATCCAGGTGTAATTATAAGATTGGCAATGATTGCGGTTTTCCTACTAAGCGCATCCGCTACAACGTTAGCTTTCCCCGGCGTATACAGGATATCAAGATCATACGCTGTAAGAAATTCCAGCCAACGCTGCTGCCTCAAATTCATATCTTTCTGGGTGTATAAATACTTCAATGATTGATGATCTGTGTACAGTATAAATTTCTCGCCCAATAAATAATGCCTCCAGATTTTCAATGCAAAAACGATGGCTAGCAACTCAAGATCATGAGTCACATAATTCTTCTCATGCGGTTTCAGTTGGCGGCTTGCATAAGCGACTACTTGACCTCTTTGCATTAACACTGCACCAAGACCTCTAATCGAAGCATCTGTCCAAACCGTTAAATCCTGATTGCCATCAATAATGGTTAACACTGGAGCAGTGGTCAGTTTCGATTTCAATTCCTAGAAAGCTTCTTCACAGTCGGAAGTCCACTTGAATTTCTCATGCTTCTTCGTGAGCTTCGATAACGGACCGGATATCTTCGAAAAATCCTTAACGAACTTTCGATAGTAACTAGCCAACCCCATAAAACTTCTAACTTCTGTGGGAGTAGTGGGTTGTTTCCAGTCTCGAATCGCTGTTATTTTGCTTAGGTCAACAGAAATTCCTTTCTCTGACACGACATGGCCAAGAAATTTCACTTCTTCTTGCCAGAAGACACATTTAGAGAATTTGGCTTTGAAGACATTCTTTCTTATAATCTCCAATACTTGTTCTAAGTGCTTTTCATGCTCAGGTTTTGATTTGGAGTAGATTAAAATATCATCGATGAATACGAGGACAAATTTATTCAGAACTCCCCTGAACACTCTATTCATTAGATCGACAAAGTATGCTGGAGCGTTGCACAGGCCAAATGACATTACTAACCATTCATAAAATATGTCTGGACCCCTGAAAGCTGTCAAAGGAACACACTCTTCTGCTATTCTCAATTGGTGAAAACCTGTAGCTAGGTCCATTCGGGAAAATACTTTTTCCCCATTCAATTGGTCTAGCAAATCATCAATGTGGGGTAATGGATACTTGTTTTTGAGCGTCTGTTTGTTGAGGTCTCGGTAATCAACGCATAATCGAAGAGTACCGTCTGACTTTGGGACAAACACAACAGCTGCACCCCAATTAGAAAAACTAGGTCTGATTAGACACTTCCACAACAGTTGACGAGTTTGATCGCCTAATTCTTCTTTTTCCTTCGGAGTCATTCTGCGAATTGGATGTACTACTGGTCTGACATTGGGAATTAGATCGATTCGGAATTCTATTTCTCCTTGCGGAGGTAAGTTTTCAACTTCTTCAAACACATCCACATAGTTTCTAACAATCGGAATATTTTCTATGGAAGTGGGGATAAGTTCTAATGCTGACCAAAATTCTTCTCTACTTGGATTCGAACCATGACAGGGTACCGTAATATATCCAAGCTTCGTTCGAATTTTAACGATTCTTTCTGCGCAATTTACCTCAGCTTCGTATTTCGTTAACGAATCTAGCCCAAGGATAACGTCGAATTCGGGAAAATCCATAACGATTAAATTGAAAGGAAACTGGTATCGGGAGAAAGAAGTAGAAACCTTACAACATGAACTGAGGGTAATAGAACCTCCTATCGGGTTATGTACCTCAACCGATTCTTTAAGCTTCCTCTGTTTTAACTTTAATTTGTGCATGGTGTTATTAGCAATAAAACTACGCGACGCACCCGTGTCAAATAATACAGAAACAGGAATATTTTTAATTGTAAGTGTACCTCCCAAAACATCAGGTTTACCTGCTCCATCGGAAGCGGCTGCCGGGCTCGACCCGTCATATACGTGAGCTACTGTGGCTTTCTTCAACAAAGGACAGTCTTTGACCAGATGATCGGTCTTGTGACAATTGAAGCACGAGCGAGGGTTCTGGGAGCCTTGGCTCGAACCATGAGAATTTGTCTTCTGCCTCTTCGGAGTTGTGTAGACATTTGAGTAGTGCCCCCGGCTTGCCACAGTTAAAGCAATTTCCTCTTGGCGGCTTGCCAGTCTGAGGTTTTGAAGATGCTGCTTGGCTTGACTCGCCTTGATTTACAGCAGGCTTGCGCTTGTTTCCGGCTTGGCTTCTAGCGCGATCCTGATCCAGATGCCTTTGATCAAGGTCTTCGTAGTTTCATGTCATTTCCACCAATTCGTTGAATTCCAGCTTGACATGGGCCATGGCTCTATCATGATATTGTCGTCTTAGCCCAAGGATAAACCTCTTATTTTTGGATTTTGCGGTGGCGACGAGCTCCGGAGCATAGGGCGACAACAGTGTAAATTTATTGAGATAATCCTGCATGGAAAGATCCCCCTGCTGGAGATTGGCGAAGTCATCGTGCATTCGTTCTAAAGCTTGTTCTGGGACATATTTCTCCTTGAAGAGTTCTTTGAATCCATCCCATGTTCTTCCAGCTTCTCTATTCCCGGCGGTGAGAGATTCCCACCATAGTTCAGCTTGTTCCTGCATAAGCCAGGCGCCCATAATAGCTTTATCTTTGTCTCCAAGCCTTAGGCCTTCAAGAATTTTCTCGCATGTTTTGAGCCATGCAAGGGCCTGTATTACGGTGCCAGTTCCCGAGAAGGTCTTGCCTCCTAAGTTATTATATCTCTTAGCTACACGGTCTAGCTCGAAGTATTGAGCTGCCGGAGGTTGTATCAAAGGTCCTTCTTAAACTGGGGCTTCTCCCCTTCCTCGGCCTCGGCCGGCACGGCCTCCTCTAGCGGCGGCTGCTCTGGTAGCCATTTGTCAAATTATGTATAAGCAAGAAAAGAGTCAGCTAACAGAAATGATAGTTTATTGCATGATTAAGCAGATAATTTACGGAAAGATAACGATGGACTGATCAAATTATTTTTGCTATTCTGCTAGGCTCATTCTAGGACTTTACTAGTCCTATCTCTAATGAGCAACTCGCCTTAGAATACTAATGATTCTATTTTGATGAAATGTTTAATGTGTTAGACTCCAGAACTAAGGTTAACCAAAGCTCTGATACAAGCTGTGACGATCCCAAAACCCCGTGACACGGTGTTAAGGATAATCATTGGAATATAACACATTAATCATCATTAGCAGATCACAGATAATAGCATAAACAGAAAATAGAATAGTTTACACACATATGACAGCGGAATCATCTCATCACATCAGAGAAGCACAGTACAGGATACAACTTAGTGCATAATGATACATAGTCAGTCACCATCGCCTGAGGCGGAATCATACATAAAGAGTACTCAAAATAAATATTAGTCTACATCGCCAATGGAAGAATCATAATATAGATACAATAATGGCGGAGAAAATCCAAGTCAGCACGGTGTAGTCAAGCCTCGCCATGAGCCAAAAGGTGTGTAACACCCCCACACCCGCTAAGGTCACTCACTAAGGGAATGCCTTAGCTTCGGTGGAGTATTTAAGTGAACATAGAACTGAAAAATTACAACAAGATAGATATAAGTAATACTTGAAATTTAAAACATCATTTCATTGCAGCAGAAGGTAAACATGTTTGGTTACATCTCAAAAACCAACAAGAGTCAAGTACAAAATATCCATCTGGTTAAAACATAAGTACATAATCCCACTACATACTAATAGCCATAATAGAAAAGATAACCGAGCTTTTCTTCAAAAGTCCAAGCTCCAAAAGATAGATAAAGCAATCTGATCAAAGCCCACTAGTGCTAGGCCCACTCTGATAACCTGAGGGTTGGGGAAAAAGATAAAAACAACGGGGTCAGACATAAGTCTGAGTGAGCCCTATAACCTTAACAATACAATCATTAAAGTAATTATGGTATGATATAAACCTGGTACGGTACGACTGGGGATAAATGACTACACTAAGTAGCCAACTAGACTTAGGATAAACTAAGATAACGGTAAAGACGCGCCTATCCACCCAAGGATAAATACTACCCTGCACCACACTAGATCTACCCACCTAAGGGTAATTCCTACACTGCACCACACCAGATCTACCCACCCAAGGGTAATTCCTACTTAAAGGTTGATCCCACTAATTGTACTTAGTAATTTTTGTTAATAGTTCCGTGTACCCCTAGCTGTCTACATAGGTGCCGTCTGCCCCTATCTCCACTAGGTGTACCCACAACTTAGTTATTTTATTAGTAGTCTCGTGTACCCCTAGCTGACTACATAGGTGCCGTCTGCCCCTATCTCCACTAGGTGTACCCACTACTCCCCAAGCGATCGGCTCCCTACCGTAGATACCTGTGCTGGCCCCACAGTGGGGGTGTATCACTCCCCAAAGTGGCAACCCGAGACTATCAATGGTGCACGGCTTATATCTACACGATGCAACAACGTCTTACCTACCAGCCCGGGTCCACACACGCATATGAAACCCGTTGGACTCGCATTGCCACCACTACCCCGTTTTGGCCTCTTATAGTCAAGCCCAGTACGCGTGTCCCGTCCTCGACATGGGTCGAGCCCAATAGATACATATGGGTTACTGGTTGAAATGGGCCCCCACAAGCTACTACTTAAGCTTGTCATTTTATCTAGTGCATCCCACTTAACCCCTTTTTCATAATCATGCCCACTTACATGTTAAGGTTTGGTTAAGTCATCTAATCATATTTCAATTGCCACTCAAGGCATCCACTAGATTTCTACATGCCACCCAAGGCACCCACTTGATTTGCCACATGCCACCCAAGGCACCCACTTAACCCTTTAATCATGTTTAGTTACATGTTCCACTTTGGTTTAAGTATTCTAGTCGTATTCTCTATTGCCACACAAGGCAACCCACTAGATTTTTCCACATGCCACCCAAGGCACCCACTTAACCCTTTAATCATGTTTAATTACATGTCCCACTTTGGTTAAGTATTCTAATCTTATCTTCTATTGCCACCCAAGGCAACCACTAGATTTCCTCATGCCACCCAAGGCACCCACTTAACCCTTTAATCATGTTTAATTACATGTTCCACTTTGGTTAAGTATTCTAGTCGTATTTTCTATTGCCACCCAAGGCAACCACTAGATTTTCTCATGCCACCCAAGGCACTAACTTAATCTCCACATGCCACCCAAGGCACCCACTTAACCCTTCATGCCCCACTACATGCTTATCTGGTTAAGTGTTTCTTAATTGATTAAGAACGTAACCGTTGTAAAGACCTCTCACATTAGACTATCTTTTATGGCAGCTGGATTTGCCGGTTGGGTCCGGGCAGCCTTACGCCATAACCGAGTCTAACCTCGTGTCTATACACTTGTTATGTATTTAGTTTGTGCCTAAGACCTCTCACATTGGGCCAATCATTTGTAGCCGCTGGATATGCCGGTCGGTTCCGGGCAGTCTTATGCTACAAAAGGGTCCAACCTCGTGTCTTAGTCGATTAATTACACCTAATTAATCACCCCCATAATTTGTATTAATTATCCCTAATTAATTACAAATTTAACGATGTACATAATTGACTCAATTATGTCCATCCACTTTATGGTATGCATAATCATACCAACTTCACACCATTTCATTAACATGTATATTAACCCCATGGTTCCCCACGTAATTCGCGAACATGACATAAAAGGGAAGATTCATCACAAATACAATGGGTTCAACTTGCATAACATCAACATGGGTTTAAAGGTGTCAACATGCATATAGCATTAACCCAACTAGCATAAATAATCAACCCAAACTTGCATGAATCACATATGTCATAAGGAGGTTAACTTGCAAAGATTATTTATGTCATACAAAAAGGGGTAAACTTGCATATGTATGTATGACATACAAAGGGGTTAACTTGCATATGTATGCATATCAAACAAAGGTGTAAACTTGCACATGTTACTTGCATATAATCAAACACCATACGTGCATAACATGTCATATATGAACTTGCATATAATCATACACCAAACTTGCATAACCTATCATGTATGAACTAGCATATAATCATACACCAAACTTGCATAACGTATCATGTATGAACTAGCATATAATCAAACACCATACGTGCATAACATATCATGTATGAACTAGCATATAATCATACTCCAAACTTGCATATCAAGGTGTCATAATGGATCAATGTTTCTCATATGACTTGCATATCTTGCATAACATCATAAACACCTAGCATATGACTTGCATAACTTGCATAACTTCATGAACATATATCATATGACTTGCATAACTTGCATAACACCACAAACACATAACATATGAGTTGCATAACTTGCATAACATCATAATCACATAGCATATGACTTGCATAACTTGCATAACATCATGAACATGTATCATATGACTTGCATAACTTGCATAACTTCATGAACATATAACACATAACTTGCATAACATCACAAACACATAGCATATGATAACATAATCTTGCATTGATCCACATTCATAGCCATAACCTCATTATACCCTATCATAATCATTTCAACAATTGGTTATTAAGTCTATAGAAAACTCACAACTTGTTGATTAGCACTCCTAAGAAGAAGATTAAGTTGCTAGCGTTGATTAGTAGTAGATTTGAGAAGCTATCTTCCTCTTTAATTTGATGGAGGCTTCTTCAAGTTGCATTTTGACGGCATGACGGCATTGTTTCTATTTTTAGTATGAATTAGGGTAGTCTTAGGGTATATTTATAGAGTAGTTAGGTGTTTTAGGCCCTTAGATTAACCCTAAATTAGATTAGAGCCGTCAGATCGCGTCCTAGCCACCAAAACACAGCCCAAAAGACAAGCTGGTGCACCCAGGTCACCTGGGCTCGACCAGGGAGGTCGACCCCTAGGTCGACCCTAGGGTCGACTCCCCAGTTGACCTGGTGGGCAGGTCGACTCCCCAGTCGACCCCCTGGGTCTGGCGGGATTTTTCCCACCACATCTGAAAATTGAATTTTTTTTGTTTTAAATCTATTTTTAAATTTCTGAAAACTTCTTTGGGCCTTATCTGGGTCATACGGACTCCGATTTTCAAAAACTCAGACTCTATTTCGCGTATTTTTCCGAGATGAACGCAATGGCATAGCTTGTTTCCCCTGATTCAGATTTTAAAATTTAATTCAGCCCTGTTTTATATTATAGCAAGTTATTCAACATACGGGGTGTTACAAGGTGCGTCAGAAACCTGTAACTAGGCTGCCCGTGTGAAAATGAGGGCACCCGAGTTTGCAAGGTGAAACAAACTACGAGTCAGTCATGGGACTGGTATGAGAAATCTACTTAACTTATTAACAACAATAATAAGGCAAATCAAAGGACCACGCCACTTTCGCGGGATTGGTTTACTCCAATGAGTGCTAGTGCATGAAATAAAGTAAATGATTAAATCATCGCAATGCTTTTTTATAAAATGAAGCCATTATAAGACTCAGGTCCCATCACACAATGCAACGCAAGCCGGAGGATAGAGTTTTTACCTTATAATGGCCAAAAATGCTTCATACGAATAAAACAAAAGGGTTCGATATTATTACTAGTGCATATAAGGATAATCATTGGAATGCAACGCAAGCTGGAGTATAGAGTTTTTACCTTATAATGATATACCCAACATAAAGGTACCAGTTTATATTATATACGGATATGAGATTTATGAGCCGAATTGGCAAGCCGTTTGGCATTTTGATTTTCTTTTGGGTTAAAGAAGGCCCAAAGAGGCGAGTTGGAGTTTGAGATATTGACCAGTACAAAGGAGGTGCTGGCGAAATTTTTAGAAAAGTTAAGGCGTTAGAAAATTTTCAGGATTTTTGAAAATTTTCGTCGATAAGAAGTAATTAATAATTTAAATGAAATTAAATTGGTTCAGTTGAAACTGAAGTTAAGAAGTGAACAAATATGTTCTAACCAATCAATAGGGTCGTCCTCTACCTTAGCAATTTCGAGGACGAAATTATTTTAAGTGGGGAAGAATGTAATGACCCGCATTTGTCAGAGGTATTATAATTAATTTATTTAATTACATAAATAGTGATTTAGGGAATTAAATCGTCGTTAATTTAATTATAATGAATAATTAATTAAATTAAATAATATATTTAATTCAGAAATAATCAAAAATATTGGAAATCACAATATTCTGTGAACGGGGTCATCCCTAAGATTTAATTCAGCTTAGAGTTGAATTATATTGACGAATATTTTCAATCGACGACAGTTTGAACGTATAATTTTAATATAATTAAAATAGAGCTCGAAATGGCGCTGCAGTTCATTATTTGGCGATTTGAACTTCAACTGAATGTACAGGATTCGTTTTAAGCCAGATTTCTGTGAAACAAGAAACGTGTGGAGCTGGTGGAGTATATCTTTCTAGTGGAATAGAAAAATCAGGATTTCATCGTGTAGATTTTGATGTACGTCCAAATCAAATTTCAGAAAAGTCGTTGTGGAATTTCCTTTATAATTCGTAACGCTTTATATACGTTATAAAAGGGTTATTCAATGTAAAACTAAATATCGAGGTAATCAGGAGTCTGAAATATCAAACTGTATATTCTGATATGATATTCTGGAGCTGTACGATATCATATGTGAAGATATACGATAATATAAATTTATTTATATTTAATTTAATTATATTTAAATATATTTATATATTTAAATGGGTCATCCAGAGCTTTAAAAATAGCCGGTTTTGCAAACAAAGTCAGAATTCGACGAAACCAGTTTTGTTCGATCCGCAATATCAAATTATTGCTAGATGTTAAGTTTCGTGATTTTTAGAGTCACTGTGTGACCGCACGGATTTTTAGAGTGAGAAACAGTCAGTTTTTCAACAGTTAAAAATATGCAGTTTGAGCAAACGGAGTCGGAATTTGACGAAACCAGATTCATTGGAACCGTAATGTCGAACTGTAGCTGCATGTCCATTTTCGTGATTTTTGAATATCGTGTGTGATCACACGAATTTTTAGAAGGCAAAACCAATATAAAAATATAATATCTACAGCAAATATCTAAACCCTCTCTCTATAAATAGCCCTCATTCCATTCTAACCTAATTCATTTCAACGGTCAAAAAAAAACTTTCACAGCCGCCACCCAAGTGTTTTCCAACGCAATGAAATTCCATCCCCCACAAATCAAATACAAATCTATACAAATTGCTATAAATCTTGAAACAAGGATATTAGGAATTTGTAAATCTTCCTCTTCATTTCTATGGGAGTTTTATCCCGTGCGATGGCATTCCTGGAACCAGCGGAAGTTGACAGCGGCCTTTAGGGTTTACAAATTCTTCAATTTTAGGTAATGGTTTGGGTCTTTGGTACTGGTATTGGGTTTAAGAGGCAAAGTAGGATCCATCGACAAATTTTTGGTGATTTCGAAGAGGGAAAGGGTCGCGTCCCCTGTACGATGTGACGAACCACTGAGCGACAGAAATGGCCACAAGGTGGCGTGTTCAACGTGATCAGTAGGTGGTCAAAGAGGAGAAGAAGAGGAGGGAAATGGTGATTGCGATTTGGAATTTTTGTGATGAAATGGAGGGTCAATGTGGTTCGAATTTGGCCATTGGAAATGTCTGAGTTCAGTACTAAGGATTTGGGGGAGATAAGTTTATACGGTAGTGGGTTTGAGAAGGGTAGTGGGCCGGGAAATTAAATGGTAAAGCCCACTCAAGTTTTAATTTAATTTCAATTCAAATAAATGTATGTATTAACTTTAATGTATCGTATCTTAACCATACGATATCAGAATCACGAACGGTTGGATCCGTTAGGATCGTATGGACGAGCAATTCACAATGGAACTGGTTTGAAGTGGATGGGAGCTTGTTTGAATTTATGGCAAAATAAAACTGTTTGATTCAAATCAAATAACAGTTTATCGTTCTTTAACGATGAACTGCCAATGTGAGTAAAACTCACCAACTCTGAACAGTTTATATCTTCATGTTGTATTTTTAGAACTGTTAGATATTGACTGATTGATTGTGTGTTGACTGTTTGATTGAACTGCTAGTCAGTTAGTTGAATTTCTATATTGATTCTGTTTAACAGAATATATCAGACGGAACTGAAAGTGATATTATCTTTATTGTCTAACATCTGTGATGCAGGGAAACAGGTTGGAGGAATCCAACTGGATTCCTCAGCAGTTATTTTACTGTGATTTATATATTGTGATATATAATGTGATATATAATCTGTTGGCGATTATATGTGTTTGGACGATATAGAACATCGTGATTTGATATGATTGAATACCATAACATACGAAATGTTGATAAGGGGATTTTCAAAGTGATATTGAAAACATAATATTTATAAATTGGAATATTTATAAATAAGAGATATTTATAAATTAAAATATTTATAAATAAGGAATATTTATAAATTGGGATATTTATAAGTAGGAGATATTTTAAAAAGGAAAATTAATTCAAAACATTTCTTTTTGAATGGAAAGGCCTGTGTGGCGAGTTTGGGGATTTTCCCGATGCTCCCGATACAAAGAGGTTATGGCGAATTTTCCCAGGAATTTAAGGAGTTAGAATATTTCAAGAATAAATTTGAAAAGCAAATATTTGTAAACCATTTACAAATAGAATTAGAAAGGGAACATTATAAAAAGGAAATCATTTTTAAAGTGTAGAACCGTTATTTAAAAGTAAATCTTTTCAAATGAATAAAACGTTGTTAAGAAGGAAATCTTTATAAAGTGAATAAAGTTAATCGAATATAGACATTCGAAAGGAGTTAAATCGAATATGGTATTCGAAGTTAGATAATCGAATATGGTATTCGAAGTTAGATAATCAAATATGGTATTCGAAGTTAGATAATCGAATATGGTATTCGAAGTTAGTTAATCGAATATGGTATTCGAAGTTAGATAATCGAATATGGTATTCGAAGTTAGTTAATCGAATATGGTATTCGAAGTTAGATAATCGAATATGGTATTCGAAGTTAGATAATCGAATATGGTATTCGAAGTTAGTTAATCGAATATGGTATTCGAAGTTAGATAATCGAATATAGTATTCGAAGTTAGTTAATCGAGTATGGTAATCGATGTTAGTTAATCGAATATGTCATTCAAAAGGGGTTAGTCGAGTCGTGTTAGTCAAATAGAGTTAACCAGTTAGAGTTAATCAGTTAGGGTTAATCAGTTAGAGTTAGCCAGTAGAGTTAATCAGTTAGAGTCAACCACTAGAGTTAATCAAGTGTAGTTATTTGAGTTAGAGTTAGTCAAATATAGTTATTCAGGATAAGTTGCCATCTCGTACGACTTCTAGCGTAATTCGCAGGGCTGTAAATATCATACGGCGGTCGGATGTTTCCTGAGGGAATTAGGTGTAACCATTTGTGATCGCTGCGATCTAGAGTCAAACGAATGGAGTTAAATCGAATATTAGTTATTCGATAGGAGTTAATCAAGTTGAGTTAATTAAACCAAGTAATTCGAGTTAAGTTAGTCAAGTTAGTCGAGCCTAGTTAATCGAATCGAATTGGTCGAACCAAGTAAGTTGAGTTAATTAAACCAAGTTAGTCGAGCCTAGTTAATCGAATCGAATCGGTCGAACCAAGTAAGTTAAGATAGTCGAGTTAGTCGAGTTAAGTTCGTCGAGTTAAAGTTATCAATGTTAGTTTCATCGAAAGGAGTTATCGATGTTAGTTTCATCGATAGGAGTTATCGATGTTAGTTTCATCGATAGGAGTTATCGATGTTAGTTTAATCGAAGTGAGATTTTCAAATATGAGATATTTGAAAAGGAAGAGTTATCGAATATTAATTATTCGAAGAGAGATTATCGAATATCGTTTATTTGAGAAGGAGTTAATTGAATATAGGTTATTCGAAGAAGAGTTAATCAAATAGAGATTTCTCGAAGAGAGTTAATCGGCAAATTCGATTATATCGAATTCAGGAAAGTACTTATACTTTCCAGTGTTTAAATAGAGATTTATTAATTTATAAATAAATAAGTGTTAGGTTAATTATTCACTAATAAGAATAGAAGTTATAATTAAAGTTAGATAATTCGAAAGTAGGGATTTTAACGTTATCGTTATAACCAATGTTTTAAATATGGAAGTAGATTAGTAAAATTGGATTCGAGAAAGGCGTAAAGAAGTTGTTAAAGATTAAAAGATAAACTTTGACCATTTCGAAGTTATAACGTTGTTCAGATAAGGTCTGAGAGGTAATTATTCCCCAACTTGAGTGACTTCCTTCTTAACTAAGAAATGGTAAGGTTTGATCATAAAGGAGTTTTGGAAATGTTTTCCAAACAAGAATCAGAAATGTTTTCTAAATACAGAAAACAAGGAATGGAAATGTTTCCATTGTTGATAACATATATTTTCTAAATATAGAAAATAGCAAATGTTGAATATAGGGAAACAGGATATGTAAAATGAACTAAAGAGATAAATGTTAAATGATGTTTGTTTGATATAATTTCCATCTGGAAATAATATCGTTGTTTGCACACTTGTTTTTCTTTGATAGTTAACTCACAGACTATCGAAGTTTTGACCATTTTAACGTTGTTAATATGGAGAGACCGGTTGGATTATTATCCATAGAACCACTCTGTATTGGCATAAGCGTCGCGAATCATATATGCCAAAGATAATTGAAGACGGAGTAAAATGCAAGGGCTGTTGTATAAGTCTTAGATAACAGTGACTAAGATGGATATACGGAATAGTGCCTTCGGTTTGTCCAGTCCTAGGAAAACTTGTATGGACGAAGGTCTGACAGAGTATATCCAATGGATCGCGTAAGTTGATCTGTTCAAACGTATTCACGTTTGGTGGTGGAGGAATTCATTTCTCTTAGCTGTATACCCGTGTTATTTTTGGATAAGTCAATTTGTGATTTGGCGGGTATGACGATGTGACATTCTAAGTGAATGATGATGATTTGTATGAATGAATATCTGACAGAGTATTTCCAGAAAGGTCACGTACCTTGATTTCTTCAACCGTACCAAGAGTGGAAGCGGAGAAGGAAACTTCTTTAGCTAACACGTAATGTACTGTCGTAGACGTCAATTAGTGATTTTCGATGGATCTGACAATGTAGCATTCGAAGTGAATCTGATGTAATGATAAAGCGTAGCTTCTAGCCTCATCAACCGGTAAATGACAGAAATCGGGCAGGCAGCATGGCTAAGTCGGTCGCACCGAAGTAGGGTGTATAATCACCTATCTAGTGAATATTCATTTGTTTCTTGAATCTATCAATGTTGTCCCATGTATATACGGGAACGGTTGCTGATCCCAACCGTTGGTGATATACATTCGATACACTCAAGCAAAATGATTGGTCGGTCATGTATGGCTGAGTTACAAGATGTTCTTGTTGAACTCCAGTGTATCGTTCCTAGAATACACTGATCGGAAGGTGGTTCCATACCTTGTCATAGTTGGAAATCCATTATCCAATACGTGCTTGCGATTTTGATTGTATACTATATATGTAGAACGTGAGATGAAAGCGTTTCTGCTAGTTGATATCTATTTGTACATAGACATTATTATAATATCAAAAGGTTTTTGATATAAAGATATTTTGGATTCTCATAAGGGAAAAACCCGTTCTGTTCTACGGCATGGTCTTATGAGATATCGTTTACTAGTTCATATACATGTTTAAACTGTTTTACTCATACCAGTCCCATGACTGACCCGGAGTTTATTTGTTTTGTTTTCCCTAAACTCTTGGGTGCCTAATTTTGTACGGCCAGTCAAGTAGTCAGGAATTTACACATATACTGGAAGAGCGTGGAGCAGGGGGCTTCAAGATCATATAGCTATAGTTATTTCCGTTGTGTTGTTAGTGCTGTACTCTGATAAGAGCTATTGTATACATAACTGTTATATTTCAAAGTTATGTTATCTATTATATGTTATTCGTTCCGCTGTGAGGTTCATGTTACTCTGATGTTGTGTTCTTCTTCTTCTTCTATTCTATGTTTCTATCTTATCTATTCTCACCTTCTAATTTCTTTCATTAATTACCGGGATTTTTCGATGTTTTGGTTATCGACATCGAGCTTATGTCGATAACCAAAGTCGCTCAAAATCCGGGTCGTTACAGTTGGTATCAGAGCTTAAGTTAAGAATTACTTGGCTCTGTGGCGTGACTCGGTAGAGATTGGGTTAGTAATACCCTAGATTGAGTTTGAGTGTATATATACGAGTGCATATTTGTATTTGATATAAAAATTGTTTTATATTGTGGAGATTCATTGGCTGAGTAGTTTATGAGTTCTGGTCGATCAGTTTGATCCACTGTATCGGTAGGAGTAAATAAACACTTGAACACGATGGACCGACACAGTATGGATATGTGATATATATAGGTTATTATTATAATCGAATGAGATTATAAAGTGAAATGGTTATATATAACCAATCAGAATCATATAAGTAAAGTATATGAAATAAGATGAATTAAATATGAATTTAAATCAGATTTGGAATTAAAATAAGGAAATTTTAAGTTCCTGGGAGATTTTGAGATGTTTTCAAAATGGATGTATTTAGTAAGGGTTTTGAAATGATATAGTATTGAAATCACTTGGGTCGCGGGAAAATAATTCCGATGATGACTGCGCAGTATCATCGGTGTGATTTTCGAGTTCTAAGTGGTGGATTACTACCAGAGATTTTGATTTGAATTGTTTTGAGAAAACAAGTGTTTAGAAATTCAAAGGTTTTGAATTGGAAGTATGATTTCAAATTGATTTGCAATTTACCCAGGAATTTAAGTTCTAGAAATTAAAATTTAACTAATGAAGTTAAATAAAATGAGATGGTAAAAATAAATTGAAATTTAACTTGAACATAGTTAAATAGAATTGAATTGGATTAGAGAATAATCTGTTATGGAATTGGGTTGATGAGTTAAGAATTTGAAATTTGATATTGGGGTTCGAATAAAATTCGGTTTGGATTTGAGGATATGAACTGATTGGAATTTGATTGAGATAACACAGGTATATGCTGAGTTGATAGCATATGGAAGTGGTAGGGATATAATGATATGCCCAACAAAAAGGTACCAGTTTATATTATATATGGATATGAGATTTATGAGCTGAATTGGCAAGACGTTTGGCATTTTGATTTTCTTTTGGGTTAAAGAAGGCCCAGAGAGGCGAGTTGGAGTTTGAGATATTGACCAATACAAAGGAGGTGTTGGCGAAATTTTTAGAAAAGTTAAGGCGTTAGAAAATTTTCAGGATTTTTGAAAATTTTCGTTGATAAGAAGTAATTAATAATTTAAATGAAATTAAATTGGTTCAGTTGAAACTGAAGTTAAGAAGTGGACAAATATGTTCTAACTAATCGATAGGGTCGTCCTCTACTTAGCAATTTCGAGGACGAAATTATTTTAAGTAGGGAAGAATGTAATGACCCGCATTTGTCAGAGGTATTATAATTAACTTATTTAATTATATAAATAGTGATTTAGGGAATTAAATCGTCGTTAATTTAATTATAGTGAATAATTAATTAAATTAAATAATATATTTAATTCAGAAATAATCAAAAATATTGGAAATCACAATATTCTGTGAACGGGGTCATCCCTAAGATTTAATTCAGCTTAGAGTTGAATTATATTGACGAATATTTTCAATCGACGACAGTTTGAACGTATAATTTTAATATAATTAAAATAGAGCTCGAAATGGCGCTGTAGTTCGTTATTTGGCGATTTGAACTTCAACTGAATGTACATGATTCGTTTTAAGCCGGATTTCTGTGAAACAAGAATTGTGTGGAGCTGGTGGAGTATATCTGTCTAGTGGAAGAGAAAAATCGGGATTTCGTCGTGCAGATTTTGATGTACGTCCAAATCAAATTTCAGAAAAGTCGCTGTGGAATTTCCTTTATAATTCGTAACGCTTTATATACGTTATAAAAGGGTTTTTCAATGTAAAACTGAATATCGAGGTAATCAGGAGTCTGAAATATCAAACTGTATATTCTGATATGATATTCTGGAGCTATACGATATCATATGTGAAGATATATGATAATATAAATTTATTTATATTTAATTTAATTATATTTAAATATATTTATATATTTAAATGGGTCATCCAGAGCTTTAAAAATAGCCGGTTTTGCAAACAAAGTCGGAATTCGACGAAACCAGTTTTGTTGGATCCGCAATACCAAATTATTGCTAGATGTTAAGTTTCGTGATTTTTAGAGTCACTGTGTGACCGCACAGATTTTTAGAGTGAGAAACAGTCAGTTTTTCGACAGTTAAAAATATGCAGTTTGGGCAAACGGAGTCGGAATTTGACGAAACCAGTTTCATTGGGACCGTAATGTCGAACTGTAGCTGCATGTCCATTTTCGTGATTTTTGAATATCGTGTGTGATCACACGAATTTTTAGAAGGCAAAACCAATATAAAAATATAATATCTACAGCAAATATCTAAACCCTCTCTCTATAAATAGCCCTCATTCCATTCTAACCTAATTCATTTCATCGGTCAAAAAAAAAACTTTCATAGCCGCCACCCAAGTGTTTTCCAACGCAATGAAATTCCATCCCCCACAAATCAAATACAAATCTATACAAATTGCTATAAATCTTGAAATAGGGATATTAGGAATTTGTAAATCTTCCTCTTCATTTCTATGGGAGTTTTATCCCGTGCGATGGCATTCCTGGAACCAGCGGAAGTTGACAGCGACCTTTAGGGTTTACAAATTCTTCAATTTTAGGTAATGGTTTGGGTCTTTCGTACTGGTATTGGGTTTAAGAGGCAAAGTAGGATCCATCAACAAATTTTTGGTGATTTCGAAGAGGGAAAGGGTCGCGTCCCCTGTACGATGTGACGAACAACTGAGCGACAGAAATGGCCACAAGGTGGCGTGTTCAACGTGATCAGTAGGAGGTCAAAGAGGAGAAGAAGAGGAGGGAAATGGTGATTGCGATTTGGAATTTTTGTGATGAAATGGAGGGTCAACGTGGTTCGAATTTGGCCATTGGAAATGTCTGAGTTCGGTACTAAGGATTTGGGGGATATAAGTTTATACGGTAGTGGGTTTGAGAAGGGTAGTGGGCCGGGAAATTAAATGGTAAAGCCCACTCAAGTTTTAATTTAATTTCAATTCAAATAAATGTATGTATTAACTTTAATGTATCGTATCTTAACCATACGATATCAGAATAACGAACGGTTGGATCCGTTAGGATTGTATGGACGAGCACTTCACAATGGAACTGGTTTGAAGTGGATGGGAGCTTGTTTGAATTTATGGAAAAATACAACTGTTTGATTCAAATCAAATAACAGTTTATCGTTCTTTAACGATGAACTGCCAAAGTGAGTAAAACTCAACAACTCTGAACAGTTTATATCTTCAAGTTGTATTTTTAGAACTGTTAGATATTGACTGATTGACTGTGTGTTGACTGTTTGATTGAACTGCTAGTCAGTTAGTTGAATTTCTATATTGATTCTGTTTAACAGAATATATCAGATGGAACTGAAAGTGATGTTATCTTTATTGTCTAACATTTGTGATGTAGAGAAACAGGTTGGAGGAATCCAACTGGATTCCTCAACAGTTATTTTTACTGTGATTTATATATTGTGATATATAATGTGATATATAACCTGTTGGCGATTATATGTGTTTGGACGATATTGAACATCGTGATTTGATATGATTGAATACCATAACATACGAAATGTTGATAAGGGGATTTTCAAAGTGATATTGAAAACAGAATATTTGTAAGTTGGAATATTTATAAATAAGAGATATTTATAAATTTAAATATTTATAAATAAGGAATATTTATAAATTGGGATATTTATAAATAGGAGATATTTTAAAAAGGAAAATAAATTCAAAACATTTCTTTTTGAATGGAAAGGCCTGTGTGGCGAGTTTGGGGATTTTCCCGATGCTCCCGATACAAAGGAGGTTATGGCGAATTTTCCCGGGAATTTAAGGAGTTAGAATATTTCAAGAATAAATTTGAAAAGGAAATATTTGTAAACCATTTACAAATAGAATTGGATCGGGAACATTATAAAAAGGAAATCATTTTTAAAGTGTAGAACCGTTATTTAAAAGTAAATCTTTTCAAATGAATAAAACGTTGTTAAGAAGGAAATCTTTATAAAGTGAATAAATTTAATCGAATATAGACATTTGAAAGGAGTTAAATTGAATATGGTATTCGAAGTTAGATAATCGAATATGGTATTTGAAGTTAGATAATCAAATATGGTATTCGAAGTTAGATAATCGAATATGGTATTCGAAGTTAGTTAATCGAATATAGTATTCGAAGTTAGATAATCGAATATGGTATTCGAAGTTAGTTAATCGAATATGGTATTCGAAGTTAGATAATCGAATATGGTATTCGAAGTTAGATAACCGAATATGGTATTCGAAGTTAATTAATCGAATATGGTATTCGAAGTTAGATAATCGAATATAGTATTCGAAGTTAGTTAATCGAGTATGGTAATCGAAGTTAGTTAATCGAATATGTCATTCAAAAGGGGTTAGTCGAGTCGTGTTAGTCAAATAGAGTTAACCAGTTAGAGTTAATCAGTTAGTGTTAGTCAGTTAGAGTTAACCAGTAGAGTTAATCAGTTAGAGTCAACCACTAGAGTTAATCAAGTGTAGTTATTTGAGTTAGAGTTAGTCAAATATAGTTATTCAGGATAAGTTGCCATCTCGTACGACTGCTAGCGTAATTTGCAGAGCTGTAAATAGCCTACGGCGGTCGGATGTTTCCTGAGGGAATCAGGTGTAACCATTTGTGATCGCTGCGATCTAGAGTCAAACAAATGGAGTTAAATCGAATATTAGTTATTCGATAGGAGTTAATCAAGTTGAGTTAATTAAACCAAGTAAGTCGAGTTAAGTTAGTCGAGCCTAGTTAATCGAATCGAATTGGTCGAACCAAGTAAGTTGAGTTAATTAAACCAAGTTAGTCGAGCCTAGTTAATCGAATCGAATCGGTCGAACCAAGTAAGTTAAGATAGTCGAGTTAGTCGAGTTAAAGTTATCGATGTTAGTTTCATCGAAAGGAGTTATCGATGTTAGTTTCATTGAAAGGAGTAATCGATGTTAGTTTCATCAAAGGGAGTTATCGATTATAGTTTAATCGAAGTGAGATTTTCAAATATGAGATATTTGAAAAGGAAGACTTATCGAATATCGTTTATTCGAGAAGGAGTTAATCGAATATAGGTTATTCGAAGAAGAGTTAATCAAATAGAGATTTCTCGAAGAGAGTTAATCGGCAAATTCGATTATATCGAATTCGGGAAAGTACTTATACTTTCCAGTGTTTAAATAGAGATTTATTTATTTATAAATAAATAAGTGTTAGGTTAATTATTCACTAATAAGAATAGAAGTTATAATTAAAGTTAGATAATTCGAAAGTAGGGATTTTAACGTTATCGTTATAACCAATGTTTTAAATATGGAAGTAGATTAGTAAAATTGGATCCGAGAAAGGCGTAAAGAAGTTGTTAAAGATTAAAAGATAAACTTTGACCATTTCGAAGTTATAACGTTGTTCAGTTAAGGTCTGAGAGGTAATTATACCCCAACTTGAGTGACTTCCTTCTTAACTAAGAAATGGTAAGGTTTGATCGTAAAGGAGTTTTGGAAATGTTTTCCAAACAAGAATCAGAAATGTTTTCTAAATACAGAAAACAAGGAATGGAAATGTTTCCAGTGTTGATAACATATATTTTCTAAATATAGAAAATAGAAAATGTTGAATATAGGGAAACAGGATATGTAAAATGAACTAAAGAGATAAATGTTAAATGATGTTTGTTTGACATAATTTCCATCTGGAAATAATATCGTTGTTTGCACACTTGTTTTTCTTTGATAGTTAACTCACAGACTATCGAAGTTTTGACCATTTTAACGTTGTTAATATGGAGAGACCGGTTGGATTATTATCCATAGAACCACTCTGTATTGGCATAAGCGTCGCGAATCATATATGCCAAAGATAATTGAAGACGGAGTAAAATGCAAGGGCTGTTGTATAAGTCTTAGATAACAGTGACTAAGATGGATATACGGAATAGTGCCTTCGGTTTGTCCAGTCTCAGGACAACTTGTATGGACGAAGGTCTGACAGAGTATATCCAATGGATCGCGTAAGTTGATCTGTTCAAACGTATTCACGTTTGGTGGCGGAGGAATTCGTTTCTCTTAGCTGTATACCCGTGTTATTTTTGGATAAGTCAATTTGTGATTTGGCGGGTATGACGATGTGACATTCTAAGTGAATGATGATGATTTGTATGAATGAATATCTGACAGAGTATTTCCAGAAAGGTCACGTACCTTGATTTCTTCAACCGTACCAAGAGTGGAAGCGGAGAAGGAAACTTCTTTAGCTAACACGTAATGTACTGTCGTAGACGTCAATTAGTGATTTTCGATGGATCTGACAATGTAGCATTCGAAGTGAATCTGATGTAATGATAAAGCGTAGCTTCTAGCCTCATCAACCGGTAAATGACAGAAATCGGGCAGGCAGCATGGCTAAGTCGGTCGCACCGAAGTAGGGTCTATAATCACCTATCTAGTGAATATTCATTTGTTTCTTAAATCTATCAATGATGTCCCATATATGTACGGGAACGGTTGCTGATCCCAACCGTTGGTGATATACATTCGATACACTCAAGCAAAATGAGTGGTCGGTCATGTGTGGCTGAGTTACAAGATGTTCTTATTGAACTCCAGTGTATCGTTCCTAGAGTACACTGATCGGAAGGTGGTTCCATACCTTGTCATAGTTGGAAATCCATTATCCAATACGTGCTTGCGATTTTGATTGTATACTATATATGTAGAACGTGAGATGAAAGTGTTTCTGCTAGTTGATATCTATTTGTACATAGACATTATTATAATATCAAAAGGTTTTTGATATAAAGATATTTTGGATTCTCATAAGGGAAAAACCCGTTCTGTTCTGCGGTGTGGTCTTATGAGATATCGTTTACTTGTTCATATACCTGTTTAAACTGTTTTACTCATACCAGTCCCATGACTGACCCGGAGTTTATTTGTTTTGTTTTCCCTAAACTCTTGGGTGCCTAATTTTGTATGGGCAGTCAAGTAGTTAGGAATTTACAGATATACTGGAAGAGCGTGGAGCAGGAGGCTTCAAGATCATATAGCTATAGTTATTTCCGCTGTGTTGTAAGTGTTGTACTCTGATAAGTGCTATTGTATACATAACTGTTATATTTCAAAGTTATGTTATCTATTATATGTTATTCGTTCCGATGTTAGGTTCGTGTTACTCTGATGTTGTGTTCTTCTTCTTCTTCTATTCTAAGTTTCTATCTTATCTACTCTCACCTTCTAATTTCTTTCATTAATTACCGGGATTTTTCGATGTTTTGGTTATCGACATCGAGCTTATGTCGATAACCAAAGTCGCTTAAAATCCGGGTCGTTACATGATAAAAATGATATTTTTATCATTTAAAATATTTATTCAACAAATGGATGTTTCCAACACTTCATAGTTTCAATAAAAATGTAATTTTTATTGTTCGGTCTTTTTATTCAACACATGAACTTTTCCACTACACACACTTCTCAACACGTGAGCATTTCCACACATGGATATTTTATTTATGTTGTTCATATTAGAAAGATGGAATTTTTATTGTTAAAACTATTTATATATAAGGCGAATATTTTTCATACTTCATATATATTATAAAAATGTGATTTTTATTGTTTAGACACTTCATTCATTCACAAATGAATTTAATTGTCACACATCACTTTTCAACACATGAACATTTCCACACATGGATATAGTTTCAACATATGACTTTAATTTCAACGCATGAAAATAATTTCAACATTTGAAAATTATTCTAACACATAAAGATTATTCAAAATTTCGGCAGCATAACGGCAGGGTAGTTAAAACTGGCACCGTCCCTAGTACTGCTCCTCGCTCTACCTTAAAACCTCACGGTTTTTGACAATGGGGATTCATGCATCTAATTTGCACGCAGGAGGCATGTTTATTTTTATTTCCACAAATATTTCCAATTCATTTCAATCACCAATGGGTATTTTTCAACCACAACCAAACAATATCAACCACAAACAATTATTCAACCATTCGTATTTTTCATCCAATATTTCACACCAATTCACAACAATAAATATCGTCCATGGTTTGTGGACGAGGGGAGTACATATATATATATATATATATATATATATATATATATATATATATATATATATATATATATATATATATATATATATTTAATATAATTTCTATATTTCACTTGCATTTCAACACATATGTCAATTATTCTATGCATGTAAAATTCATACTTCGCTTATATGGCTTACACTACGCATGTACATGAGGTATACAACACGTGTGTAATTTATATTTCACTAATATAATTTATACACGATATTTTCAATTCAAATTTATTTAATTTAAATTTCTCACATTGGTTTGCGGAGTGCTAAAAATCGTAGATGACTCAGAAAAATCCGCGGCTTCTTCTATTGGGTAGAGAGCTTCCTTGCGGTCCCGATGTTTCCTGTTTCATCGAATTTCGTCAACACACCAAAAAGATATGATTTTTCAAAGTGTAAAAATAAAAAAGAACTCACCTTTCACGAAGGTTCAAAACTAGGTTTGCGGTTTTCGCGAGAACCGAGGCACGAGGGGATGATCGGCCAGTTGGATGTGGAAGAGGGAGGAGAGGGCTACAGGCGCGCGGCGGTTTGGTGGCGTTCGGCGGTCAGGATCGGCGGCGGCGGTGGTTTAAAGGTCGGAACTTTGGAGGGGGATATCTCGACATAGAAGCAACGATAGGGGGAGCTCCTTATATGGATTTGAAGAGGGGAAGGAGAACTACAAAAAGTTGAACTGGGGGAGGGGCTGATTCGGGCTGTGGCGATCGGAAATCGCCAGGGAAGGGGGGAGCTTTTCCGTCGTCGATGTCGGGGTCCGGGGGGGGGGGGGGGGGTTCTGATGTTTTTTTTTATGAATGGAGAAATATGATTGGTCGATGGTTTTATTAAATTTTTAAATAGTGTTTTCTCAAACGAACCCCTTTCAAACCCAACGACTGTCGCCCCTAGCTAAATACCCCCATCCCGGACACAATGAGATATGTTTCGTTGGCCAATTCGACTGTTACAGTCAGTTATTTTTCAAATTAAAGTAAAAAAACATTTAATTTTTAACTTTGAACGTACATTTCAATTTGGCAGGGCCACAAACTGATTCGAAAAATTCCAGAAAAATAAATCTAGCTTTGTTTTGATGCTACGGTCCCAACAAAACTAGTTTCGTCGAATTCTGAGATCGTTTGAAAAATGGCCATTTTCTGGTCGATCCAATTTAACAGAAATTGACTAAACACATTTTCTTTTGCCACGCTCACATACTAGCTTCAAAAATTATGAAATTTGAAACCTAGCAATAGTTTGACATCCCGGACCCAACAAAAGTGGTTTCGTCGAATTCCGAGGTCGTATGCAAAATATCAATTTTCCAGGGCTATATATTCTATATAGCGACCATTCTGAAAATTCATTGGGCTGTAACTTTTGATTCCCGTTATGAAACTTCGATTTTTCAGATTCGTTAGAAAGGTATTGATAAACAGATTTAAATATTTTTGGTTTCACTAAAATCCGTTATATTTTCCACCCTGCACAGTCAGTCAAGTTTTGAATTCAAATTTTCAAACTGACTCACTATTTCAAATTCACTATTTTATTGAAACATTATATTTCAATTGTTCAAATTCCTTTGAAATCACCAATTTAAAAATTTTAAATTGGCCGTATTTTCCGGGTTATTACAATATCTTGTTCATACGGAAACAGAATCGAACGATTTTGAATCCTTTGGAATCGCAGAAAAGAGATCTACAACATGGAACTGACTGGAACGAAAACGGACCTAGCTACAAATTCAGAAGGAGTAAAATCTATGTGAGATTTCTTTTTAAAATTAAAATTAATTATTACTGCGTTGATAAATTTATTTATGTATAGGCCGTTAAAAATTCAGTTGTATGTGGTACGAGATTTGAATTGATTTATTCTGTTTGTGGTGATTCGTTGGATGAAATAGGAATTTACATTTTTATTGCAAATGAGAAAATATGAAAAATGATTCATTTGTTGAATTAAAAAGTTAAACAATAAAAAGTTTAAATTTTTATTGTAAATGAGAAGATATGAAAAATGATTCATTAGTTGAATTAAAAAGTTAAACAATAAAAGTTTACATTTTTATTGTAAATGTGAAAATATGAAAAATGATTCATTTGTCCAATTAAAAAGTTAAACAATAAAAAGTTTACAATTTTATTGTAAAGGAGAATATATGAAAAATGAACATTTGTTTGAATAGAAAAGTTAATAAAGTTGTGTTTACATTAAAATTTACATTTTAATGTATGTATGGATCATATTAATATTAAAAGATATATTGTGGGAAATTTGTATGTAACATAAAAATTTACATTTTTATGTAATGATGATTCATTAAAATGGTTCATAGCTTGTTTAAAAATGATGTAACATAAAAATTTACATTTTTATGTAATGATGATTCATTAAAATGATTCATAGCTTGTTTAAAATGATGTAACATAAAAATTTACATTTTTATGTAATAATGATTCATTAAAAATGTTCATAGCTTGTTAAAAATGTTTTAACATAAAAGATTACATTTTTATGTAACAATGAATCATTAAAAAGATTCAAAGTGATAAAATGTTTGACATAAAAGATTATGTTTTTATGTAATAGTGAATCATTAAAAAGGTTCAAAAGTGATAAAAGATGTTTGTTTGATAAAACCGTGTTAACATAGAAATTGTTATGAAAATAAATTATTATTTTATTAGTCATTAGAATACATAGAAAAATGTATGCAAATAAATTATTCTTTTATTTGCCATTAGAATACATAGAAAAATGTGTACAAATAAATTATTCTTTTATTTGTCATTAGAATACATAGAAAAATGTGTACAAATAAAATATTCTTTTATTTGTCATTAGAATACATAGAAAAATGTATGCAAATAAATTATTCTTTTATTTGTCATTAGAATACATAGAAAAATGTGTACAAATAAATTATTATTTTATTTGTCATTAGAATCCATAGAAAAATGTAAGCAAATAGATTATTCTTTTATTTGTCATTAGAAAACATAGAAAAATGTGTATAAATAAGTTATTCTTTCATTTGTCATTAGAATACATAGAAAAATATGTACAAACAAAATATTCTTTTGTTTGTCATTAGAATACATAGAAAAATGTATGCAAATTAAATATTATTTTATTTGTCATTAGAATACATAGAAAAATGTGTACAAATAAATTATTCTTTTATTTGTCATTAGAATACATAGAAAAATGTATGCAAATAAATTATTCTTTTAATTGTCATTAGAATACATAGAAAAATGTGTATAAATAAATTATTCTTTTATTTGTCATTAGAATGCATAGAAAAATGTATGCAAATAAATTATTTTTTATTTGTCATTAGAATACATAGAAAAATGTGTACAAATAAATTATTCTTTTATTTGTCATTAGAATACATAGAAAAGTTTAACAATAAAAATTTACATTTTTATTGTATGTAAGAAGTAATGAGAAATGATCATTATTTGAAATAGAAAAGTTCAACATTGAAAATTTACATTTTTATTGAATGTAAAGAATGATCATTAAAAAGAAGTATCGTTTGATAAAATATGTTAACATAAGAAATTACATTTGTTAATCTAAAATGACTCATTAAAAAGATGTTTCATTTGATAAAATATGTTAACATAAGAAATTACATTTGTCAATGTAAAATGAATCATTAAAAAGATGTATCGTTTGATAAAATATGTTAACATAAGAAATTACTTTTGTTAATGTAAAGTGAATCATTAAAAAGATGTATCGTTTGATAAAATATGTTAACATAAAAAATTACATTTGTTAATGTAAAGTGATTCATTAAAAAGATGCATCGTTTGATAAAATATGTTAACATAAGAAATTACATTTGATAATGTAAAAATGTGTGAATAATAAAATATTCTTTTATTGTATGCATATGAAATGTAGAAATTGTATAGAAAATAAAATATCTTTTTATTTTATACATAGGAAATGTGTAGACAATAAAATACTCTTTTATTGTAACATGAAATGTGATTGAACCAAATATACTTGGTTATTGAAATGGATTGTGATTGATTGATGGTTTGGATTATGCTCGACCAGTCTATGAGCAAAATATGTTTTTACATTTAGCATTGGATGGGTAGAAATATATGTATGCTAACACCTTGTGAAACACTTCACGATTTGACAATAAGGTGGTTAGCGATGTTGTTTATTTCAAAATTAATGAATGATTTTGAAAAGTGATTTCTTAAGTAAAAAGAATAGTTTTCCCGATTTTGGACAGGGAATGTTTTATAAAACAGAAAGGATTTCGAGGACTATACTCGATGATTTTCAAATTATTTGGAAGTAGAAATCTATGTAGATTTGAAAGTACTTATGATTATTATGTTGTGAAATAGTTTTCCCTATTTCGGGATATAAAATGATTTTGCAAGTATGTGGCTGAAGATGTGGGTGACCCGAAATTGACTAACAGTGTGATGGCATGCATGTCTTCCCCAATTGGTGGGATGGTGCTTTGTCAGTGTAGCCATTAGGTGCACATATATTTATATTGGTTCGCTTAGGGTGCGTACTGCCCAGAACTGAGGGAACATGACTGATATTTGGTTTCATACTTGTTTGTATGTTTTGTTATGTTTTGGAATTCATATTTCCAAATGTTATGTTTTCAAATCCCGAAGTGAATTCTACTTTGATACAAAAAAAATAGATATGTATTTCAAAATGATTAGAAATAAGAAATCGGGAATAAAGTCCAAAGAAATAATTTCTGTAAATTGAATTGGATTTTGAAATATAAGTTTAGGGATCAAGCCTAAATAGGTAGACTAAGGAATTGCATGTTGATTTATGCACTGTAGATCCCTATCTTTATTTATGGTAGTAGTATATGCACTAGCAATCCAATGGAGTAAACCCGTTCCGCGTTAGCGGCATAGTCCTGTGATTAGCCTTATTATTAAATAGGTCAAGTAAGATTTCTCATACCAGTCCCATGACTAACCTGTAGTTTGTTTCACTTGCAAACTCGGGTGCCCATATTTTCCACACGGGCAGTCAAGTAGCTTGTTTGGCAGATATCTATTTATTAGGCAGGATTCTGGATCGAAGCTTAAAGCTGTGGCCAGAGCAATGATAGTCTTCCGCTGCATTGTGTTAAGTTTATTGTAATTAATTTAATCTTCCGCTGTAGTATTTATTTCGATGTACTCTAATATTCTGTACTCTGATGTAACATTAATGTAATGTTTATAAAAGTCTGTTGTTATTTGTTCAGATGTGTTGTATGCCCAAAGTTAGCATATTCGGGTTTTTGAACGGTCTAAGTCGATTTTGCGATCAATTAGGTCCGGGCAAAATCTAATCGTTACAATAATGTTCTATATATCAGTGTGACGACCTTCCTTTTTGACTGATTCAAGTAGGTAACTAAACAATTTCGAATCATTCAAAACGATTGATTGTTATTACTTATCATGTTTAAACAGAATCAATGACATAGATTCAAAGTATATGATAAACAATAATATCTTACAATGGAAGCGGTTTATTATAAAATAAGAGTTATATAATATTTAATACACGGCGGAATTTATATACATAAGATTTGATATTAAATAAATTTACTAATTTGATGAACCCAAAGCGAGTGTCTTCACCACTATCTAACTTCAATAGACGCTTTAAATCTGCAACCCTTGGGTCTGACCCGAGTGTTTCATGCAAAACACTCAAGTTACTTTATTCAAGTAAATCAACTTCAATAAAACAATGTGATATAATAGTTAATCCTAATTAACATGAAGTTACTAATTTCTGAATATATATATATATATATAAAACCAAAACAATATGCATTAAGCATTTCAAAGCCAGGCATGCCCTTATGCATAAGTTCATACATTGAATAAAAAATATTTCAGGTCGTTGCCCAATATTACGGTGTAACAGTATGTTCCCAAACAAACCCAATTCGAAAAATTTCAGTTTGATGCCCAGGGTAACACACAACATGGGTAAATGCCTCAAAAATATGCCAATGTATTTCACATTAAGAATAGTGTGGGTAGTAAATTTTGGCCTAGTGCCACAGTGCATACTCAAGACATGGCACAACTACCAAGGATGCAAGCCAAGGGACAGGTTTCTAGTTTACAAAGAGATATGGCTTGTCCAGATTTTTCAAGGCATGCAAACATATTTGGGACTAATGTTTCTTAATAAAAAGGGCAGGGCTAAAACCCTATTCAGTAACAGGAAAAAATTAAAGGTCCCAAAAAATCATACCAACGTAAAATCCAACACATGTATTATCACACAACAAGGATATGAAAAATTATTCAAGGTGCTGCATAAGTGAAAAACCACACATATCCAAGTTTCTCAACAAATCAGCGGGATACCAACATAGTAACAACCTGAAATTTTTGTCAATTCAAAAATAAGAATTGAATGGATTTATATACATATATGATATTAATTAGAAAATATACCATTTGAATTTCGATTTAATTAAAATATTGGATTAACAAAATAATCGGCTTTGAAATTTTTCGTGGATATTGAAATTTGGGGTAGTAAGTAGTTAAGTAATTTAATTAGTGACATTTGTATTTAAATTA
The DNA here is from genome assembly GCA_030737875.1 of Allium sativum. Taxonomy (NCBI): domain Eukaryota; kingdom Viridiplantae; phylum Streptophyta; class Magnoliopsida; order Asparagales; family Amaryllidaceae; genus Allium; species Allium sativum. The sequence goes on from CM060924.1 coordinate 987,244,357, forward strand.
AGTACTTCAGTCAAGATTACGCTAAACTAAAACAATTCCTAAGCTAACTAAATAAAACACATCCTTGTGCTTACTTTTGTGGTGTCACTTTCTTCCACCTCCTTCTCTTCTCTTTGCACCTCACTTCCTCTCTCTTTCCATTTCATAATTACTCCATTTTGAGTTGTCTCTCTCTCATTCTTCCTTGCTTTTGAGTTGACTAATCCTATTCCTCCACCACTTACATAAAATAACATCTCCTTCTTCTTTTCTCTCATTTTCCTTCTTCTTCTTTTTTCTTTTTAAGCTTCCATTAAACTCTCTTTTCCCCTCCTAGTTTGACCGTGACTTCCCTCCTTCGTTCATCAAGTTTTCCACCACCAAAACACTGCAGAACCTCCTACCTATCTCCTCCTACCACACGCCTAAAGCCTCTCCCCATCCTCCATTAAACCCGTGCCCTCCTACCCCTAGGCCGAGCCCTCCTACCCCATTTCACCTAGAAAACCCACCTTTCCCACTTTAAACCACTCACATACCTCTTCCCTTCAAAGATCCTTGCCTATACACCATAAAAATCCAACATTTCAAATATAAATATGCCTCCTTTTTTTCTAGAGTTAATAAGTATAGAAAAGTTTTGTTGAAATTAGGGGTGAAAAATAGTTCGTGACGTCGGATAATGGTCCGCTTGAAGATTGGAAGTAATCAGAATCACTTTAAAGTGAGAAAGCTAGGACCTTTAGCCTTAGTGAACGAAGGTGTGGATCCCTCGATGAGAAAACTACACACTTAAGGGTTAAGTTAGTGTATAGTAGCTAATATATGCTTGGGTTTGATTTGATAATGAATGGATATGATATTGGGTTGTTATTGGATGTTATGTGGTTTACGAGATGATATTGGGTTATTATTGGATGCTACGTGGTTTATAGTATGATATTGGGTTGGTTTGATATTTAAGAGTTAATGATGTAAACACTTAAGTCAGTGAAGTAAAAACGTGATATTTAAGTGTTAACGATGTAAAAACTTAAGTTGGTGAAGTAAAAATGTGATCTTTTGTGTTAATGATGTAAACACTTAAGTTAGTAAAGTAAAACATGATCTTTTAGTGTTAATGATGTAAAGTAAAGTAAAAAAAGTGATCTTTTAGTGTTAATGATGTAAAAACTTAAGTTAGTAAAGTAAAAATGTGATCTTTAAGTGTTAATGATGTGAACACTTAAGTTAATAAAGTAAAAATATGATCTTTAAGTGTTAATGATGTAAACGCTTAGGTTAAGAAAGTAAAAATATGATCTTTAAGCGCTAATGAGATAAACACTTAAGTTAATGACACCCAATGTTCATTACGTGGTTATTGGATGTAGATTTTGTTGATATCGGACCTTAATGGTTGTTGGATGCTATGTTGAATAGTAAATGGTTATTGGATATTTACTCGTTATGTTAACGACATCTTATTTGGTTGTTATTAGATGTTATGATGGTTGTTTATGACATGATATGTGTCATCATGATTGATTATACCCAAAAAGTAGGAATATTGGGTTAGTCGTTAATTCTCCATTTAATCAAGTGATTTATTAAATATTTTATTAATTAAATAATAAGTGAAAATTATAAGTTTGAATTTGATATCCGACTTTTAATAGAAATGAAATTAAAGTCATTACGATAAACTTCTGTAACCGAAAGAAATGGATCTGACAAAATTAAAGATAAGTTATAGCATGTTAAATTTTAAAATTGAAAATAAATATGTTTCAATTTAATAGAAAAGTGAAGTTTGGTTTGCCATACAAACGAAGTCCAAATATCGATTTTATTGTTCCAATTGTCTTATATATTATTTAATTCGACTTCAGCAAATTTGGGTTTCAAAATATAAAGTTTGAAAAATAATATTATTTTAACGATTTAAATAATATTATAATATTTAAATAATGGAATATTCGAATTTAAAGTTAAATGCTGGAAACATAGTTTCTAGAAGTTATTATATCTGTTTTGTACAATTCATAAATTATTTTGAAGGCAAGCCGACTTGATTATAAACATAAGTCGAAATTTGGTATAAACAGGACTAGTCGTGTGGCGGTAGTTCGCGAATTTTGACCGTTGATTTCAAATTATTGTATCGGGAGATACGACCACCGTGTTTTCCTAAAACAAAAAATGTTCGGTTAAAAATGACAGGAATTTTTAAATTCAAAAGAAAGTTTTATAATCCAACTGTTAGATCATAAAATAAGTTTAAATTAAATTGAATAAATATCGCACTTATGTAGTTTGAGGGTCAAAATTGGATTTTTACGAAGTAAGCTATTTTTAAACTATTAAAAATAGGGATAAATTATGATAAATCATAATAAACGATCTACAAGTAATTTGGGTTGAATATATTAAGTTTGAACAAATAAAAAGAAATTTTATGAAAATGAGTTGATTTAGCAATTTTGTTTGTAGCAGGTTTATAAAACGTGTTGAAATTAAATGGTTATTATATAAACAATGTTATCTAAAGGTTTTGCAAACATATCTAAAGGATTAAAATGAGGATTTTAAGATATTTTGAGATTTAAAAAGTATGTAATAAAGTTAAGTTTTCCAATTAATGAATTAAATTGGAGTTGACTGGGAGTCAGTCTGGTGATAATTGAGATGAGTCTCTATGGATGAAGACTTCTACTATTTAAGGAATTTAAAAGGATTTGTCGTTATTCTGCTTATAGTATTAGTCCGATATGGAAATTCATATCGATTATGAGCCAATATGATTTTCATGAAGATTTCATTCAGAATAAAAGTATAATTTTTGTTTTATCATGAATGATGTCTGAAATAACGTTGTTTTTTAACCCAATTAAAGAAAAAAAATGATTTTCCAAGTTAAGACGAACATAAATCTCTAATAAAATTTTAATATAAATACTTAATGGAGGAGTTTCCCTAACAAACGATTATGAGAACAACGTTTTAAGGATCGTTTAAAGGATAAGCGAGTTTTCCCTCACAGTAAAATTAAGATATTGCAAGAATGATTCTGCGCCAAAGATATGATGTGACACCCCGCGTTCATTAATGTCACTCACTATGGAAATGCATTAAGTTTCGTGAAGCATTATAGGTAAACAGAAACAAAATTATAACAAGATAAATATAAAAAGCAACAGCGGAATCTAAATTTTTATTTCAAACATAAACCATAACATTGTGGTCCAAAATACCATAAGTCTGAAACTACATAAACCCAATACAAATATAAAATTTCCGTCTTGTACCATCAGGGCACATAAAATACATAAAAAGCACAATTTCCCCAAAAGAGAAAAAGCCATGATAGTTAAAGATAGAAACTTGAGCAATACTTCAAAAGCTACTCCAAGCAAGATGATAACCGAGTCATGACTAAGCCTAAGAATTCCCCCCTGCGAACCTGGGGGAAGGGGGAAACGGAAGAAAGAAGAGGAAACAAAAAGGGTCAGACATAAAGTCTGGCGAGTCTAGTTACTTTTAGCAAGTAAATAAGTAAAAGTATCATGACAGACATATAATATGGACAAAAAAGATAACATCATAAAAGGTAAGTACGACGAAGTAAACATGATAGAGTTTATATGCTTCCCTAATGATTACACTGTTTATTCTATGCACCAATACTAGTATAACCAGAATGAGATGATCCCCAACATGTACAAGATGGTAGACTTAGGTGTACTTCTAGTGAGAGGTTTTGACCCTATACAATCCACAGGCAACCCCAATAACGGACTCCTAAAATTACCAGAGTCTACACGTACCCTAACCACTACCCTAATCGATTGGCTCCCTACTCCGTAGATACCCTGTTCTGGCCCCACGATAAGGTGTATCACTCCCTAAAGTGGCAACCCTTCGTTTTCCCAGATGTGCACAATCATATCTACTGGTGTCACGGCGTCTTATCTTCCTCTGTCCGGACCATGCACGCACATGACCTAGTCGGTACATGCCGCCCACACCATCCCCCACTTTTGGATCTCTTACAATCAGCCTAGTAAGCGTGCCCTGACTCCGACCTAGTTCGGAGTACTCGTTTGGTACCTATACTGAAACGGGTCCCATACACAAGATGATGCAAGCTCTCTCCTTGGTCTTGCATCCCCACTACTAGTTTTCCACAGGTTATGCCTACCTACTGGTGTCGTAAAATTGCATAACCCCAACAAGTTAAGTTTGTGGGCCTATAGATAAATAAATAAATATATATATATATATTACCCACCTACCCCAGATTTACTTAACCCACCCACTGTTCAAACAAGTTTACTTAACCCCTTTTCAAGTTCATGTTCATACAATCCCTATGGATTTAACTAGGTTAAGTATTCCAAATCATTACCATATTCTTTTATGGTTAAAGTGTGCTAGACCTCCCACATTAGGCCTACAACTTGTGGATACTGGATATGCCAGTTGGTCCCGGACAGACTTTTTCCAAAAGTTGGACTTAACCCAGTGTCTTAGCACAGCTCGTATTTGTGCACTTAGACCTCTCACATTAGATTCAACACTCGCAGTCACTAGATATGCCATCAGTTCCGGGCAGACTTCCACCGCAAATGCAATCTAACCTCGTGTCATAAGTGCGGTTACAGTTTCTAATTATTGTAATCCTACGTATTTCATTATTATCCAATTATTACCTATGTCTTCATATTTGAATAATATGTCCAAATTCATGTTCATAAACATTATTCAAGCTATGCCAATTTTAATGTTTTCCCCCGTTCCCTAACTGACGCATTCGCATATATTTAGCGGCATGCCTAGGCTAGAAAGTAGCCTGGCCATAAACAACAAAAGGGAAAGGTTATGGGAAGATGACAAAAGTGATTATTCTAATATAACTGGCATAAAAATACACTTGCATAGTGATAAGGTGGACATATAAGAACAGATCTAGTGAACTTATGATAATTTAACTAGTTCTAACATAGTAGGGATGTCATAATAAGCATGTCAAGATCTAAATAATAATTTAGATGACCACCTAGTTCAGATCCAATATTATAGGCATAAGGTGATCAAAATAGTAAGCTAGATCTAAAATCAAAAGTAGGTCTGACATGATAAAGGTTAAGATCCAAGTCATAGTATGTCATAACATCGTAAATTCACCAGTTTATTATAGATCTAGAACGATTCAAGGATTCATAGGTATAGATCCACGATTACAGTCATATTATGTTGTACTTTTAATTATCTAATCTAAAAGTAACTTAAAACTCACAATGTTCAGATTTAAAACAATAGAAGAAGAATAGCCTAGGTTGAATCTCAAATCTACACTTGAATCTTTAAACTTGATTACAAAAGAAAGAAAAGGATTTGATTCAGTCCAGGCACCGACAACATTTGGCTCCATTGATTTTAGTGTGATAAAACAAGAGAAATGAGCCTTTATTTATAGCTGCCATCCCTAAGAAATCGGCTGCCACCTCAGCCCTAGGGGGGTTAACCCTGGTGTCGACACCCCCCTTGGGGGGTCAACTCCCCTAGAGCGGGAATTTTGCCGCTCATACATTTTTTATTTTTTAACTATTTTTTTTATGATTTTCTGGATAAGTTTGAACTGATATATATATATATGTTTTTCTTCTACACGTATACAAACTTCAAACCCTCATAACTTCTTCATACGGTGTCCGTTTTATGCAAACCAAATGTCTATCTTGACCAGAATTTCGAGACGAACGCAATGGCGAAGTCTATTTCCCTTAGTTCTGAATATCAAATTAATTCTTATTTAAATTTTCCTCTTTTAATGTTGTCAAATGCTGGGTGTTACATTCTCCCCTACTTAAAGGATTTCGTCCCCGAAATCTCCAAGTTAAGAAGAATGTATCCTATAATCCACATCCATCTACTCATCCACCAATCATAGGCATCCACCGTACTTAAAAATTTCTAGTGCTTATATGAGTATATGCAAAGGTGTGTGTATGTGACCCAATACTAATGCAAAAATCAGGCGATCTACTGATTCAGTTGATCTCCTTAATGCAATGTATGTTAGTGCCATGAATCCAACATGTATGCAAATAACATTATTATAACATATAAGTTCTATATGTGTGCACAATCATTCGTCCAAATGCAACATCCATATGATGATACATCCATTTTCATCCATTAAAAGAAGAAAAATGTACACGCATCCATATGTATATGAGAGTGATTGAGCCAATCGAGAGCCTAATTTGTGTGTATATGCATCCACGAGCAACCACTAGCAAGAACTTGCATCCACTTGCATCCATCAAATATAACATGTTTCAAACACATGCTTACAATCGTGGGACTCCTACCTAAAGGTCGAAAATTTGATCGATAGGATATACTTAAATGGTGGAAATAAGCATAGATAAAAGATTTGGAAAAGAAGTTAAGAACATACCCTCGAAAAGGAAAGGGTACAAAGAATGATTCCTATCTTCGGTCTCCCAAGTCGCATCCTCCAGGCTATCTCTCCATTGAACCTTCATCAACTTGATTTCTTTATTGCGTAGCTTCTTAACTTCTGATCCAAGAATATGGGTAGGAACTTGTCTAACTGTCGCCTCCCGTTCCACTTCCACTTCCTCCAATATACTTGGCTCAACAACTTCTGCGGTATCATGTAAGCACTTCCGCAAATGAGAAAAATGGAAGTCATCGTGAATGCCAAATAGTCTTTTAGGTAGCTTTACTTTATAGGCCATTTGGCCAATCCTTTCTATTATGGGAAATGGCCCTACAAATCTTGGAGCCAATTTCCCTACAGATCCAAACCGAACCACATTTCTCAATAGAGACACCTTTATGAAAATCATGTCTCCTGCTTCAAATTCAATGTCAGTCCTTTTCTTGTCTGCATAGGACTTCTGCCTATCTTGAGCAGTCTTCATTCGACGTCTAATAAGATCAATCTTCTCGGACGTTTCCCTAACCAAATCTGGTCCAAGAAATAGTCTTTCTGTAGATTCCCACCAATAAGTCAGTGATCTACAGGGTTGTCCATATAAGGCTTCAAAAGGTGTCATGCCAATGCTAGCTTGATAACTATTGTTGTAGTAAAACTCTACTAAAGGAAGATGCTCTTCCCAAGTACCTCCAAAATCTATAATGCACAGTCTCGAAAGATCCTTAAGTACTCTGTTCACCCTATCTGTCTATTCATCGGTCTGAGGATGATAAGCGGTGCTCAAACATAATTGTGTTCCTAGTGCTTCTTGCAAGCTCCTCCAAAATTCACTAGTAAAGATGGGGTTACAATTACTTATGATGATGGAAGGTATCCCATGAAGACGAACTATCTCACGAACATAAAATGATGCCGACCATGATGTTGTCCTTTTGTTCTTAACCGGAATGAAATGAGCGCTCTTAGTCAGCCTATCTACTACCACCCAAATACTATTTTTTCCTTTCTTCGATCTAGGAAAACCATCTATGAAATCCATAGAGTTGCTCTCCCACTTCCACTATGGAACCTCCAACAGATGAAGTAAACCACCGGGCTTCTTTTGCTCAGCTTTAACTTGCTGGTAGATCAAACACTGAGAAACAAACTCCACCACATCTCTCTTCATCCAAGCCCAAAAGAAAACCCTCTTCATATCCTTATACATTTTATCGCCACCTGGATGAATCATCATCTTAGAATGATGTGCTTCTTCTAGGGCTGTCTTTATCAAGCTTCCAATACGAGGAACACAAAGACTTTCATCCGGTCGCAGCCACTTTTTATCGTCTATTGAATATCTACTGAGGTGACTAGAAGTCTCCCCTTTACTGAGCCTATCCAAGATGTCCAAAATCTATGGATCTTCTCGCTGCAAAACTCCTATCTGATCCATAAGAGTAGGTTGTATCTCCAGTGACTATAACAAGCCAGGCAAGAGTTCGATGGAGGGTCTAAAGTCAAAAGTCGATATAAACTCCAAGCTTTTCCTTTCCACAAACAAGGGACTTAAGGTCATCCTCTACCTAGTTAGTACGTCTGCCACTACATTACCCTTGCCAGGGGTATAAGAAATCTCGATGTCGTAAGATGCTAAGAATTCCATCCACCTTTGCTGCCTCAAATTAAGACCTTTTGCGAGAACAAGTACTTGAGTGATTTATGATCGGTGTACAACTCGAACTTCTCTCTAAGTAAATAATGGCGTCATGTCTTAAGCGCGAATACTATGGCAGCTAGCTCTAGGTCGTGGGTAGGGTAGTTCTTCTCATGAACCCTTAGCTCTCTTCCACCATAACATACTACCCTTCCCTCTTGCATCAGAACCGTACCATGCCCTGTACCACATGCGTCAGCGTATACTGTAAACACATTTTTTCCATTGGGCAAGGTTAGGACTGGTGTTGTTGTCAGAGCCCTCTTCAGTCGTTGGAAAGAAACATCACAATCTATATCCCATGAAAACATCAGATTCTTCTTCGTCATCCTAGTGAGTGGAGCTGATATCTTTCCGAAGTCCTTAATGAACTACCTATAATATCCTAGTAACCCCAAAAGGCTTCTCACCTCCGTTGCATTCTTTGGGATCTGCCAAACTGAACTGCAACAACCTTCGTGGGATCTACTGCTATCCCTTCTTTAGAAACCATGTAACCGAAGAATCTTACTTCTTTCCTCCAGAAATGATATTTGGAGAATTTTCCCTTAAGTTGATACCCACGTAGATTTTTCAAAACTTCCCTTATATGTGAGGCATGCTCTTCTTCATTCTTTGAGAAAATTAAGATATCATCAACAAAGACTACGACAAATTTGTTTAGAAACTCCCGAAATACCCTACTCATCAAATCAACAAAATAGGCGGGTGCATTCATCAGCCCAAAAGGCATAACGAGCCACTCGAAGAAACCATTTGGAGTCCTAAAATCAGTCTTTTCGATACTGTCCTCAGCCACCCTCAGTCGATGAAACCCCGTGGCCAAGTCTAGTTGAGAGAATACTGACGGACCAATAAGCTGGTCAAGCAAATCATCTATCCATGGGAGCGGATGCCTGTTTTTCTTAGTGAGTTTGTTCAACTTTCTATAGTCTACACACAAGTGAAGAGAACCATCCGCCTTAATCGTGAATACTACTAGAGCACCCCATTCAGATATGCTTCGCCTAATGAATCCTTTTTCAAGTAGCTCCCCTACTTGTTTACTGAGCTCCCTCCTTTCTCTTGGATTCATATAGCGCACGGGCAATGCAACTGGATTTGCATTATCAAACAAATATATGCGGAAATCGATCTCGCGCCTTGGGAGTAAACTCCAAACCTCATCAAAGACATCAGGATACTCACGGACTACTAGAACAGATCTTAGATCATCGATAGATGCGTCAAGTGACTCTAGGAAGCTAAGCATGACAGACCCTTATGGGTCACAAGAAATCTCGAGGGTCTTCCCTTGGCAAGTCAACAGTCTAATGACGCACCTCTCACAATCCAGAATGGCACCATACATGGATAGCTAATCCATCCCTAGAATCAACACATAACCCGTGAACCCAAGCACATAAGCATCGCACTTGAACTCGACGCCCAAGATAGATATTCTCAAACCCCAACAAATCATAGATAAATGAGCCGAACCATCAATGGGGTTTGAGACAACAACGGGATCCACTACCATACTAGTATTTAATGCATATATTCAACTGCAGAACTAGATGTAGACGAATGTGAAGCACCAGAATCAAAAAGTGTTCTAATAGGGTGACTAGAAAGAGAAATCAAACCTTCCACAGAAACTTTCCCATCTCTATCCGGAGCACTGGTTACAAGAGCATTCGCTTGCTCCTCAGAGGTTCCTGCCTTTTGACCTTGTCCTTTCTTCCTTGGGAACTCCCTAGAATAATGACCAACCTCTCCACAAACGAAGCAAGCATTCTTCCTTTTCTTGCAATCCTTGACCAAGTGATCCTCTCGCCCACAACTATGGCACTTCCTCTTATCCTTAGTATTGTCACTCTTTCCGCCTTTCTTATGTTGTTATTGGTTTTGCTATCCTTTCTTGGGCCAAACCTTCTTATTTTGAGTTATTCCCTCAGCCTTTACTTCCTTCTTTTCTCATTTGTCTTCCTCATGCATCAAGGTCATATCAACAAGCCTTTCAAAAGTAGCTCCCATTGGAATATGGGACATAGCCAACCCATGAAGGGGTTCATTTAGTCCTTTCACAAAATGCAAAGCTTTCTTATGTGGAGTGTCTACCAACTCTAATCCGAATCTCGCCAGCTAGTTAAATTTGTTACCATATTCTTAAACCGTTATGCTCCCTTGCTAGAGCGCCAAGAGCCTCTCCATTTGCATGCTTTTCTCAGCATGGGAAAGAAACTTCATCTCAAACGTCATTCTAAAATCTTCCCAAGTTTCCACCAGACGCCAAGCTTCTGTCACCTCCCACCAAAAAGAGGCTTCATCTTTCAGCAGCCAAGCAGCTAACTGAATCTTCCTCCGATCTTCTAACTCAAAAATTCCAAATAGATCCTCCGTCTCTTTCAGCCAGTTTCTTGCCTCTATGAAAGTCTCGGTACCAGGAATGGCTTTCTGCCTATGGAACAGAAGTCTTTGCAGATCATAGCTAAATTATTTTCTCTTGGAGGAGGAGGAGGAACGAGAAGTGCAGCTGGGGGAGGAACGTCAGCTTGACCTCCGGCAGGTGTCGTGGCCTCTAGATACCTACGGAACTAGCATGGTATCGTAACGCCCTCTGGGATATTAAGTTCCCCAGACATGCTGAAAAGAAAAGGAAAGAGATTTAGTTAAAGAACTGAAGGATATTACATATGGTTTTAGGGGAAAATGTTTTTCAAAATAGTCTTTTTTTCTTTTTGAAAAATGCTTTCTTAAAACCCTTTTTTGAAAATAAATTTCAAAAACTTTTATCTAATATGGTAACCTTCAGCTTCGATACCAAGTGTGATACCCTACGTCCGTTAATGTCACTCACTATGGGAATGCATTAAGTTTCGTGAAGCGTTATAGGTAAACAGAAACAGAATTATTACAAGACAGATATAAAAGCAACAGTTTTTATTTCAAACATAAACCATAACATCATGATCAAAAATACCATAAGTATGAAACTACATAAAACCCATTACAAATATTAAACTTCTATCTTGTATCATCAGAGTACAAAAAATACATAAAAAGCATAATTTCCCCAAAAGAGACAAAGCCATAGTAGTTAAAGATAGAAACTTGAGAAATACTTCAAAATCTACTCCAAGCAAGATGATAACCGAGTCCTGACTAAGAATGAGAATTCCCACCCTACGAACCTAGGGGGGGTGGATGGAAGATAGAAGAGGAAACAAAAAGGGTCAGACATAAAGTCTGGCGAGTCCAGTTACTTTTAGCAAGTAAATAAGTAAAAGTATCATGACAGGCATACAAGATGGACAATAAAGATAACATCATAAAAGGTAGGTATGACGAGATAAACATGATGAAGTTTATATGCTTCCCTAATGATTACTCTGTTTATTCCCTGCTCCAATACTAGTATAACCAGAATGAGATGATCCCCAACATGTACAAGATGGTAGACTTAGGCGTACTTCTTGTGAGATGTTTTAACCCTGTACAATCCACATGCAACCCCAATAACGGACTGTTAAACTTACCAGAGTCAAGATGTACCCTAATCACTACCCTACTCAATCGGCTTCGTACTCCGTAGATACCCTGTGCTGGCCCCACAACAGGGTGTATCACTCCCTAAAGTGGCAACCCTTCGTTTTCCTAGATGTGCACAACCATATCTACTGGTGTCACGATGTCTTATCTTCCTCTTTCCGGACCATGCACGCACATGATCTGGTCGACAAATGTCGCCCACACCGTACACTGCTTTTGGATCTCTTACAATCAGCCCAGTAAGCGTGCCCCGACTCCGACCTAGTTTGGAGTACTCGTTTGGTACCTATATATGGGTTACAGACTGAAACGTGTCCTACACACAAGATGATGCAAGCTCTCCCCTTTGTCCTGCATCCCCACTACTAGGTTTTCCACAGGTTATGCCTACCTACTGGTGTCGTAAAATTGCATAACCCCAACATATTAAGTTTGTTGGCCAAAATATATAAATATTACCCACCCACCCCAGATACTTAACCCACCCACTGTTCAAACAAGTTTACTTAACCCCTATTCAAGTTCATGTTCATACAATCCCTATGGATTTAACTAGGTTAAGTATTCCAATTCATTACCATATTCTTTTATGGTTAAAGTGTGCTAGACCTCCCACATTAGGCCTACAACTTGTGGATGCTGAATATGTCGGTTGGTTCCGGGCAGACTTCTTCCAAAAGTCGGGCTTAACCTCATGTCTTAGCACAGCTCATATTTGTGCACTTAGACCTCTCACATTAGATTTAACACTCGCGGTCGCTGGATATGCTGGTCGGTTCCGGGCAAACTTCCACCGCAAGTGCAATCTAACGTCGTGTTATAAGTGCAGTTACAGTTTCTAATTACTATAATCCTACGCACTTCATTATTATCCAGTTATTACCTATATCTTTATAGGTGTTCATTCCCTTTTTTCCCATTATGTTCATATTTGAATTATATGTCCAAATTCATGTTCATAAACATTATTCAAGCTATGGCAATTTTAATGTTTTCCACCGTTCCTTAACTAACGCATTCGCATATATTTAGCGGCATGCCTAGGCTAGAAAGTAGCCTGGCCATAAACAACAAAAGGGAAAGGTGATGGGAAGATGACTAAAGTGATTATTCTAACATAACTGGCATAAACATATACTGGCATAGTGATAAGGTGGATATATAAGAATAGATCTGGTGAACTTATGATAATTTAACTAGTTCTAACATAATAGGGATGTCATAATAAGCATGGAAATATCTAAATAATAATTTAGTTGTCCAACTAGTTCAGATCCAATATGACAGACACAAGGTGTTCTAAATAGTAAGCTAGATCTAAAATCAGAAGTAGATCTGACATGATAAAGGTTAAGATCCAAGCCATAGTATGTCATAACATCATAAATTCACTATCTTATTATAAATCTGAAATGATTCAAGGATTCACAGGTATAGATCCAGATTACAGTCATATCATGTTGTACTTTCAATTTTCTAAATCTAAAAGTAACTTAAAAACTCACAGTGTTCAGATCTAGAACAATAAAAGAAGAATTGCCTAGGTTGAATCTCAGATCTACACTTGAATCTCTAAACTTGATTCCAAAAGAAAGAAAAGGATTTGATTTAATCCAGGCACCGACAACATTTGGCCTCCATTGATTTTAGTGTGAGAAAACAAGAAAAATGAGCCTTTATTTATAGCGCCAGCCCCCAGAAATCGACTGCCACCTCATCCCTAGGGGGGTCAACCCTAGTGTCGATACCCCTCTTGGGGGGTCAACCTAGGGGTCGACTCCCCTAGAGCGGGAATTTTACCACTCACACATTTTTTATTTTTAAACTTTTTTTCTTCTTCTGATTTTCTAGATAAGTTTGAACTATATATAAATACATATATATGTACGTATATGTATATAATTCTTCTACGTGTATACAAACTTCAAACCCTCTTAACTTCTTCATACTGTGTCCGTTTACGCTAGCCAAATGTCCATCTTGACCAGAATTTCGAGACGGACGGAATGGCGCAGTCTGTTTCCCTTAATTATGAGTATCAAATTAATTCTTATATAATTCATCCTCTTTTAATGTTGTCAAAATACTGGGTATTACATATGATTAAGGAAAGTTAAAAGAAATTTACCATAATTATAGTTAATGAAATGTTCATATTTGAGTAAGAGTGTTTTCATGTAAAAATAAGATTCAATCTTTAATAAGGTTTGGATTAAAGTTAGGATTAATAAGGGTAACAAAATTTACAAAAAATACGAAGGAAATTAGATATCATATATTTCCAGTTTTGCTCCATGAGATGAATAGGATGGGAATGAGATAACGATTCGAGTAAAGAACGTAAGAAATGAGACTTAGTAGATCCCATATATGATCCTTAATAGTTTTAAAGGATGCACTAGTCCGTATGGTTAATAAGGTTTTTTTAAGATTATGTGGAAATCTAATGGCTTTACCAAGTTTGAGAATGAATCCAACTAATTAAAGAAAAATCCAATTTAAAGGAGACTTAATTGGAATTTCGATAACCCAAAGGATTTTAAGTTGACGCTAATTATTTCGAAAAGACTAGGTTTATCCCATTTTGAGTAGTTATACGACGAGATAGAGCAATTGAAGAAACTGAAGATGGTGGTTGAAGATCGGGGATCTTCACATCGTTTGGATTAAGCGTTGATGTCTCGATTGGGCCATACACCTGACATGAGGTTATAAATGGCAGTGGTCTGGACATACTCGGAGATTTTCTGAATTTGCAAGGACCTCTAATAAGGTGCCTTCGATTTCGTTAAAACCTGGAACGAACTTGTAAATGGATGTAAATCTGATGTTGTACTTTATGGAATAATAAATTGGTTTCTATTTATGATATATCAGCTAGGTGGAGGAGGACCTACCCTCTTAGCTTAACACCCTACTTTGGAACATATGTACTCAAAGGGTTATATATTAATGGATATCAATTATATGTTGTGAGTTGACAATGTGGAATGCTAAGTGTTGATAGTTGATAGATCAAAGCTTTTGTTGAAAGGCAGGGCTTTGTGGATCGTTGTGATACCCCACGTCCGTTAATGTCACTCACTAAGGGCATGCATTAAGTTTCGTGAAGCGTTGTAGGTAAACAGACATAGAATAATTACAAGAAAGATGTAAATAAGATGGCAGCGGAAATTTCAAATTTTTATTTCAACATAAAACATAATATCATAGTTCACAATACCATAAGTCATAAAACTATTACAACAAAATACTTCTGTCTTGCATCATTAGAGTACATAGGTATTTAAGAAAAACATTATTCCCTAATAAAAAGAGTAAGCCATAGTAGAGACAAAGACTTGAGCCATACTCCATAAGTAGCTTCCAGCAAGATAATATCCAAGTCCTGACTAAGCCTGGGTGTTTCCTCCCAGAGAACCTTGGGGGGGACGGAAGAGAGAGGGAAAAACAAAGGGGTCAGACATAAAGTCTGGCGAGTCTAGTTACTTTTTGCCAGTAAATAAATAAAGGTGAACATGAAAGGCATAAAGTGGGTAAGAGAGGTCACTATATAAATGGCAGGTGTGGCAAGGCAGATAAGGTAAGGTGTACACATACTTCACTAATGACTACCCTGCACTATCAGTAGTATAACTAAAGTTAGATGATCCCTTCCACAATAAGTTGGTAGATTTAAGGCATACGTCCGAGTGTACCCTAACCATTACCCTAATCGATTGGCTCCCTATTCCGTAGATACCCTGTGCTGGCCCCACAATAGGAGGTATCACTTCCTAAGGTGGCAACCCAAGAGGTGCACAACCATATCTACTGGTGTCACGGTCGCCTTATCCCCCTCTGCCTGGCCTATGCACGCACATGTCCCCGGTTGGTTTGCGTCGTCCATACCGTCCATCCCATTTGGATCTCTTACAATCAATCAGTAAGCGTGCCCTTATCTCCGCCTAGTACAGAGTTCTTTATTTGATACCTACTCTGGGTTACTGATTGAAATGGATCCCACACAAGATGAAACAAGCTCTCCCCTTTGTCTTGTATCCCCACTAGGTTTTCACTGACTATGTATACCCCTAGGTGTCTTTAATTACATAGTCCTGTAACAGTTATGCTTACCCTAAAGGGTGTCTTTAATTACATAACTTTATTCTATTTTCCACTGGCTATGTATACCATCAGGTGTCTTTAATTACATAACCTTATTGGGTTAAATTTGTGGGCCTGTATATCTATATATTACCCACCCTTTCCAATTTACTTAACCCACCCATTACTCATCCAGTTTTACTTAACTGTAACTTAAGTTCATAGTCATACAATCTTTATGAATTAAATTAGGTTAAGTAGTCCAATTCTATTACCATGTCCAATTATGGTTTCATACTAGGTTAGACCTCCCACATTAGGCCTGCAACATCTGGATGTTGGATGTGTCGGTTGGGTCCGGGCAGTCTTATTCCACTGTTGGGCTTAACCTCTGTCTTTGCCCGATCCGTATTTACGTACTTAGACCTCCCACATTAGGTTCAACATTAGTGGCTGCTGGATATGTCGGTCGGGTACGGGCAGACTTCCACAACTAACGTAACCTAACCTCGTGTCATAAGTACAATTACAATTCCTAATTGTAATTACTAACATTCCATTTTTAATTAATTTACCAATTAATTAATCCTTTCCTTTTATAGGTGTCAATACCTATTTTGCAACAATAATTTGATTTACATATCCATAAATGGTCTTATTAAAATTATGCCATTTTTACCCGAATTTACCTATGTCATTATAAGTGATTATTTCTATGTTTCCTTATTTGAATTGTATGTTCAACTTATATAAACATTATATAAATTATGCCAATTGTAAGTCCCCTTTTTGGCCGTTTCTTAACTAACGTGATCGCATGTATTTTGGCGTCATCGAGGCTACAAAGTAGCCTCGCCATAACAATAAAAAGGGAGTGACAAAGTAACAGTTTCAGCATAGTTTTGGCATAAGCATGACAACAAGGTGAATGGACATGTAATCATCATAACAGGGTGAACACAGAGCTGATGAACTTGTGGCAACTACAATGTCAAAGTCAACATAACATGGTCTAAACTTGTCATTTAGATGTCTAACAAAATTAGGGTGACATAGTAGCATGCTTAGATCTAAAAGGGTGGCATCACATGTCAAGTTTACAACATATTTTGATTACTACAACATAACAGGTGAAAGTGATTAGTATAAAGGATTAGATATAAATTAACAATTTCGCATTTCCCGTAATATAGTTACAAGTCAAGATCTACATAGTCAGCATAGTAGAATGTCCATAATCATATTGGATCCAGGGATAATGACATAATAAACTTGCATAAGTTCATGGTTCACAACATATACCCAATTCGTACTCTATCATAATTCACATTTATCCATTTAAACTTAAAAGTGACTAGAAACTCACAACATTAGGTTCAGAAAATTTAGAGAGAGAGATCTGAATTCTAAATAGCTAAACTGATTGTAGTAGACTTTGATTCTGTTTCAATTTGCAACCCGACAGCATATGGCCTCTGTGATCTCTAAAGATGAAAATAAGAGAATAGGGGACTATATTTATAGCCTAGAACCAATGAACCAGACCCAGAATCAAGTCCAGGTACGTAAAACGTATTCTACCCAGATCTGTCCAGGGGGTCGACACCCATGTCGACACCCCTATAGGGGGGTCGACACCTATGTCACCCCCTAGGGGGGTCGACACCCACGAGAAGGAATTTTCCCGCTCAGCCCGCTTTGGTCTGATTTTTATTTTTGAATTGTTCTTGATGGTTCTGGAGTTTATTATATATATTTATATATATATATATATATTTACCTAGCGCATAAACAAACTTCGTACCCTCATAACTTTTTCATACAGTATCCGTTTTACGCAAACCAAATGTCCATTCTGACCAAAATTTCGAGACGAACGCAATGACATAGTCCGTTCCATCTAATTCCGAATGTTAAATTAATTATTATTTAATTTATCCTCTCTTAGTGTCGTTAAAATTTGGGTGTTACAATCTCCCTTACTCAAAGGATCTCGCCCCCGAAATCTCTAAGTTGGGAAGAATGCATATCTTACCATCCATCATCCATCTACTCATTCAACATCCATTGGCATCCATTGTTCTTAAAATCCTCTAATGCTTATATGAATATATGCAGAAGTGTGTGTATATGTCCCTACACTAATGCGAAAATCAGGCGGCCTACTGATTCAGTTGACCTCCTTAATACAATGTATGTTAGTGCCATGAATCCAATAAGTATGCAAATAAACCTATTACATCATATAAGTTCTATATGTGTGCACACACATTTGTCCAAATGCAACATCCATATACTAACTCATCCATTTCTATCCATAAAAGAAAATGCACACACATCCATATGCAGTATGAAAGTGATTGAGCCGATATAGTGCCTAATGTGTGTGTACATGCGTCCACAGACAACCACTAGCAAACACTTGCATCCACTAGCATCCATCAAACATAACATGTTTCAAACACATGTCTTCATCCATAGGACTCCTATCTAAAGGTCGAAAATACCATGAATAAGATATACTCAAATGATAGAAACAAGTACTGATAAAGCTTTTGGAAAAGGAGTTAAGAAGATTACCTCAAAGAGAAAAGAGTACGAAGCATGAGTCTTATCTTCAGTTTCCCAAGTCGCATCCTCTGGGTTATCTCCCCATTGAACCTTTAGCAACTTGATCTCTTTATTGCGTAGCTTCTTAAACTCTGATCCCAGGATACGGGAAGGAACTCGCCCGAGTGTTGCCTCCCGTTCCACCTTTACCTCTTCCAATATACTCGGCTCAACAACTTCCGTGGTGTCATGCAAGAACTTCCGCAGATGAGAAACATGGAAAACATCATGAACGCCAGATAGATTTTCAAGAAGCTTTACTCTATAGGCCATTTGGCCAATCCTTTCGGTTATGGGAAATGGTCCCACAAACATAGGTGCCAACTTCCCTACTGCTCTGAAGCGGACCACATTCCTCATAGGTGATACTTTGATTAAAACCAAGTCTCCCACTTCGAATTCGATGTCAGTCCTTCTCTTGTCTGCATATGATTTCTGCCTATCTTGAGATGTCTTCATCCATCGTCGAATAAGGCCAATCTTTTCGAACATTTTTCTAACCATATCTGGTCCAAGTAATAATCTTTCTGTAGATTCCCACCAACAAATCGGTGATCTACAGGGGTGCCCGTACAATGCTTCGAAGGGTGCCATGTCGATGCTGTCCTGATAGCTGTTATTATAGGTAAACTCCACAAAAGGAAGATGCTGTTCCCAAGTCCCTACGAAGTCAAGGATATACAGTCTCAAAAGATCTTCAAGAATCATGTTCACCCTCTCCGTCTGCCCATCGGTCTGAGGATGATAAGTGGTGCTTAAGCGGAACTATGTACCTAATACCTCTTGCAAACTTCTCCAAAACTCGCTGGTAAAGATGGGGTCACGATCACTTACTATGATGGAAGGTACTCCATGGAAGTAAACTATCTCACGAACATAAATCGTTGCCAACCACGATGTTGTCCATTTGCTCTTGACTGGAATAAAGTGAGCGCTCTTAGTGAGTCTATCTACTACCACCCAAACATTGGTATTGCCTTTCTTCGATCTAGGCAACCCATCTATGAAATCCATCGAGACGCTCTCCCATTTCCACTGCGGCACTTCCAATGGATGAAGCAATCTGCCGGGCTTCTTTTGCTTAGCCTTGACTTGCTGACAAACCAAACATTGAGAAACAAATTCAGCCACGTCCTGCTTCATCCCAGCCCAAAAGAAAATCCTTTTCATGTCTCTATGCATCTTGTCGCCGCCTGGATGAATAGTCATCTTAGAATGGTGGGCTTCTTCTAGGACTGCCTTTATCAAGCTTCTAGTCCGAGGAACACAAAGCCTTCCATCTCGTCGCAACCACCCCTTTTCATCTATGGCATATCTACTGAGGTGACTAGAAGTCTCCCCTCTTCTGAGTTTATCCATAATGTCTAGAATCTACGGTTCAACTTGTTGCGAAGCTCCTATCTACTCCACAAGAATCGGTCGTATCTCCAAGGATGCAAATAAATCAGGCAAAACTTCGATGGAGGGTCTAAAATCAAAAGCTGATATGAACTCCAAGTTCTCTTTTTCCACAAACAAAGGACTCAGAGCCATCCTATGCCTACTTAGTGTGTCTGCAACCACATTACCCTTGCCAGCGGTATAAAAAATCTCAAAATCATATGAAGCTAAGAATTCCATCCACTGTTGTTGCCTTAAGTTGAGACCCTTCTGAGAGAATAGGTACTTGAGAGATTTGTGATCGGTGTACAACTCGAATCTTTCTCCCAGTAAATAATGATGCCACGACTTCAATGCAAATACTATGGCAGCTAGTTCTAGATCATGGGTGGGGTAGTTCTTTTCATGAACTCTCAACTGCCTACCCCCATAACATATTACTTTCCCTTCTTGCACCAGCGCCACACCAAGCCTTGTACTGCATGCATCAGTGTAAACAGTAAACACTTTACTTCCATCGGGCAAGGTCAAGACTGGGGCTGTTGTCAGAGCCCTTTTCAGCCGTTGGAAAGAAATATCACAGTCTACATCCCATGAAAACACCAAATTCTTCTTTGTCAGCTTAGTGAGAGGGGCTGATATCTTCGCAAAGTCCTTAATGAACTTCCTATAGTAACCTGCCAACCCAAGAAAGCTTCTTACCTCAGTTGCATTTTTAGGAATCTACCAATCTTGCACTGCAACCACCTTCGCGGAATCTACATCTATCCCTTCTTTGGAGACTACATGCCCTAAGAATCTTACCTCCTTTCTCCAGAAATGGCATTTGGAGAACTTTGCTTTTAGATGGTGGTCACGGAGAGTTTTCTAAACTTCCCTCAGATGTTGGGCATGCTCTTCTTCGTTCTTGGAGAAGATCAAAATATCATCAACGAAGACTACGACGAATTTGTTTAGGAATTCCCGAAACACCCTACCCATCAAATCAAAAAAATAGGCGGGTGCATTTGTCAGCCCAAAAGGCATCACTAGCCATTCAAAGAAACCATCCGGAGTTCTGAAAGCAGTCTTATCTATGCTATTCTTAGCCACTCTCAATTAATGGAACCCTGCAGCCAAGTCTAACTGAGAAAATACTGAGGCACCAACGAGATGATCAAATAAATCATCAATTCTCCGAAGTGGGTGCCTATTCTTTTTGGTGAGCTTGTTTAATTCTCTATAGTCAACATACAGACTAAGTGATCCATCTGCATTAGTTGCGAATACTACTGGAGCACCCCATTCAGATATACTTCGTCTGATGAACCCTTTCCCAAGTAGCTCCCCAACTTGCTTACTCAGCTCCCTCCTTTCCCTTGGAGCCATGTGGCGTACTGGTAACGCAACTGCCTTTGCATTGTCCACCAGATATATGTAGAAGTCGATCTCGCTCCTTGGAGGTAAACCCTGTACCTCATCAAAAACATCAGAGTAATCCCAAACCACTGGAACATATTGCAAGTCCTCTATGGATGCATCTGAAGACTCTAGGAAGCTAAGCATAACAGACCATTGGGGGTCACAAGAAACTTTGAGGGTCCTCCCATGACAAGTTGGGAGCCTAACAACCCTCCTTTCACAATCTAAAACGGCTCCATATGTGGTAAGACAATTCATTCCTAGAATCAACCTATAACCCACAAACCTGAGCGCATACATGTCGCATTCAAACTCGATGCCTAACACAGATAATTTCAAACCCTTACAAATCATCGGTAAATGAGCCGAACCACCAATGGGGTTTGAAACAGCCACGGGATTTACAACAATACTAGTAACTAACTGCAGAGATTCAACCACAGAACTAGATATAAACGAGTGTAAAGCGCAAGAATCAAAAAGTGTTCTAACTGGATGGTTTGAAATAGAAACTAAACTTTCTATGCAAATTTTTCTACCTCTTTCAAGAGCACTGACGGCGAGAGCATGCTCCTGCCCTCCAGAAGTTATTGCCCTCTGACCCTGTCTCTGTTTCTTCGGGCGCACCTTAGAGAAGTGTCTGACCTCTCCATAATTAAAGCAATTGCCCTTCCTTCTCTTACAGTCCTTGATCAAGTGACCTTCCTTCCCACAATTATGACATTTCCTCTTATCCTTGCCTTTGACATCTTTCCATCCTTTCTTTTGTTGTTATTGTGGTTGTTGTTGCTGTTGCCCTTTCTTGGGCCACACCTTCTTGTTCTGCGATGTCCCCTCAGTCTTTGCTTCCTTCTTTTCTCCCTTGTCCTCTTCATGCACTAGGGCCATATCCACAAGCCTTTCAAAGGTGGCCCCTATAGGAATATGGGACATAGCAAGAACATGCAGAGGCTCATTCAATCGTTTAGCAAATTGTAAAGCCTTTTTGTGTGGTGTATCCACCAACTCTAGTTCGAACCTTGCCAGCTGGTTAAACTTGTTCACATACTCCTTCACCGTCAAGTTCCCTTGCTTGAGTGATAAGAACCTCTCCATCTGTATGCTTCGCTCAGCTTGGGAACGAAATTTCACCTCGAACCTCTGTCTGAAATCTTCCCAGGTTTCCACCGGACGTCTAGCCTGGGTGACTTCCCACCAAAATGAGGCTTCGTCATTTAACAGCCAAGCAGCTAAATGAATCTTTCTTTGGTCCTCCACTTCAAAGATTATGAATAAGTCCTCGATATCCTTAAGCCAATTCCAAGCTTCCACAAATGTCTCATTCCCATGGAATGGCTTCCCTCCCATAGCACGGAAGTCCTTATAGATTTTGGCGAAGTTATCTGCTCTTGGAGGGGGAGGAGGAGGAATGACTGGGGCAATAGGAGGAGGAGCATCTCTCAGGCCTTCAGTAGGCGATGTGGCCTCCAAATATCTTTGGAACCATCTGGGTATCATGACGCCTTCTGGGATATTAGGAATGTTTTGATCCCCAGACATGCTGAAAAAGGGAAAAGGAACAATTTTAGATGAAGGACCAAAGGATATTACATATGGCTTCTTGGGGAATATTTTCAAAACAGACTTTTCTTTTTGAAAATACTTTCTTTTAAAACCTTTATGAAAAATATTTTTCAAAATTTTTATCTAATCTGGTAACCTTCAGCTCTGATACCAAGTGCGACGTCCGTAAGTGTCACTCACTAAGGGAATGCATTATGTTTCTTGAAGCATTGTAGGTAAACAGACATAGAATAATTACAAGACAGATATAAATAAGATAGCAGCGGAAATTTCAAATTTTTAATTCAACATAAAACTTAATACCGTAGTTCACAATACCATAAGTCACAAAACCATTACAAAAAAATACTTCTGTCTTGCATCATCAGAGTACATAAGTATTAAAGAAAAACATTATTCCCCAATAAAAGGAGTAATCCATAGTAGAGACAAGACTTGAGCCATACTCCAGAAGTAGCTTCCAGCAAGATAATATCCAAGTCCTGACTAAGCCTGGGTGTTTCCTCCCTGAGAACCTTGGGGGGGGGGGGGGGGGGGGGACGGAAGAGGGAGGGAAAAACAAAGGGGTCAAACATAAAGTCTGTCGAGTCTACTTACTTTTAGCTAGTAAATAAATAAAGGTGAACATGACAGGCATAAAGTGGGTAAGAGAGGTCACTATATAAATGGCATGTGTGACAAGGCAGATAAGGTAAGGTGTACACATACTTCACTAATGACTACTCTGCACTATTACTAGTATAACTAAAGTTAGATGATCCCTTCCACAATAAGTTGGTAGACTTAGGGTATACGCCCGAGTGTAGCCTAACCATTAATCTAATTGATCGACTCCCTATTCCATGGATACCCTGTGCTGGCCCCACAATAGGAGGTATCACTTCCTAAAGTGGCAACCAAAGAGGTGCACAACCATATCTACTGGTGTCACGGTCGTCTTAGCCCCCTCTGCCTGGCCCGTGCACGCACTTGTCCACGGTTGGTTTGCGCCATCCACACCGTTCGTCCTATTTTAATCTCTTACAATCAATCAATAAGCGTTCCCTTATCTTTTCCTAGTACGGAATTATTTATTTGATACCTACTTCGAGTTACTGATCGAAACGGGTCCCACACATTGTGATACAAGCTCTCCCCTTTGTCTTGTATCCCCACTAGGTTTTTCACTGACTATGAATACCCCTAGGTGTCTTTAATTACGTAGTCTTATACCAGTTACGCTAACCCTAAAGGGTGTCTTTAATTACATAACTTTATTTTATTTTCCACTGGCTATGTATACCATCAGGTGTCTTTAATTACATAACCTTATTGGGTTATGTTCGTGGGCCTATATATTTGTATATTATCCACCCCTTCTAATTTACTTAACCCACCCACTACTCATCCAGTTTTACTTAACCCTAACTTATGTTCATAGCCATACAATCTTTTTAAGAACTTTTCATACGGGTGGAGTATTCACGGGCGGTACTGCCGAATATGTATGATCTCCTTCTAACGGAAAAATAAAGTTCAACTAGTATTTGGTTCATCCCATATGTACCCGTCACGGGCATCCTGCTTTTATATGTTATATAGACTTGTATGTAACTATTGAGAGTCGGGATATTCTACATAGTGTAAATATTCCTCCCAAAAGTTTGATTTTAGTTCAAAATAATCAATAATTCACTGTGGATTCTTACATCTGTCCTTTTTTTATAGGAATGAAGATGCTCTTAAATCGACATAGTTTGTTCCGTTCCTATTAGGAACCCTATTTGTATTGGATTAGTAAATAGGAGTAGTACATGATGGAGTTGAGCAAAACGTATTGATTCATTTATCGGGGGGTGAATCTAGGGTTAGTAACACCATGTCCAATTATGGTTTCATATTGGGTTAGACCTCCCACATTAGGCCTACAACATGTGGATGCTGGATATGCCGGTCGGGTCCGGGCAGTCTTATTCCACAGTTGGGCCTAACCTCGTGTCTTAGCCCGATTCATATTTACATACTTAGACCTCCCACATTAGGTTCAATATTAGTGGTCGCTGGATATGTCGATCGGGTCCGGGCAGACTTCCAACACTAATGTAACCTAACTTTGTGTCATAAGTACAATTACAATTCCTAATTATAATTCTAACATTCCATTTTTAATTAATTTACCAATTAATTAATCCTTTCCTTTTATAGGTGTCAATACCTATTTTGCAACAATAATTTGAATTACATATCCATAAATGGTCATATTAAAATTATGCCATTTTTACCCAAATTTACCTATGTCATTATAGGTGATTATTTCAATGTTTCCCTATATGAATTATATGTCCAACTTATATAAACATTATTTAAATTATGCCAATTATAAATTCCCTTTTTCCCCATTTCTTAACTATCGTGATCGCATGTATTTTGGCATCGTCGAGGCTACAAAATAGCCTCGCTATAACAATAAAAAGGGAGTGACAAAGGTGATAGTTTCAGCTTTGTTTTGGCATAAGCATGACAACAAGGTGAATGGATATGTTATCATCATAATAGGGTGAACACAGAGCTGATGAACTTGTGGCAACTACAATGTCAAAGTCAACAAAACATGGTCTAAACTTGTCACTTAGATGTCTAACAAAATTACGGTGACATAGTAGCATGATTAGATCTAAAAGGATGGTATCACATGTCAAGTTTACAACATATCGTGATTACTACAACATAACAGGTGAAAGGTGATTAGCATAAAGGATTTGATCTAAATTAACAAGTTCGCATTTCCCACAATATAGTTGCAAGTCAAGATCTACATAGTCATCATAGTAGAATGTCCATAATCATATTGGATCCAGGGATAATGACATAATAAACTTGCATAAGTTCATGATTCACAACATATATCCAATTCGTACTCTATCATAATTCACATTTATCCATTTAAAACTAAAAGTGAATAGAAACTCACAGCGTTAGGTTCAGAAAATTTAGAGAGAGAGAGAGATCTGAATTCTGAATAGCTAAACTAATTGTAGTAGACTTTAATTTTGTTTCAATTTGCAACCCGACAGCATATGGCCTCTATGATCTCCAATGGAGAAAATAAGAGAATAGAGGACCATATTTATAACTTAGAACCAATGAACCATACCTAGAATCATATCCATGTACGTAAAACGAATTCTACCCAAATTTGTCCGGGGGGGTCGATACCCCTATAGGGGGGTCGACACCCATGTCGACACCTCCTGGGGGGTCGACACCCATGAGCGGGAATTTTTCTGCTCAGCTCACTTTGGCCCAATTTTGATTTTAGAATTGTTTTTGAAGGTTCTGGAATTTATTTTATATATATATTTACCTTACACGAAAACAACCTTCGAACCCTCATAACTTTTTCATAAAGTGTCCGTTTTACGTAAACCAAATGTCCATTCTGACCAGAATTTTAAGATGGACGCAATGGCATAGTCTGTTCCCTCTAATTCCGAATGTTAAATTAATTATTATTTTATTTAACCACTTTTGATGTCGTTAAAATTTGGGGTGTTACAATCGTGACTTCATAGCGTCACAACCAAGAAATGACCGAAACAGGATGCGTGCGGCAAAGTTATGAAATGTAACATTCCTTCTAGAAAGAAAGTGTTGCTAGGTATAGAGCTTTGGCAATTTACTTTTGTGGATGATGAAGAAAGGGCCCTCGAAGAAAGGTTGGTCACGACTGGGAACGTTATCTCAGGAGGGTATATTCAAACTCCACCCAGTTAAGGGGTGGACCGACTTTGTGAGCACGGAGGCAGTTAGCTCCCAGGGACATCCCTCTAGATATGTACCCATCCGTGGAAAAACGAAGATCATTTTCCTAGTCATTGTTGGAATCCAACCTCCAATACGAGCCTTTACAGATTTAGATGTAGATCTATATGACAACATAATGAGATAGGGCATTATGCCATCTATGACTAATACATTTACTCTTGAATGTGATTTTCACATTTGACACTAATATTAGTATTAAAAAAATGGTTTCGCATATCAAGCATGTTTGGTTATCATAAGGTAAAACTTGGCCCTATTTGCGTTGTGTAATGCTCTTAGTTCGGGAAGGATGCTGTTGTTTTAAACGGTGAGGAGTTTTATCTGCTTAACAAGGTGGATGAGAGAAAGTTTTTAAGTAGAAGTGGAGATGCTGTTTTAAAGAGGCCGGTGGTTTAAGGAAAGGAGAGGGAGAAGAAAACATGGAGGGTGGTGTGAAAGCGAAGGAGGGTCAGTATGGGGAAACTAGTGTGGCCTGCGGTGGATCAAATGAAGATGATGGAGGAAGATTTCACGAGAAGCCAAAGGAAAATGGTGTAAGAGAGTGAAAGGTTTACAGTTCAAATGGGAAGGGAAGATTTACACGTGTGAAGATACTGAAGAGTGTCCTTCATGCCTAAAGTTTATGTTTTATTCTTTTTTGCATTACTAACCGATGATATGCGATTATCCTAGCCATTGTTTTAACCGCTTGAGTTTATTAGTTCGAAAGCACCTTGAACAAAAATAGATATAGGCAAACAACTTGGTTCAAGTGTCCGTATTTATTTAAATTACGAACGACAATGAAATTACGGTCGTATACAATGATGTGTACAGATCTCAGAACACATATAAAATAAACCAGTTGATTGATTCTTTAAAGTGTCAAAAGAACCATAGTTACCTTAAATACCTTAGAAAAATATGTGCTTATTTCCAAATTTAAAATTTACAGAAAATTTTTATAAAATATTTTAAGACTGCACATTCAAAAACTAAATGATTATTTCGAGCCGGTATTTAATTATAATTTAGTTTCAAATTCTGATCATTTTAGCAACTAAATTACAAATCATTTTTGACAATTCATATAACAATGAACTGTTTATTTCCCACGAACATTTCTTTAACTAAATTAATTTCAATCAAATATTATTGTCTTCAATTTTTATTTACCAAAAAAAATTCAATCTTGCATCTAAAAAATATATTCATAAATATATATAACATGTTAAATCTTAATACTCAAAACAGATTTATAAAATCTATTGTATTATATTAAATAACATTTGAATGAATCATATAAAATAATTACTTATTATATCATAAATATATATACATTAAACATATTCTTAAAATAAGCTTTCTATTACAAAATCATATTTATAAAATAGAACAAAATATTTAGTCAAACTAATATATAAAAGATTATAAAAGCAAAATTCGTATTTATACTATATTAAATTAAATTTAAATTTAGAAAATCCAAATAATTCTCATGTTTTAAAACGTTGAAATCTTGGATCGTTACAATCTCCCCCCTTAAAATTTTTCATCCTCGAAAAGAAGAGATTGTTAAACCCATAAGAATTAAAATATTTACCTATACTAAACTTAGTTATAAACAAAATAAACAATAGGATATAAATTTGAAAATCAAAGTATGAAATAATTCCTTTGACCCAAAATCCTAGTTTTATTTTCAAAACATTAGAAATACCATATTATTAGTATATCAAATCATACTTGCTTCGGGATTTTAAAACCAAAAATCATTTCGAAAATTTCAAATATTTCACTATAAATGACATAAAAATATTTATGTTCCAAGTCGAGTGGTTTCTACCAATGACAAGGCCACTAGGCACGACCTACATGTAACGATATAAATAAATGATGTCTCCCTGGGCCTAGAGAAGATCATCAATCAAGGGTTTACACCCACGTCATACCTTTCTTTAGTCACGAGTTACTCGAATCTTGGTAATAAATCATATTGTTTCCTATCTCGAAGTCATAAATCTTTTCGCAACAATAATTTACAAATATTTTCAAATCATAATATTGTTGTTTTTTAACCATTTCAAAATCTCGGGATTTCAAGTCGTCGAACATTCTATGTTTATAAAATAACTTATAAACTATTTTCACATTCCAAGTAATTGGAAAAACGATTTCATTCTATAATTGGAAAATAGAATTTGATCAATTTACAATACAATTTAGCTTAACTCGAGTAATTTACAAATTTAAAATTTCTAAATTTCCAAATCATAGGCTTTATAAACCATTTCAATTTATAAACCAAATCAAACATTCATGAAAATATATTTTCAAATCATTTGCTCCAAGTATATGATTTTTTTTCAGTCTGGTTTCAAATATATAAATCATGCTTGAAAACTGATATTATTTGGATAGTCGAAAAATAAATAACTTGAAACAGTTTACCTTGTAAATCTTGTTTTCCAAAACACAATATCTTGGATAAATTCAATATTTTCAAAATTCGTTTGTCAACCGTTTGCAAAAACTCAATGTTAATTATAATTCAGAATACATATTTCCAAATCTGAGACTATGTTTTTAATACAACTTGTCCTTAGATTTTTCAAAATAAGGCAAAGGGAGGGTTCAAGAAATTCACATTCTCAAGATTTCAAGCACGGAGAGACCGAAGAGATGATAAGCAAAAGATAACAGCGGGTCAAGGGCGACAAACACACCAACGAGCAACGAGGTAGAATTTATTTTCAAACATTCAATATTCTTTATTACATCATGATTTATTTGTGGATTCAATTTATACTAAACAAGGAATACATCGTTTTGCATATCTGTTCCAATGCATATTAATTTATCAAAACAATTTACTTGGGTTTATCAAAACATTTTCAAACGTATATCTAATTGTTTTAAGTATTTCTAGATGTTTCCACCGGAATCACATAGTCATCCCACTTTCGAAACTCAAAAATAAATACCGATGATGCTACAGTCATCGACAGTATCATCTTCAAGCAACTAGAGTGTGATTCTATATCTATCTAGTATCTATTGGACTTTGTATATACGTTAGCTAGGTGTATATTCAAAATCCTTATATACTCGATGGTCCAAATATCGATGTCTAATAATATACTCAAAACTCTTACCGTTGATTATATTTCAAAATAATTTATATAGATTTCAAAGTATGCTCTCTCAAACATAATACTCTAGAATCTCATTCTAGGGCATTTCTAATCCTATCTCTAATGAGATATTATAACTCTGATGAGTTCTATCTTTTATTCAAATATGTCATACCCCATAGCTTTGTATAAACAAAAGCTTTGATACCAACTGTAATGATCCGCCTTTTTGGTCGATACTCGCCTGTAAATAAACCAACTTAAATCATCCATAAAGACGGATGGTTATGGGTGCTAAGATATTTGAACACAAATAACAGAACTTTTATCTCAATACAAAAATTTACATCATAGTTACAATAATCAGAGTACAATACCAACTCAGCAGAAACAAAAAGGGCTCACAGCAGAAGAAGTAAAACCAAACATAAATTAGCTCCAAATTTGAAACTAGCTCTGAGGGCTAAACCTGCAAACTAAACTACTAGTTGCTCAAGCAAAATACAGGCACCAGGATTTTAGCTGGGAAACAATAAACTCTAGGTCAGTCGTGGAACTGGTGTGAGAACTCAAAACAGTTATTATTTCGGGTTTATTTAGATTTGGGAAAATTCACCAGACCACGCAGCTGACACTGAACAGATTCACCCCATGTGAATTCTCGTGCATTGAAACTCGTTATGACTTTGGAAAAATGAAGCCATCATAAGCTCATCCCACATCACACAGTGTAAGCGCACACCAAATGAGCGAATTTTGTCTTATGATACTCAAAAATGCTTTTATACATGAAAATCCTTTTTAATTACAATTATTAGTGCATAGTGTTTAAAACCATTTCACAAATAAATATATTAGTCTTAGAAAGCATAGTAACTAGCCCACCTACATAGTTTACAAGCAAATCGAATGGCTTACATTGGTTATTGGGTTTTCCAATCTAATGGTTACTGGCACGAAAGATCATTCGAGGACATGAAGCTAAGTATCTCCCAATTAACATCTAGACATGGACACGAAATA
Source organism: Allium sativum (assembly GCA_030737875.1). Classification (NCBI taxonomy): domain Eukaryota; kingdom Viridiplantae; phylum Streptophyta; class Magnoliopsida; order Asparagales; family Amaryllidaceae; genus Allium; species Allium sativum. Next base: position 987,274,994 of record CM060924.1, read on the forward strand.
CATAGCACGAAAGAATATATCCTGGTTTCCATCCAGACATCGGACACCGTATATACTTTATTCCCTCAGGTTTCGCAAGTAGATCTACCACCGAAGCTTTCGAGTTCAATATAGAGATTATGTATATGTATACAACCTAACCACCAGTTTACCATCAATTCAGGGTGTGAGGTTCGTCGATGTCACGATATACACAAAGCTACACTTCAATAAGTCGTGCTTTAATCATCACTAGCTCATTTCATAACTCGAGCATGCCACATTGACAAATCATGACGTGTCACTGATTTCTATCAATACATAACCTCTAAGTTCGTATGTCTTAGAGATGAGGTTAATATATTGCCACAAATCCGATATATATTACAGAAATCAGTGTTACGCAGTTAATTTCAATGTTAGTAATACAATCCATACAAATCTTTTTTGGGTTTGAACGGAACAACAATCCGAAAATCTCTAAATATATTAAGGTCTCATGCTACTTATCACCTCGTAATGAGTGATCGGCCCAAACGAGACATCAGCAATTAGTCCAAATAATTTAAAAACTCTTGGTCTTCACTTATCGATTTTCAAGTCTTCGGTTTTTTTAAAACGTCGTATTATTACTTGAAATTGTTTTCGAAACATTCGATCTCGGTCTTTCCAAGTAATAGGCACATTTCAAAACACTACTTACAGATCATTCCGGATTTTCAATTTAAATCTCTTTCCAAATCATTATTAATTCAGTTATAATCAAAGTTGGATTTATAATAGTTTCCATAAACCCCGTTCCTTAATCCAATCATGAAATTCAATATTCATTTTCTAGTCTTATATTCCAAAGCCTAGTCCTTTTCATTGTTATTATTTCCATAAGTTTCAAGAATTACCAAGTATTAAGTCGGTTTTAATTTTTCATTCATGACAGTTCAAAATTTTTCTATTTCAAATAGAGATTAATCGACTTATTTGATATCAATTCACAAACTCAAGCAAATATTAGATTTCCATATCCACTTATAATTCTTCTTCTCATATCGAGTATTCGAATAATACTAACCAAACTCATCACTTTTCATTTCAAACTTTCAATATCTTACCTAAAATCAGTAATATTTAATATAAATTTCATACGAAACAAATTTAAGCTCCTTCAAATCTTTTAAAATATTTGATAACTTTTTCCATAGTTTTAAACAATAATCCCTGGTTTAAAATCTTTAAACCAAATCATTTCAAATAAAAATTATAATAACATTAAAAATATAACTAAAAGTGCTGAAATGGATATTTAGATCAAATAGGTTCAAATTTTCTCAAATTTCAAATATTTCAACTTACATTACTTTTAAATAATAAAATATGGTTTACCGTAATTTTCCCAAATTTTTAATAATTTACATAATTCTTTGACGGTCGCTGAACTGCATGTATAACGACCTTTTCCAAATTTATTTTAAACATATCTTGAAAACCATATGTTAGATTTTGAAAATTTCTTTTCTATTCAAAAGATATTATTATTATTATTCCGCTTTCTTTCGTTACACTTAAATTCGATTCAAAACATTCAAGTTATGGGCATTTGAAAATTAAAATCGATATTAACAAATTGTCACGACGCGTTCGATTCAAGATATATAATGATTTAGTATAAATCGTCCAAATTTTTTTTTCGGAATAAATTAAATTCACATTACTTAAACCAAAATCTCCATCTCAATTTAAATTGAATCTCAATATAATAATATTCTCCTAAACTCGTCCACTCGTCTGCAAATTAACATCTAATCGTTATACAGATAATGGAACCATTTACTTTAATAAAACCAATTTATAACTCAAAGTATTACTTTGACCTGACTTCAAACGTTTATAGTTTGAAATTATTTCCAAATTCCATCTCATTTAAGTGAAGACTTAATAAAATATATTTTTCTCAACCCATTTAATTATTTTAAGGCTTATGGGTAATTGTTACAACCATACATGGAATCAAATGTTTACATAAACCAATATAACTAAAAATCACTTTCTTAATCAAATTCCACTTGTTTTTACTTTGAATGTCAAAAATTAGTTGAAAACATTTTCAAAACTCATTTTGTCTTTTACGCAAGTTGTAATTCATCATTAACTTAAAGTTCCAAACTATTTGAAATCTAATCCAAAATAAATTTTCCATTATTATTTTAATATTTACAAAATAAAATCATCATGGAAAGGAGATTTAAAATTATTATCCACGAATTTCACAACTACGGTGTGTATGTGTCACAACCAAAATTAACTAATAATCAACTATATGATCATGAATTCATTCATCAGTATTACACAAAAATAACAACCACTTAGTTGTGCACCAATACTATGATCAATAACTCTCAATGTTCAATGTGTTTAACTATATGAACATTCACCAAGCATCACATACAACAACCATAAACATTCATAAGAAATCAACTAACGTTAACTCATTATAATTATTAACTAATTAAAATCTACCGTTTCTACTAATTTAAAATAAATTAAATTAGGAATTCTCACCGTATTTTCGTGCATCCGAAAATTCTTCGAATCGAACCATGCGGTAGCCAACGGACATATGTGAACACAATTAAACCATTCCATTTGTTTAAGTCACTGTTCCTTCTGCCGAAGACGCCCTAAACTGAAAACACATACAAACTCCTCATTGACGTTACCAATCGCATGCCCACCTTCCAGCATACACACGGCTACAATTATAAACTCTTTCTTTCATATATTTTTTGGAAAGAGAGGCAAGTGGAGAGAGTTCTCGGAGTAGAGGCGCGTGAGAGGAAGCAAGGCGGTGGAGCTATCTTTGAGGAGAGGAGGGTGCTGCAAATAGTTAGAAGGGGAAGAAGGTCTGCATGGAAGAGGACGTGATGTGATAGAGTGGCGGTGGAGTTTGGTGTAAGGGAAACAGCAGTGGGTTGCTAAATGGAGATGAGGAGTCGGTGTAAGCTTTTGGTGAGGAGGTGAGGCGCGTGATAGGCGGAATGGAGGAGGAGCTGATGATATTCGGAGGTGGGTTGAGGTTTGAATACCGACGGTGGCAGAAGGAAAGGGGTATGGCTCTTGGTTGGGGAAGGATGCTGCTGTTTTAAACGGTGAGGAGTTTTTTCTGCTTAACAAGGTGGACGAGAGGAAGTTTTTAAGTAAAAGGGGAGCTGCTGTTTTAAAGAGGACGGTGGTTTAAGGAGAGGAGAGGGAGAAGTAAACGTGGAGGGTGGTGTGGAAGGGGAGGGTCGGTATGGGGAAACAAGTGTGGCCTACGGTGGATCAAATGAAGATGGTGGAGAAAGATTTCACGAGAAACCGAAGGAAAATGGTGTGAGAGAGTGAAAGGTTTACGGTTCAAATGGGAAGGGAAGATTTACACGTGTGAAGATACTGACAAGTGTCCTTCATGCCTAAATTTTATATTTTATTCTTTTTAACATTACTAACCGATGATATGTGATTATCCTAGCCATTGATTTAACCTGCTTAAGTTTATCAGTTCAAACACACCATGAACAAAAATAGATATATGCAAACAAATTGGTTCGCGTATCCATATTTATTTAAATTACGAACGACAATGAAATTGTGGTCATATACAATGATGTGTACAAATATCAAAACACGTATAAAATAAACCGATTGACTGATTCTGTAAAGTGTCAAAAGAACCACAGTTGCTCTAAATACGTTAGAAAAATATGTGCTTATTTCCAAATTTAAAATTAAAAAAAAAATTATAAAATATTTTAAGACTGCACGTACAGAAACTGAACAAGGTAACACCTTAACGGAAACCAAGTCCTATACCTCAAACTCTAAGTCTTCCCTCTATTGATCTAGATACGACTTCTGTCTTTCCTGAGTTGCCTTCATCTGCCTATGAATCAATTCTATCCTCTCTGAATTCTCCCTAACAATCTCAGGCCCAAGTAAAGTCTATTCGTGGACTCCCACCAAAAAGCACATGATCTGCAGGGTCGTCCGTATAATGCCTCAAAGGGAGCCATACCTATGCTCGTTTGGTAGCGTTATTATACACGAACTCTACCAATGGAAGATGCTACTCCCAAGTACCTCCCAACTATAAGATACATAACCGTGATAAATCCTCACGAATCCTCTTACCCTCTCCATTTGTCCATCTGTCTGACAATGATAGGCAGTGCTAATTCATAGTTGTGTCCCCAAAGCCTCATGCAGGCTCCTCCAAAATTCACTGGTAAATATAGGGTCTCTATCACTAATAATACTGGAGGGCACTCCATGAATTTAGACGATCTCTCTAAGATAATCGACGTCAACCAAGCTGTTATTCGCTTACTCTTAACCGAGATAAAGTAAGCACTCTTAGTCGACCTATCGACTATAACCCAAATATCGGTGCTGCCCTTCCTCGATCTGGGAAGCCCATCTGTATAGTCCATCGAGACGTTCTCCTACTTCCACTGCGGAACATCTAGAGGCCGAAGCAATCCACCAAGCTTCTTCTGATTAGCCTTCACTCTCTATTAAGTCATACGTCTAGCCACGTACTCTGCCATGTCCTTCTTCATTCCTATCAAATGAAAAACTTTCCTCATGTCTCTATACAATTTATCAACTCCGGATGGATGGTCATCCTAGAGTGATGAGACTCCTCCAAAACCGATCTCAACAAACCATCAGCTCACGGAACACATAATCTCCCATCATGATGTAGCCACCCTCTCATACCCAATGAATATCTAGCAAGGTGACTAGAGGTCTATCCTCTACTGAGTCAGTCCATGATATCCGCTAACTGCTAATCCTCGCGCAGACTAGATTTAATGTGTCTTAAAGAGAATAGGTAAACACCTCCAATGATGCCAATAATTTGTAGAAGGACTAAAATCGAACAATGGGATAAACTCTAAACTCTGCCAATCAATGAAGAATGGACTAAAAGTCATCCTCTACCAACTCAATGCATCTGCTAGTACATTCTCCTTTCCCGAGGTATATGCTATATCAAAGTCATAAGATGCAAGGAACTCCATCCAGCATTGCTCTTGCAAATTAAGATCTTTTTTGTGAAAACAAGTACTTGAGAGACTTATGGCCTGTGTATAGCTCAAGCCTCTCACCTAATAAATAATATCTCCAAGATTTAAGCGCAAACACAATCGCTTCCAACTACAAATAATAGGTAGTGTAATTCCTCTCATGTACCCTCAGTTGTCTACTACCGTAACAGACCACCATACACTCTTGCATAAGCTCTGCACCTAAACCTATGTCATAAGCATTCATATACATAGTAAACATCTTCATACCATTATGAAGATTCAATACTGGAGATGATGTGAAAGACTTCTTCAACAACATGAATGCATCCTCGCAATTCACATTCCAAGCAAAAACTAGGTTTTTCTTCGCAAGGCCGGTAAGCAGAGCAGAGATCCACACAAAATCCTTAATGAACTTCTGATAGTAGCCTGCCAAACCTAGAAAGCTCCTCACCTTCGTCGCATTTTCAGGGGATTTCCAATCCTGTACTGCAACAACCTTAGCTGGATCCATCGGTACACCATCTCTAGAGACAACATGCCCCCAAGAAACTCACCTCCTTCCACCAAAAGTGGCACTTAGATAACTTCGCCTTCAACTGATGAGCACGAAGAGTATGAAGGACCTCTCCCAAGTGCAAGGCATATTCGTCCTCACTCCTCCAGAAACCAAGGTATCATCAACAAACATAACCATGAATTTGTTTAGGAACTCCCTAAAAACCTAGCTCATCAAATCCACAAAATACATATATGCATTAGTTAGCCGAAAAGGCATAACCAACCACTCAAAAAATCTGTATGGAGTCCTAAAGGCAGTATTATTTATGTTGTCATCCTCCACCCTAAGCTGATGAAAACTATAGCAAAATCAGACTACGAAAAACTAAAGCGCCTACTAACTAATCAAAAAGGTCATATATCCAAGGGAGTGGGTGTCTATTCTCCTTCGTGAGTTTGTTCAATTCTAATCCACACATACATGAAGAAAGTTGTTCGCCTTATTCAAGAAGATGACGGTGCTCCCCACTCACAAATACTCTAACTAATAAATAATTTCTCGAACAACTCACCCACTTGCTCATTTTCAAATTCAGTCCTAAAAAATGGCGACCCCAATTTTCACCTCGAATCCCACAAACCCTTTTTTAGTATCATCTCCTCGCAACATCCCATTGCCAGTTCTACAACCAAATCCGACCTCTCCCCTATTAGATCCCCCCTCCCCACGTCAATCCACCATCTCCTCCTTTGCCTCCACCACCTATTCCACCTTTTAACCCACCTCTACCCAAGGTATGTTGGTCGTCACTTTTTGTGACTAAACCACGCAACGCTGGAGTGTATACCCCCTCCCCCCGTTCCCCCCCCCCCCCCCCAGCATTAACGCTCAAGTATGATGGTACGTGACTTATTCCTAGGCAGACATTGTCGAGGAAAGTGTTGATGAATGGCAATAATACCTGGCGGGTTTTTTTTGACTCGCCTTTCCCATACACTGCAGTCGTCACTCAACTTTTTAGGCATTGGAAACCGAGAGGTTCGATTAAGATATAGTCAAATGGTAGTATATTTTTCTTTCTTGTTGTTGAAAAGGAAGATAGGAAACATATATTGGAGGCTAACCTCATAGTCATAAGAAATAAAGTATTCATTATTAAAAAATGGGACATTAATATGGGACTATCGGGTAAGGGAGTTAGAAATGTGCCAGTTTGGGTTAAAATGAACAACCTCCCGATGGTTGCTTGGTCGAAGTTGGGCATTTGTTGGTTAGCTTCACATGTAGGCAAGTTTCTCTGCGTGGATCAGGCCACTGAGAGACGTTACTAGTTAGGGTTTACGAAGTGCTTAGTTAAGATAACTCTAGAAAGCAAATTGCCAAACAAGATTATTATTCTTTTACCTGATGATACTGAATACGATATTAATGTCGACTATGTTTGGAAGCCTGACATCTGCTATTAATGTGAAGTCTTTGGTCATTTGATTGATAAATGCCCTTTGGGCAAGAGCAATGAAGTGCAAATAAAGAATGTAAATGATAGGAGGGCTGGACTTGATGATGGTGAACAAAGACCGGTGGTGACTAAGCATGACGTAGGGGGTTTTGCTTGAAGCAAAACACCTATGAAAAGGCAATTCAAAGAAATTCTAGTGAGAAGCAACATCAAGGTGAGAATTACTCCTATAGGAAGTCATAAAAAATGGAAATAGGTTGAGAGTAACACTTCAAGATAATGTTCTAGTGCTGCCCTTCGAACCGCTAATAGGTATGCAGTTTTAAATGAATTGATTGGAAATGGTAAGTATATTATCAATTCACATATTCTTGAAGAAGGAGAGCTAGTCCAAGCTATGGAAGAAAGTGTCTTGAATAGGAATGTGGATGCAAGAATGGATAATTATGGTGATGCTATCAGTTAGGAAAGGGTCAATGGTAATGTTACTGAGCAGCAGCTTATTGACGATTCTGTTGAAGTGCACACAACTAAGAAGTCCACTTATTTAGGCAATATTGATCCTCCCATTGACTCGGTCTGTGATCAACTTGAAAGAACAGGTAACATGGATGCAATGCAAACAATACTAAATGACGTAACTATGTTTGAATAAACTTTGAACGAGGGCAGTTACGATGTGCAGGTCCCTTGATCTATTAATGATTTTCAGATGAACAATGAATATGGCTTCAATCCAGGCTTTCTGCAATGATCCTCTTCTCACAACAAGAAGCAAAATAAAACGTCAGTGCAAATTTCAATGAAAGTGCAACCGAAAGTTGATGTGGCGTCTGTCCAGCAGTCTGCTTAGGTAACTACTATGCAAGAATCAGCTGGTAATCTCGACAGCTTCCTTCATGGGAATTTCGACTTAACATTAAGTACTAGTAACGTTAAAACAAAGCAGCCAATGACAAAAGGGAAAAAGAAGCCACTTACAGAGAAAACAATACTTGAAACTATAGCGAGTTTGGGTGTTGAGATTGATAGTGGTGATCTTGATCCATTTATTTGTAATGAAATAAGAAAGCTCATGGAGCTTATGTCAAAGAATTACACTGCCCTTCAAAAAAGGAAAGCTAAGATAACTAGTGGAAAGAAACAAGTTACAAATCCATATACTAACATTCCAGTGCCTCCAGGCCGTAAACCAAGACAACCCGACATTATCGTTGCTAATTCTCCATCCTCGTCTACTTCTTGAGTGGGAAGCAGTGCTGGTAAATCCCCTATTACTTGCAGCAAGACTAGAGCTGGGGTGCATACCCTATTTGATAATGGTTAAAATCACTTGTTCCTAATATGATATCTTTTGGCACAATGGATTTAAAAATGTGATAGGTAATGTAGTAACTCGAAGTATTATAGCAATGTATCTGAGGGTTTCCACTGTGTGGGAACATGCATTTTGTAGTTGATATACGCTTGGTATATCAACTGTATAAATTGTACTTTCTCTCTCTTTTTTAATAATAAAGTGTTACGGGTCACTTTAAAAATCAATCAGCCTTTCCAAAAAAACCACCCACTTGCTTACTAAGCTCCTTCCTCTCCCTCGGAGCCATGTGGCGCACTGGCAATGCAATGGGATTAGCATTCTCCACCAAGCAAATTTGGAAATCAATCTCACGCCTCGGAGGTTGCCTTCTTGTCTCCTCGAATACTTCCGAAAACTCTCTAACTATAGGCATCAAACTGAGATCATTTAAAAAAGCATCTAGGGAATCTAAGAAACTGAGCATGACAACCCCCGAGGGTTGCAAGAAATCTCAAGAGTACTACTATGCACGTCAAAAGCCTTACAACCCACCTCTCGCCGTCAAGAATGTCTCCACACTTGGCCAACCAATCCATCCTTAGAATAATCTCATAACCCATGAAACCCAGTACATACCTTTCACACTCAAACTTGACGCCAAGGATAGAAATTCTCAAACCCCTACACATCATATATAGGTGAGTTATACCTCCTATGGGGTTTGAGATAACTACTGGATCAAAAAATATAGAAGTATCTAGGTGCAGATTACCAACAAAAGAACTGGACATGAAAGAGTAAAAAGCACCAGAATCAAACAAGATCCTAATGAGGAAGTCAAAAAGAGAAATCAAACCTTCTATAGTGACCTTCCTACCTCTGTCCTGACTGCTACTACCAGTTTGAGCCACCTCAAGTGCATTAACCTGTTCTCCGGATGAACCAGCCCCATATCCCTGACTCTGAGGGCACTATTTGCTATAATGTCCCATACCACAGGTATTGATCTTTGCTTTATCCGATTTTTCTTCCTTTTTCTTTCCACCTTTCTTGGGCCACCACATTTTCTTTTCAAAACCTTCTTGGACATCTCAGTCTTAGCTTCCTGTATACTTTCTTTTCTATTTCCGTGCATAAGAGACATCTCTACAAAAGCTTCAAATTTTACATCTATAGGAATATGTGTCAATGCTAGCCCTTGGAGGGCAATATTAAGCAGATCTAATCCAATTCTCACCTACTCTTTAAATTTATTCACATACTCCTTAACTGACATATCACCCTGTCTCAGACTCAAGAATCTCTCTAATTGCATCCTTCTTAAGATTGCGATAAGAAGTATTTCTCAAACTTATCACATATTTTCATGGCCTGCTCTGCCTCGGCCACATCTCACCAATATAAAGTCTCCCCTTTCAGTTCCCAGGAAGCCAACTGAATCCTCCTCCTATCGTCAAGCTCTAATAATAAATATACACGATTAGTCTCGTTAAGCCAATTACGAGCATCAATAACACTCTCTGATCCCAGAGATGTCTTGCTGGCCATAGCAAAAAAAAATCCTTACAGAGCTTAGAAAAATTAAACGCGGGATTCGATAAAAATACCACGGCTACAGTTGGAGGTTAGGCATTTCCATACCCTTCAACATATTTATGGAACCATGCCGGAATGGAAATACCCTCCAGAAAGTTGTGCAACCTGAACATGCAGAAAATGAAAAGAGACAAGTATTCAAGAAGAAATTAAAGGAATATTGTAGTTGATTTGAGTGGTTGTTTTCCAAAAACAAGTTTTACTTGAAAGTACTTTACTTTTGGAAACACTTTTTCAAAAACTTTTCATTGATCTTGTAACCTTAGGCGCAGATACCACATGAAACTCCTCGCACCTCATAATGTCACCTATATGAGAATGCGTTAAGTTTTGTGAAGCGCTTAGGTGTAAAGTAATGACACAAAGGCTAAAATTCATAAGACATAAGTATAAAACACAAAGGAAATTGTAATACGTCATTAATGCAAGTCAAATCGTAGTACTTACTAAATTTCAAAAATACCAAATAGTTGCCAACATAAAACCAAATACACTATCTCGTGAAAAACCATAATACCAGAGTACATAAGTAAAACCATCTCCTTAAATGTCAATACAATAACCAAAAAATGAGAAATGAACCAATACACGAGTCTGAAATGAGTCTGATGTTGACTCAAGAATTTTATGGAGTTTTGATTTCTGACAAAAAGAATATTCGTCATCGAACAAAAGAAGATATTCATTGATTTCAAGAGAGGAAGATCAACATATGGCATTTTACCTTAGAAGTTGATTATTTAAAAGTGTTATTCATGTTAAAATCCATTCTGAAATAATCAATATATATATATATATACAAATATGTATATATACACACATATAAATATATATATATATATATATATATATATATGTGCACATTGGTTGTGCAAGCTGGGCATAACCGGTCGACCGCCCAGAAATGGACTAGTCGACTGTTTTTACCCAGTTTGCACAATAAACGTGCACACATATACACATAACGTACATATATTCAAATCTACCGATTCTTTTTAACCTGTCGACTGTTTTTAAACAGAAGCAACCTTTCGTATAGACACTTCCATTTCTTCAAGAGTTGCTTCTCTTTCTTTTCACCGATGGTCATGACCATTGCTTATAACTTTTCACAAATGATTACAACTGTTTATTGCTTATATAAACATCATGATTTCATCATTCCAAATCACCAAATTCTGTTGATTTAATCTCTATTCTCTTGAACTAAATTTCTTACTCTCTTAGTGCTAAAGTGCTCATATTCTTCAATATTATAAAATATTATTTTGATTCAATACGATATCCACTTCCAAATCTTCGTATATACAAATATACTATTTGAGGATAAGATTATAGGAAGTCTGTACAACAAGTGACAAAACTATGTTATTGAGAACACGTATCATTAACAACAATTACATTCATCTCTGTTGAAGTCCTCGGTGTTATGAGAGGCAAGTGTTGAAGTCCTCAGTGTTGTTAGAGGCGTGAAATCCCGTTCGTCTACTCGGGTATTGTATACCTATTCCTCCGGGTGAAGTGAGGTTATTGTTTTTGTGAAAATCCAGATAGAAGTCTGGGACTGGACGGAAGGTGCTCCGAACCAGTATAAAAATCCCTGGCGTGATTTTTCTATTTTTATTGCATTTCCCATTGTTATATCTATGATTCGTTATTATCTCATACTTTTCTGTTATATACCATATTACACGATCCACCTACACGCATTTTCATTTGGTATCAGAGTACGGTCATAATATAACCGTAACATAGTTATTTGATATATTCTAGTGATATGGAAAATAACGCAAGTACCAGCACTATCACTTATACAGAAGGTCAATCAACATAAAGACCTCCATTCTTTAATGGTCTCAACTATAGCTATTGGGCAACACGTATGACATTCTTTTTGCAATCAAATAACTATGATGTCTGGAATGCTACCTAAAAGGAAATAGTGAATCCAACAACTGATTATTCAGAATGGACACCGGCTGAGAAAACAGCAGCAACTGTAAATGCAAAAGTAATAAACATGTTGTTTTGTGCATTATACCAAAATGAATATAACTGTGTTAGTATCTGCACCACTACATATCAAATTTGGAAAACGCTGAAAACTACTCATGGAGGTACTAACAAGGTTTAAAGAGCCAAAATAGCCATGCTGAAAATTCAGTTTCAAAATTTCAAAATGAAGTAATCAATGATATGTATTCACGGTTTCAAATTATTCATCATGCACTTATTGGTTTAGGACAAAAATATTCCGATTTTGATGTTGTTTCAACAGTCCTACATTCTCTGACTAGCGAATGGAAAGGAAAAGTATTAGCAATTGAAGAAGATAATGACCTTTCTGCCATGAAGCCAGATGAATTGATAGGAAATCTAATGTCCTATGAAGCAAATTTACAGGCTAGAAAGGAACAAAAAGAAGAAAAGAAAAATGTAGCATTCCATGCTAAAAAGGATGAAGATGAATCAGAGTCCGAAGATGAAGATCTGGCGTTCATTGCTAAAGGTTTCAAAAAGTTCCTAAAGCAACGAAAAGCTAGTCGTTATGGATCAAATAGACCATCATCATCCGCTGTAGAATGTTGCAACTACAACAAAAAGAGGCACATGTACAAGGATTGTCCAGAAAAGAAGAAATCAGAAAATGACAAATTCAAATACAAGAAGGACAAATCGAAGAAACAAGCATTCTCAGTAATATGGATGATTCAGACTCATCTTCATCAGAAAGTGAAAGTGAAACGGAGGATGAACAAGAAAATGTTTGTTTCATGGCAGCAGAAGATGAGGTACAAATTCCTACATGTTAGACCAAAAAATGGTCCTAACACCCAATTTATTATATTTTGCAGAGAATAAAGAGGAATCATGAACTAAAAGCAAGAAAAATCAGTCAACACACGAAATTTATAGTGGTTTGGCGTTAATGAGCCTACGTCCACTTCATAGTTTCTCATTTCATTCCAGAATTACAATTACAATGAATATTGACACTTAATCACTCAAATACAATGAATAATTCTCTTCGAATTCATTGATTTTCATTAGAGAAGAAGGTGGTTATTGATGGGGGAATTCGGCCATGGCTACCATGAATGAATGAAATGCCAAAAGTCCCTTGAAATCTCCATGAAATGCTGTATTTATAGGCGAATGGAGGTTGCTCCTGGGATCGGTTCGGGTGTGACGTGGCAGCCTTCCAGCGGGTCATGGAGAAGTAGTGGGAGACGTGGAGAAATGGTTTCCAGATCATGGGATGTCGCGTGTAAGTAGATCTGAATGATAAGCCTAGAAAATAGGAGCACGTTGAGGAGTGGTTGCAACTTCAGGCTGTTCGGGTAGAGGGCACTCCGATCCGATCCGGAGTGGGGGATCCGATCCAATCCGAAGGGGGGATCCAATCCGGTGACATTTGCATGAATAATTCAAGTTTTTCAGCTTTCTATCACTCCACTTAAGTGATCGCGAATCAATGTAAGTTCGCACCCAAGTCCCTGGCTTTAGGTAGCCGGGTTACAAAGCAGGCTAACATTCCCCCTCCCAAAGTACACCTTATTGCAGATGAGATGTGCTTTGAATAAGTCGAGCTAAATCTTTTTGGAACGTCATCCACCCTTGAGGAGGTTTTATCAGATTGTTGCATTACTTCCACGGGCGCTAGCCAGGCCAAATTCTATGGAAGGAGTAATCGAAATGATCAGGTAACTGTTTAAGCCTCATCAAATTAAGAGGTCTAATTCCTTCATCGTAAGTCATGTAGGATTGTTGGCTCCGGTGCATGCGATCTTGCCCGCATAGCTCGTCGCCCAATGGGGTCATCTTCCTACACAAACCAAAAGTATTGTAAAGTTAGATCTTCTTTTGCATACGAGCAAATGTATGAAGTAGTCTTCCAAGTCATGTGGTAGTATAAGAATCTTCGGGCTTTGAGCTGGGATCTGCAGAGAACACCTCGGAATTGGCATAGGAATTTGTCATTTGTGCTTGGATTTGAACTATCTCGATATCAAATATTAATCTAGGGCTCCACGATCGTGTTGAATCGTAACATTAAGGAATCTGAAAGCGACGATCACTCCAGATCTTGTTAATATAAAATCAAAAACCAATGGTCGCATTAGACCGTATTGGGAAAAATCCATGATTGCTCCAGATGGTTTTATAATCTCGTGATCACATATGAGTCAGTTCGAGATATTGTTGAAAACATTCAAGCCAATGGCTGGTACGATCATCATAGTCGTATGACAGCAGGGTGGTTTATCACACTCTCCATTTAATGTAGTGGCAGATCAAGTCTTTGGACTCATGCCAGACCCGTTTGTTGGCTCACTTGGACGGTCAAGACGAGTCATGTCATACTCTGGAGATATAGTGTATATGTTTTAAGTTAGGATCGTATTCAAAATCAGTCTGTGAGTTGAAGCTCGTGCTCCTAACATCAGTAGAGGATAAACGAGTTGGTGCTTATGCCCCCAAGCATCTGTAGGGGATGGGCCAAGTCTATCGGGCATCCATTCTTCTAACCTTTATACTTTCTATTGTCACATTGGGTTAGAGCTATAGGTTCAACAATCTTAGACGACCCGTGTCGTTCTATACTCTTTCTCAAGTCGCCAAGGGTTGGAGGTGTGTATGTGAATGGTCGAATTGCATTCGCGTCGGGGTCGTCCTATCTGTTTAGTCAGAAAGCAGTGATCGCCTCATTGAGTATCAACCAACTTAGATACTCTCCTCGCATCAACCACAGAGCCGAGTAAGCTCGTCAATCTTGCAAGCGAGTGAACATCATTAAGCAGTTATTCGAGCTCCTTTACTCGTGTTTTGGCACAATCTGAAATATCCATCATAGTCTTGTTGGGTCTATCTCTCATGCTTGGTTCCATTGAGCTTGACAATCAAAATTGAGGACTTAATCAATGAAATTGATCCTTTCTGAAATTGTACATTTCTGCTAGTTTTTTCCAGGGCTTTTCTTTTCTCTTTATCATTTCAAGGGTCAGATGGTGCTCCATTTTGTCGAGAAGACATTGAGATCATCCATTTCAACATTAGCACCCTCTTATTGCATGAATATGTCTGTCTCAGGACAGGATTTTCCAACGTTTCCATGAAAATCTCATGGTAGAGAGATACCGAGATTTGTTTCAGAGGTGAATCGGCCAAGTCCTCTTGGTGGGTCTCAATGTAGAGAGATTTTGAAGCTTGAGATATCCATAATACCATATACTACTGCAATCAACACCATATATGGTCCAGGTCGATTTACCGATGCCACTGCGGCATTGAATCTTTCAAAGGAATGCATGTAGGGTCTCGTCGGAGCTATGTTGAAGCATCAATTAATGTTGGAAATCTGGTTCTCGTCTTTGAGAAGTTGTCGCCAATTGTCCAATTTAGCGCTGGTGCCCCTAGTTTGAAGTCTTGAAGTGGGTGGAAGCCAGTCTCTGGCTTCTTGGTTGCGCATATGTAATAGCTGTCAATCAGGCTTCTGTCTTTTAATTCTGGATGGTGATCCACTACTCGGATATATGTAGGTTGTTCTTGAGGATCCATTCTTCTGGTTATAGTCTGGGATCTTGCGGAACTCCGATAATAATAAATGTGTCTAAAGTTGGCGGACAGTCAAATTATGTTGCTCGAAGCTCGTATCCCGTACTCCCCATCCACGGGGATTTTACTAAACGGTAATCATAAAATCCACATATTCTCTAAATTCATACTCCCTCATCAAGCTGTGAGTTAAAGTTTGATACAAAATGATTTGTTCGTGTTCAACTCATGTTAGTCTTTGATCTCTCATCCAAGCTCTGAGGTTCGAAGTCGGGTGGCGATAAAGTCAGATTATAGCTGTCTCAAATGCTCTCATTTTCCCCCTACATGGGGAGCCTCATGTTGAGGTTGAGCTGGATTTTAAACATTCATCTGAATTAGAGCAAAGGTTGGCTAGTCCCCGTTTAAATTTTCATTTGCTCTTGCATATCCATAGTTTTCATCCAAAATGTTATGGTCGGAAGTTACATGCTACAAATTCTTGGGAGGAGGTTGGTTGGATCTTGTTTCATTAAAAACGACTATGCCAACTTGTCCTAGAATCTCATATGATCCGGACCACGGAGCAGGGAGTGTTTGAGCCAAGTTCGTTGTCGCTTGAATTCCCACGGTGCTCGCTCCAGCGAGTAAGTCGTAGTTACTCGGCCTTCCAACTATCCAAGTAAAGAAGTTAT